>CM038794.1:275233324-276488103 GCA_021764765.1 Vicia sativa
GAAATCTTTATTTATGTAACACAAACAAAGATGGATGTACAGAGGAGGGTTGGGAATTTACACTTACCAGGGAGGCCCATTTGTTTAAAAGCAGCTTCACAGGAATAATGCTCCTTTCAATACCAATGGTATTTATACGTATTTAAACGGAAACAAACGATCGAAGTTTATCTGTGTTTAAATATTTACAAAAAGTATCTGTGTTATGTACAGATAAAAGTTTGTATGAAAAGAATTTGATATGTACAAGGAAAATTTGTATGTACATAAAGAATGTTAGTTTGAGTATACACAAGGGAAGTGAAAACAAACGATCGGAGTTTGTCTGTACTTGTATAAAAAGTATATGTGTTATGTACAGACAAAAATTTTGTATGTATTTGAAGAAAGTTTGATATGTACAAAGAAATATTATGTACATAAAAAAAATGTTATGGGACTTACACCGTGAGGGAGGCCCATGATCGATTGAGAAATTCGAGAGAAAACGAATTCGGTTTTATCGTTGTAATCGGATCGATCATGGAAAAAAGATGCAAGTTTGATGAAAAGTTTTGAAAAATGATTTTGAAAGTGTTTTTGAAATGTGAAGTTCATTTATGAGAGGTTTTGAAAAGAATCGAAGTCGAAAGTTCGAAAAAATTCACCTTTAAAGTGGTTTTGAAAAGCTTTCGAACTGCTTTCGGGCTTGATTAAAATATAATCAGATGAAAGTTTTTTCTGAAAATTTTTGCACTATCATAAAATAGATACATTTATTGACAAGTGTTTAAAAAATCACCTCAAAATGAGGAGTTTTGATTGGTTAAAAAAATGTCAAAGTTTGTGAAAAAACATGAAAAAATATGAAAGTTTTGAAAAAAAATGGTCCATGGGAGGTTTGAACCCATGACCATTGGGTGGCTACGTGGCAAAGAGCCTTAAGAGCGAGCTGGAAACCACTGGGGCAAGAGTGCTTTTGTGTTTTTGAATCAAAACACGTGTTGATAAAATATTGGAAATTTTGAATTTGAAAACTCAAGAACACGCGCGAATGCCCTGTTCTTCATCTTTGATTCCCAAATTTTGTAACTTACTCGTTTCTTGATGAAATTGGAAGTTGTAAACATGAAAGTTGCTCGATTTTTCACAAGGAACACTGTGATGGTTGTTAATTGCATTTATTTTTGGTCTAACACGATTGAATTTCCAGAAATCGTGAAGAACCCTAGAACTGAAAATTCTAAATTAAATGATGTGTAGTTGATGATTTTTCAATTTGTTTGAGGGTTAAGGATCGTGATAGGTGCAGAAAAAGATTGGCCAGGAGTTTTTTCATTTAAGTGCAAAGAATCATGAGATTTAAGTTTGAGTTTATACTTGTTCAAGCTGAGATCGAATTCAATGCAAGAGTGTTTCCAGAACTGATTTTATGATTCTTAGAGCATCAACGGCCTATATGGAAGGTGTATAAGTGGTCTGCACATCATGAATTCTTCTGGATCATTCTACCCAAGTCGACCTGCACAAGCTCAAAATGAAAACTGGAAATCGATGTTAAAGCTGTTACAGTTTGTTGCTAAGGGTCTGGATCATTCATATGATGTATATGGAAGGTGTTTGAGTGATTAGAACACAACTTGTTCAAGCCAAACTTCAAATTCGAATGCTAAGGCGGTTTTGGAAAGTTTGGAGTCAGCCTCCTCTTGGGCTTCGTTCAAAATAACTCCTCTTTGAGTTTAGCCTTCTCGGCATCATAATGAAAGAGATAGGAAATCTCTTAACGCCTCCTCTTGGGCTTCCAATACAAAGAATCACCCGCTAAGATAGAACCCCGAAGGATGGTTTCTCGGTGAAATCACTTTCAAATTCCCAGAGTAAAATTTCCATGAAATTGCTCTTATTCAAAAGGATGGTTTCGGTGAAATCCTTTCAAGCCAAAACCAGCCATACCTTATAGCTTCCTCTTGAGCTTCATACAAGGACCCTCGATGACCTCGACGTCCCTCGGAATGCCTCCTTGGGCTAACAATACAAGGACCCACAGTTTTAAAAGCATCCCTTTAATCCAATCAATTTCTCCTAAGAGATTTAGACATCTATCATCTCTATGGAAGAAGTATCTCATCTATCACATCACATACAATAAAAACTTTCAAACTTTTCAAATTTCTTTTCAAACAAAACATCTCTTAAATGTAAGTGGTAACGCTTGTACGCTCAAGCAAAACGCCCAATACTTACAGTTAAAGATTCAATCATCTTTCAAACATCTTTCTTAAACAGTGGTAACGCTTGTATACTCAAGCAAAACACCTAATACTTACGACGAAGATTTTATCAATCAAACTTTACAAAAATGTATGTGATGAAATAGATTAGATACATTTTCATTAAGATGACATTTATCTCTCTTACTAACATCCCGTTGCTTTCCACTAGCATAAGTGGAACTACGATTACTCGACTTTCTCAACATCCTTTTGAGAATACGTAGGCACAAGGTCTCATTGCCGAGCAAATTTCTCCCTCGCACAAAACAAATATAGAACCCTTTAGATCCGAGCTACAAATGCTCGATTCCCACTAGGATATATGGGGAAGATCCACGGATCTTTGCGAGCAATAATAACGAAACCTAGAATCCCACATAATCTACCTGTTCTTAAAATCCAAAGAGAAACTTTCCCAATCATAGAAATAGCAATTAAAACACACAAACATATCAAACATATTCATATATAAAGCTGTAGATAATTACATATATTTAGGGTGCTCCATCTATTCCCTATACCAACCTTATTCGAATCTTCCCCAATGCGTTACGCCTAGTTTGCGCTAGTCGTTACGCATACCAATATCAATTGAGGGTATTTCAGCTTTCCCCTTTTTCATAATCATTAAATCATCTTTCTTGTGTTGAAAATAATAAAGCTTGATGCTCGCGGAATCTTTATAAACAAATCAAAAGATTTAAATCGTTGCGTACCAGAGAATCCGAACTCACGTTCGCATCCTCAGGCACGTCACCTTTTAACGCGAACAACATCCACTGGTTCTTGATGAGGTTGTATCGTCTTCTCTTCATGCTCAACCAGACGCGTTAACTCTTCAGGGAGTTCATAGTCTTCCTCACCATCGTCTTCAGCTTGGTTGATCGGGAAATCAAAGTCAAAAGGAATTATAGCATGGCTATGTTCAATGAGCTCAGTTTCAGGTGATCTATGTCATACCCCAAAATTTGCCCTCCTACTTCTCAAGACATTTCTTATATCCATACTCAAGGATTTCACAAGGGTTGACCAGACAAACCCTCTCCTAGGCAATCAACCCAAATTAGGGTTTGGCAATTCTCAGATCAAGATGGAATTCCAACATCTCCTGTGGTCATGATGCCTCCTCATATGCTTCAAAGAATCTCCATGTCAAGTTTCAAGCCTTACAAATCAAGTTTCCTCAAACAATTGCTCAGATGGTTGAAAATCAGTTGTATTAGACAAAAGGTCAACTGTGGTCAACATACAGTCAAACTTCATGATTTTTGGTTAACATACATATTTTGAAGTGACATTCATCATTTGATCAAGGATTGATCATGATTCATCAAGAAAACTAAAGATTTGATTAAAAGTCAAACTTTCCAAATTAGGGTTTTCTAAGGAAAAGTCAACAGAACTTTGACTGGGCTTAACTTTCTCATACTCTATCAGAAATTTTCCCACCAAAGCTCATTTTGAAGGAAATTCAATTCTCTACAACTTCATGTCTCACAAGTATGGTCAGAAAATGCTTCATTTGGAAGATATGGATCAAAACATTAGAGGTCCTTTTCTCAGTCAACAAAAAGCCAACTTTTTGTAAAGAAGTGTTATTGAGCATGGAAACTTCAATTGAGATGAAACCAAAGAGGTTGTTTAGAGGACATCTAGAGCTTTCCAAAAAGTCCAAGAACTCCCAAAAATGTTAAAAATTAAACAAGATACACCTTGCATAAGTTGAGCATTTTTGAAGAGGTGCACAAAGAAAAATATTTGACAAAATCCATTTTTTTCCAAATGGGCTTATAATTTTATGATCCAAACTTGATCATAATATTATTTATGACCTCTTGATGCCTTGCCACGAACTTTTCCTATTTTTTTGATTTATTTTTGAATTTAAAATCATTTAATTCAATTTTAAATTAAATAAAATATGAAAACAAGGAATAAAACAAGTTGGGTTGGATTTCTATCAACCTTGAGGACCAAGGAAGCCCACAAGACATGCAAATTTCGTGCAAACTCATACAAGGAAGAGAAAATCAAATTTTGGAAAGATTTGATGGAAATTGAAAGGAAAATATTTTTGCATTCAAAGCTATATCTTTTTTCATTCTTTTTGCTCCAATATCTTGCCCTATAAATACACAACACATTTACAAGACAAAGGGACGAAACCCTAGCCTCTTGAAGCAACCCTAATTCTCTCAAATTTTTCTCAAAGTTGCAAATTTCAAAATCTTGTTTCCAGCCACTTTCAAGCATTCCATCGTGCTCCTGGGGTAAGATTGAGTAAGTATGCATCATTGTCCATGGCCAAACATGCATGAATCGTGCATATCATGAAGCTCCGATTTGCATTCTTATCATTTTTCGAATTTTTAATATTAGCATGTTTTAATTGAAACTAACCATTCTAACATGTTCATGAGATGTCATAGAGAGGATCTGGGCCATTGTTTACAAGGTTGAACGTCCAAATCGCGTTACACCATTGTTAGGGCATAATCTTGTTGCTGCTTCGTATCTACGTTTACAGGCACTTTCAGTCCAAACAAACACCACCACTTCCTCATATCGATGTTTTGGTCGACAACATCGCTCAACATAAAATTTTCTCCTTCATGGATGGTTTCTCCGGTTACAATTAGATCAAAAGGGCTCCCGAAGACATGGAGAAGGCTAGTTTTGTTACATAGTGAGGCACATTCTGCTACAAGGTCATGTCGTTCGGACTGAAGAACGCTGGCGCCACTTATCAGTGTGCCATGGTAGCATTATTTCATGACATGATTCATCACGAGATAGAGGTCTACGTTGATGACATGATAGCTCAATCACAGACTGAAGAAGAACATCTCAATCATTTGCGGAAACTGTTTGATAGACTGAAGAAGTACATATTAAGATTCAATCCCAACAAGTGCACCTTTGGAGTCAGATCCGGTAAACTCCTGGGGTTTTTTGTCAGTGGTAAAGGTATTGAAGTTGACCCAGCCAAGGTTAAAGCTATTCAAGAGATGCTAGCGCCCCGCACCGAGAAAGAAGTCAGAGGTTTCTTGGGACGATTGAACTACATTGCAGATTCTGCACATCTAATCGCCATTGTGAGCCAATCTTCAAGCTACTGAAGAAAGATTAAGTAGTAGAATGGAACGACGATTGCCAAATCTCCTTTGACAAAATCAAAGAGTACCTACAAAATCCTCCTATCCTGATACGCCGAAGAAGACCTCTTATCATATACTTGAGTTGTTAGAGAACTCAATGGGTGTGTCTTTGGGAAACATGACGAGTCTCGATCGAAAAGAGTATGCAATATACTACCTTAGCAAAAGTTTACCATCAGAAACAAGATACTCACATACCGAGAAAACTTGCAGGCTTTGTGGCTGCTCACCGACTAAGACAAGATATGTTGACTCACACTACCTTGTTGATCTCCAAGATGGATCCGATAAAATACATATTCGAGAAACCAACTCTCTCTGGAAGAATAGAAAATGGCAAATGATCTTGACCGAATACGACATCCATTATACTTCCAAAAGCAATCAAAGGAAGTGTAATGATCATTTGGCTCATCGCCGTAGATGACTATCGTCTATGCAGTTCGAGTCTCAGACGAAGATGTTTTGTTAATTATCGACACGAAGAACCGGGCCTGACGAAGGACACGAACAAGGACCCCGATGGACCATGGTATTTGATGGAGCCTCAAAGCGCGCCAGCAATGGCATTGGCGCCATCATTACATCTCCCACAGGGGACATCGCCTTCACCGCCGACTTTGTTTGATTGCACTAACAACATGGCGAATACAAAGCGTGCATCATGGGTATTAAAGCTGCTATTGACTTGAGAATCAAATTCTTGCAAGTGTATGGAGACTCAGCTTTAGTGATCAGTCAGATTAAAGGCGAGTGGGAGACGAAGCATCCGAATCTCATTCCATATCAGAGCATGTTTTGAGTTTGATCCCCTACTTCGAAGAGATCACTTTTGACCATATTCCACGAGAGGAGAATCAGTTAGCAGACGCATTAGCTACTATATCATCTATGTTCAAGGTTAGATGGGATAACGAGGCTCCCCAAATCATCATCGAGAAGTTTGACGAACCAGCATACTGTTATGAACTTAATACAGAAGAGAAACCTTGGTTCTACGAAGTGAAGAGGTATCCTGGGACTCAGGAATATCCCGCAGGGGCATCTATCAATGACAAGAAATTCTTGAGAAGATTTGCATCCAAATTTTCTCAAGAATCTATATCAATGCAATCACGACTTGTGCTTACCCTACTGTAGACCCGGAAACAGTGAAGCGTATCATGGAAGAATTACATGAAGGCGCATTTGGTACCCACTCCAATGGACATACAATGGCTAAGAAGATTCTGAGAACATGTTACTATTGGTCCACCATGGAAGCTGATTGTCACCGCTATGCTCGTTCTTGTCACAAATGCTAGACATACGCAGACAAAGTGCATGTACCTCCAATACCGTTGAATATTTTAACCGCTCCTTGGCCTTTTTCAATGTGGGGCATTGACATGACTGAAGAAATCAAGCCCACCGCTTCCAATGGACATCGTTTCATCCTTGTAGCAATTGATTACTTCACCAAGTAGGTAGAAGCAGCCTCGTTCGCATCTGTTACCAAGAATGTTGTGGCCCGATTCATCAAGCATAATCTTATCTGTCGGTGTGGCACTCACGAAAGGATTATCACGGATAACGGTTCTAACCTCAACAACAAAATGATCACCGAACTCAGCATGCAGTTCAAGATTAAGCATCATAATTCTTCTCCATATCGGCCAAAGATGAATGGCGCAGTGGAAGCCGCCAACAAAAATATCAAGACGATTATACAGAAGATGACAGTGACTTACAAGGATTGGCACGAGATGTTTCCATTCGCTCTCCATGGTTATCGTGACTACAAGATTTATCGCCATCAGGGCAACCCCTTCTCTTGTATACGGTATGGAAGCGGTCCCACCCATCGAGGTCGGGACACCTCAACCGAGTCCTTCAGACGCAGAAAGGGCGAAGACTATTGGATCCAGACTCGCCTCGACCAGATTAACTTGATTGACGAGAAGCGGATCGCATTCATCTGCCATGGACAGATCTATCAGAAACGAATGGTCAGAGCATTTAACAAGAAGGTCAAGCACGGTCACCAAGCTCGGTGACCTAGTAGTCAAGCGCATCATTCTTCCACAAGGTGATCCAGGGTAAATGGACTCCCACCCACGAGGGACCGCTTTTAGTCAAGATGATTTTCTCATGGAGCTATGATACTTAGCACCATGGATGGCGTAAGACTTCCCACACCGTGAACGCAGATATAGTCAAAAAATACTATGCATAACGAGACCCGCTAGGTCGATCGACCTAGGCAAAAATAGCAGATCCTGCGAACCAAAGAGGTTCGGGAAAAAGTTAAGGATATATAGAAAACCTGTACACCCGGCAAGTGGAAAAGCTGCAAAGGCGGCTTGGGCAAAAAGGGGTATCCCGGTAGACTGAAAACCCAAAAGGGCGGTGTCATACCCCAAAATTTGCCCTCCATCTTCTCAAGATATTCCACACATCCATGCTCAAGGATTCCTCAAGGGTTGATCAGACAAACCCTCTCCTTGACAATCAACCCAAACTAGGGTTTGGAAATTCTCAAGTCAAGATGGACTTCCAACATCTCCAATGATCATCATGTCTCCTAATATGCTTCAAAGATTCTCCATGTCAAGTTTCAAGCCTCACAGGTCAAATTTCCCCAGACAATTGCTCAGATGGTTGAAAATCAACTTGATTGGACAAAAGTCAACTGTGGTCAACATACACTCAAACTTCATAATTTTTGGTCAACATCCACATTTTGAAGTTACATTCATCATTTGATCAAGGGTTGATCATGATTCATCAAGAAAACTCAAGATTTGCACAAAAGTCAAACTTTCTAAATTAGGGTTTCTAGGTGAAAAGTCAACCAAACTTTGACTGGTCATAACTTTCTCATACTTTATCAGAAATTTTCCCACCAAAGCTCATTTTGAAGTAAATTCAATTCTCTACAACTTCATGTCTCACAAGAATGTTCAAAAAATGCTTCATTTGGAAGGTATGGATCAAAACATTACAGGTCCTTTTCAAAGTCAACAAAAAGTCAACTTTATGTTTTGGAGATGTATTGAGCATGGAAACTCCAATTGAGATGAGACCAAAACGGTTGGTTAGAGGACTCTTAGAGATTTCCAAAAAGTCCAAGAACACTCAAAAATGTGGAAAATTGAGCAAGATACACCATTCACAAGTTGGGAAATTTTGAAGAAGTGCACAAAGAGAAATGCTTCTAAAAATCAAAAACTTTGCAAATGGGCTTACTTTTTCTTCATCCAAACTTATTCCTTATACAATTAGGAATATCCAAGCCCAATGCCACGAATTTTTATTTTATTTTTCTATTTAATTTGGAATTTATTCATTTAAATACAAATTGAATTTAAAAATAAAGTATGAAATCAAAATTAAATGCAAACTTGATTTTTCTCTCTTCCTTGAGATCCAAGCAACTCAATAAAGCCAGCAAATTTCGAAATTTGGATTGATATGGCAAGATTTGATTGAAAATTGATCCAAAAAAATGAAATTTTGATTTTGTACAAAATCAAATTTGATTTGCATTGATTAGTGATTGATTCTTCCTCAAATCAACTCCAAATTCATCTACTATATATATTTAACACATGCCACACGAATTGGGGTAGAAAACTGGTGAGAAACCCTATTGATGCTCAAGAAAACGGCAACACAAGCAACTAGTGTTTGGATTTAGGTCGTTTCAATTGATTCCAAGCACTCAAACACGTTCCTTGATACCTCTTGAATCGATCCAGACCCTCACTTTGCTCAAAACCATCCAGAATCAAAGAATCCGAATTCGGTTTGCTCAAGAAAATTTTAAAATCGATTTCTCATATTCATGCATTATTAACATGTTTTATTGTTGTTTTTGTGATTGGTGATAAGTTTGCAAGCGATCTGGGCAGGTTAATTGTGTTTCTATGGCCTGGAACTCGATATGCCATGATTAGGGTTCTTGAACACGATTTAGGGTTTTCCTTAAACGGAAAAATCGACCTTGAGACCATTACCAATGCATTCGAATGATGTCCTAATCGAACCATGGTCTTAGAATTCATTTATATTATTTGTGTATGATTTTCGATTTTGCCAGGGTTGTAGCGTCGAACAAAGGCCGACGCTGAATTTTCAAAAATTCAAAACGAAGGAGATGAAGTTTAGCGTGGAGACGAGGCAATGGGGAGGAGACGCGTGGTTGTAATCCATTCGCTCTGATTCAGTGACACGCGTGCATGCTGGCTCAGATGGCAAAGGCGTGGGGGTATGAGAGCAAGGTCTCCAGTTCGATCCTTGGCCATGGCAAGAATATTTTTACATAGTTTACAAACTCATATTTTTCTTATTTATTTAATATATTTCATGCATTTTGAATTCTTTTCATAATTTTTATTCATGCATTAAAAATTGTCAAAAATATTTTTCCTTTTGCATTTATTTTCATAAAATGTTTATTTAATTTATAAAATTAAAAAATATTATTTTGCATGCATATTTAATTTTATTCATAATTTATCGTTTAAATCACTTTTAATTAGTTTTTAATTATTAAGTCTTTTCCAAAAAATCCCAAAAAATTATTTTAGCATATTTATGTTATTTCCAGCATGAAATATTTTTCTCATTCAAAATTTGCATTTTTACTAACATTTTCCTCTTATTCGATTCCTCTCAGTATTTTCCGATTTCTTATTCTCTTGCAGTTGTCCCGCTTCCGATTTCTTTTATCGCTTTTTCCAATTATGTAACTGCTCATGGGATGTAATAGCTTAATTAGGCTTTTTATTTTCTGCACGTTTAAATTATGTATCTGCCCCAAAGCCATGTAATAGCGTAAGACATTTATCTTTCCGCATCTTTACATTTCCGCATTTTAATTTCCGCACCCTATAAACTGCTAGTAATTAGGCGTGTATGGCAAGACTAATATTGGACATAGCTCACTCTAATTTTCAAGATAACATATCTGAATTCAACACACTCTTTCACATACGCACCCCTTAGGGTAATTCTCTCTCGTTGCCTTTACGAATACAAATGGTCAAGTCCCTCGAACGTAGAGGTATTCTAGCACCGTTGCCTTCAAACAAATCATCATAGTCCCTTCGATACAAAGATCATAAGACCCACGATGTCGCCTCCGAACACATGATCTTGACCCTCGATTGTCGCCTACGAAAAATGATGATAGTCCCTTCGAATGTGCTAGGATACTTCCTACAAGTTGTCTTCTATGACCATACGATGTCCCTTCGAATGTCCCTCTTACATCCATCAAATAGGGTTACCTACCAACTAATGGTATGGATAGCACTATTCTAAAGGAACGTAAAATAACACGAAAACGACCAATTCTGAGTAGGTAATAAGACTTTTAGTTGCTTGCTCTATCAAATACTTTTCACAGCTCACACTTTTGTCAAAGTTCAAACTCTTTTCAAAAATGAAACATTTCCGAACACTTTGTATACATTCCTACATGAATCATTACAAAGTCAAAGCGAAATGCCTTTTCAAAACATTTTTGTCAAACATACAGAAAGCATAATTTTAAAGTGATCTAAGAGCAACTAAGAGCCCAGATAACTACGGATGGAAAGGGTGCTAATACCTTCCCTTTTCATAACCTTCTCCTTACTCGTAATCTAACGAAGGTCTTTTTCGTACTTTACCTCCCTTAATTGATAAAAGAAAAGTCGGTGGCGACTCTTGCTATCCGCACATTTGCGATACAAAAACCTACAAAGTCAGTTCACCGTACATAATCTGGCGACTACTGGGGACACCCTAAGAGAGAATGCCTAAAGATTTCTAGATCATTTTACCGCTTTTGTTTGACTTGCTTGCTTTATCTTTAAGGGTTGCTTGGGTATTATATTGTTGGGATCCTACACCGGATCCGGTTTCCTTTTTAGGTAAGTAGCAATAAATCGTCGCGACTGCTAGACGATATCAAACGGTCAACATGATGGCTACGTTAGCGTGACACTTTGGATGTCCCGATACTCTTCATTCCCAAGTCGAGGATAGTATTTGGCTTCAGGTGTCACCAAGCGCTAACTAAACTTTTAGAACCTTAATTGACCCATCTTGGCCATTAGAAGGTAGTGAGATGGCGGCTTTGGTGTAGATCGAGGTTGGTTGATACTGCTACGCTCATTGAGATCGACTTTGGGATATTTTCGATCGACCACTTGGTAGTCGATTGAAATAAACGCCACGAAAGATCAATGATGGAGATTCCTAGAACCTGCTACTATTATAGGACAGATGAACCAACTCAAACTTTTGTGGGGTAATCACCTATACCTCATGCAAGCCTTAAACCTAGGCTCATTGTGTGAATTGTTTGTGTAAACATGACATCATGACATCATTCTCATTACATATCATCTCTAACTATTTCAAGGACCTAGGATTTATCTTTGCTCTGCTTTGTAGGATTATGGCTTCTAGAAAGACTATCCGAATCAACTTCATGGGTATACCTTCTCACTCAAAGAATTGGTTTAAATTCCGACCATGCTTAGTTCATCAAAAGACATGGTTATCTACTTGATTTGGTTATCTCGTTTTGAAGAAGATATGATGCATGTCCTATTCCAGCTTCTTGATCCGAAACACCATTGCTTTACATTTCCGATTATCGCTAGTTCCTACCTTAGAGAGTTCTAAGCTACTGGGGTACCTATTCTTGACCAAATGCCATTCACCGATTAGAAAAGGTTCCTAAGTACGAAGACATCGCATCACTTTACATCTTAAGCCGTATATCAAGCCAATTGGGAAACTAGAAGTGGAGTTAAGGGTTTACTTGCCAAGTTCTTAATTAAGAAAGCCCGAGAATTCCTCAAGGTTATGAGTTTCCATGCATTTGAAGACATTGTGGCTTTGCTAATCTATGGTTTGGGGCACCAAAACTTCATTCCTTTGGAACCTTACCTCAAATGTGTGCGAGCTCGAGCTCAAAACCTCATGATGCCATTCACGCTTGTTTTCCCGTAATTATGGAACCTGTTGCTATAGGTGACGAATCCTATACTGTTCTCCATCCTGACATGCCTACTGATTTTGAAGACTTGAAGATATCTTGGGTTCAGCTTAAAGAAGAAAGGGATACCTTTGAAGCTCAGTGCTATGCAAGCGAGAAGAAAGTGTTAGAGTTGACCAAGTTACTTCATGAGGAGCGAAACATCAACGCCTACATCGGCACCAAGAGGAAGCGCCTATGGGAGACTTAGAGATTTCGGATTTTCTTTTATGTTTTTCTTTTATTGTTTTGAACTATCTCTTGTACTGACAAAGAAAAATAATAAAAAGAGAACTAATAAATGTTTGTTCATTGCTTGTTTAACAAATTTAAATCTCTAAGGTCCTTGAAAACATTGCATTGCATCCGCATAAACATCGCATAGCATAGCATAACATTGCATCACAGGTACATCGAAGATTGGTTTTCTCATTTTCTCGCTATTTATTTTAGCAGAAATGGCTCTTGAACAACACAAAGATCTTCGTGCTCGTAATGCCGGCCAGAGATGTTCACCAATTTGGTCCAGGGCCAAGAAGATCTGAAGAAGCTCATCAACAAAAAGAAGAAGGTTGTTGGCCTCCTCAACATGGGCAGACGCTACAAAGGTGGTCCTAAGAGGGTCAGTCGGATAGAGCTCTCTGAAGTAAGTGTCAAGAACGAGGGAGTGTCAAGGGTGATATGAAGGCAGCCAAGCATGAGCCAAAAGACTATGATGATGGCCAATACTTGAAGATGACAAGTACAAGCAACTTGAAGACCGTCTAATGCGTGGAAAACTCAAGATGTCCGATGAATTTTGATGATCTGAGTCTTGTTCCTGGTGTTGTGATTCCTCCCAAGTTCAAAGTTCCTACTTTTGCCAAATATGATGGCATTTCTTATCCAAAGCTGCATCAAGTCCTATGTCCGAAGATCAACCCCACACTGATGATGAAAGTTGTGGATGCATTATTTTCAAGAGAGTTTGTCCGAACTCATTGGAGTGGTATTATCACTAGAGAATGACCGTATCCGTACTTGGAGTGACTTGGCGATGCTTTCTGCATGATGAGTATAATGTTGAATTGACACCCACTCGCATGCAACTACAAAGCATGTCTATGGGTCGTGATGAGAAGTTCAAAGAATATGCTCGTAAATGGAGAGATCTAGCAGCGAGTTCAACCACCCTTGTCCAATAGGAGTTGGTTGATATGTTTATGGGAACACCGACAGCCCATTCTTTAATCATCGATTGAAACTCTTCACCGGATTCACCGAGCTGATTTTGATAGGCGAGCGATCGAAGTCGGTATCAAGAGTGGAAGATTCATGTAGAGTCATCTTCAAATGTCGCAAGAGATCCTTTGGTGGTAAGAAAGAAACCAATGCTGTATGGTCGAAAAGCCGAGCCAAGACCGACCGTGCTCAACTGTGGGGCAGTTGGATCTCCAATCCTACATCAAGACAACTCGAGACAACGCGCGTAGCCGTAACGCCGCCACGAAGAGCTTATGAAGATCAACATGCCATTGTCGCAAGCCTTGCAACACATGTTGAAAGCAGCCGATTACCTTGAGGGATCCTCCTCAAAATATCAACACTTCCTCTCCGAGATACAATCCTAATGCTAAGTGCTTACCACCCAATAGCCTGTGACATAACATCGATGATTGTTGGGCTCAAGAACAAAATTCAAGATATGATTGAAGCTAAGATTGAGTTTGATCCTCCTGCTGAGACCATGTGATCAACGCGCCTATGCCTAACCATGACAAGAGTTCCAATGTTGTTGAGGATACTTATGTCTTCAATATAGATGACTTGACCATTCCTCGATGACTCAAGAAGAATTTTTGTCGGTGTCAACCCAGGATGCCCAGAGAATTGTTGTTGGTTCCCATCTGCACCTGATGGTTGTGCTTGGTTGAGAAGACGTGTTTAGTGCATGATGGACAACCGTGAGATACTATTTCTGAAACCACCTGTGCAGAAGCTGTGTGAAAATATGTCTAAGTTGAAGATCGAAGATGTGAATGAAGCCGCACCATCTGTGTGGGATACCTTGGGGCAGCCAAGTGGTAAGTATGATTACATGGTGAAGTACACTATTCCCGATAGCTACAAAATTCCTATTGAAGATGTTAAGGTAACCGGATTGGGTGACGATTTCCCAGAAGACTATGCTGATGTTAATACCATAAGGATTTCCTCTGCTGATCTTGTGCCTAGAGTGGCGCCTCTCATCATTACTTCTCCAAGACCAGTTCCATATTCCTCTGACAAAGCTATTCCTTGGAATTATGGAGCTGACGTTTATTATCATGGCGTCAAGCAAGACCCTCTGATCATTGAAGACCTTACAATCGAAGCTACCATTCCTGACATTGACAACATCACCGGATCAAGTAAGGTGACCAGAACCGGAAGAGTATTCTCTCCAGATATCTCTCCTCCAAAAGACATTGCGACTCACAGCATTCCGCTATTCAATCCATTCCCAAGCTAGAGGAAAGAACCAAAGGACTCATCCCGCTTCAAAGTACCAAGGAAGTTATCAAGACACCTCCAAACAAGAAATGGAGGAAATTCTGAAGATTATCAAGAAGAGTGACTACAATGTCGTGGAACAGTTGGGACAGACGCCGACCAAAGTATCCATGCTTGCTTTGCTCTTGTGCTCCGAGGCTCATGCTAATGCCTTGGTGAAGTTTCTGAAGAATGCTCACGTACCGCAAGACACTACTACTGACCAGTTTGAAGTTTGTATTGCTAGCCTGGCTTCCAACAACGGCCTAGGCTTCTCTGATGCTGACTTAACTCCTGCCGGAAAGAAACACAACAAAGCCTTGCACATCTCTGTTGAATGCAAGGGCATTACATTATCTCATGTTTTGGTTGATACCGGTTCTGCTTTGAATATCCTTCCGAAGACTGCTTTTGATCGGCTTGATGTCGAAGGGTTGGTTTTGAGACCCAGTGACGTTATTGTGAGAGCTTTTGATGGTTCTAAGCGAACAGTGCTTGGAGAGCTCACTCTCCCTGTTAAAGTCGGTTCCCAGACTTTCGACTCTACTTTCTTTGTCATGGACATCCGTCTACTCTTGCCTACTTGACGCCCTTGATACATGGGGCAGGCGTTACCTCTACCTTACATCGTAAGTCAAGTACCCAAAGAAAGGGAAGGTTGTTACAAGATGTGGTGAAGAAGAATATATGGTCACCATCTACCATTCCGATACCGAGATGGAGGGTGAATTTTTGAGACTCTCCTCAAGCTTTTGAACAACACCTGTAGTCGTGCCCGCTGACACTCCTGTCACTCCCGGTTACACAAGTTCCGCCTAGGATTGCCTCTCGAAAGACGATCAAGTCAGTAGAAGGAGGTAGTGCTATTTGGGACAGCCTCGACCTTCCTTTCAACCGACAAGACCGGTCTAGGCTTCACCATCAAAGGTCAAGATGATACGTCATAACGTGCCGCCAACTTCCTTTCCGCATTAGTCGAGGAATCCATGCTATAGAAGACGATGACAACGACTTCGACATCGCAAGTGGATCTTCCCAACTCTGATCATGGGCTCAGAATTGGAAGATCAAGACGCATACCAATCTCCTTTAGCCGTGATTAATTGCTTTGTTTTGTTTTGCTTTTCAGTGTGTTTTGAACAATAAACTCTAAAGCCTAGTGCCTTACCCGGGGCATCGTGGCTCGTTTGTGAGGGTTATTATCTGTCATTTGCATATTTTCATTCAATAAAATCGTTGGACTTTTGCATTTATTCGTTGCTTTCTTTCTTTTACTTTATCACCCCTTCAAAAAGCTATGTGTTTCTTACACACACCCACGTGATACACTGCAGAATCACTCCGAATCTCGTTGATAACAGCTATGCTATTGCTAAATATGACTTCGATAATCCGATCTACCAAGACGAAGACGAAGGTTAGGAAGATTGTGAAGTGCCAGGAGAACTTGTCAGATTGCTATAGCAAGAAGAGCGAGTTATACAGCCACACGAAGAGCAGGTTGAGGTTGTGAATTTGGGTACTGACGAAGACAAAAAAGAGATCAAGATAGGAGCGGGTCTTGAGAACAGTGTTAAAGAAAGGTTGGTTCAGATGTTACGAGATTACATTGAGGTTTTTTCTTGGTTATACGAAGACATGCCAGGTTTAGACATTGACATCGTGGAACACCGGTTGCCGGAGAAAGAGGGTTTTCTCCCAGTGAAATAAAAGGTTCGTCGCATGCATCCTGAGATGTCCGAGAAAATCAAAGCCGAAGTTATGAAGCAGTTCAATGCCGGTTTCTTACCTGTTACTTCCTATCCGCAGTGGGTTGCTAACGTAGTGCCTGTACCTAAGAAGGATGGCAAGGTACGAATGTGTGTGGATTACAGAGATCTGAACAAAGCGAGTCCGAAAGACGATTTTCCACTTCCTCATATTGATGTCCTGGTTGACAACACCGCTCAGCATAAGGTCTTCTCCTTCATGGATGGTTTCTCCGGTTACAATCAAATCAAAATGGCTCCTGAAGACATGGAGAAGACTACTTTTGTTACACAAGCAACTTCTGCAAGGTTATGCCGTCGATCGAAGAACGCGGGCGCCACTTATCAGCATGCTATGGTGACGTTATTTCATGATATGATTCATCACGAGATAGAGCTCTACGTCGACGACATGATAGCTAGATCACAGACAGAGGAAGAACATCTCGATCATTTGCAGAGACTGTTTGATAGGTTGAAGAAGTATGATCGAGACTTAATCCTAACAAGTGCACCTTTGAGTCGATCCGAAAGCTCCTAGGTTTGTTGTCAACGTAAAGGTATTGAGGTTGACCCCGCCAAGGTTAAAGCTATTCAAGAGATGCCAGCGCCCCGCACCGAGAAGGAAGTCAGAGGTTTCTTGGGCCGATTGAATTACATTGCCGATTCATTGCACATCTAATCGCTACTTGTGAGCCAATCTTCGTTGTCAAGAAAGATCAGTGGTAGAATGGAATGACGATTGCCGATCGCTTTGACAAAATCAAGGAGTACCCATGTAATCGCCCCGTCTCCGATGCTCACGGGGAAGACCTCTTATCATGTACTTGACGATGTTAGAGAATTCAATGGGTGTGTGTGGGCAACATGACGAGTCTGGTCGAAAAGAGCATGCAATATACTACCTTAGCAAAAGTTTACCGATCGTGAAACAAGATACTCACACCGAGAAAACTTGCAACGCTTGGCTTGGGCTGCTCACGACTAAGACAAGATATGTTAACTCACACTACCTTGTTGATTTCCAAGATGGATCCGATAAAATACATATTTGAGAAACCACTTCTCCGTAAGAATAGCAAGATGGAAAATGATCCTAACCGAATATGACATCCAAGACGCTTCTTTAAAGCAATCAAAGGAAGTGTAGTAGCCGATCATTTGGCTCATCGTCGTAGATGACTATCGCCTATGCAGTTCGAATTTCCGACGAAGATGTTTTGTTAGTTACGATTGAGGAACCGTGCCCAGACGAAGGACCTGAACAAGGATCCCGATGAACCATGGTCTTTGATGGAGCCTCAAACGCACTTGGCAATAGCATTGGCGCCATCATCACATCCCCTGCAGGCGGACATACTCCTTTCACCGCCCGATTGTGTTTCAGTTGCACTAACAACGTGGCCGAATACGAAGCGTGCATCATGGGTATCAAAGCTACTATTGACTTAAGAATCAAGTTCTTACAAGTGTATGGAGACTCAGCTCTAGTGATCATTCAGATTAAGGGCGAATGGGATACGAAGCATCTGAATCTCATTCCGTATCGAGAGCATGTTCCGAGTTTGATCCCCTACTTCGAAGAGATCACTTTCAATCACATTCCACGAGAAGAGAATCAGTTGGCAGACGCATTGATTACTATGTCGTCTATGTTCAAGGTCAGATGGGACAACGAGGCTCCCTAAATCATCATTGAGAAGTTTGACGAACCGGCATACTGTTATGAGCTTGACACAGAAGAGAAACCTTGGTACTACGACGTGAAGAGGTATCTTGAGACTCAGGAATATCCCGTAGGGGCATCTGTCAATGATAAGAAGTTCTTGAGAAGATTTGCATCCAAATTCTTCCTCAGCAACGACATCTTATACAAGCGCAATCACGACTTGTGCTTATCTACTGTAGACCTGAAAAACAGAACGTATCATGGAAGAGTTACACAAGGCGCATTTGGTACCCAATCCAAAGGGTCATACAATGGCTAAGAAGATTTGAGAACAAAGTTACTATTGGTCCACCATGGAAGTCGATTGTCACCGCTACGCCGATCTTGTCACAAATGCCATATTTATGCGTAAAGTGCACATACCTCGGTACCTCCTGAATGTTCTAACACTCCTTGGCCTTCGCAATGTGGGCATTCACATGATTGAGAAATCAAGCCCACCGCTTCCAACGAACATCGTTTCATCCTTGTGGCAATCGATTATTTACCAAATAGGTAGAGGCAGCCTCGTCAGATCTCATACCAAGAATGTAGTGGCTCGATTCATCAAACATAATCTTATCTATCGCATGACACCCAAAGGATTATCACGATAACGGCTCTAATCTCAACAACAAGATGATCACCGAACTCGCACGCAGCTCAAGATCAAGCATCCAATTCTTCTCCTTATCGGCCTAAGATGAATGGCGCAATGGAAGCCGCCAACAAGAACATTAAGAAGATTATACAGAAGATGACTGTGACTTACAAAGATTGGCATGAGATGTTACCATTTTCTCTTCATGGTTATCGAACTACAGTGCGAACATCAACAGGGGCAACCCCCTTCTCTCTTGTGTACGGTATGGAAGCCGTTCTACCTATTGAGGTTCAGATACCCTCAACCAGAGTCCTCCAGGACGCAGAATTAGGCGAAGACGATTGGATCCAGACTCGCCTTGACCATATCAACTTGATCGATGAGAAACGACTCGCGTCCATCTGCCACGGACAGATCTATCAGAAACGAATGATCAGAGCATTTAATAAGAAGGTCAAGCACCGAGTCTACAAAGTCGGTGATCTAGTAGTCAAGCGCATCATTCTTCCACAAGGTGATCCCAGGGGCAAATGGACTCCCACCTACAAGGGACCGTTTGTAGTCAAGACAGTATTTTCCGGCGGAGCTATGATACTTAGCACCATGGATGGTGAAGACTTCCCACATCCCGTGAACGCAGACATAGTCAAAAATACTACGATAAAGAGACCCGCTAGGTCGATCGACCTAGGCAAAATAGGGCATCCCGCGAACCAAAAGGGTTCGGGCAAAAGTTAAGGATATATACAAAACATGTACACCCGCAAGTCGAAACCCGAAAAGGCGGCTTGGGCAAAAAGGGTATCCCGTAGACTGAAACCCGAAAGGGCGGTCTAGGCAAAAATTAGATTCAAGCGACGACTATGTCTCGTCCAAATCACTTTCTTTCGCACTACTATCAAGATTCAAGATTCAAATGGCGAAAATCACCTACTCACTTTCTACCGACAAAGGAGATGAGATAGTTGAAATATATGAGTACTAGCATAGTTGGAACTTAACGAGATTGATTCCGCATAGCTTTTTACCTTTCTTGTGTATAAACTATTTGGCCATACGCCACCTTTCAAATAAATACAAGTTTCTTTCTCTTTACAATTATCACTGTTGTTGTTTGCATAAAGTCCAACGTTTGCTTTGAATGATTATATGCATTTGACAATAAAAATCTAATCACAAACGTGTGGAAAGTGAACATACAAAAGTAATTACTACAGGCTCCAGGAATTGAGATGACGACGAAAGTCACCAAAACATTTTCCCCACAGAGCATGATTCCCACAGAGAGGTCGCTCACTACAAACCTCCCCCCAGCGGAGTACGCGTCGATTCCCCCAAACAGTGATTCCACTCAACTTAACCGGATTACACCTGTCTTCGAGCAATAACATTTCATCCCCAGCCGAGATATTTATCCCCAGCGGATATCCCTCAATAATTCCCCTTTTCTCCAGCAGCAGTGTCCAGACCCAGAACTTGGTCAGATAGTGCACCGGAGGAAACCTACACCTCTTATTCCCCAGTCAGAGATTCCAGCGGGCTCCAGATCCTTCTAACCCGGTCTCCCAACAACTACCAATCACTCTTCAGCAAGATTTGCACAAAAAATCCCCAGTAAAGTACCTCCCGGACTTTCCCCAGCAGGGTCTATTTATGAAATCCTCAACAATATCTAGGCCTGAAACTTGGTCAGATAGCGCACCGGAGGAATCAAAGTTATCTTTCTTCTCAAGATTTCCATCCTCAAACAGAAGTCAGAAGTCTCCAAGCAGAACATCCGCATCTTCTTCAAGATGGATATGTTTTGAAATACCACAACATCTATCATTCATACATTACTCATGAAAGTCATATATTGTGCATATGTCATACGCATCATCATGCATCATACTTTGTATAAGACTAATCAATATTCTATCAGAATTTCTCTTGTTTTCTCCAAAGTAGGTGAAAGTGACTTCTGACGCAAATAGGTCCAGGATTAAGACCCGAATCTCGACGGGAAAATTATCCGAACGACCACCCTCGCTATTCTCCAACAGTGGATCCGGGATTAATACCCGAAGCTAGATGGGAAACCCTATCCGAACGATCACAAGTTATCCTCCGATAACAGGCAGTGGATCAATACTCGATGCACAACAGGGAAGCTATCCACATTATTGCCAACTACTATCCCTCAGAGTAATCAGCACGAAGATATATTCTGACGCTCTCCTATTATCAACAGCAACTACAGAGTCTAGTGGACGACTCGATTGCCTTAGATGGCATCTTAAGCCCATCTCCGACTACCAGTCAACAGTTCTCCACTTTCAAAATGCTGCATATTTGGTTAAAAATCAATACAAACCAATAATTTCATTCAAAGATGAGCACGAAGTCTAGCGTATGACTCCCTCCGGATGGCATCTTAAGCCCATCTCCATGCTCTTTCCAGAAACATCTACAGAGCCTAGCGTACGGCTCGCTCCCCCCAACGACGATCTTTCCAGATGGCATCTTGAGCCTATCCCCGTCAGCTCTCCTATCAACGATCTCGAGTCTAGCGTACGGCTCATTCCCCAGCGAAGTCTCCAACTTTTCCAAATGGCATCTATAAGCCCATTCCCGCATCATCAGCCAATAGCGAGTGCAAATTTTCAGGTGTACTCGAGTGTCCAATCATCTTCTACCTCCAGGCCACGAAAGGCACACATGCCAATCTAACCCTTCCGGTACAAGAAGATTGAACAGGGGAAGCTGTCATACCCCAAAATTTGCCCTCCATCTTCTCAAGATATTCCACACATCCATGCTCAAGGATTCCTCAAGGGTTGATCAGACAAACCCTCTCCTAGACAATCAACCCAAACTAGGGTTTGGAAATTCTCAAGTCAAGATGGACTTCCAACATCTCCAATGATCATCATGTCTCCTTATATGCTTCAAAGATTCTCCATGTCAAGTTTCAAGCCTCACAGGTCAAATTTCCTCAGACAATTGCTCAGATGGTTGAAAATCAGTTGTATTGGACAAAAAGTCAACTGTGGTCAACATACAGTCAAACTTCATAAATTTTTGTTCAAAATCCTCATTTTGAAGTTACATTCATCATTTGATCAAGGGTTGATCATGATTCATCAAGAAAACTCAAGATTTGCACAAAAGTCAAACTTTCTAAATTAGGGTTTCTAGGTGAAAAGTCAACCAAACTTTGACTGGTCATAACTTTCTCATACTTTATCAGAAATTTTCCCACCAAAGCTCATTTTGAAGGAAATTCAATTCTCTACAACTTCATGTCTCACAAGAATGTTCAAAAAATGCTTCATTTGGAAGGTATGGATCAAAACATTACAGGTCCTTTTCAAAGTCAACAAAAAGTCAACTTTTTGTTTTGGATATATATTGAGCATGGAAACTCAAATTGAGATGAGACCAAAAAGGTTGGTTAGAGGACTCTTAGAGCTTTCCAAAAAGTCCACGAACACTCAAAAATGTGGAAATTTGAGCAAGATACACCATTCACAAGTTGGGCAATTTTGAAGAAGTGCACAAATAGAAATGCTTCTAAAAATCAAAAACATTGCAAATGGGCTTACTTTTTCTTCATCCAAACTTGTTCCTTATACAATTTGGAATATCCAAGCCCAATGCCACGAATTTTTATTTTATTTTTCTATTTAATTTGGAATTTATTCATTTAAATACAAATTAAATTTAAAAATAAAGTATGAAATCAAAATTAAATGCAAACTTGATTTTTCTCTCTTCCTTGAGATCCAAGCAACTCAATAAAGCCAGCAAATTTCGAAATTTGGATTGATATGGCAAGATTTGATTGAAAATTGATCAAAAAAATGAAAATTTGATTTTGTACAAAATCAAATTTGATTTGCATTGATTAGTGATTGATTCTTCCTCAAATCAACTCCAAATTCATCTACTATATATATTTAACACATGCCACACGAATTGGGGTAGAAAAACTGGCTGGAGAAACCCTATTGAAGCTCAAGAAATCCGTGCAACACAAGCAACTAGAAGCCTTGGATTTAGGTCGTTTCAATTGATTCCAAGCACTCAAACACGTTCCTTGATACCTCTTGAATCGATCCAGACCCTCACTTTGCTCAAAACCATCCAGAATCAAAGAATCCGAATTCGGTTTGCTCAAGAAAATTTTAAAATCGATTTCTCATATTCATGCATTATTAACATGTTTTATTGTTGTTTTTGTGATTGGTGATAAGTTTGCAAGCGATCTGGGCAGGTTAATTGTGTTTCTATGGCCTGGAACTCGATATGCCATGATTAGGGTTCTTGAACACGATTTAGGGTTTTCCTTAAACGGAAAAATTGGACCTTGAGACCATTACCAATGCATTCGGAATGATGTCCTGAATCGAACCATGGTCTTAGAATTCATTTATATTATTTGTGTATGATTTTCGATTTTGCCAGGGTTGTAGCGTCGAACAAAGGCCGACGCTGAATTTTCAAAAATTCAAAACGAAGGAGATGAAGTTTAGCGTGGAGACGAGGCAATGGGGAGGAGACGCGTGGTTGTAATCCATTCGCTCTGATTCAGTGACACGCGTGCATGCTGGCTCAGATGGCAAAGGCGTGGGGGTATGAGAGCAAGGTCTCCAGTTCGATCCTTGGCCATGGCAAGAATATTTTTACATAGTTTACAAACTTTTCATATTTTTCTTATTTATTTAATATATTTCATGCATTTTGAATTCTTTTCATAATTTTTATTCATGCATTAAAAAATTGTCAAAAATATTTTTCCTTTTGCATTTATTTTCATAAAATGTTTATTTAATTTATAAAATTAAAAAATATTATTTTGCATGCATATTTAATTTTATTCATAATTTATCGTTTAAATCACTTTTAATTAGTTTTTAATTATTAAGTCTTTTCCAAAAAATCCCAAAAAATTATTTTAGCATATTTATGTTATTTCCAGCATGAAATATTTTTCTCATTCAAAAATTTGCATTTTTACTAACATTTTCCTCTTATTCGATTCCTCTCGTATTTTCCGATTTCTTATTCTCTTGCAGGTTGCCCGTCTCAGACGATTTCTTTTATCGTTTTTCTTTTTTCCAATTATGTAACTGCTCATGGGATGTAATACCTTAATTAGGCTTTTTATTTTCTGCACGTTTAAATTATGTATCTGCCCCAAAGCCATGTAATAGCGTAGGACATTTATCTTTCCGCATCTTTACATTTCCGCATTTTAATTTCCGCACCCTATAAACTGCTAGTAATTAGGCGTGTATGGCAAGACTAAAATTGGACATAGCTCACTCTAATTTTCAAGATAACATATCTGAATTCAAAACACTCTTTCACACACGCACCCCTTAGGGTAATTCTCTATCGTTGCCTTTACGAATACAAATGATCAAGTCCCTCGAACGTAGAGGTATTCTAGCACCGTTGCCTTCAAACAAATCATCATAGTCCCTTCGATACAAAGATCATAAGACCCACGATGTCGCCTCCGAATACATGATCTTGACCCTCGATTGTCGCCTACGAAAAATGATGATAGTCCCTTCGAATGTGCTAGGATACTTCCTACAAGTTGCCTTCTATGACCATACGATGTCCCTTCGAATGTCCCTCTTACATCCATAAAATAGGGTTACCTACCAACTAATGGTATGGATAGCACTATTCTAGAGGAACGTAAAATAACACGAAAACGACCAATTCTGAGTAGGTAATAAGACTTTTAGTTGCTTGCTCTATCAAATACTTTTCACACCTCACACTTTTGTCAAAGTTCATAATCTTTTCAAAAACGAAACATTTCCGAACACTTTGTATACATTCCTACATGAATCATTACAAAGTCAAAGCGAAATGCCTTTTCAAAACATTTTTTTCAAACCCACAGAAAGCACTTTTAAAAATGAGCTAGAAGCAACTAAGAGCCTGTAGATAACTACGGATGGAAAGGGGTGCTAATACCTTCCCTTTTCATAACCTTCTCCCTTACTCAGAATCTAACGAAGGTCTTTTTCTGTACTTTTTACCTTCCCCTTAATTGGATAAAAGAAAAGTCGGTGGCGACTCTTGCTATCCGCACATTTGCGATACAAAAACCTACAAAGTTAGTTCACCGTATTACAGGCGGTCTAGGTAAAAGTTAGGGACTTAAGCGTACGACTATGTCTCGTCCAGATCACCTATCTATAGACTACTACTATTAGCATTCAAGATTCAAATGGCGAAAATCAATTCACTCACTTTCTACTGACAGCGAGGAGATGAGATAGTTGAAATATATGAGTACTAGCATAGTTGAAACTCGACGAGATTATTTCCGCATAGCTTTTACTTTCCTTGTATACAAACTGCTTGGCCATACGCCACCTTTCAAATTAATACAAGTTCTTTTCTTTTTACAATGTTCGCTATTGTTTGTTTTTGCATAAATTCCAATGATTGCTTTGAATGATTATATGCATTTGACAATAAATATCTGTTTACAAACATACGAAAAGCGAACGAACAAGGATAATTAATACAGGCTTTAGGAATTGAGATGACGACGAAAGTCACCAAGAAATTCCCCTGCAGAGTACAATCCCCACAGAGGTATCGCTCATTGCAAACCTTCCCCGGCGGAGTACAAATTTCCTTCCACTAGTTCCGACATTCCAAGTTTCATCACGTTAGTCCCTGAGCAGCGATCCTGGCCAGCTTAGCCTGATTACATCAGTCTCCGAGCAGTAACGGTTCATCTCCAGCAGAGATATTTGTCCCCAGTAGAATATCTCTCGACGATTATCATTCCCCCGGCAGCAGCAATATCCAGACTCGAAACTTGGTCAGATAGTGCATCGGAGGAAACCTACATCTTTTATTCCCCAACCGAAGGCCTCAACGGACTCTCCAGGTCCTTCCAACCCCGTCTCCCAGCAACGATCAGACACTCCCCAGCAAGATCTATACACAAGGTCCCCAGCAAAGTGTCTCCCAGTCTCTATTATCCTCAACAGGGTCTACGCACAAGATCCCTAGTGGAGTATCTCTCAGTTTCTACTATTCCCAGCAGCATGATATCTAGGCTCGGAACTTGGTCAGATAGTGCATCGGAGGAATCAAAGATATATTTCTTCTCTTTCAAAGTAGGGTTTTCCTCCACTTCATCCCCAAGCAGAAGTTCGAAATCTCCAACAGGACATTCACATCTTCTTCAAGATGGATATGTTTTGAAATACCACAACATCTATCATTCATACATTACTCATAAAAGTCATAACATGTGCATATATCATTCATATCATTGTCATGCATCACAATCTGCATAGGACTAACTATATCCTATCAAAGTTTCTTTTGTTTTTCCCCAAACAGGTGAAAATCGCTTCTAAACGACAGGTCCGAGATTAATACCCGAAGCAAGACAGGAAACCCTATCCGAACAATCACCCAGGTTGTCCTCCGACAACAGGTCCAGGATTAATACCCAAAGCAAGACGGGAAACCCTATCCGAACGACCACCCAAGTTGTCCTCTGACAACAGGCATTGGATCAACACCCGAAGCACAACTGGGAAGCTATCCACATTCTGCCGACTATTATTCCCTCAGAGTAATCACGACGAAGATTTATTCTGACACTCTCTTATTATCAACAGCAACTACAGAGTCTGGTGTACGACTCAATTGCCTTGGATGGCATCTTAAGCCCATCCCCGACTATTTGTCGACATCTCTCCACTTTCAGAATGCTGCATATTTGGTTAAAAACCAATACAAACCAATATCTTCATTCAAAGACGAGCACGAAGTCTAACGTACGACTCTCTCCGGATGGCATCTTAAGCCCATCTCCGTGCTCCCTTCTACTTTTAGGAATATCTACAAGGCCTAGCGTACGGCTCGTTCCCCAGTATCAGTCTCTCCGGATGGCATCTTAAACCCATCTCCGACGATTCTTCTGTTCAGGCGACGTTCTAGAGTCTAACGTACGGCTCGTTCCTCAATGAAGTCTCCAGATTATCCAAATGGCATTTTTAAGCCCATTTCCGCATCATCAATCAACAGCGAGTGCAAATTTTCAAGTGTACTCGAGTGTTCAATCATCTTCTACCTCCAGGTCACGAAAGGCAAGCATGCCAATATAACCCTTCCAGTACAAGAAGATTGAACAGGGGCAGCTGTCATACCCCAAAGTTTCCCTCCTACTTCTCAAGACATTTCTCATATCCATACTCAAGGATTTTACAACGGTTGACCAGACAAACCCTCTCCTAGGCAATCAACCCAAATTAGGGTTTGGCAATTCTCAGATCAAGATGGAATTCCAACATCTCCTGTGGTCATGATGCCTCCTCATATGCTTCAAAGAATCTCCATGTCAAGTTTCAAGCCTTACAAATCAAGTTTCCTCAAACAATTGCTCAGATGGTTGAAAATCAGTTGTATTAGACAAAAGGTCAACTGTGGTCAACATACAGTCAAACTTCATGATTTTTGGTTAACATACATATTTTGAAGTGACATTCATCATTTGATCAAGGATTGATCATGATTCATCAAGAAAACTAAAGATTTGATTAAAAGTCAAACTTTCCAAATTAGGGTTTTCTAAGGAAAAGTCAACAGAACTTTGACTGGGCTTAACTTTCTCATACTCTATCAGAAATTTTCCCACCAAAGCTCATTTTGAAGGAAATTCAATTCTCTACAACTTCATGTCTCACAAGTATGGTCAGAAAATGCTTCATTTGGAAGATATGGATCAAAACATTAGAGGTCCTTTTCTCAGTCAACAAAAAGCCAACTTTTTGTAAAGAAGTGTTATTGAGCATGGAAACTTCAATTGAGATGAAACCAAAGAGGTTATTTAGAGTACATCTAGAGCTTCCAAAAAAGTCCAAGAACTCCCAAAAATGTTAAAAATTAAGCAAGATACACCTTGCACAAGTTGAGCATTTTTGAAGAGCTGCACAAAGAAAAATATTTGACAAAATCCAATTTTTTCCAAATGGGCTTATAATTTTATGATCCAAACTTGATCATAATATTATTTATGACCTCTTGATGCCTTCCCACAACCTTTTCCTAGTTTTTTGATTTATTTTTGAATTTAAAAGCATTTAATTTTAAATTAAATAAAACATGAAAACAAGGAATAAAACAAGTTGGGTTGGATTTCTATCAACCTTGAGGACCAAGGAAGCCCACAAGACATGCCAATTTCGTGCAAACTCATACAAGAAAGAGAAAATCAAATTTTGGAAAGATTTGATGGAAATTAAAAGGAAAATATTTTTGCTTTCAAAGCTATATCTTTTTTCGTTCTTTTTGCTCCAATCTCTTGCCCTATAAATACACAACACATTTACAAGACAAAGGGACGAAACCCTAGCCTCTTGAAGCAACCCTAATTCTCTCAAATTTTTCTCAAAGTTGCAAATTTCAAAATCTTGTTTCCAGCCACTTTCAGCCACTTTCAAGCATTCCATCGTGCTCCTGGGGTAAGATTGAGTAAGTATGCATCATTGTCCATGGCCAAACATGCATGAATCGTGCATATCATGAAGCTCCGATTTGCATTCTTATCATTTTTCGAATTTTTAATATTAGCATGTTTTAATTGAAACTAACCATTCTAACGTGTTCATGAGATGTCATAGAGAGTATCTGGGCCATCGTTTACAAGGTTGAACGTCCAAATCGCGTTACACCATTGTTAGGGTATAATCTTGTTGCTGCTTCGTATCTACGTTTACAGGCACTTTCAGTCCAAACAAACACCACCAATGAATTCGCAAGGGTCGATTTAGGGGGGGGTAGCCATGATATCTTGCTTTAAATTTCATTATTTTGCAAGATTGGTCGTCGTGCTTGCCGGAGAAGACGACCGGAGTTAGGGCTCCGGCGTCGTTGACTATTCCGTCTCAGGCGAAGGCATGCCTGGCACAATGGAGTGTTCTGATTCGCCCTCACGTTACAACTGGGTCCCACGGCTTGACTGTGTTTTGAAAATTCAAAGTAAGACATGTTATCCCTTTTAATCAATTGCCTGCAGATTCATAACACGAAGTACACTTGGCTCAGATGGCAACGCGTTGGTTGGTTTGTCCAGGAGGTCCTGGGTTCGATCCTGGCTTCCTGACTTTATTTTTTAACAGTTTTCCATAACTAACATTTTTTCTATTTTTCCTTTAATATTTTCATTCTAATTTATTTTCTCTTCAAATATTTTTCTCATGCATTTTAAAATCACCAAAAATATTTTCCTTTTGCATTTTAATCAGAAAAATACTTATTTAGTTTTTGACATTAAAATTAATATTTTTGCATGCATATTTTAATTAATTGTTAATTAACCGTTAAATTGACTTTTAATTGCTTTTCCTTATCAAAAACGACCCAAAAATTTTCTATATGATCTTATCAGCATTACTAGCCTAAAACCTTTTTCCTCATTCAAAAATCTTATTTTTACTAACATATTTTCTTTTATGCGAACTTCTTGTATTTTCCGATTATTACGTATCTGCTTACAGGTTGGATTTATTTTCTCGCATTCTTTTTCAATATTATGTAACTGCTCATGAGATGTAATAGTTTAATTAGGACTTTTACTTTCCGCACTCCTATTATGTAACTGCCCCAAAGCCATGTAATAGCGTAGGACATTTACTTTTCCGCACTTTACTTTCCGCAATTTATTTTCTGCACCCTATAAACTGCTAGTAACTAGGCGTGTATGGAAAGATAAAAACAACATAGATCACTTCTAATTCCAAGATAATATATCTGAATCCAGCACACTCTTTTCACACATGCACCCCTTAGGGTAATTCTCTCTCGTTGTCTTTCGAATCAATGGTCAAGTCCCTCGAACGTAGAGGTATCCTAGCACCGTTGCTTACAAATATATCATCATAGTCCCTTCGATACAAAGATCATAGACCCACGATGTCGCCTACGAATACATGATCTCGTCCCTCGATTGTTTCCTACGAAAAGTGATGATCGTCTCTTCGAATGTGCTAGGATACTCCTACAGGTTGCCTTCTATGATCATCCGATGTCCCTTCGAATGTCCCTTCTACATCCAACGAATAGGTGTTCGCGTTAAAAAGTGACGTGCTAGTGAATCGAATCTGAATTCGGATTCCTTGGCTCGAAACGATTTACTCTTTTGATTTGTTTATAAAGATGCCGCGAGCATCAAGCTTTATTATTTTCAACACAAGAAATTATGATTATGAAAAAGGGGAAAGCTGCTAATACCCTCAATTGATTTTGATATGCATTACGACTAGCGCGAACTAGACGTAACGCATTGGGGAGTATTTCGGGTAAGGGGGTTTGTTACATAAAGGGAATAGATGGAGCACCCTAAATATATATAGTTATCTATAGCTTTATATATGAATACGTTTGATATGTTTGTGTGTTTTAATTGCTATTTTTATGATTGGGAAAGTTTCTCCTTTGGATTTTAAGAATGATAGGTTATGTTGGATCCTAGTGTTTGTCATTATTGTGCTCGTAAAGATCTTTGGATCTTCTGCATACATATCCCTTAATGGGAATCAGAGCATTTGTAGCTCGGATCTAAAGGGATCTATGGTTTGTTTGGTTTGAGGGAGAAAGAAATTTGCTCGGCAAGGATGAGACCTTGTGCCTACGTATTCTCAAAGGGATGTTGAGAAAGTCAGAGCAATCGTAGTTCCCACTTATGCTAGTGGAAGCAAAGGAAGTTATTAAGAGACAAAGACAAATGTCATCTTAATGAAAAATGTATCTAATCTATTTCATCACATACATTCGAAAGATTGATTGATTGAAATCTTTCATCGTAAGTTATAGGTGTTTTGCTTGAGTGTACAAGCGTTACCACTTACGAGTTTAAGAAAGATGTTTGAAAAAGATGATTGAATCTTTTAATTGTAAGCATTGGGCGTTTTGCTTGAGTGTACAAGCGTTACCACTTACGATTAAGAGATGTTTTTGTTTGAAAAGAGTTTGAATAGTTTTTTGATTGTATGTGATGTGATAGATGAGATACTTCTTCCATAGAGATGATAAATGTCTAAATCTCGAGGAGAAATTGATTGGATTAAGGGGATGCTTTTAAGAAGCCCATGGGTCCTTGTATTGTAAGCCCAAGAGGAGGCATGCCGAGGGTCATCAAGGATCATCGAGGGTCCTTGTATGAAGCTCAAGAGGAAGCTATAGGGTATGGCTGGCTTTGGCTTTAAAAGGGATTTCACCGGGAAACCATCCTTTTAGGAATTAAGAGCAATTTCACCGGGAAATTATACTCTCAGGGTTCTATCCTAACGCGGGTGATTCTTTGTATTGGAATCCCAATAGGAGGCTGTTAAGAGATTTCCTGGTCTCTTTCATTGTATGATGCCCAAGAGAAGGCTAAACTCAAAGAGGAGTTCTTTTGAACGAAGCCCAAGAGGAGGCTGACTCAGCAGGGGAGTGTGGCCTTATATGAAGCCTAAGCGGAGGCTAAACTCAGATGAATGAGTTTTCTTATATGAAGCCTAAGAGGAGGCTGAACTCAGATGAAATGAGTTATCTTGTACAAAGCCCAAGAGGAGGCTAACACTGTGGGGAGCCTATTGGTTAGACTAGTTGTTATGTTATAACTAGACAGTTGTATAAACAAGTCTGTGTGTGTGTGATATGTATTCACAGGAGTTTATGAAGGAAATATAAACAGATGCATGATGTTTATTTACAAGAGTTTATGAAGGAAATATAAACAAGTGTCTGTGAAACGAACGTTTAAAATGAGCGTAACTTGATTATTTACAAGTTTGAATTGTGTACGAGAAAGTAAATATGTACACAAACGAGTATTTATGTACGAGGAGATGTGGATGTACATAGGAGGGTTGGGACTTACACCGTAAGGGTGGCCCATTGGTTTAAAAGCAGTTTCACCGGGAATAATGCTCCTTTCAATACTGTTAGTGTTTTTAAGTTGGCATTATGTTTGGTAAAACTAGGCTTTAGCAATGTCATGATAGATGTCATGACATTCAGAGATTGAAGATAAATCCTACCTGCTAAGGATGTTAAAAGACAGCTCAGAACTGGAAGCTAAAGCTGTGCTGGAAATTCTGCAGAAAACAGACTGATGTCATAACAGATGTTATGACATTCAGTGTGACATTCTGTTCTGTAGAATCTGTTTGTTCCTGAGATTTTTTAGGAAGTTTGTTGAGCTGCTAAATATTGTTTTTCTGTTATTAGAAAGCATGCTCACGTGGCTGCTAGGGTAAACTTAATTAAACCTAAATTGGTTGTTGTAAAGACCATGTTTTTAGGAGTAAATTAAGTGAACCCTAGCTATCTTTATGGAAGCGCAAAACTGAAGTTTCAGGACTGCTTCTATAAAAGGAAAAGAACCCTTATTCTGCTGCAACGTCCTTGGATTGTTTTTAAGAGTTAGCAGCTTGTGTTTGTGTACTGTTAAGGTTAGTAACAGTTGGTATTGTGTAATTCTAGTTTCTCTTGTGAGCCAAGCAACTATCAATTGATAAGTGCATTGGACTAGGATTTGTTGTAAGGGTAGTTTATCACTCAAAGCTTTAAAGCACGAGTGTTTGTCTCTTGATTAAAGCTTTGAAGCAAGATCAAGATATTTTATTGAAGTGTGTCTTCACAATTCAATTAGTCAATAGGTTGATATCACTGCTGTGATTGAGGGGGAGTGAGTAGGAACTCATATCTAAGTAGGACTTAGGTAAAAGGGTCATTGGGTAGTGATTAAGTGAGAAGGCTGTCAACTGGTGTGTTGGCTGTAGGGTCTTTGAATTAATACTACTAATAGTGAACTTTATCCCTGGCTTGGTAGCCCCCAGATGTAGGTTTGTCGAACCGAACTGGGTGAACAACTTATTGTGTCCTTTACTACTTTCTGTACTTACTGTGTGAACTGTTAGCATAAGTGTCAGATACTGTGTCATAACATTCTTTGTGACATCACGTATCTGCTGCCAGGAATTTCAATTGGCATCAGAGCAGGCACCCTGCTTGTTATTTTTGGGTGATATCTAGGGATAATAGTTTCTAGCGTAATGGATAAAGAAGGAGGATTTGGAGGAAGACCGCCTATACTGGATGGATCCAATTATGACTATTGGAAACCACGTATGACTGTGTTCTTGAGGTCACTAGACATTAAAGCTTGGAGAGCTGCTGACAAAGGATGGAAACATCCCACCAAGCTTGAGAAAGATGGCACTATTGTCTTGAAACCTGAGGAGGAATGGAGCAAAGAGGAAGAAGAGCTAGCTCTAGGGAACTCTAAAGTATTGAATGCTCTGTTCAATGGTATTGACAGGAATATCTTCAGACTGGTTCATCAATGTGAGTTGGCCAAGGATGTTTGGGACACTCTCAGAACTACTCATGAGGGAACATCCAAGGTGAAGATGTCAAGACTTCAGATGCTCACTACCAAATTTGAGAATTTGAAGATGAAGGAAGATGAGAATATTCATGAATTTCACATGAATATTTTGGAAATTGCCAATGCCTCAGGAGCACTTGGTGAAAAGATGTCAGAAGAGAAGCTGGTGAGAAAGATTCTCAGATCCTTGCCTAAGAGATTTGCAATGAAAGTCACTACAATAGAGGAGGCTCAGGACATCAGCACCTTGAAGGTTGAAGAACTGATAGGATCTCTTATGACTTTTGAGATGGGAATCAGTGAAACTGTTGACAAGAAGAACAAGAGCATAGCACTTGTTTCCAATTCTGAAGAGGGATGCAAGGAGGAAGATAAGGAGAAGATATCTGAAGCTATAGCCATGCTTGGAAGACAGTTCAACAAACTGATCAGGAGAATTGATCCAAAGTCAAGGTCACATGTCAAGGACATTGCATCTGACATCAGCAGATCTTATGATTCCAACAGAAGATCCAAGTCAGAAGAAAAAGGAAGTCAAGGCAGTAAAGTCCAATGTCATGAATGTGAAGGATTTGGACATATTAGAGATGAATGTCCCACCTTTCTAAAGAAACAAAAGAAAGGAATGGGTGTCACTTGGTCTGATGGTGATTCAGGAAGTGAATCTGAGGAAGAAGGTGCCAAACTGGTCACTGCTCTCTCTGGAGTGTACAACTCTGATATGGATTCTAGTGATGAGGAAGTGACATTTGAAGAGCTTGCTGAAAACTACAGGAAGCTGTGTATAAAGAATGGAGAAGCTTGTCAGCAAAATGAAGAACAGAAAAAGCTGATTGAGAAGTTAGAAGCTGAGAATGTGAAGTTGGAGGCTGAGAAAGAGGAAAGCACAGCTACTATAAATCACCTCAATAGTGATATTAGTATGCTGAATTCCAAACTTGATCAGATGTCTAAGTCTGTCAAAATGTTGACATCTGGTACTGATAAGTTGGAAGAAATTCTTCAGCTTGGACAGAATGCAGGAAATAAGCATGGTCTAGGATATGTGGCTGAAAAACAACCTGTTGGTGACATTAAGAAGGAGAGACATAGGAAAACAATGTCAAAGCAGGTGTCACAATCCAAAACAGGAAATGTGTCTGGTTCAGGGCATATGACTGCAAAGAGATTTGCAAAAAACCAGGAATAGAACAAACCTGGGAAGTCAATGACAAAGAAGATGTCATACCACAAGTCAAGGAACAGGTCTGCCTCAGGGTATGTGGAGAAAAAGAGGTTTGTCAATAACAAAATGAAGAGCAGACCTAATGGACCAATGTCAAAACAGATGTCACAACATTGGGTGCAACATCAAAATCATAGAAACATGAACAAAAAGTTTCAAAGATGGAGGTGTCATTATTGTGGAAGGTTTGGTCACATAAAATCTTTTTGCTACAGGCTACATGGATATCCTAATCAAGGGCCTTATGAGAAGCCTAAAACCAACAGGACATCATACTCTCAACAGTGGAAGAAGAAGACTGTTGCTCTGGTAGCTAACACTTCCCTCAGTATGTCTACCAAGAAAGATTGGTATTTTGACAGTGGTTGTTCCAATCACATGACTGGAGACAGGAATCTTCTCAATAATGTTAAGCATCACTCTACCAGCTTTGTTACCTTTGGAGATGGAGCCAAAGGAGAAATCAAAGGTATTGGAGACTCAAACTGGTCTGGAGTTCCAAGCCTAAATGGAGTATTGTTTGTAAAAGGTTTGACTGCAAATCTCATTAGCATAAGTCAACTATGTGATATGGGATTCACAGTCAGCTTCACTAAGTCTGAATGTCTTGTAATCAATGGTGATCAAGTAGTGATGATGAGAGGATTCAGATCAAAAGACAACTTCTACAAGTGGGAATCTGAAAGCACCACTCTGTCCTCTATGAGTTCCACAGACAAAGATGAAGAGGAAGTAGAGTTGTGGCAGCAAGTATCTGGTCATCCACACCTCAGAGGAATGAAAAGGATCAGTCCATAGGGGGAGTCAGAAGGATGCCAAGATTGTTCAAAGACAAAAGGAAAATCTGTGATAAGTATGAGGTTGAACAGGAAGTCAGAATGTCACTCTCAATGTCTAGACATCTGACCACTTGTAAGGTACTGAAGCAAAGTACTAAGATCTGGCATGAAAGGGTAACCAAGTGTCTTATTGTCAAAGGATACATGAGAGGAGTCCTGAATGAAACCCTTTCAGTTAGAGGGAAAAAGATCATGGTGGGATCCATCTATGTTAATAACATAGTATCTGGAGGAATGTCAGACACATTGATAAAAGGCTCAACATCTCCTTCACAAAGCAAGTATGCAAGGAATTATGTCAAGAAGCCTGGATTGAATCATGGCAACTACACTAGGACTCTCACCCCTCCACATTTGAGGCTGCTCAAGAAATCCAGTGGAGAAAGGGTTGCTCAAAGCTTGAGTAAAAGTCCTGTTGATGGATGTTCCTGCTTAAGAAACAGTCTCATGCTTTGGATCAGCAAGAAACAAAACTGTCTAACCTTATACAAGGTTAAAGTTGATCACATAGCAGCTGGTAGCAATCGTCCTCAGATGATCTGGATGAAGCAGATACTGATTGAATACAATGTCATACAGGATGTCATGACATTGTACTGTGACATTTTTACTAAAATGCTTGAGACTAGCCAGTTTGAAATGTTAAGGGGCAAGTTGGGTAATTGTCCAAATGAGGAATTGTAGCAATTAATCTTTCATACAACAAGGAATAAAAAGGATCTTTTTCTTAAAGTATTTATAAGAGGGTTATTTAAGTACTTTCCTCTTAGTTTTAAAAGGTCCAAGAATAGGAAGAGACTCCTCCTTATAATAGTTTCTTCTTTTGAAAGTATCATATTTACTTCATCTAAAAGAAACTTTCAGAACCTCTGCCATTCTTGCTCTCATTTCCTCAAAATCTTCCAGCAAAATATGTCTTCATCAACTTCATCCTCTCAAAAATCTGGTTCATCATCTCCTGTCATGGATGAAGTTAGGGCAAATACTGATGACATGCATGTTGAAGCTTTGAGAATCACTCCTCTGCGCGCAATGGCCACAGACCCAGAAAAGGTCAAGAAATTGCGTACAAGGAATGTAAGAAGAACGCAAGAAACGCCTTCTGGTAAGACTTCTGTACCATCTTCTTCTGTTCCCTCAGAAATGGTAAACTCAGAGGAATCTAGGGCTGTGCATATAGCCATTGCTAGATTGGTAACCAGGATACTCAATGAAGACCAATCTGTTCCTGGGATTTCAGTCCCTCTAAATGAAAAGTCTGCTAGCCCTAGCTTAGCAGTTGATCCAGATGTCACAGAGAATGTCAAGACATCTGGTGATCATGATACTTCTCCTGTCAAGAATAATGAAGATCATTCTGTTAAAGAGTCTGATAATGCTCATAACAACATCTCTGCTGATAAGGAAGATGAGACCTCTGACAGCATTCTTGAGAAGTCCCCAGCAAAATGTTGCTCTGATAAAGCCACTGCTGGTTATATTTCTGATAGTATTCTTGAAGAATCACCAGCAAAGTGTTCCTCTGGGAAAGTCCCTGATGACTACATTTCTGACAGCATTTTGGAAGAGTCACCAGTTCAAGAATCTAACCACTTAACTGAACCTCCAGTCATTGATTTAGATGAGATGTTCTCAGACAATGATCTTATTTCCAATGTCAATCCAAGCATTGCAAAAAGAATGATGAAAAGAAAAGGAAAACAGGCAGTCACACAGAGCCCTGAAAAAGATACTGAAGATGTGTGCAAAGCTGAGAAGTATCACAAGGCTGGATCCTCTACAAAGAGAAGTAGAGTGAAAACTGTTGGTGGTGACTCTAAACCAAAGAGAACACCTATTGTGAAAAAGAGGAAGGAACCTGAACCTGTGGAGTCTGATCATGACTCTGAGTTTGATGTTGAGGAGAATGTCACTGACACACATTCAAGAAAGAAGCCAACACTTGTAAAACTTCCCAAGGTGCCTGAAGTGGCAATTGATAACATCTCATTCCATCATCCTGAAAGTGCTGGAAGATGGAAGTATGTTTGTTTAAAGAGAGTTGCACTAGAAAGAGAGTTGAACAAGAGTGCTTTGGAGTGCAAGGAGATCATTGACCTGATTAAGGAGGCAGGACTGATGAAAACAGTGGAGAAACTCTCAAACTGTTATGAAGCTTTGGTGAGAGAGTTTATTGTCAATCTCTCAAATGACTGTGGGGATAGGAATTCTGATGATTACCAGACTGTTTATGTGAGGGGGAGAAAAGTCAGGTTTTCTCCAAATATGATCAATAGATTCCTAGGAAGATCTGCTAACACTCAGCCAGAGCTGGAGGAAACTGACAACAAGATTTGTCAAACCATCACTGCCAAACAAGTCAGACAATGGCCTCTAAAGGGAAAACTCTCAGCCAGCAAGTTGAGTGTCAAATTTGCCATACTGCATAAGATTGGTGCTGCAAACTGGGTCCCAACCAATCACAAATCCACCATCTCTAATGGATTGGGAAGATTCATTTATGCAGTAGGTACTCAGGCTTCCTTTGACTATGGATCCTACATATTTGATCAGACACTCAAGCATGCTAACAGCTATGCTATCAAAGGACCAATAGCTTTTCCCTCCCTGCTGTGTGGAATTATAATTGATCAGCATCCAGACATTCTTGGTGACAGAGATTCAGTCTGCAAGAGAGCCCCTGCTCTTGGATTCCACTACAAACTGTTCCAAGGGAAGCATGTCCCAGACATTGTCATGACATCTGCTGAGACATCAACTGTCAAAGAAAATTCTCAGAAAGCAAATGTCATTGTTGTGCTAAGAGCAACTTGCAAGGAGCTTGAAGCAAGAAAGCAAAGTCTGGAAGAGCTAATCACTCAACTAGAGCAGGACACAGAGGTTGAGGCTGAAGAGAAAGCTGATAATGATGCTGTTGGTGATGCTGAAGATGATGATATTCAGATGGCTGGTGCTGAAGAAGGTTCTGAAGATGCTTCCTTCCACAGTGCTTCTTCTGGAGAAGAAAGCACTTGAAATGTTGCTCATTGCCCCTGTTGCTACTGTGTTGCTTCCATTTATCTCTGTCAATTGTCCCTTGTTGCTGTTATTCTGTCAATTGTTTTCTGCTCTGTTTTGCTTCTTGTTTTCTCCCATTTGTGTTTCATTTTGGGTTGCTTGTAATTTTTATTGACAGATGTGTAAGGCCTGAACAACAATGTATCCCTGTATACTTATGCTGGTACTTAATTATATGCTAGTATACTTGTTTCTGGACCTGTTTGATTAAAATTTTGGGGAACTTGTATTGTTTCCTTTGGCCCTTTATGGCTAAAAAGGGGGAGAAGAACTACTGGGGAATTGTATGGCCTGAAATTTTATGGCCTGTTTAAGTTTTGTTTGTGGGCAATTATGGGAATTGTGGGATTTTTGTATGGGTAGAATTTATCTTATCTCTAGGTTCTAGTTTATTTTAAGCTTGGATCTAGTTAGTCTTCTGCTGCATAGGTTCTCTGATGTGTTAGGTAGTTTTAGCCAAAATGTGCCAAAGGGGGAGTTTGTTAGTGTTTTTAAGTTGGCATTATGTTTGGTAAAACTAGGCTTTAGCAATGTCATGATAGATGTCATGACATTCAGAGATTGAAGATAAATCCTACCTGCTAAGGATGTTAAAAGACAGCTCAGAACTGGAAGCTAAAGCTGTGCTGGAAATTCTGCAGAAAACAGACTGATGTCATAACAGATGTTATGACATTCAGTGTGACATTCTGTTCTGTAGAATCTGTTTGTTCCTGAGATTTTTTAGGAAGTTTGTTGAGCTGCTAAATATTGTTTTTCTGTTATTAGAAAGCATGCTCACGTGGCTGCTAGGGTAAACTTAATTAAACCTAAATTGGTTGTTGTAAAGACCATGTTTTTAGGAGTAAATTAAGTGAACCCTAGCTATCTTTATGGAAGCCCAAAACTGAAGTTTCAGGACTGCTTCTATAAAAGGAAAAGAACCCTTATTCTGCTGCAACGTCCTTGGATTGTATTGAAGAGTTAGCAGCTTGTGTTTGTGTACTGTTAAGGTTAGTAACAGTTGGTATTGTGTAATTCTAGTTTCTCTTGTGAGCCAAGCAACTATCAATTGATAAGTGCATTGGACTAGGATTTGTTGTAAGGGTAGTTTATCACTCAAAGCTTTAAAGCACGAGTGTTTGTCTCTTGATTAAAGCTTTGAAGCAAGATCAAGATATTTTATTGAAGTGTGTCTTCACAATTCAATTAGTCAATAGGTTGATATCACTGCTGTGATTGAGGGGGAGTGAGTAGGAACTCATATCTAAGTAGGACTTAGGTAAAAGGGTCATTGGGTAGTGATTAAGTGAGAAGGCTGTCAACTGGTGTGTTGGCTGTAGGGTCTTTGAATTAATACTACTAATAGTGAACTTTATCCCTGGCTTGGTAGCCCCCAGATGTAGGTTTGTCGAACCGAACTGGGTGAACAACTTATTGTGTCCTTTACTACTTTCTGTACTTACTGTGTGAACTGTTAGCATAAGTGTCAGATACTGTGTCATAACATTCTTTGTGACATCACGTATCTGCTGCCAGGAATTTCAAATACCAATGGTATTCAGTGTATATACAAACGAAACGAAAACAAACGATCGAAGTTTGTTTGTATTTTTACAAAAGACGTATGTATTATGTACAGGTAAAAATTTGTATGTATATGAAAAGAATTTGACATGTACAGAGAAATAATTATGTACATAAAAGAATTTTTATATGTACAAGAAAATATGTATGTACATAAAGAATGTTGGGACTTACACCGTGAGGGAGGCCCATGATCGGTTAAGAAACTCGAAGAGAAACGAATTCGGTTTTATCGTTTAAATCGGATCGATCATGGAAAAAGATGTAAGTTTGATGAAAAGTTTTGAAAAATGTTCTTGAAAGTGTTTTTGAAAGATTAAGTTTTCTTACAAGAAGTTTTGAAAAGAATCGGGCTTCGAAAGTTTGAAAAAAAAATCACCTTTAAAGGTGTTTTGAAAAGAACTCAAAAGTACCGTTTTCGGCTCGATAAAAATATAATCGGATGGAAGTTTTTCTGAAATTTTTTGACACTATCTTAAAATAGATACATTAATTGACAAGTGTACAAAAAATCACCTCAAAATGAGGAGTTTTGATTGGGTTTTGAAAAAGTCAAAGTTTGTAAAAAATTATGAAAAAAATTACAAAGTTTGGTAAAAAATGGTCCCAAGGCTGCTTGAACCCGGGACCTCAAGGCAAGGCAAGGTATAAATGACTTAAGAGTGAGTGGCAACATTGGCAATACATATGTATTGAAATCAAAAATATATTTTAAAACGGATATTTGAATTTGAAAAAACGCGCGCAGCTATCATCTTCTTCTCTAATCTTCAATTAATCCTCAAATCCTTATTTCTTGATGAAATTGAATGATATAAACATCAAACTTGATAGTTTTTAGCTCAGGAACATGATGATGTCCTTTAATTTCATTTATTTTAAGCCTAACATGATTAAATTTCTCAAGAACACGAAGAACCCTAAAACTGAAAATCCTAATTGAAATCGTGTATGGTGAATGAATTTGTCAATTGATTGAGGGTTATTGATCGTTGATAGTGCAGAAACAAAATGGCCAAGAGTTTTTTGGACTGGAATCAAAGAATCATAGAGTTCGAAGTTGAGTTTCTTACCTGTTCAAGCTGAGATCGAAAACTGCTTTAGAGTGTTTCCAGTTGTGATTTTATGATTCCTATAGCACCAACGGCCTTCAAGGATCATGTGTGAATGGTCTGCACATCACGAATTTTCCTGGATTATTCTGACCAAGTCAACCTGCAGTTTGCTCAAAGTGAAACTTGAATTCGTGGTTAATGGAGTTACAGATCAAAGATGATGGTTTGGATCATTCATATGAAGTATATTGATGATGTTTGGATGATCAAAACATAACTAGCTCGAGCCAAACTATAGTTTGAAGTTTAAGGCAGATTTTTACAAGTTTGTGATTTTGAACATGGATTCTGATTTCCAGTTGTTCTCAAGTTGATTTTAAGGTTTATACAAGTTCTATATTGACATTAAGACATATTAGACACCAAGTTTCTCATAGATTTTACAAGATTTGCCAAAATGCAAAATTTCTCAATTTGAACTATGTTTCTTGAATTTTAAGAAAGAAGAGAGAAAGCATGTTCTTGCATAGCTTTGGTGTGGTTTGAATTGGCCAACATGACCTCTATTTATAGGTCACAAGTTCTTAATGGCAAGGGAAGGGAAATGGCTTTGGTATTTACAAGTTGCCTTAGAGGGCAAGGAAGTCATTTTTGCATTAAATGCAAAAGGAAGCTTCCTTTTAACCATGGTTAATTTTTTAACTTGATCTTATCCTATCATAATTACTCTCCATCTGATTTTTTATCAGCTCTAACTCTCTTTGCAAGGTGGCATGGCTTCTAGAAGAAGAAACTCAAAAATGACCTATAATCTTGAACTTTGTACTTGAAAATCAAGGATTTTGGAGCTCTATATTTCAAAATCAAACGTATAGCTAGACTCCATGGATTTGAGAGTTCTTGGACATTTTGGAAAGCTTGTTTCAAGGGCTACAAATTTCATGTTTTGAGTTTTTTCCAATTCAAAGTGGAACTATGTGAAAAAATGCCATGAAGTTTGGAAAAAATGTGAAATTTTAACACTTGAAAAAAATTCTAAGTGTTGAAAATTTTGACTTTTTGTTGACTTTTCCAATTTTCTTGATTTTTTATGATCATGCTGGATCATTTGAAGTATTTTGATGAAAGTTTTGTCTTGAAAAAGTTGACCAAAAGTCAAAGTTTGACTTTTCAGTGCAGATGAAATTTCATCAGCTGATTCAGAAATTGACTGATGAATTCTATGAACTTCTGTGATGTTTTGAATCCAAAAATTAGGTCAACATGTTGTATCTAAGATATAAAGATCAATCTCCAATCAAAAAAGTCATTCATTGATCAGAAAATCAGAGATTGATCATCCTCGATGAAAACCCTAATTGGTCGATCCTTGATAGATCATGAGAAAAAATTTGATATCTGAAGATCAGAGGTTGATGATTTGATCAAGATAGATCAAATGAGGTGAATAAAACTCAAACCCTAATTGATTGCCTCTTGAATCAGATGAAAAATTGATGAAACCCTAATTTTGACCTGTAGAAGCTACACCCGATTAATTCTGTTCTGAACTGTTAGTGATGCAATGATGCAAATGTAAGGTGGTATATTAGGGAAAAAAATTGGGGTATGACAATAGGGTTACCTACCAACTAATGGTATGGATAGCGCTATTCTAAAGGAACGTAAAACAACACGAAAACGACCATTCTGAGTAGATAATAAGACTTTTAGTTGCTTGCTCAATCAAATACTTTTCACACCTCACACTTTTATCAAAGTTCAAACTCTTTTCAAAAACGAAACATTTCTGAACACTTTGTATACATTCCTACATGAATCATTACAAAGTCAAAGCGAAATGCCTTTTCAAAACATTTTTTTCAAACCCACAGAAAGCACTTTTAAAAATGAGCTAGAAGCAACTAAGAGCCTGTAGATAACTACGGATGGAAAGGGGTGCTAATACCTTCCCTTTTCATAACCTTCTCCCTTACTCAGAATCTAACAAAGGTCTTTTCCTGTTCTTTTCACCTTCCCTTAATTGGATAAAAGAAAAGTCGGTGGCTACTCTTGCTATCCGCAACATTTTGCGATAAAAAGCAAAACAAATCTCAAAGTCAGTTCACCGTATTACAATCTGCATAAATGATTGATTTTCTTTTTTAGATATGTATGTTTATTTTAACAAAAATAACAATGAAAAATGTTGTTGTTTTTATTAATATGCACTGGAAAGCCAAAGTAAAACTGATATAAAAAGGATCTCAAACTGAATAACAAAATGCGCTTTTTATTGAAGATAAAAATTCATTCATTAAACGGAATAAGCCCTACAAAGCAATCCATTGTGCCTTAGGCAGAGCACAGGATTTTTGTTTTAAAACAAGAAATTACTTTGACAATGAAATGAGAGGGGTAACGTCCTTGACGATCCAATACTTGGGGACAACGCTGGGAGGAGTACGGAACACCATTTGAGAAAGTTCTGTTGCACGCTCATCGTCATCAATGGCATTGATAGCCTTCTCAGAATGGAAACCTTTCGCAATAAAAGTATCCTCAAGACGAGGGATCTTCCCTTTTCCTACCTCTGAACCTTCACTGATCTTGGAGGATGGTTGATAGCCTAGTCCGCTTTTATCTTTCTTCTCCGTCACATTTAACACCGTTCCCCAACCTTCGGGATTTCCAGCATCGATAAGGGCCTTAACATCCTGCCAGCAGGCCATGTTACCCTTAGGCTTCTCAGCAGACTAGATCTCTTTTTGCACAGTACCAACAATCTCTAAAGCTTGAAAGAGAGTCTCGTGCACCTTGTCTCCAACATCCACATACTTGAACTCAGACAAGTGACTAACCAAGTAGTCTTCTTCACCACTAACCTCCACCACCTAGTTATTCAGCAAGAACTTCAATTTTTGATGGAGAGTTGAAGTGACAGATTTAGCACCGTGTATCCAGGGTCTTCCCAATAAGCAGCTATAAGCTGGAAAGATGTTCATCACTTGAAAAGTGATGTTGAACAGTTGAGGTCCGATAAGCACCGGGAGGTCAATCTCTCCTACCGCCATCCTGCGTGATCCATCAAAAGCCTTTACAATCAGAGAACTAGGTTTCATAATTGCCCCTTCCACCTGTAATTGGGCCAATGTTGTCTTCGGGATCACATTCAAAGTTGAACCTGTATCAACCAAAACTCTAGCAAGAGTCGTTCCACCACAGGTAACAGAAATGTGAAGATCCATGTTATGATTACCTCTATTCGGAGGGAGATCCGCATCGGTGAACGATAAACAACTGCCATCATTTAAACCTGAAATAGCAACATCCAATTGATTAATTGTAATATCCTCAGCCACGTATGAATTATCGAGGAACTTCAACAAAGCCATCTTGTGGGCTTCAGAACTTTTCAACAAAGACAAGATCGAAATCTTTGAAGGCGTCTGACTAAGCTGATCAACCACTTTATAGTCACTCCTTTTGATGATTTTCAAAGTCTCATCGCTTGGCTTAAAAATATCCCTCAATTCTTCCGCACTTAAATCAACAACTTCATCCTTCTTCGGAGGAACATCTGGCGCCTTCTCTGCAGCTCTACTCTTTGTCGGATCCTGGTGATAAATACGACCACTACGGGTCATGCCACTCATACCAGTGATGTTTTCAACAGTAGACTCTCCTAAAATCATTGGCTTACCACCCACAACAACTTCAAGCTCGTAATTCCATGGTACAACTTTAGTATCTTCATAAGGAATACGGATGGGCGGGTAAACCATAAATGGCTCTACCGTCGTGACAGGTTCTTCTTCTTGGATAGGAACCGTCAGAGATATATGAAGTCTCCTGTTATTGATGAGCGGAACCACCACATCTACTTCAACTTCAGTCGGAGCTCGGCTAAACTGAATCAAATGCTGACACATTAATCTTTGTAGATACTTTTTGAATTCTGCACAGTGTTCTGGATTGACTTGACAAATCGGACAGTGATCATGAACTCCCCTCAATAAATCAGCCCTCTTCAACTCTTCAAAGACATTTCCAATTGATCCACATCCATAATCAGACTTCTTCCTTCTTCAACCAAAGCATTCACTGACGACGACCCATGCCTCGGCAACGGATTATTAGCAATGTTGGGGATATCAGTGAAAGTTAACAGCTTTCGGTCAATAAGTTCCTGAACCTTGCATTTAAAAGCGAAGCAGTCCTCTGTAGTATGCCCGGGAGAATTGGCATGAAAAGCGCATCTAGCATTCTCATTAAACCATGGTTTGGGTGGCCCAGGAATAGGCTTCAATTCCCTCGGCACTACTCTTCCATCTTGAATCAAATACGGTTACAAACTAGTGTAAGTCACTGGAATAGGCTGGATCTCTTCCTTGGTGTACTTATGATAGTGTGGGCTCTTCTGTTGACTTAAACCCTTGTTCGGACCCTTAACTTGTTGTTGTTGGGAAGCTTGATTATGAGGAACCTGAGTTTAATAAGGCATCTGCATTTGCATGGGTTGCTGATACGGTATACCAGGAAATTGCATAGCAGCAATATAAGGATATGACATATACGGGACCTGAACAGGAGCAGGTCTAGCTGGTTGTCTTCCCCTTCCTCTACCCCTTGATTCATACACAGCATTGGCTTCGACTTCTTTCCTCTTAAAGCCATTGAACGACTTCTTTACTGTAGACATCCCTGCACTCCCTCCGGATATCTTACCGGTCTTCAAACCTTCCTCAATCTTCTCACCCACCATCACTAGATTGGAGAAATCAGAAAAAGTACTTCCAATCAGTCTCTCATAATATTGCACCGGCAATATTCCCATGAACAGATCATTTAATTCTCTTCCTGCTAAAGCTGGTTGAACCCTCGAGGCTACCTCCCTTCACCTCTGAGCATACTCTTTAAAAGATTCTCTTTCCTTCTAAGACATATTCTGGAGTTGTACACGATTGGGAGCCATAGTGGTGTTGAAATGGTACTGCTTAAAGAAAGCGGCAGATAAATCATCCCAAGAGAGGATATTCGACTTCTCTAACTGCATATACCAGTCAAGGGATGCCCCTCAGAGGCTATCTTGAAAAAAATGAACCATCAATTTGCTATTTTTAACATGTGACGCCATCTTACGACAATACATCCTCAAATGGGTATTCGGACAGCTCACTCCCTTATACTTTTCAAAGTCAGATACTTTGAATTTTGGTGAAATGACAACATCAGGGACAAGACACATGTCCACAGCACTCATACCAACAGCGTTTTTCCCTCTCAGCTCCTTCACTTGCTCAGGTAGTTCCTTGCACATCTTCTAGGCAGCCATATCTTGAAAAGGAGTCGGATTTCCCACAGGTGCAACGTTCTGATAAAACTGTCTCATATAATCATCTTGTTGGTCCTCCTCAGCCTGAGGAGTCGTAGACCAGTGATTTTCTTGCTCGTCCTCCCCCTGTTCTTGCTCATCATTTCCCATAGTTTGGGTAGCAACATGTGCTCCAGCAGTAGTACCTTGGTTGTCAACTCCATTGAAGAAGCCAGCAGGCATCCCATAGAGTAACGGATTAGGTGCTTGCACCCCTAGAGCATTGCCACCACCTCGATGGGTTTTCACATTTCCCGTAACAATGGGAGGAATGATAGTAGTTGCATTGTTCGTCGTAGCAGCAGCGGCAGTAGCAGCAGCAGCGGTGGTAGCAGCAGCAACGACTCGCTCCTCTTCCCTCATATGCTGAGCAGTCATCATCCCCATCAACTGGTTCATCTTGGACTTCAAAGTGTCGATTTCATCTTGCATGGCAGCCTGTCTGGTCTCATACTGATCCATTGCTTTCTTCGAGTTAGCCCTGGTTCAGTACGGGTGTCGGGTAGTCAACTTGAATCTGGATGAGAGGAAACGTAATGAGCTTGGCGTCCCCTTTTTTAATAAAAAGATGCATGATTATGTATGGTTAATGCAAAATGCTTATGATCATATTCCCATTCCCAAGGATCTTTATCGGACTCATTCACTCGTAAGCAAACAACACAACAAATGGATAATCAGCTCCTTCATTCCAAACATAATAGTTGAATACAAACATTAGTCTTTGTAGAGAAAATAAAGAGCAAGACTCGTAGGTCTGCTTTCAGTTTAACAGATAAATTGAGCTGAAAAGTACATAAAGGTAACAAAAGATTAGAAGTGTTGTCCTCTTTGGGGCTTGAACTCTCTTATCTCCTTTTTGAATCGCTCCACCATGTCTTTGCAAAGATAAATGAAGTACTCCACTACTGGGGGCACTCGGTCTTCCTCTAGATCTTCGATAGCTGACCGAAGCCTCCATGGGACCTCCACCATCAACTGTCTGCAGAATTCCACCAAGCTTGAGTAATTGTCATACAAACTCTTGTTTTGCTCTTCTAAGTTGAAAATGGTTTCTCCCAGATTCACCCAAAGTTCATTCTGACGTCGGGCTTCCTCATTCCATCCCTCACACTAAACCTCCAATTCCCCATATGCTGTCTCCCATTGACCTACAAGATTTCTCGCAGTATCCAACTCTTGAATCTTCTGGGCTAATTCTTCAGAGTCTACATTACATGCCATGCAAGCTTCCTCCTTAAGGCGAGTTTCACGCGCCAAAATGGATTCAATGTTCTTTAACGCAACCTTTAACCCCTGGATTTGAGTGGTGAGAGTTGTCTTTAGGTCAGACTTTGCCTTGATAGCCCGCTCTTCGTCTGCGTAAGCTTGTCCTCTTTCGCATTCAGCTTTGGCTAGCTTATGGTTGAATTCACTTAACTCAAAATTTGCGGCGTCCAGATTATCTTTCACACGGAACATTGCTTTCCTTTCTCTTTCGACCTGCTCTTGACTCTTTAGTAGCTCATCATCTCTTTCCTTGAAGCTTCGCATCAAATCATCCCTTTCTCGAGCAACACGAGTAAGGATTGCTTGTTGTCGACCCTCTTCAGCTTTCATCTCTGTAATGGTGAGCTTGAGTTTGTTGAACTCCTCAATAGGGACGTGAGTGAGTTCAGGTTCTGGCATATCAAATGGAACTTCCACAATGAATGGCAATTTTACCTCCATTACTCTTCTAAGTATCCAGGATTCGTAAGGTTCTCCATCACCATTTCCTCTTTTTCTGAGCTCTGCACCCTTCCTGTGAACTTGGGTCCAAGCTTTCTGCATCTGCTTCAACAAACTAGGATCTTTTCTTCCGAAGTCTAGCAAGATAAACTCTTTCAGGAATTCTTCCTTTGGGGCGGTCTCCATAGGACAACCCAATCGCTTGAGAACCAACCTAGGATTATAGTTGATGCATCCTTGGGATCCAATCAGCGGAACGTTAGGAAATGCCCCGCAGTGAGTGATGACCTCTCACGTATACCAATTTGGAGAATTCCAGAAAACTCCAGAAAACACCATTAGCAGTAAGAGAAGCCAACTTCTGAGACCAACTCAAATTCTCTTAGATTTTGACCCAAGGTCCTCGCTGAGGAATATTGGACTTCAACCATGAGTAGAGCAAAACAGAGCAACACATTACCACTCCCCTCTTTTTCTCATATCAGACATGTATGTTGAGGAGCATGTCTTCAAGCAAAGCGGGCACAGGGTTGTCTAAAAGGAAGACACTAATTGCAGGCTGACTTATATAATCGTCGTCATTGTTGGGAAACAAGACTACTCCATAGATCAGTAAGGCTAAAACAACGCGGAATGTCATCCAATCTTCTTCTGATACGGCCAATTCCTGAGCTCTTTGTTCAAAAAATCTCCTAGAAATCCCCTTTTCTACTAGCTTTGGCCCTATTTCTCTGATAGGGAGGTGTAGAGCAGCTGCTACATCAATTGCATCCAAGCTTTCTCCTAACTTGGTAAAAGGAACATCGCCTTTCAAAGGCCAATTCAATAACCTTTCAAACTCTTCAATTGTCGGGACCAACTAAAAATCCTGGAATGTGAAACATCGTAGAGGAGCATCATAAAACTTCACTAAGGCTTTCAAAGCATCATGATCAACCGTTGCATCTAATAGTTCCAAAATCCACCCATATCTGGCATGAAAGTTATTCAACTGAACAGATTTCACCTTCCCCTTAAGCTTCAACAGAGTTTGAATGTCAGGGATCTTGAACTTGAGACGAGGGTTATGCTTCTTGATTGAATCCATGTGTGATCTGATTACTTCCAAGAACGAGTCCTTTAAAGATACCTAAAAATGGCAACAAATATGATGAAAAATGAATGATTAATGCAAAAATGTAATGCAAATAAGTTAAGATGGGATCCAACGAAAGTGTAACTGTAGATCACATGATTGGTCACTGGATAGTCGGACATGGTTTCGACGCCTACCCAACAATTCCCCAAACAAGGTTGGTTCTAATGTTTTTTGCTAAATGCTTCTCAGAGTCTCAGATCCCCTTTTAAAAATATTATCGTCATGACGATAGTATTTTCAAAAGTATACTCCTAAGAAACGGCTCTTAAAGGGATACTCAAAAAACCTTTGAGCGGTCGGTTTCAGTTTTGGACATCCTAATACTTAGAGTTATAGGCCCTTTGTCCAAGAATTATCGTCCCGCGCTAGCGTGCGGTGCGACAACTCCCTTAAAAAGACCAACTCTAAGGTGTAGTCTTCACGTCGATCCAAAAGACACGGATGTCTAGTGGACCTAAGCTACACAACCACTCTAAGCTTAATGTTTCCTAGAAGCCTGGGTATTGGGCTTATCTATGGACCATAACCAATAAATTCCCAATATTATAATATACATCAACAAGATAATATACAAAATATAAAGAAATAATAGGCAATAAACATCAAAGCAATAAACAAACACAACACACATGTGAAGAACTAAACTAGGGTTGACTCGCATAGTCAAAAAGAATTTTAAAAATCTTTCCCCAGTGAAGTTGCCAACTGAAGCAACTCGTTTTTCAAAAAATCATTTAATTTTCAAAAAACAGTAAAATCGCCACCTAATTTTATTTGTTCCAAAAAGAACGGGAAAATATAGATAAAACCCCACAGATGCGGATAAGGCAGTCTACGACCAAAAAAACATGGAATCGGGAGTCGGTTATGTAAGAGGAAGGTATTAGCACTTCTTACATCCATCGTACTTGATGGGACCCGTTTAGTTCTAAGTGTTTGTGCGTGTGTTTATTGCTAAGTTATGAATAAAAAGGAGAAAAGGGTTTGTTTATTATTATTTTGAGTTTGGCACGGTTTCGAAACCGTGTGCCTACGTATTCCCTTGTGCAATGGGAAAGTCAAAACTTCGTAGTTCTTCTCAAAAGTTTTAAATTGGTTGTATTGATTTTATATGAAAAATCGTGCATTAGACATTTCAAATACTTGAATTTGGACTTATTTAGTTTGTTTGAAAAGCCTAAGTCCTTATCCATGTTTGAAATGGCTATTGCACACTCTTTGTAAGAAAAGAGTTCGATAATCACATACGAGCGAAAAAAGGAATTGAGTGAGTTGAATTATTTTATTAAGTGAGTGAAAAAGTACCGAACAATAGGACTAACATCTTACGATTCAAATACTAGAAACTCGAGGAGCTATTGCTCAGACGAGTCGTCTATCACCCGAAAAGGTTTTCTTATAAAAAAGTGAGGTGAAACAAGTTCCACGTTATTTAGAAGTCTTTAAGCAATTGGTCTAGCCCCAACTATGAGACCCTGGTGCATGGAAAATTGGTATATGGACAAATATTATTTTCGAGTTATGATTAACTAAAGCAACAAGAGCTTTAATTAACCTCGTGAGGATGGTCATGCCCATCCCCAACTATGAGACCCTTTAAGAAATTGGCTTATGAGTCAATCAAAGAAAGATCGGATTAATTTTAATGTTGGTTGTGTGCGAAGTGTACAATGGTTAATAAATACCGAATAAGCGAATAAACAAACAATTATCACACAATACAATCGGAAATTTAAATAATTATTAGAATAGATTTTTTCTATTTGATAAGAAATCGAATAATAGTTTAATTGATAAATTATCAAATAAAAACTATCAAAACTAATTATTATTTGATACATCGCACAAAAATTAAATCATTTACATAAAAATAAAATAATTTAAAAGATGAGAGTTTAGAAATGGGCCTGATATTGTAGCAATTCTGGGGTGCTGGAAGTAAGAATAGCCCAAGTCCATGAAGAAACTCATCTGATCTTGTGTGGATGGTCAGCGAGAGTCCACAACATGCTGGCAATTCTGATGCGTCGGATCTTTCTTTTTTGGGCAATCCAATGGCCATAATGGATCCACATTCATCAAATATTAAAGAAAAATAAAAATAAAAGCAGTCAGAAAAAACAAGGTGGTGACACTTGTCACCACCAGCCTAACCTAGCTTAGGATAAAATAAAAATACTAATTAAAAACTTAATCAGAAAAAAAAACAAGGTGGTGACACTTGTCACCACCAGCTCAAGACACATATCTTAATTTAAAATAAAAACAAAACACATTAAAACTAAGACCAATTAAACAGAAAAATAAAGCGTCTCTCTCTCTCTCTCTCTCTCTCTCTCTCTCTCTCTCTCTCTCGTGAAATCACTCTGCTCTCTCTTCTCAAACCTCACTAGAAATTGCTATGGCCGCGTCGGAAATCGCCTCAGGACGGTTCCAGCGGCGGCGTGACCCAGAACTCTACTTTTCTTATGTTTTCTGATTCGTCTCTCTGTCCACTTTACGTTTCTGATGTTTATTTTTGCAGATTGTAAACAATATGGTCGGGATCTAAAAAGGGGTTTTTGAAACCCTAGGGTTCCGATGGTGACGGCGACGGATCTTACCTTTCAGTGATTATGATGAGGACGCCTCTGAGATGCTTCTGGTGAGATTGTTCCGAAACCTTTTTTTTCCTCTCTTCTTCTCAGTTCAGAAACTTGATTTCTGAAAAATATACTTTCTGAAGGGTTTGAGTTTTTAGGAAGATGATGATTAGAGTTAGGGCTTTAGGTTTTGTGAATTGGCTTGTTATGGTTTCTTTGTGGCTGCTGGTATTTGGGAACAATGGTGTTTGTTTGGTTTATTGTATCTGTTCTTGGTTTTTTCTAGTTTGGAATGGTTTCTTCTGGTTTTGGTGATGTTCTGAGTTTTGGTTTGGCTTGCTGTTGGCTCTCTTGGTATTTTGCTTCTCGTTTTGGAACTTGGCTTTTGGTTTCTGAGTTTGGAATGGCTTCCGGTTTTTGAGTTTGTTTTGGAATAAATGGTGTTTTTTTTTTGGGAACAATGGGGCTGCTACTGTATTGCTGGTCTCTTATTTCTGTTTGGAACTTGTATATTTTCTTTTCTGATGCTTGCTTTATGTCTTGGGAAATTAGAGTTGGAACCCTCTTGGAACTAGTATTTTGCTTTTTTCTGATGCAAACCCTGTTGCTCTGTGTTGCCTTTGTTGCCTCTGTTTCCATTTTTTACCATGAATCTGCTGCTTCTTTTTCCATTGGGCTGGTTGTCTTGATAAGTATGGCTTTGTCTGCTCTACCCTGCTGTACTGCTGTGCTGATAATCTGTTTTTTTTTGTTTGGGCTGAACCTTTACTTTGCTTGTTGCCTTGGAAATATGATGTTATTTTCTGATTTTCCTCTTCACACCTCCTTTTGTGAACCAAACCTTGTTTGTGATTTGCAATAGGAGGTTGTGTCCGATGAATGAACTTTAAAGTTCTGAGGCTTTGTCGCTTGAACATGATCAAACTCTTAAACTTGATTCCTTAACACAAACCCTAATGATGAGTTTGGATAGAAACTATCTCCTTGAATGTTTTCTTATTTTGTGCTTGATTATGTCATCTAACCAATTCTTATTTTTCTTGTTTCAGGAAAAACACTCAATGGTTCGATGGCAATGAAGAGGAGACAAAACAAAAGATGCATAGGAATTGGAATCTTTGCAAGAAGTGTTGAAGAAAAAAGTCTTGGAGAAGGAAAAGATTCGGAAGACATGGCGAGTTCACAAGGAGACTGATGATTTGAAGAAAGCACACTAGCTTTTTTAGGACTTAGAAATGTTAATCCAAACCTTGTAGAACTTTTGATAACCTTTCTAGTTTTGCTTGTGTAATTACTATGGAATCATAAATCTTTGTATCTTGTAAAAGTCTCTCCGAAGTTTGTTTTCTTCCTTTGTCAAATTGAATTCAAAATTCTCTTTAAGACTTATAAATTAAGAATTTTTCTAATTAAAAATCTTGTAGAGTTTGAACTACATTTGAATGAAACATGACACTTGATCGATTATTGATTCATATTTATCGATACTTTATAAAAAGTATGTAAGATCCCTCTCAAAAACTTGGGAATTTGTAGATCATCAATTCAAATTGGAATTTGCAATTCCAACTCCTTTACTAATGATTTAAATCTTGAACAAATGGCAAATCCAACTTTCTTGTTAATTAAACTTGGTGATGATATAGGCCTTTGAACCTTGAATGAATTTTTAAAGAAATCCAGAATGAGGTAGTTGAAATGGTATAAACGATGAATGCCATGAACTATGAATTCTAAGAATTTTGACACAATTAATCTTAACATTATTCATTCTTGAATTACCAAACTTTGAATCCCGAACAAATCAATTGCTCTAAATCTCTTGAATCACTGTGAATTTGGTAAATTCGGATTGACACAAATTAGGTTCTTCCAACTTCATGAAGTCTCGAATGAACTTAGCTTTTTCTTTGTACAATACTTGAACGTACCTTGAATCAACGCTTGAATTAATCTTGGTTGAAACAAGAAATAAAGCATGAAGGGATGTTCCAAACTTTGTTTGCATTAACTCGTGTCACCATAAACATATGAGCTTTTGAACGAATCTAAAACTTAATGCGCCAAATAATCAACCACAAATTCAAATTCTAATCATTCTCAAATTCAAACTTCAATTTTCAAATCTGAATCAAAACATCAGATGAATTAAGGAAACCAGAACGTCAAGGTCATAGTTCCAATCTTTATGCTAGTAGTTTATCTCAAACATGGGGAACTTCAATCATATACTAAACCAAAAGGCGATCTAACTTAGAACCAAGAATCATCAAGAAATCCGCATTTCTGAACTCATGCCCTTGCAAGGAAATCCAAGAAAATTTATGATAAGGAGGGCAAATTTTGGGTTGCGACAACAAGCATCATAGGATCCTGCTATATATTCAGCTTCGCAAGATGACAATTCCACCACAGGTTGCTTCTGCGAACACCATGATATTGGGGTACCAAATACGTGAAAGAAATATCCAGTTGTGCTTCTTCGATCTTCCTTATCTCCACACCAATCAGCATCTGAAAAATAATTAACTATTGCTTCTTTATCTTCAGAATTTCATCGAAATAGTATTCCACAGTTTATCAGGCCCTTTAGATATCTCAGGATTCTTCTTGTAGCCTTCATATGTGACACTCTTGGTTCACTCATATATCTGCTTACTAATCCGACAGCGAAACTTATATCAGGCCGTCTATTGCATAAATACCTCAGAGATCCCACAATTTGCTTGAACAAAGTTACATCAACTTTTTCTTCCTCTCCATTCTTCACTAACTTCACATTTGGTTCGACAGGTGAGGATGCAGGATTTGAATCATCCATTATGAATCTCTTGAGTATCTCTTTGACATGCTTCCTTTGGTGTAGCACCATACCTTGCTTCGTTATTTGAAATTCCATGCCTAATAAATAAGACAATTTTCCCAGATCCGACATTTCAAATTCCTTCGTCATCAGCTCTTTGAACTTCGACAAGTTCTTCAAGTTATTTTCAGTTACTAGCAAGTCATCAACATATAAGCAGATGCTCGTTATATCTTGTGCTACAACCTAAACATAGACACCATACTCTGATTTGCATTTGACAAATCCCAATTCGACTAAGTATGAGTCAATCTTCTTGTTCCATGCCCTAGGCGCCTGCTTGAGACCATAGAGCGCTTTATGCAACTTATATACTTTACTCGATTCCTTCTGAATAAAAAAACCATGAGGTTGTGTGACATAAACCTCTTCTTCTAAAGGACCATTCAGAAATGCTGATTTCACATCTAAATGAAATATCGACCATCCTTGGTTGCATGTCAATGCTACTACTAGTCGAACAGTCTCCAATTTTTCCACTAGAGCAAATACTTCAGAGTAGTCAAGTCCTTCTCTTTGAAGAAACCCTCGAGCTACTAATATTGCTTTATGTCTTGCCATCGAACCATCACCATTGTGTTTTAACTTGAATACCCATTTTATTTCGATAGCTTTTGTATATATGCTGGCAATTTGACTAACTCCCACGTGTTGTTTCTTTCGATTGTCTCTAACAGTTGCACCCCAAAATTTTCCCTCCTATTTCGATTTTATCTGGCTTAGACTTCACATTCATCTGCACACGCTTCCATTAAGTCATTGGCATTAAACAGTCGTTCACTCATCGCATCTGCATCATTAGTCGTATTTAAATTGACCAAAAGTCAATTTAAAACGATATTTGCATCGTTTTATAGTTATAAAATACCAAATATTTCACTTCATTCGTTTTTATCTTTCTACCTATTTATTGTATCGTTTTAAGTTGTTTATATGTCGATGATATCGATATTTTGGTTTTATAGACAGACCGTTAAAAGCGATTCGACACTGTGCGGAAAATTAGTAGAAAAATATTTCAAGTTTTCGCCTTTAACTCACTGCTTTATGAATCTACGTGTCGTGTAGATTATATAAATGTGCTCTCTCTAATGTTTCGATACATTTCGAAGTCTCATTTTTAATCGTAAGTGTTTTACAACTGGGTCTTCTTTATTATCATTTTATTCTGATTTTGATTTTTTTAATAATATTTCTTTTATCTATGAGACCCGTAGTTTATTTTAATATGCTCATTTATTTTTTTCGAATAATTTATTGTCTAAACTTTTACCATTTTTGACAATTTTAAGTGTCCAATTTTTATCTCTAAAAATCAAAACAAAAATATTTTCAGATAGATTAGTTTTTATGCTTAATAGCTCATTTTATTATTAGGGTCATTTTAGTCATTTTTCAAAATTATCTAAACTTAGTGTTGGTAGAGGCGGAGGCAAGGCAGTGAGGGAAAATCCAAAATTTCCTCTTCATTTTCCAGAACAACAACCACCACCTTTCATTATCATCAACACCACACTTCATCTTCCTCACAAAACAACAAACTCCTTCATCCTCCTTCAACTCTCACCATCCCTCACGTCTTCACTAATCTTCCGTAACTCCATCACCTCCATAAACACTCCTTCCATCATCCACTCACCTTCTCCACTGCCACCCCTTCGTAGCCCTCTCCTTCCTCTGTCTCCTCACGCCTCCATAACCTCACCACCCTCAACACTTCCAAACCGCAATTCAACTCCCTCCCCCGTAACCTTCGTCAAACTCCCACAGCGTGATATTCCTTCCGTCATCACCTCCCGAACAACAACTCGAACCAACCCTCCACCTTACGCCGGCCACTCTCCTCCGGCCCCACTCGTCGGTTCAACATCGGTCTAGGTTCTTCTCGGTCAGTATCTCGGATATTCTGTAAGTTTTGACACCCTGTTATATGGATTTGTAGTTATGATATTGATTCGATTACTTGTTTGAGCTGTATGATTTGTGCTAAAACAATGTGAGGATTATTAATCTGTTGGGATACTATGCGGAGATCACTGTTGAAATTATATTTAACTTGTAGTCGCTATGTTCGTAACTATCGTGTTCACACTGTGTTAGTTCTGATTAATCCGGATTATCATGTTCATTAATCCGGATTATCATGTTCACACTTTTGTATTGAGTGTCTGTACCTTGTTGTTTTGTTGAAAATTCTGGTTCATAAATGTGAAATCATATTGATTTTGAACTTAATGTATCATGTTTTGGATTTGAGTCGAATAATGCCGATTTAAAAGAGATTGTTGATTACTTTGGTTTTATTTGGGATATGGATTTGAATGTTGATATCTGATCCGTTTGTTAATGATAAAGTCATTTGAGTTAATCTTTGATGACGATGTGTGTTTACTTGGACTGATTTCAATTAAATAATGGTGATATAAATTTCTTGATTTTATTCTTAAGTTAAATTTAGCTTGTGTCTTTGTTTTTTAAAGAAGATTCGAATAGTATTTTTGGTGACAATTCGAGTTTGAATTCAAGAATTAATTTGGGCTGTATTACTGTGCTATTTCCATTTGAGTTAAAAGTGTTTGAGATGAATTTTGTGAAGCTAATTGCATATGTGTTGATGGCTGCCCGGATTTTGTTTTTGATTGATTACAACTTGCTGCGAATTCGATCTTTCGTGTTTGAAGTTTAAATTGAATTATAGCTTGAGTTCTTGAGTTTTAGTTTCATTTATGAATTGAAATCCTTGAATAAACATTTACTTGGTTGTTGAATTTTTCATGTTGCATTCATGCTAATGTCATTCGATTCTACTCCCTTGCTTACTAACCATGTTCTAATTTATTGTCATTTCATTTCGATTTTATCCCACTTATGCTACTAACAAGTTTGTTATTGTGAAGATATCTAAGGATTGTTCAAGCATCCACTTTCAATTGGCACATCCACACTCTCTCGTTAGCATTTTAATATTTAAATTAATACTTCTATTAAATATTTAGTAGTGTATTTATAAATATATACAAAATACTTAGTATTTTTATTTTTATATTTGATATTGTAAATATAATTATACATAGTATTTTTATTTCTTATGTTTGGTATTGTAAATATTATATACATATTACTTTTATTCTTATACTTTATGCAATTCATTTGTAAATAAATTTAAGTTATATTGCAATGATTCTCCTTGTGTTGCAACTTCGAATTTGGAATTCAATTTGACTTTCGAATGCGTATGAACACAAAAATATCGGTTGCCTTCGTAGAATTATTTTCTACATAAATTTATTCTAATTAATCTAATTACAATAATCGATACTTGAGTTTTGCAAGCTTCTCTGCTTTGGTTTTGTTTGTATCGTGTGATGTAGGAATCTTTATCTGATATTCATCTGATGCGTCGAGTTCCATTTGACATCTTGAAGACTACTTGAGCATTTTCTCGCACCATGCAATGGAGTTTACTTGATTATTCGAATTAATTCGATTTGGTTGTATTGCTTGATTATTTAATCTTTTATCGTACTTTTCGATTTGATTTATTCCCCATTCATAAACTTGTATCCTCATCCCTATATGGTTTGTAATAGCTTAGAACTTTATCTCTTTGTGAGTTTTAATTACCGATTAATTACGCGTTCATCATCCAATTAGAACACATAGCCTCCTCTTGGGCTCTTCATCAATGAACAGGTATACATACACAGTGCACACTTGTACACATTCATAGTTTGGTCCTGGACTATTCTACAGCGGCAATTATCCAATCAATTGTTCTAATCGGTCGTTTAGAATATTAGCGCCACGCTAGTCCCACTTTCTAGGAGCATACATATAGCCACCTTGTATGGGCTCGCTTGCTTTCCTACCTCTGTACTTCTCTAATCGAATTCTTTTACCAATTGTCCAAGCATAAGGGTTTCATGGTTGGGGATAGGAGAATCTATCCTCACGAGATTAATCAAGTCCATATACTTGGTTAATCATAACCCGATTCAATTTCTCTTGGTCCTATACCAAATCTCTTAAAGCACTTTTAAATTAGATTAACTTAATTGAATTTATTTCAAAAATGAATTTCAAAAAAAAACTTGGATGAGGTTTGTTTAAATTGTTAGATGATAGCCTAACAGTTTAAACAAACTTGAAGTCTTGCTAGAGCGGTATTCGATTAAGTTGTTGGATGATAGTCCGACGGTTTAATCAACTTGGAAGTCTTTAGGTTGTTGGATGATAGCCCAATAATCTAAATACTTCTATTTGTGTCAATAATAACAAAGTGACATTCGTCTAAGTTGTTGAATGATAGCCCGACGATTTAATCGAATTTAGAATATTTAGGTTATTGGATGATAGCTTAAATATTTTATTTCACTCGAAACACTTAATAACGTGAACCTTGTTTCACTTCACCATTTCATAATAAAGTTTTTGGGATAAATTGACGATTGGATGAGCACACTCGTTCAATTTCTAGTATTTAAATCATTAGATGATAACTTAATGTTTCAGTAATTTTCACCCACTTAAAATCAACTCAACTCATTCAACTCTTTTTCACTTGTACGTGATCATCAAACTCTTTTCTTACAAAGAGTGTGCATTAACCATTTCAAACATGAACATACAAAGACATAGCCTCTCATACGAGCGTACAAGTCGAAGTTCAAGCATTTGAAATATCTAATGCACGATTTTTCTTAAAATCAACCAACCAACTTCTAGCATTTTCTAGAAGAACTACGGAGTTCTGACTTTCCCATTGCATGAGAGAATACGTAGGCATAAGGTTTCGAAATTGCGACGAACTCAAAATACTAAAAATAAAAACCCTTTCCTCATTCTCCTTTCTCGATCATTAATTAGAAGATAGCAAAATTCAATAAACACACGTAAACACGCACGAACTAAACGGTTCCCATCGAGTACGATGGATGTGAGGGGTGCTAATACCTTCCCCTTGCATAACCGACTCCCGAATCCATATCTTTTGGTCATGTAGACCGCCTTATCCGATTTTCGTGGATTTTATCTATATTTTCCCGTTCTTTTAGAACAGATAAAATTAGGTGAAGACTTCATTGTTTTAAAAATAAAATGATTTTGAAAAACCAGTTGCTTCACTAACTCTTCGACCATAGCTAACTTGCACTTGTTACTCTTCAAAGTTTCGCTATAGTTAATTGGTTCAACACCTGCAAGTAAAGTAAACTGAACTAATTCTCCATCTAGTGTTACTTCATCATCACCATTTACTTCATAATCTTGAAGTCATGTTGGAGGAACTCTATTTCGTTGAGGTTTATGGATTGTGCTAGCCACACCCTCTTTGACTTCGACATTGTCTGGAATATCAGCATTTGCTTCATCTTCAACTTTGACTGGATTCTCAATAATTCCTTCGACTTCAATCTCATTAATTTCTTCGTTGAAATCAGAGCTCATCAGTGGCTTGTTAATTAAACTACTAGAATCCCAATCCCAGGAAGAATTTTCATCAATTACAATGTCTCTACTCAACACAATCTTATCATTAACTGGATTAAAAAGCCTGTATGCACCAGTTTTATGATATCCTACCAGAATCATAGGTTCACTCTTGTCATCAAGCTTCCTTCTTATTGCATTAAGAATATGCTTATAACACATAGAGTCAAACTCCTTCAAATGAATTACTGATGGTCGTTTGTCACTCCATACTTCTTCAGGAACCTTGTTCTTCAAAATCTTGGTAGGGCACCTGTTCAAAATATAAACTGCAGTCGAAACAGCTTCTTTCCATAGATATTTTGGCAAATTCTTCTACTTTAGCATGCATCTTGCCATATCTAATATGGTTCTGTTTCTTCTTTCAGCAATTCCATTATGTTGAGGCGTATAAGGAGCAGTTACCTCATGATCAACACCATGTTCTGCATAGAATTTCTCAAACATCTTCGAAGTGTATTCGCCACCTCCATCTGTTCGTAGAACTTTGATCCTTTTCTCACTTTGGTTTTCAACAAGTATCTTGAATCTCTTAAAGATTTCGAATACTTCGTCCTTTTGTCTGATCACATAGATCCACAGCTTTCGACTGAACTCATCAACAAACGAAACAAATATCTATTTCCACCAATGGTATGTTCTTCGAATAAACCACATACATTTGAATGTACCACTTCGAGAATGCAGGATGATCTCATTGGCATAGTCGAAACAAAAGAATTTTTGGATTCCTTTCCAACTAAACAACCTTCATAGAGATTTTCAGGTATCTCAAGACTTGGAATTCCAGAAACCATATCTTGAGTAATCAGTTGATTAAGTGATTGAAAATTCAAATGTCCAAACCTTAAATGCCACAACCAACTATCCTTGTGGTCAACAACAGTTTTTAAGCATTGAACTTCTATCGAACTGATCATAGTCTTAAATGTCTTGTTCTTCGACAACGGAGATTTTAAGACCAAATTATTCTTGGTGTCGAACAATTTCAAAGCTCCATCTTTCATAACAACTGAGGAACCTTTTCAAGGTTGTCCAACACTTAGCAAGTTGCACTTCATTCCGGTACATAGAGCACATCTTTAATCATAGTTTTCCTCCATTACTCATTTGAAAACTATGTTGCCATTCTATACTGCAGCGAACTATTATCGCAAGTTTTACCTTGCTCTTCTTGACTTCGTCATAGTCGCCAACCACTCCTTTCGACCCGGTCATGTGATTGACTGAGTCGAGGAACCAGATCTTGGATTCAACATGTTTATTTGAAACTGCACCCATAACCATCATACCACCTTCAGAATCATCTGAATCTTGGGGTGCAAGGTTCGCTCCTTCGTCCTTGCTTTTTGTCGATCCATTGTCTTTTCGATACCAACAATTTTTGGCTATGTGGCCCAACTTTTCATGATTATGGGTACACCCTTTTTATCTTCTTTGTCTTTTCGATAGTTTCCTCCCCCCTTTTTCGAGGATTCAGAATTTCTATCTTCGACCTTATTCTTGTGGTAATTCGACCAAGGCTTCTTGCCCTGAGACTTGTCGAACTTACCTTTGAATTTGTTGGAGCCACCACCCTTTTTTCATGACTGAGCTTGTAGAGCCTGTATCGAGTCTTGAACTCCTTTCCTTTCGACAATCCTCATCTCATGTGCCTCCAACGAACTAACCAAATCTTCCACTTTAGTGGTTTCAAGTTTGTTGGATTCTTGAATAGCTTCGATAACGTGATCAAAGTGAGAGGTAAATGTTCTCATTACCTTCTCAACTATCATCTTATCAGTTATGGTTTCACCACAATCCTTCATGAGGTGGACCAATTTGCTGAACCTTCGACACATATTCTGCAACTTTTTCATCTTCTCCCATCGACAATAATTCATATTGCCGACGCAAGGTTTGTAACTTGACAACCTTGACTTTCTCACATCCTTCATAATATTTCACCAGAATATCCCATGCCTCCTTTGTCGTTTCAGCATGAGAGATTTTGTCGAAGTTAACAGCATCAACAGTCGTCTGAATGTAATAAGCAGCCTTGCAATCTTTCTTCTTGACTTCGTTGTGGGCTTTTTTCTGTGCTTCAGTTGCATCTGCAATCAACGCAGGAACGCCGTCAGTAACCACCTCTAGGGTTTCATGGAAGCCAAACAAGGATTGCATCTGTTTTTTCTATCGAATCCAATTCTTGCCGTCAAGCATTGGAAGAGAATTCAGAATGCCCTTATCACTAGCCATCTTCGCAGCAGTTGATTCACTTTTCCTGGAAACACGATTTCTGACATGAAATTCTTGAAAACTCAATCAAGAACAATAACCAGGCTCTGATACCAATTCGTTAGTGCATGAGGCACTTTTAGTAAGGAGAGAAGAGAGCATAATAAAAGAAATAAGGATTTGTATTATTGAATTGTACAAATAATGATACATACTAGGACTATTTATATACTACCCTAAATGGGTTTGGGTCTACACAACTTGAATTATATTTAAATATTAAATTAAATCTAATCTAATCTAATATAATATTTTTAACAAATCTAATTTAATATTTCAACACATCCCTCCTAATAGTGGGGATTTAAAGGTGAAATGAGGTAATATAATTTTTATTATTTAAATTTCTTTTATATTTATTAAAATATTCTTAATTTTACTTTATATTAAAAAAATTATCTATTTCCTTCGTGCATGATTTTTACGATAGTTTCATTAATTTATTATAATTTTTCTTTGACAACAAATTCTTTTCATTTTTTTATACTTAAAATATACATTATAATTCCAACATTTTTTTTTGTTTTCTTATAATTTATTTTATAATTTTCCAACATTATAACTTTTTGTTTTCTATTAATTTATTTTATAATTTATCTTGTTAGGAATTTTATTGTATGTTCTTTTATATAAAATTTTAAACCACTCGGTTTTTTTTTTTTTTGTCTATTACATTGTTATTAACATAAAGATTAATTTATATCTAAAAATTATAATCTGAAACAATGTATTTGATTTTTTAATGTTACGTCGTAAGTTATAATTTTTTTAACCAATCAATATTAAATGTTGTGTTTAATTATTTATGCATATTTTATTATCAAAATTTTTTACGAGTTTTTCACCTTTGAATATCTTATAATCTATATAAGATTATAAGGATAAAAATATAAATTATTAATAATATTTCTTCGCACCATTTTTGAACAAAAAATATTTTTAATTAAAATCACTTCCTTTTCCTCCCCCTTCCCTCTTTTAAACCAAAAATATATATTTTAAAAAATTGTCACACTCCCCTCCGCCTTCCTTTCCAACCATAAAATTCTCATTTGAACTAAAGAGACCCTTAAAGTATGAGTGTTTCTCATTTAGTCACAGTCTTGTCTTTTACTTGCAGTTTCGCAAGATATGAAGATAGTTACAAACAATACAAGGAAAAACCTTGAGAACCAAGGATGGAATCATTCAAATTAAACTCAATTACAATTTTGTATCACACAAAATCACAATTATTATGCCTAACCCCATTAACAAGATAACGAAGACTTCCTAGTCTTCTTGAGAGAATTTTGTACACTCGACTATTTAATTTTTGACTTTACTCTTTCTTTAATGTACTAGTGTTTCTCATTTAGTCAAGAGTCTTTTCCTTGCAGTTTCCTAAAGACATGAAGATGATTATTGATATGCAATATATTTTTATTATAAATTAGATTAAGATTCATGATTCATGTATTCTATTGGTTTATATATTTCTCAGCCAAACTCTGAATAAAGAGACGTGTATGGTCATTTTCTTGACTTTGTGTGGTCCTAACTTGTGAAGGGAGTGAAACTAAAAAAAAGAATGCTACAAAGTCAAGAGGATTTATTTTAATAACCAATATTGAAAGATTGGTTAGCCTGCTACAAAGTCAAGAGGATATTTATTTTAATAACCAATATTGAAAGATTGGTTAGTCTGAATATTCATACCCTTAACTTGTGAATTTGGTTGAAGTTTCTAATGTGTAAACTTTTCTCTACAACGATTGAATCCTTAAAGAGTTATCGGATGCACCATCAAATATTAGAAATGATTAATGTTTTGGTTGACTTCAACGAAATTTTTCTTAAACTATTGTCCCGTTCAAATACGCAAACACATATTTGACTGAAAACTACGTACTGTGATTGGAGTCTGTTATAATAGAACCCAAATTTCTACCATCTACAACGATTGAGTCCTTAAAAAGTTATTGAATGCACCACCAAATATTTGAAATGATTACTAAACAAACAGTAATGATTGGGACAAAATGAGATCACAGTGCAGTCTGATCAAATTCAAGTTAATGTTTTGTTAAGAATTAAGAATTCTCATTCACAAAAAACAGTTCTTCAACATTAATTGTCTTAATTGCTTTCTATTCTGCTTTGTATTAATAAACATCTAGTCGCACCCTATAATACGCCACAGGTCCCTATTATATTTATGGATGAAACTATAAATTTATGAAAAGGTTTACTTTGAAAGATGTAATGTTTGCGTTGATTATGCAGCAACTTCGTAGATAGTTCAATGAAAGACGCAGAGCAAATTGCCTATCTCTACAACTTTATAAATCAACCAATTATCATCAGAAAGAGTAAGCAACAATGAGAATTACATTACATTCATTGCTTTCCTTCTTTCTATGCTTCTACTACATATATATCAGTTTCCAAATCACTTTTATCTATTCCAAATCTCATGACCATCAACAATCATTGCTACTCGGTTAAAGAACGGTCTCATGTTCAACCCGAAAGTTCAAGCAAACTGAAGTTGTGGAATTCAAGCATTGCATCTGTGATTGGATTGGTGTAGCTTGTGACGATGAAGGGTTTGTTGTTGGTCTTGATCTTAGTGAAGAATCAATCTCGGTGGATTTGATAATACAAGCGTCTCTTTAGTCTTCAACATCTTCAAAACGAACTTGTCATTAACAATTTCGTTCTGTTATTCCATCGAGATTCAACAAGTTGGTGATGTTGGATTATCGAATTTGTCATATGCTAGCTTTGTGGGGCGATTCCTATAGAGATTTCTCGACTTACAAGGTTGGTAACTCTTGATCTCTCTTCACCTAATAGCTATATAACAGACAAGAGTTGAAACTTGAGAAACCAAGTTCTGAAGTTTGTTCAAAATCTCAGTTAGGCAATTGTATTTGGATGGTGTAAATATAACTCAAGGACAAGAGTGGTGCAATGCTTTTGCCATTGCGTGCACTAAATTGAGTATGTCATACTGCAATCTAAGGACCCCTTGATTCATCTTTGTCAAGACTTGAGAATCTATCGGTCATTATTCGTGATGGAAACAGCCTTTCCTCCCCAGTGCCAGAATTATTTGCCAATTTCAAATATCTTACCACCCTGAGTCTTGCATTATGTGGATTGACCGAAACATTTCCAGATAAAATCCTTCAAATTGAAACATTATCATTTATTGACTTATCATTTAACTACAATCTCCGAGGTTCATTTCCCGAATTTCTGCAGAATGGATCTCTCCATACCCTAAGGGTGAGTAACACAAACTTCTCTGGAGCATTTCCACACAATATTGGTAAGATGAGGCACTTATTTGTATTAGATTTTTCTAAATGTAACTTTCATGGAACACTTCCCAGCTCACTGTCAAACCTTATAGAACTTAGATACATGGATTTGTCATTTAATAGCTTCACAGGTCCAATGCCGTCACTTGGCATGGCCAAAAACCTTACACACCTAGACCTTTCTCATTATTGTTTAAGTGGTGAAATTCCAACATCTTCTCACTTTGAAGGATGCATAATCTTGTCGGCATTGACTTGCGTGATAATTCTATCAATGGGACAATTCCCCATCCCTTTTACACTCATGTTACTACAAAGATTCAACTTTCATCCAACAAGTTTAGTAAATTTGACAAATTCAAAATAATACGCCTCTATATTGACCACCCTTGATTTGAGTAGCAACAATCTATCAGGACCTTTTCCAACGCCTATCATTCATCTACATTCACTTTCTGTCCTTGATCTTTCCTTTAACAAGTTGAATGGGTCACTACAACTAGATGAGCTTTTCGAGCTTAGAAATTTAACAGCACTAGACCTTTCATACAATAACATATCAATCATTGTGAATGTTGAAAATGATGATCGTACTTCCTTTCCTAATATTGGCACTCTAAGTTTGGCATCCTGCAACCTGAAAACTTTTCCTAGTTTCTTGATAAACATGTCCAAATTAAACACTTTAGACATTTCAAACAATCAAATTCAAGGAAAATTGCCCAACTGGATCTGGAGTCTACAATATCTTCAAAGCCTTAATGTTTCTCACAATATGCTAACTGATTTGGAAGGACCATTTCAAAACCTCTCTTTAAAATTGATAGCCCTTGACATTCATAACAACCAACTGCAAGGACCAATACCTGTTTTTCCTATGTTTGCTTCCTATTTGGATTACTCAATGAATCAATTTAGCTCTGTTCTCCCACAAGACCTATGTAACTACCTGAATTTGACAAATTTTCTCTCGCTTTCAAATAATACTTTACATGGAAGTATCCCTGATTCCCTCTGCAATGCTTCAAATCTTCAAGTGCTTGATATTTCCATTAATAACATTTCTGGAACGATTCCCTCATGTCTAATGACAACGACTCAAACCCTTGTGGTATTAAATCTGAGAATGAACAATCTCATTGGCACCATCCCTGATGCATTTCCCCCTTTTTGTGCTCTAAGGACTCTTGATCTCAAAAAGAATAATTTAGATGGACAGATTCCAAAATCTCTTGTGAATTGCTCAGCATTAGAAGTGTTGGATCTCACAGAAAACAACATCAATGACATATTTCCATGCTTGTTGAAGAACATATCCACACTCCGTGTCCTAGTCTTACAAAAATAAATTCCATGGTCACATCGGATGTCCAAAACCAGTGGAACTTGGCACGGGCTTGGATAGTTGATCTAGCATTTAACAACTTCGATGGTGCACTACGGAATATCCTTCACAATGTGGGAGGAAATGATGTCGATGAAAATCAAACTAATTCAAGGTAAATCATATCCGATTTGAAGTTCTTCAATATGGTCAAATATACTATCGATTCGATGTGATTACAAGCAAAGGTCTTGGTGGAGTTAGTTAAGATTCTAACATTCTTCGCTTCCATAGACTTCTCATCCAACCTTTTCAAGGAGAAATACCGACACGTTATTTGACTTCAAAGCACTCTATGGGCTCAACTTGTCAAACAATGCACTTTCGGCCAAATTCCACCCTCATTGGAAATCTAAAGCTTGAGTCCTTAGATCTATCAAACAACTCTTTGGAAGGAGAAATTCCATCTGATTTCAAGTCTTTCTTTCCTATCATTCCTAAACCTCTCTTCTAACCATCTTTCGGGAATGATCCCTATAGGTACACAAATTCAATCATTTGAGACTTCCTTTGAAGGAAATGATGGACTATATGGACCTCCATTGAATGAAATACCGGATGATAAGAGGAAGGGTGAGTTGCATCCACGAAATTGCATGTGGGGGCTAGCTTGTTCTATAGTGGAATTTTTAAGTATAGAACGGGATCTTTTTGGTCTTGGAATTGTCATTTTCCTCGATGTTTTGGAAGAAGTGGAGAATAAGTTATTGGAAACTAGTGGATAAAATTCTTTCTTGGATGTTTTCAAGGATGTATCTTGAATATGAAACCCACGGAGACAGACATACATAGTTTTAAGGTGGCATTAGTGACTAATGAGTGTGCTAATTAGCAAAGTCGTAGTATTTTCTATTTCAACAATGTTGTTTTTAAAGTGTTCTATTTGGATATGTTCTTGGGTTGGGGAACATTTATCATTCAGTTACTAAATATATATGGAACAATTCCTTTTGTTTAAATATGCACTCAAATATTGTTTCTACTTTATGACCCTTTGTGGTAGTTGCATGAGTACTTCTATAGATCATGTCTAATGATTCAAAATCTTTAATATTTCCAAAAGACGATGCAATTTATCTTGACAGAATATTGTGCTAGACAGGGGTGTTCAAAACCAACTCAACTCAATAGAAAACCGCAAAATCAAACCAAATCGAAACCGCAAAAAACCGCATTTGATTCGGATTACTTTGGATCATTTTTTAACAAAACCGCATGGTTTGGTTCGGTTTGCGGTTTTTATTTTACAAACCGAACCAAACCGAACTAAACCGCATTATGTTACAACTTAAATTTTACTTAACTCGCATCTAACTCAAACCTAAATCTATTATACATTAACCTTATGATTACAGACAATTTTCTCATCTTTACAATTATGATTTCATTTTCAATCTTCTTAAATATCTCTTAACATTATCACTTCATCTTCACCACTTACATCTTGCCTCTTCTTATCTAATATCTACTCTCTTATATTGTTTCCTTTGCACGTTCTTATTTTTTATGCAATTTTTCTCTCTTTCAATTTCATTTTATCGCACATCTTTATCTCTAATCTCTCCTCTCTTATGTTCTTTCTTTTTCATCTTCACTAATTTTTCATCTCTTCTATTTTTTTTTGTTTATTATAATATTTTTTATATTGTTTTATGCTATTATTTTATGTTTATTATTTCATTTTTGTCTAATCTAACTTTTGCATATTAAATGAGAAGTTATTGTCCAAATATGATTAGTTTTTTGGTTATAATTTAGTAGTGTATCATGTATAAATGACCAAATACAAAGTTATGTTGTCATATATATGTGAATGTATGACTCAACAAATTATTTGTAAAAAACCGAATCAACCGCACCGAACCAAACCACATTGGTTTGGTTTGGTTTTTTTCTAAAAGTCAACCGAACCAAACTAAACTGCATGCCTTTTTCTCTCGCGGTTCGGATGATTTTTTGCGTCAAAACCGCCCAAACCGCACCGCGAACACCCTTAGTGCTAGAAGTATGTAGACATCATTTAGCTGTCTAAGCATTTATGGAATTAGTCCCTCAAATGTGTGAAACTCCTTAAATAACCTCATCACGTCGGCCTTCAATAAATGCCAACACTTATTGATAAAAAAATAAATTGTATCTATCCGGACCGAGGCTCTTCGACACGTCACATCCCTAAACCGCCTTCTTGTTGGGATAGATTATTAGGGAGCATTGATACAAGTGTAAGACTAAACACTTTTGTAAGAAACACACACTTATTCACCTAAAGTTTTAAAATGATAGGTGAGTGAATTCTCCCACTTATAATTTTCAAGTCACCATATTCTTATCTAATGTGTCACTATTTCTTCCATTTTTTCACACTTGATTATTATTCTAACATATTGATAAAAAAAACATCTTCCCGCTTATCTCTCTCCTCTCTTCCTAAAACTATAACTTCTTCCATGGGATACCTCTCTTGCATATATTTCTCCTTAATATTCATGAAGTAATTCAGAACTTTTTAAAACTATAACTTAAATTTGTCTTTATTTCTCTTTATATTACTTCTGATTTATTACAAATTTTCGTTTATTAGACTAATACCATCCTTCAAATAATACACATTTCCAACAAATAAATACTTTCACTAGTACAAAAAAGTTAATTTACACCCATTTTTTTATTAAATTTACACCCATTAAATCTAAAAAAATCGGGTGTATATCCATTGGGTGAGAAATGTCTACCTAAATTAAACCCGTTTAACACTAGGGAGTAAATAGCTTATGATTTACACCCAATTTTTATTAAATTTAATGAGTGTAATTGTAATAAAAATCGGGGGTAAATATATTCTAATTTACACCCTTTTTAATAAAAATCGGGTGTAATTACACCCTTTTTAAATAAAATTCAGGTGTAATTACACCCTTTTTAAATACAATTTAACACATTTTTTTAATATAATTTAAACCCTATTTTAACAATAAAATGGGGCATTTCGAGAATCGAACTCGGGACCTCTCGCACACAAAGCGAGAATCATACAATTAGACCAAATGCCCTTATATGATAAGTTTTAGTTTGTAAATAACATAGTTGGGACACATGTTTCGTGGAAAAAATTGAAGTACATACCTCTTATTTTCCCATATGTGATCACTAAACAACTGGATGAGACACAACATCTCTCTTCCACGTTCATTCCTGTCATTTCAAGAACAAAATATGCTTAATCAACTTCTAGTAAAACCATATTCCTTCAATAAACATTTATGTATGACAATTCTAAGAACATATGTAAGTATCTTAAAAGTAGCTTAACCTGACAGTAATATATTGAGGATGTTGTGTCATGCTGATTCTAGAATATTTTAGCACGCCTATATATCCAACAACCAAGTCCTAAAAATGTTTACACCATCTAAGAAAAGGAAATTATTTTTACATGAAAAAATAACAGAGTCAAGAAAGAAAGGACTTACTGCTAAAGCATTTGTATAGTTGAAACAGTTGTAAACAAGATAGAGATTATGACAAATTAATGCGACATAAAATGAAGGAGCGAATAAGAAATCAAAACAAGACCAAACTCATGACTCATAAGATAGAGTAAAAGAACAAATAAATACCTGTAGCAAGATGGAGCAATAACATCAACTAAATCATTTGCTGGTAGATAGAAATAAGGAACCTGTTCAAGTTAAAATTGAAACTGAATGAAGCTTTTTGCTTGTGAAGTGAATCCTTGGACATACTAAAATAAAGGGTGACTTTTACCTCTTCGATACAACCGTCCAAATGCTTCAAGTGAACCTTGTAATCTTGCATAAACTCATAATAGAGAACTGTTTCAGGTGAATCACTGGCAACATTTAGAAATTTATCCAGTCCTTCCCTAGGTCCATTGTCTAGGGTGGAATAAGAATTTTTGAATTACTCCAATACATTATAATTAGTCGAACATAAAAAAAAATATTTATAGAAAACACAAGGCCTTTATACCGCTGTTAGTGCCTAAAACATAGAGTTTATCCAAATTCAAGTGGTGCTCGACAGATCTTAATGTTGCAATTGAAGAAATTATTCTGCATTACAACATAACCAGTCACAATGGAGAAGAGGGCATGAAACTAGAACAGAATACGTCTTTACAGAAGTGGCACCTTGCACCTGGCAACCTACACCACAGATGTCAATAATGAAAATTCAAACAGGTATCATATGACTATAAACAGTTGTTGTGGTATACTATTGAAAGATATAAACGGTATTTATACGACACAATCTCCAACAAAAAAAAGGATTCACACAGACACCTCAACAAGTGCAAGTGTATCAAGGTTAGGAGACAATGTTGGCTTGACACCTCTAGCCGCCAACACTTCTTCTGGTGTCCTGCAAGTAAACGAATGAAGTATTATAATAAGTAAACATAAAGAATGCTAAATCTGTGTATTCTACTCACCGGAGAATGTGCTCCTCTGTAGTATTCCACCTTATCCAAAGGTCGAGATATCGCAAATGCTTCAATTTAGAAAACGAATTAGGCAGACTCTCAAAGGAAGAATATCTTAAATTTAAATATCGCAGGTATTTGTATCTTGATATCCATGTATCCAACAAAGTTCCCTCGTCAAGGCCCTTTACTTTGATCGGAAATAATAGAGTTCTCAAACTTCCATATTTGGGGAACATAACATTATCTATTGAATTATTTTCAACAATGGATAAGTGTCTTATATGTTCAGATATATTCCTAGTATGCGAGTCCACTGCTACACACTCCTCATTTGCAACATACCGAGCAAGATCGTGTATCACGGCATGTACTTTAAACGAGACAAAATAGCCTAAGCTTTTGAAAGAAAAAATAATCTAGAATTTAACTCGTCTATATATTCTCTTGCAATATCCATTAGTTGTTCACTTCCATTTCGAGCTTGTACCAATCTAAGAGCTACCCAAAGCCTGACTATATCATTACTAAAGAATGTATAATGTTTGGGATAAAGAGAAAAGTAAACAAAACATTGCCTCAAATAGGATGGCATTTAATCATAGGTTAACTTTAGTGTAGGTAAAATATCACCTCTTTTCTGTTCTATGTTGCTTAACTCAGAATCTCTCACAAATATCCACTTATTTAAATCATATTTTGAGAACAATGAACTTCCTAATGTTCTAACAGCCAGTGGAACCCCTGCACCCTTTTTTACAATTTCTTTTCCAATCTCCTCAAGATGTGGATATTTCATTACTTCACCTTCCTTAAAGGCCCATTTGAGAAACAAAGATAAACAATCATCTTGAGAAAGGACTTTTAAAACAAATGAGTGAAGAGTACCTGTCACTGAAGCAACTGAGTTGCTACGTGTCGTCACTATGATTTGACTTCCTCTTGCACCAGCTTTAACAAAGTTTATCAACTCAATCCACTTTGCACGATCATCATTCCATATGTCATCTAGAACAAGCAAAAACTTCTGACCCGAAAGTTTATGTCTTAGACGACTTTGCAGTTGCTCAATATCTAAGTTGTTGATGTTTTCATGGTCAACAAGAGCAACACTCGGTGGAGATGAAACTGAAGCGAAAGTGGAAGCAGAAGCAGCGTTGATGATTTTAATAAGTATTTGAATAATAGTATACATATTATAAAGGGCATAGTCAGTAAATATGTTACTTATGTTAATTAGTCAATGATAAGCTTGCACACATGTTTGAATAATAATATAGATATAACACTGCAATGTGTAGCAAAAAGAATGTAAAGAAGAGTTGTTAACCGGAAAGAACAGCTTGCAAGCTATCTGTAAATATTGATGCACACAGAAAAAGGGTCATAAAAGCCAGATAATGAACAACCATACTGTCACGCGTATAGGCATAACCCAAGATATTGATGCTAGGATTAGTGAATGGACAAAATTACCATATAGTTTGGTGAAAGTAGCAGTCCCAAGTCCATAAGCTATGGTGAAGTGCAGTGTAGAGATTGTCAAGCTGATCATACAACCTCAAGTAACCATCGACAGTAGGTTCCCACTTGGTCACAACTCTCTCTTCAAACCCACTTAGTCACAACTTTTCAACTTCTTTCTCACCTTCTTTAGCCTGATCTTTCGTATGCAACCTCATCTCCTCCACAAACCTCTTCGCCTCTCCGGGATGTCGCTTCTTTTCCGCCATCGTCGCAGACACAAAAGTCGTTTCTTTCCTTGGCGTCCTGGGCACCTGGAATGATCAAGAATAGCCATAAAAACACAGACTTTTCATCAACTTAAGAATCCTAACCAACATGTTATGCAATATCGAAATAGAAGGATTGTGTGTGTTGTGAATAACAGTAGCAAGACAAAAAGCAGACATCGACTGAACATGTTTAGGTTGTTCACCAACCAGAGCTTCAAAAATCGAACTAGTCAATAACACAAACACCTTATCTTCATTATTTCAACTCCCCAATTTAGAAGCATTCCCAACAACCATTTCAACACAGACTTCTCTGACTGAAGAATCTGAATCCCTAAAGCATTTAACAACTGTGACAACCATTTTGGGAAGATGTGGAAGGACTGGTGCTTCGTAAACTTCGACTGATGTTCTGAACCAATTTCTGAATAAGCGAACTGTGAAATGAGCCAAGAGTTTCGATTAAAAGGGATGAAAGATGGATGAAAAGGGTTTAGAACACTGTGCCATGAATCAAATTTCGGTGAAATGAGCGATGGCGAACTGTGAAATGAGCAATGGTGAACTCTCAAACTTCTTCAGTTTCGGTGGTGAAATGCTATGAAATTGGGTTTGAATTTTCTTTTGAGAAGAAATCAGAAATTTGTTGAAAATTCAATTTCAGTTTCCGTTTTCAATGAAATGCGATTCTGGTTTCGATGAAATGTTTGAAAATTGGGTTTGAATTCAGAAATTTGTTTGAAAATTGGGTTTGAATTCAGAAATTGGGTTTAATTCACTTTGAGTTTACGAGTCTATATTACTTTATTCAGTTTAATAATTTTTTTTACATAGGCTTATTAATATTCACTCATTCATTTATTAATAATATTTAAGTTATTTAATAATATGTCATATAGATTATATATTTTGATTAATAAAATTAAATAATTTTTTTAGTTTGTATAAATTTACACACTTTTTTAGTTTAAAAAGAGTAATTGAGATTTACTTTAATAATACTTCTAATTTAAATCCACTTTTAAAAAATATGGAATATGTTATCACATGATAATGTTTAAAATAATATTTTATTTATAAAACTGCCACTGTTTTTCATTTACACCCATTTTTCGTATATCAGGTGTAAATGTTAAAATTATATTATAATTTTTGTACTAGTGTTTATGAAATTAAATATGTAATCAAAATATTTAGACATGCTTTTCCATTCATCCAAATAGACATTATTACCAGTCATTAACTTTTTATAATATCTTGAAAATACAATTAATCAATTTAAAATCCTAAAACCTTATATTACAAATAACATAGAGGTCACATATAAAGAAAACAAAACTAACGCATTGTGCTTGTCACTTAACGTTGATGCAATAATACACTCTGTCACTCTAAATCGGCAATTAAATCTTATCCTACAATCGACTTTCATAAACATTTTTTACAACATTAATCTTTGATATCTAGAAAGGTTTGAACTATTTAGATGAATCGGTCATTTTTAATCTAGAATGCTTATTAAATGTGTTAAAGAGACGTATACAACTCATTCATATATTGATTTTTTAATAATTATTCTAATCTTAAGAAGGATTTTTAACAATTATATAAAGGATAAAATGATATGGATTTTTTAACTCATCTGATAATCTTCTCACGCAACACGTGAATTTTTAAAAATAACCTTAAAAATTAGAAATATATTTCTGATTCACACTCTATATCATGCAAATCACTTTGAAAAGCGTTGAGAGTAAATCGGAAGTATACTTCCGATTTTAAGTTATATGTAATTTTTAAATAAATTGTGTTTGTGAGATCAAATTTGGAATAAATTCTTAATATTATATTATATTATTTAGTTTGGAATCGAAAATATATTTTGATTTTCATCCAAATATTTTAAATTATAATATATACTAAAAATATATTTTTTATTTTTTGAAATATTTTAGAGTTTTCAAATGGTGCGTCTCATCTTTATAGAATGAATTAAAAAATACACAAAATATTTAACTATGTTAGAAGAGTTCAAACTTTAAAAGATATAAATTGATAAAACTATTTATTAATACATAGAGAAAAAAAATATGGAAGTAATATATTTATTAATATTTTCAAAAAATATATTACTTTGTGCACAATGTTTATTTGTCTAAATTTTTAATCTTATTTTTCTACATAGGAGATGCTAGATGTGTAAAAGATAGTGATTGTCATTTATTTGGGTGCTCTCCACCAAGGATAATGAAGTGTGATAATATGTTCTGATCTACCGTTGAGCATGTTCACATATGATTCTACACTTAGTTTCATACCCAAGAGAGTATACAAATGGTCTTTAAAAATATTTTATGAGCTGCGATACAATTATTGTATTTACATCTTATAATTTGTATTTTCTTTTTAATTTCATTAACTATGTATAGTAGTTACACTTAATTTTAATTAAATCATATTCTGAATACTTAGTAGATTCCCTAGGTTTCTTTAAATGAAATATATGTGTGATGATTGTCAAAAGATAAAAATAAAATATAAAAAATAATGTGCGATGAATATATTATAATAACTAAAAATAAATATTGCACAACTAACATGAATATGATTATGAAGATTAATATGATTTTGAAGACTCGTTTTTGTAATGTTATGTAAAGTTATAAATTTTTATAAAATTTATACAAGAAAATTCGTTCTATTGATATTGTTTTTGTTATTATTAGTAGAATATTCATGTGTTCGCATGAACACTGATATGAGTTGAACCGAATATATTAGGCAGATTTAACATTTATTTTAAAATTAAAATTTCGTATAAAATTAATTATAAATATAAATATAAGAAACAAATTGTTAAATATCATTTTTATACTACATACAAAATAGAGTAACATAAAATTGATAAATTAAATATGAATTATACGAAATGTTTGGTTATTTTAGAAAAGAAATAATTAAGAAAATGCAAACATATTTTTTTGATAGATCAAATGAAAGGGAAATATAAATATATCAAAATAAAACGGTTCATTTCAGTTGATTAATTGCTTTGGGAAAACAGTAGAGACTAAATTAAAGTAATATAGCTAAGCTATCATTATCATCCTACTTCCATCATTTCATTTTCTCCACACAAATCACTTTCTGTAAAAACCCTTGAACACACCGTGTTTAAAATTTTGGTTTTTGAGAATTTTTGTGAAGGATAATCGGTTCTCATATATGGATAACCGGGTTCCCCGATTCTATTGATAGAATGACTGCTTTTTGAAAATATCAGTAATCTTCCACCAGAGCGTAACCGGTTACCACTGAGTGAAAATGGAAATTTTGAAAATCTTGAAAAACTCATAACTTTTCACTCGGGTGTGCATTTGACGCGTCATTCGAACATACGAGAAGCGAAAAATATTTTCTATACTATGAAACTTGTTTTTATAATAGTAGCTAATAAGTCCCAAAATGTAGTTATTTTGTATATATATATATATATATATATATATATATATATATATATATATATATATATATATATATATATTTTGTGGCACTTATCTATTCTTTTGTTGTTCATATTGTTGAATAACCCCACTTTTTGTTGTAAATACGTTTTATTGTGTTTTGTCTATATATTATACCGATTGATTAGTTTTGTGTATATTTTGTAGGTATTTGTTGTATTATTGGAGTAAGAGGAATAAAAGCCCGAAGATGCATTATTGATCAATAATGGAATAAGGAAAAAAGAGAAGTCATTCCAAGTAGTGCAAGAGAAAATAACAAAAGTTATTTTTCTGTGTGGATCGCCAGGCGAGGGTCATCGCGTCTGCGTCCCCGGGCGACGTTGGGGGGAGAGGAAGGTCCAATTTTGGAGTTTCACTCGCCTAGCCGTTCTTTGGTCATTGGCGAGGAAAAGATGAGTCGTCGGGCGAGGCTGACCGTCGCTGGGCGACGGTAGATAGTTTGGTCAGATGAGAACGTGGACAGCTGTGAGCCAAGTGTAATAGAAGGATCGTCGGGCAATGCTTTATTTCCCTGGGCGACGCGTGCGGACCTGATTTTCTTTATACTTTCCTTTTCATTTCATTTGTTGATGTTATGGTTTTTGGGGTGAGGTTTTGCTCCTAAATTCCATCACCTTATAATTTTTGATAGATTAGCTTAGAAAACAACATTAGGCTTTGCTTATGGAGGATTAGAGGTTGATTGCTCTTCGATAGGCTCTGACAAACCGGTGTAAATTTGTGATTTGTCTCTTCTCCTCTCTATGTATTGCTCTATTTGTTGGTTATGTTTGTATATTTCCCTTGAACTCATGTATATTTGTCGCCCTTGGCGTTGTATAAAGTTTGCTTTATGAATTTGTGTTGGTGATTGTCTTAGGTTTTTACCTTGTCTTAAGGATTTGAGTTTTGCTAGACATAGATTTCTTAGATTCTTACCTAGGATGATAATCTGTTAGTTTCTGAATGCAGTTTAGAGCTGACATTTACTTAGAGTATCTATGTTTTGAAGTTTTATGTTGTTATTTTGTTTCTATGTTTTGTTTTTTTTTCCTAACACCTGATACCTATGTGTTATGAATCAGATGCATTGGAACAAAATATAAACTTGTTTCTTAATGATCAAGAAACAATTAGGGTAGGAAAAATAATGAAGAACACGATGAACACAAGGATTGGTTATTGACTGCTATTTTTTCCTTACTCTTGAAATAAGATTACAAGTATACAAAAATAACAAATAACCCTCTCACCCTAAAATAAGATTTGTAGTATGCAATGATGAGAGACTAGTATGCTATTTATAATAAACCTAACATACTAAACTAATGGGATTTTATCACAAATACTCATTACAAGCTAACTTAGGGTACAAGCTAACTTAACCAATTGGACATAACAAACAGGCTCAATTCGATGCTAACAATCCTAGCATCCTTCGACACTACAAGCTAGAACATACTTCAAATATAGCTTGTAACACTTCGACAACAGCATGTGAGAAACCTTCGACTGCATGCTAAACTCTGTTAAACCTTCGAACCAAGAATACTACCTTCGACCCAATAGAGTTCGATCCAATATCTCACAAATCTTCACCTTGGAACAAACTCTATTATCAACTAATGAACTAGTTTTCTTCATGTAGATTTATCAACTACATACAGTGGAAAAACTTGCAACTAGGCAATGTCTTGGTGACCATATCATCAACATTATGATCTGTCAAAGCCTTCAGCACTTGGACTTCTCCACACTCGATTACTCCTTTGACAAAATGCAGCCTCACATCAATGTGTTTGGTTCGCTCATGATAGGCTAAATTCTTTGACAGGTGTATTGCACTTTGACTATCACATTTAACAGTGATAACTTCACCATGAATTTTTAGCTCCTTAGCAAAACCCTCAAGCCGCAATGCTTCTTTCACAGCTTTAGCTAAAGCAATATATTTTGCTTTAGTGGTTGATAATGCAACAACCTTCGATTACTTATTTACTATCTTCACCCAAGGCTCCACCATAAATTAAGACTCTGTTTAGAGACCCATTTATGTACCTTAGAATCCACTTCAATGCTTGCCAGTGAGCCTTTTCAGAATTCGCCATGTACCTGCTTACAAGACTTACTGCATATGTTATGTCGAGTTTAGTACAAATCATAGCATACATCAAAGAACCTACTACATTAGCATATGGGATGCTATTCATATAAGCTCTTTCGACCTCAGTACTGGAACACTGATTAATACTCAGCTTGAATTGAGGGTTTGTTGGAGTCACAACAGGGTTCAAATTCGACATACCAAACTTTTTGAGAATCTTCCGTAAATATGCCTCTTCAGATAAGCATAATTTTGACTGCTTTCTATCTCTTGGAATGTCAATCTCAAGAATCCTGGAAGCTGCTCCCAAATCCTTCATTTCGAACTCCTTATTGAGTTCAACCTTCACCCTCATTACCTCTTCGACATTGTTACTTGCTATGAGAATATCATCAACATAAACCAACAAAATGACAAATGAATTACCAGGACGAAATCTGAAGTAAACATAGTGGTTGAACTAACTTCTAACGAAACTTATGTGTGCCATGAATTTGTCGAATCTCTTATTCCATTATTGAGGAGATTGTTTCAGCCCATATAAAGATCTATTCAACTTGTGTTCACAATGATTTCTGGTGAAACAACCGCTAGTCTTCCAAACTATCAAATAAGCGTTATGATTGTTATTCAATTCCTCTGGTAACTTGCAGGATCGACTAGATTGATCCTATGGGGTATTGGTCGTTTGTATAAACTTAAAATAAGGGTTCGTGTTCAAGACTTGTTTTCGAATGTTTTATATATGTTCAAGTGTATTTCGATTATGACATTCAGGAAATTGATAACATGATCAAGTAAAGCAGTATAAAACTAATTTGAATGAGTAAAAGCATAAAGATTCGAATTGCAGAGAAATGTATAAATGCAGGAATGCTTAAATGACTTTTAAATGTAAAAGACTTTCAAAGTAAAAGCATGAAGTGTAAAAGACAGGAATGTAAAGGCAAGTATGTAAAAGCTTTCTGGAAAATAAGAGCGTTAATGTAACAGTTTCAGAAAAGTAAAGGATTTCGAAATGGAAGAAAAGCGTTTAAATGCAAGGAAAGTTAAATGACTTTGAATGTAAAAGATTTAAAAGACATTGATGCAAGATAAAGATAAACTGGAAAGATAAAGATGCATTATTGAATGATAAAAGCTTTGGTGCAATCATACGTACATCATTCGAGCATTCGTTTCCCTAGCCATGTGGTATTTTGAATGTTTACTGAATTTCAGTACAATAGATATGACACACGAAATCCTAACACTAAGACTTCTATTTATACTATTTCGACCATAACGGTCTAACTTATGAGATCTTGCCACGTTCAGAACATGCAGGACACTGTGCGTTTCTAGCTTCCACGTGTCTTCGAACTGTCTCCAGCGCATACACTCTAACTTCCATTTATCCCGCTCGCGTTTTGAATTTCAAATACCTTGACCACTTCGACTTCGAACTCACTTCTTAGATACAACCCTACTACCATTTCGAAGCTTGCTTTACATATATCATCATAATTTCCATTCGAAGCTCCAAGTTTCAGCAGGTCCATTCGAAGAGCCAATTCTTTCATCCCGAACTATGACATTCACTTTGTTACAACTAATACCGACGTTGTTTCGCTTCAAGCTCAATGTTTCCTATTCGAATCACAGATATCAAAATCTTCAGCCAACAACTTGCACACATAATATTTCTTTCCCTTTTCGACATACCCTTCAGGTTGCCTCATCAGGATTGTTTCATCTAGATCACCATACAAGAACGCAGTCTTCACATTCATCTGTTCCAGTTAAAGATCAAAATGTGCCACCATGGCAAGCATAATTCGAATAGACCTATGCTTCAAACTAGGATAAAACACATCATTGAAGTCTACACCGTCTTTCTAAGTGAAACCCATTGCAAGCAACCTTGCCTTGTATCTTTTTGACGCCACTCCTTCAATTCCTTCCTTAACTTTGAAAATCTATTTACAGTAGACTAACCCGGCTCCAGCAGGCTTCTTGATAAATTCCCAAGTGTTGTTATCATGAAAAGAATTCATCTCATCATCCACGGCCTTCAGTCATTCAGTCTTATTTCGACTCCTCATAACTTCCTTATTGTCTCTTGGTTCTTCGTTTAGAACCTCACTTGTTGAGATTAAGGCATAAGCTATAAGATCTCCATACCCAAATCTTTGAGGTGGTTTGATGACTCTTCGTGTCCTATCTCTTGCTAATAGATAGTCATCGACAGTTTCCTCAACTTCATCAGCATCCTCTGCTTCTTCGACTTTATCTGGGATATGCAATCCAACATCAACATGCTCCACCTCAACAAGAATCTCTACCTGTTCCAGCTCTTCGTCAGATACTTCTACACTTCGACCAAAATCATCCGTTTTCTTGAAAGTCATTTCAGCTTCATTGAAAACAACATCTCGACTGGTGATAATCCTTCTGTGACCTAACTCTAGGCACCATAGCCTATAAGATTTGACTCCTTCAGGGTATCCCATGAACATGCATTTAAGAGCTTTAGGTTCCACCTTGTCTTGCCTAATGTGAGCATAGTCTACGCAGCCAAATACTCTCAGTTTGTCGAGATTTGGTGGATGTCCTGACCAAACTTCTTAAGGTGTCTTCATATCTAACGCAGTCGAAAGACATCTGTTTATCAGATATGTTGATGTCGAAACAGCCTCAGTCCAAACACCTTATTTAACCCAGTACTAATCAACATGCATCTAACTCTCTCCAAGATGGTTCGATTAAACCTTTCAGCCAAACCATTTTGTTGTGGAATGCCCGCAATAGTTTTGTGCCTTGCAATACCAGAGGCAACACAAAAGCTGTCGAATGCCTCATTGTAAAATTCAAGACCATTGTTTGTTCTCAACCTCTTGACCTTTCTGCCAGTTTGATGTTCGACCAGAGTCTTCCAACCTTTGAAATTCACAAAAGTTTCATCCTTAGTCTTCTGAATGAATACCCATAACTTTCTAGAATAGTCATCTACTATGGATAGAAAATATCTTGCTCCTGAATGTGATGGACACCTTGCAGGCCCCTAAAGATCAGCACGGATGTAATCAAGGGATCCATGTGTTCTTTGTTTGCCTTTGTTGAACTTCACTTTGCAAGATTTTCCAAGTACACAGGGTTCACAAAACTTCAGTTTTTCGACTTTGTCTTCACCAAGCAAATTTTAGTTCCCCAATTCGACCAGACCCCTTTCATTGACATGGCCTAATCTCATGTGCCAAATTTCTGTCTTCGATAAAGGTTTCGTGGATGCAACATTTGTCGAACCTCTTACAACTTCAGCCTCAAGGGTATACAAGCCTTGTTTCTTCACGCCTCTTAAGACTTCCTTCGACCCCTTCATGACTCTTAGGATACTTTTCTCTCCTTGAAAAACATATCCTTTCTTGTCGAATTCACCAAGAGAAATCAAATTTCTCTTCAAATCAGGTACATACCTGACTTCAGTCAATAACCTTATTGACTCATCATGGAGTTTTGAATCTCACAGATCCAACACCTGCAATCTTGCAAGCTTTGTTGTTTCCCAGCAATACAGATCCACCATCTTGATCACATAATTCCTCGAACAAGTCTTTGTTTGGAGTCATATGAGTCGAAATCATCTTGAACAATAGCTTCATTGCCATTATCCTTTCCTCCATGATATTTCAGGCGTTCAGGACACACTTTTCATGTGTGACCCTTCTTCTTACAATGATAGCATCGAATACCAGATGCTTCACCATTGTAAAACTTCTGCTGACTTTTACCTTTCTTCTTGTCGAACTTATTATCCTTTCGCAAGAATTTTCCTTTAACGGCCAAACCTTCACCAACCGTCGAAGGTTTATGCTCCTTTCGTTCGTTCAAATCCTTCGAATACAAGGCTGATTGAACTTCTTCAAAGGTCAGGTACTCCCTTCCATACAAGAGAGTTTCTTTGAAATGAGCATGTGATCTAGGCAACGCGCACAACAACAACAACGCTTGATCTTCAGCATCGATCTTCACATCAATATTTTCAAGATCAAGAATCAGCTTGTTGAACATATTCAACTGCTCAGCCAACACTTTGTCTTCAATCATCTTGAATGAATACAAAGCTTGCTTTAAGTAGAGTCGATTCACCAACGTTTTAGTCATGTACAAACTTTCAAGTTTCACCCATAATTTGATTTTGTGTTTGAACATCATGAAGGGAAGAGGTATAGAGTTTTGAGGTGGAGGTGCTGATTGTAGCTCCAACAACTTTTGCTCTTCTCTGTTTTGTGTTTTGCACTTTGCATTTAGTTTTCTTATAGCAATAGAGTCCAAATAAGGATGAGATTGATTGTGTCAATGCTGATACCAATGATAAACAAGAGAATTGAGTAGTTTAAATAAGAAATCAGCAATCTACCAAGTCTCTTGAACTCCAGGAAGCTCCCGATACTCCAAAATAGGCAAAGTATCTGTATCTACCATGTATCTGACGCCAATACATGTCTGATATGTACTGCAAGCTTACTCTTATTATAAATATTTAGCAACAATCTATAGCCTGCACCTTACTCTTTCAACATAGAGGAAACATTTATAGGATAAGGTACAGAAAAATAAAGTGACACAGTGCTGTGAAGGTGAGGATTCAGCTGATATGCAACAAAAACTAAACTAAATTTATTCTAGCATTAGAAATAGCCTGTGAAATTAATGGTCTCAACTATTTGTCTGAATACTATTTATAGTTGAAGAACAGCAAGCATAAGGCATCCTTTTTTGCCTTGTTCTTAGAGGTAATTATAGGCCTATACAGAACACTAGAACAAAAACCAATTCAGTGAAGAATGTTGAATAAGGTTTTAAAAATGTCCATGCAACAAGTGTCGATACCAATATCATTATTCACCATTTTATGTTAAAGAATAAATTATTGTTAATTCACACCGTGAAGAATACAATTAGTGTTGCAATACTTATCCCGAGTACATTATATTTAAGAATATTGTTGAAATTTGTAGCAACTTATACAATATCTCAATGTGAAAAAGCAAAGAACTACAGAACCAGTATATATATAATCCATGAAACAGAAAAACTACTATTCAATTAAGTAGTAGTAAAACAATGGAAAAACATAAACAATTAATTGATAATCCGAGCTCCGTTGAAAGATCGTCAAATTAACAAGCTAGTTTGTTTTTACTTTGAAATCTCGCTTGACTCCTTCAAGAAGTGTCTCAATCCACTAGTCAGAGTAAATTTTGATGTTAAAGAAGCTTGAAGGAGGTCCATAGCCTACACCACAAATGAAATGAATCAAATATGTTAAAAAACAGAAGAAAAAAAGTGACAAATACAGTAATAAGATAATATCTTACCTCAATTTCACCAATGCTAATCACCTTCACTTCAAGATCATCAAGGGGAATGCTTGATTCTTTGAAATATAAAAGGCAAGAATCAGCTGAAAGTGGTTTTACCGTTAGATCATCACTTACACTATACATTGCTGCTTTCTTAACAAATCCCACGGCACCTTCTTTTGACCTATTGGGGGATCTTGGATCTAGTACAGTTAAGGTTCTTCCTTGAAAGATTGATTCTTGTGTCTTAGAAATCACTCCACCACGTATCCATGCATTTGTGGTGTGAAGCTGACCAACGTCATTATAATAACGCTTTGGAGTTCCATTTCCATAGTAATAAGTAGGGTGTTGGTGTTCTAATTCTAAGTGAGGAATGTTGAGAAGCTGGTTTGGACAACCAAATTGTGGTGCTACCCCGGGATCGAGTAACATGGTGCATGAGCTTGTACACAATGAAGAGTCCAATGTCTCCACACTCTTATACAAATTTGTAACACATCCAACAAAAGAGTTAGGACCTAAAAGCTTTACAATGGATCCTAATGGCATGGCAAGGAAACTAAAAATGAAGTTAACAAAATATGCATTAGCTTCTGCAAAGATTATCTTTTTCTGAGATTTGCTTTGCACGACCCTAACATCCATTTTACTTTTGTCACTACTGCAAGACACTGCTCTATGTGCTGGTGAAGATTGGTTAGGGAGTTTGCCTTTGTTATAAGAGCTATGTTTAAGAATGGTATTTGTCAAAGGCTCATGCGAGGTTAAGCAATACTTTAGCAAGTTCAATATCTATACATCAAAGAGGAAGTAATCAATTATACACCAAAATTGTTGTAAGGAACAAAGAGGAAACAAATAGATAACTGATAAAAGAAATATGTGTCCAAGATCCAATTACCTCTTGTTGGCCAAACTTGTGTGTGATTTCCTCTAGTTGAGTCAAGTCTGAATACCCCAATTCAATCAACAGGTGCAATGCATTCATAGTGGAACTTGGCACAATCTTCAAATCATCAAACAAAGAGACGGTGAAAGTTGATTCATTTTCTTTAACAAAGACTCCACTTTTGGCATCCACTTTAGTACTATTATTACTCTGACCCTCAGAATCCAAATTCTTAGGCTGTTTGTTTGTTGGTTTTCCACATGTGCAAGCAAGGTTCTGAAAAGTAGTAAACCTGTTACAACAATCACACACAAATATCTTATTTGATGGCTCAGTGTCATCAACATTCAAGAACAACTTCATGCACAATGCTTCACAAGGATTTCTAGGATGTAGCAACATTTGTTGGCAGGCAGGATTGTTCCAAACATCCTCTGAGTTGAGGTTTAGCACACTTTGGTAGAGGTTGTTGATATTACCAAGGAATGGTGATGACTCTAATAATAGTTGTTGTTGGTCACTGTTTGCTATAAGACGAATGATGGTGGCAAGTGGAAGAGAAAGAAAACTAAAGAGAGTGTCAACAAAGTCTTTTGTAGCTTCCACTAAAACAACTTTGTTTCGTTGTTCGTCAACTAAGACTTTGAGGGAAATTGTTCGTGTATCTTCTTGCGGTTGTTCAGAAGCCATGGCAGCACAAGGTATAACCGTTTCTTTGTGTTTTTTTTCCGAATATCTCAATTTTCAAAGTCCATCTACATATCCCTATGCCGTTGTGGTTAATTACCAATTTACCATTAATTTTTCAAATCATCATTCAAATAATCTAAATTTATTGAATGAAAGATGGATTTGTACTATTATATAAGCTAAATAGATTATTCTCTCCGTTCCAAAATAAGTGTCACATTTGGGGAAAAAAATTTGTCCCAAAATACTTTTCATTTTATATTAGTAATGCAATTTTATATTTAATCATTCAATTATACTCTTTAATAAATATTTTTAATTTATTATTTTTCCACTTAATATTAATGCTAATTTGAATAAATCAATAGTTAAATAGAATAATTTGATAAAATTATCATTTTTTCTATTTCATTTATTGTTGTTTCCTAATCTGTATGAAATGATCAATTGTAACAAATAATATGAGACAGAGGGAGTAATTATTTAACGAACATAAAAAGTTCTTTTATTAAAAATATACATTCTCTTTTCAAACTTTTGATTCTTCTACCATGAGTCTTAGCGAATCTCGTTTTTCCTTTTTTTTTATTTTTATTTCTTTTGATTTTGATTGATCGCATTTTTAGAGCAACATTTCATGGTACTTCTCCCTTAAAACTTTCAACTTTTAAGGTACCATTTCTATCTCTCTCATTTATTGTTATTGTTTTGTCTTCTTTATATTAGACATGAACAATATAGAGAATGTCATAGAAATATCCAGGGGCGATGACATAAGTGATGCTTCATCTTTCACCAAAGGTTTATAAATGTTGAATGTTGGTCTTTTGGAAGTTGCACAACTCATTCTTAATCTTAATCTTTTTTGTTCTTAGAAATAGTTCTAAATTTTGTGGGGTTTCATTAACGATGATATAAAAGCATTAGATATGGAGTAATGTGCTTGCATGTCAATCATGTGTTACTAGAAAATGATCTTTAGTGGTTCTGATGATGATAACATCAAATGTTAAGCGTCATCCGGTGGAGTCCTAGAGGATATTTGATCAAGCAAATTTTGATGACAACATCTAATAAAGAAGTCATATTAAGTCTCATTGGATAAAATAAGTTAAGTCCCAAATAAAGTGTTAAATCAATAGTGAATCAGCTAAGGAATTTTGAAGCTTTAATGTTGTGAAAAAAGGGAAGTGTAAAAGTTCGCATGAACCATTATCTGAGTGACTAGTGTGTTGTAAAAGTATAAGAGTATATTTAAGATATTATACTTGCTAAACGTATAATGAGTGTGTCAACTCCTAATAGAGAAGGGTTTTCAGAGGCTTTAAGGTTGTTAGGGTATTTAGAACTAGCTCACGTAAGATGAAAATCAGTTTTTTGTGTATATTTCTTTGTGTTATTGGTTATCTCCTTCACTAGTGTCGTTGGCGTACTTATAGTCAATATGGGCCTTAACTAAAGGAATCGAGTCTCCCTATAATATAGTAACCTCTACATGAGTAGGTGGTTGATTCCTTTAAATCCATGAGGTGAATTTAAGTCCCACGACTTCTCATGTATGATTAATGACCTGATATATGCTACTTCTTCGATCACACATTATGGACATAAAAATTAAATGATGGTATGGTTAGCGGGTTTAAAACAAAATCTAGTGTGGGTAATTCTGAAAAGTTATCATGAATCAGTGGATCTTGAGCCGTCTAATTGGGTCAACCCACAAAAGCAGGGCAATCTGATGGCCACACCTTGTTGGCCAATAACACATCATTAATTAGGATTCGAATGTGCTTCCTCTATCTTCTTTGGACTTGGAGGTTCATCTATTTTGACCCTCTTTTATAATTTGCACCACATTTTCTTATTTTCTTTCTAGTTCTTCTTTTTCTATCTTACTTTGTTTATTTATCTTTTAGTTCTTCTTTTTCTATCTTACTTTGTTTATTTATTTTTTGTTTTTATTTACTTTTATTTTATTTATTTGAATTATTCTTCAAATGGTAAATGAGTTAAATATACAACACTCCCCTGCAATGTTAGCGATATTCGCTTTAGATTTTTTGTAAAAGAAAAAATTTAAATTTTTTGTAAAAGAAAAAATTTAAAACACCTCCTGTAAGATTTTTCTGTGTTGGGCTTAAAGCCAAGGAAAATTTAAATAGGCCCATTATTTAATGCTTTACTTAGTGCTGTATATAATAGGTTTATAAACTTTTATAATTTGTAAGACAAATTCGATGTGGAGCTGAAACCTTGTAAAATACTCACCCAACCTGCAACTCATCATCACCTTCTCATAACATGCTTCATCACCCACCCTACTACAAGTATCTTTTCTATCATCCTTCTTTTTCTCTTGAACTATTGCCCCTTAAAAAAAAACCATTCCACTTTATAATAAAAACTCATTCCCACATTACAATAAACCAGGTTCATATGTTCTACGTCAGTTTTCTAGATTATAAATTTTGGCTTCAACTGATTCAAGGGGTTGTTGTTATTTGGTTATCATAAAAGCATGGATGAAGATGATACTATAGTTTGTTATAAATTAAGTTCAATGATTGAATCTGATGATGTACAAGTGTTGTGATTTTTACATTGATGTAAATTAGCGTTGTCGAATTTTTACGCTTTCGGCAATCTCTATTGTTGTTACGGTGAGAGTAAGCTTCACATTAACTCACTTTTAATTTCCATTACTTTAATACCTGAGCACAACTTGGTCCATTTTAGCCATTGATTTGCAGGTTAAATTCTCTTTAGCTTAGAACAAATTTATCCAGAGAAATATGAAGTACCAGGATAAAACAGCTCAGTTCTATACTGTACGATTACTATTTGCACGATAGATAATCAGTCTAAAAATACACCCTCAGATGGTACTACGACCATTCGAATATGGTATAAATACCACCGTCGCCAATCAAAATAATTTCTCAAACCAAAAGATATTTCAATAATTCTCCAAAGAGAATTCAATAATGATCATTTGACCACTCAAAAATGATTTCTTTAAAAAGGAAAAAAAAATTTCAATTAATTCTCTAAAAAGAATCTAAAAATTATACTAGATAATTTCTCAACTCAAACGAGGAAAAATTAACATTATTCTCAAAAGAGAATTCAAAAAAGTACTCGAAAAATTCAACGAGTAGAAAGAAAGAGGAAGAAGTTGGCGCTTCGACAATTCAAAAAACGCGGAGTTATGAGAGTGAAGAAGAAAAAACTAATAAAATAGTTTTTGGTGTAATTTGGAATGAAACATGTTAATTCCTTATATAGTGAAGTAAGCTAGTAATATTTCTTACATGAGTAGTGTGAGACTAAATGATTTTTTCAACCACAAAAATATTTCTAACAATGTGGGACTTGAGAAATTTTTTAAATTCAATATATTAGAACAAACACATGTTCCAACGGTAGCTTAAAAAAATAGATCCGACATCGAAAATCTTTGAGCAAATGAAAGAGGTTTATATAACTGTTTTACACTGTACTTTTCTAAATATAAAGTAGTGGACTACTTGAAAATATATTGGATTTTATAAACATAATGAAAAAGTAAAAAATATCACGTGGCTGGCAATTAAACAGAATCTTTGTGTGGTTTGGTTATTTATAAAAAAAAATTTACCAGAAATTTTCAAAATGAGGACAAACTTAAATCTTTTGGCTTACATAAATTAATCGTTTAGCATTCGCGAATAAAATCAATCTACACCGTCAACCCAAATAAATATTTGTTCAACACTAAATTTCTTTTTCCACATAATTAATCATTTTCAAACTTTAAGTGGGGAGAAGTACTAGTTGGACGTAATATCCATCTTAGCTCTGAATATTTGGGTGCTCGTAATACTTTATCATATAAGCATTCTCCTTATTTTTAAAAACACAATAATAAATCGAGTTTAGCCCTCTACTCATTCACCTTGCTTTTAAAAACACAATAATAAATTGAGTTTAGCCCTTTACTCATTGGAAGAAAAGGGTTAGTTAGGCGTAACACTCTTCCTTATCTCTAAGTAATTGGGTGCTACATGTAATAACTTACCATTCGAACACTTGATTTTCGCTATGGAGAATGTCTTAACTCGTCTCAGAAGTTTCATAAATAAATTGGACGAAAAGGGTTAATTAGACATAATACCCAGTATAATCTCTAAGTATTTGGGTGATAGTTGTAATAGCTTACCATTAGAATGTTTGGCTTCCATCAAAAATAAATCTTAACCAATCAAATTCATTTATCGCCTGAGTGCAAATCTTTTTATCAACAAGTCTTTCTTCGCCTAAGCACGTGTCTTTTTTAGCCATTGAGCCTTTTTGCCACCCAAGTACGACTAAACTCATTTTTTACAATTAAAATCAATCAACACATACACAACTTTCTATTAAGAACTATGTAGCCTTGAGTTCTCCATCGCACCTGGAGACACATATGGAAGAGACTCAATGTCTCGCGAGGCACATTAATAAAAAAAACCTAAAAAATCTCATTTTCTTTCCTTCGTAAATACTCTGCAATAAGTAGAAGATCACAAGTAATAAAGTTAACATTCTTTCACAAAACTTATTAAATGAGTTTTATTGAATATAACGGATTTGAGGGGTGTTAATACATTTTTCTTGCATAACCGAATCCTGAACTAGATTTTGGTTGCGACTACCTTTTTTTGTTCTTTCGAGGGTTTTATCTAGGGGTGACAATTGAATCCATTAAGTCAAAACTCATCTAATTCATCCAATAAAAATTCACCCATTACCACTAAAATTGGTTTATGAAAATTGGGTTCAATTCATCCACGATATTTTTCAAATCCTTTGGATCAATTTAATTATTTCAATATATATATTGGAAAAAAAACTTGCTTTCTCTTGTATTTTCTTATAAAAAAATTATTTTCGTAAGAAATTTTGTTGTGAAAAAGTAACTTCATTATTGTTTCAAGGAAGAACTAACTTAGGGGGCGTTTGTTTCACGTAATCAAAATTTATTCCCAAGAATTAATTACTCAGGAAAATAAACATAGGAAATTTATTCCAAAAAATTTCTTTAAAAAAGTGTTTGGCAAACATTTTGATATTCCTAGGAAAGTTATGATTTTAATTAATTTTTTTAAAAAAGTTTATAAAAATTCATTGGAATCCACATTCCCATCCTTTTATATGGAAATAATTTCATTGGAATATGAGAAGTTATTTTTTATCTTGGAATTTTTATTTCTAAGAATAGTTATTTTCAAACTTGTAACAAACATGAGAATACTCATTTCTTATTCATGTATTCCCGATAATCTTGTTTCTATACTTGAAACAAACACCCTCTTATAGTAACGTGCTTCAAGCAATTATTAAAGTTTCTTTTTTTTTTACTCTTTTTATGTCATCCGAAAATTGAAAAAAATGTTTTTATCGTCTTTTCTATTAGGGTACATTTGTTTGAGAGATTAAAATTACAATCCCGAAAATATTATTTCTATGAATGGTATGCAAGGAATTTTATTCTCATCAAATTGTTTGGTAAATAATAAAAATTTCTAGGGATATTTTTGAATTTTATTTTATTTATAATTTTAAAAATTTAAAAATATAAAATATTGTGCTGAAATAATATGAAAGCGAGTAGTTATAGTTGGTTATGTTTTATTTTCATGGGAATAAACGATTCTCACTCTTTGACATGAGAATAAATATTTAATATTTCATGAGTAAATTATATTTTTGGATATTATTTGTTCCAATAAATTTTTTTTCTTTTCCATCTATCAAACAAATGAATAATTATTTCAAATCTCAAGTTTCCAAAAATCTTTTTTCTAGCACCGAAATAAACACACTCTTAGAGTTTTTAACACTTTTACTGTCTAAAATGATTAATTTAAATTCATTTTCTGTTTACTTTTTTATTTAATTTCGATAACAATGAATGTTGAATCAATCTTTTCCATTAGCTCCTTTTAATTATTTCCACACAATAATTTATCTACAGTTATCACTATTACTACACATTAATTAAATGGTGTGATTAATTATTTTCTCCTATTATCTTTCTATCTCTTACTTATAAAATATTAAAAATGAATTTTCTGTAGTGCAGAGTGTCATATATTCTAGATGGAATTACGTCACAGTTTTTTATTTAAGAAAGTTAACTATTACAATATATTTTATTATATTTAATTAGTTGGAGAAACATGGGAAATTTAATAGTTAGAGAGAGATGTATTAGTCATCTGTTAGGGAGAAATTTAGTAGTTCATTAATAAAATTAATAAAAGAAATATTTAATAGACTATAGTTATGAATTTGTAGAGAAGTGTTTCGAATTTTTTTTTGGAATAATCAAGTTTTAAAAAAAAAATAAAAATAATTAACTTTTGAAAAAATTTACGCAAATAACCAACTTTCAAGTGTAAAATATAAACATGAGCCATCTGAGATGGTTCTTGCATTGATTTTAACAAGCAGGAGCCAACCAGGATGGCGCCTCCTCTTAACTTTTTGTCCTAAAAGCCATCTCAGATGGCTCCTATGTGTAAATCACATGGGAAAAGCCATCTGAGATGGCGCCTAGGTCTATTTTTTAAATAAAAATATAATCAATTTAAACTAAAGTGCATGATAATGTTGTGAAATAAATCTTGTATTATAAATTTTCATTACAACGAAAAGCGATTACAAAAGTTTATTCCCGGCGACCCGGGACTCGTAAATGACCATCGGTTCCACATGTGCGTCCTCTCCTAACTCGTCTGATGCGAGGTTCTGGATCCAGTTGTTGTTGGGTCGATGGGACCTGATCATAGGTTGATCGCTGCTCGTAGTGAATGAGATTAGGATCCATGAATGCCTTAAGATTTACATTGCTTGTTGCACCGATTTCGTATAAACGTGTCCCCATGTTCTCATAGCTTGGTCGTTGTGGTTGGGGGTTAGGTTCCATTTGGGGACTATAGCAGTCCTCATCCGTATATGTGGATTGTGAATGAGTGGGGTAAAAAGGAAATTGGGTGTTTGGAGTCTCGTACCCATATGAATGGTGGGGGGTTTGGTACGACGATGGTTGGTGGAATATTGGGTTGGTTGGGGAATATTCCTCTGGGAAGCCAGGGTTTGGGCTGAGGTGAGATGTTGATGGACCCATATAGGGGGGTTGGACATATGCTCTTTGTTCGGTGTATTGAACTTGGGTGTGTGGCATATATGAGTATTGGAATTGTGGGCCGGACATTTGGTTGGGTGGGTGATGAGGTTGTTGTTGGGGTTGGGATTGAGTGTGGTGGTTCTGTGTCGTCGGGTTGGTTGGCGGGAAGTTGATGGATGTTGGTAGTGTTGTTGGGGTGGTTGTTGGTAGTGTTGTTGGTGTGGTTGTTGTTGTTGGTGGTGGTGATGAGGTTGTTGTTGGTATTGTTGTTGAGGTTGCTGTTGGCGGTAGCGTTGTCTTCGTTGTTGTTGTGACTCTGAAGGTTGCCCCCACTGGGCGCGAGGGTCGACCAAATAGCGGGGTTGAGAAACATGCATATCTGGATTTGTGACTGACTGGTACCAAGCAATGTATTGACGAGAGTGTTGCATAATCTCGTCATCTTCGTAAATGGGACATTGTAAGATATGGTCTGCTCGGTTTTTCTACATCCTACAATATTCCCTGGCAAAATTTCTCCAATTATTAAGTCCCTATTGGGCATCGACCCTTTTTAGATGCCAAGGATCCAAGCATATCGGATCGCGGGTATGTCTTGAAACATACCAAATCTTCACACGGTCGTGTGGTGCATTTCCACAATGTTAAACCGTATGATTGCGGTCTTTGATCAAACCTCTGCATCATCATCATTGGGTACATGGTCCAAACCCAATCGGTCTCCATATAAGCTTGATAAAAATAATGGAGATTAATGATAAAAATAGTATACGTTAAAGTTAAAATAATTTGGAGTTAATCGAAATTACGTACATCAGTTGCTCCAAGGTGGTCTATTAGATTACGATATAGGAGAACATTGTGTCTCGGATTCTTTCCGTAATCCATGCCCACTACGCTAAACCTAAATGAATTAACATTTAATATATTAGGATTTTATATAAATGAAAGATATAAATATTTTAATAAATAAGCAATGTACTTACTTTGTTGCGTATGTGTCATACCCCAAATTTTGACCTAATATACCACCTTACATTTGCATCATTGCACAACTAACAGTTCAGACAGCATTAATCGGGTATAGCATTCACAGATCAAAATTAGGGTTTCATCAGATTTTCATCTGATTCAAGAGCCAACCAATTAGGGTTTGAGTTTTTCTCATCTCATTTGATCTATCTTGATCAAATCATCAGCCTTCAATCTTCAGATATCAAATTTTCTCACAGATCAATCGAGGATCGACCAATTAGGGTTTTGATCGGGCATGAGAACTCTCTGACTTTTTGAGCAGTGAATGACTTTTTTGGATAGATATTGGTCATCATATCTTAGATATAACATCCTGACCTAATTTCTGGATTCAAAACATCACAGAAGTTCACAGAATTCATCAGTCGTTTTCAGAAACATCTGATGAAAATTTATCTGCACAGAAAAGTCAAACTTTGACTTTTGGTCAAATTTTTCAAAACAAAAACTTTTTCCATCATCAAAATACTTCAAATGATCCATCATGATCATAAAAAAATCAAGAATTTGAAAAAAGTCAACAAAAAGTCAAAAGTTCTAACACTTAGAAAAATTTCTAAGTGTTGAAATTTCTTATTTTTTCCAAGCTTCATGCCATTTTTTCACCTAGTTCCAATTTGAATTTAAAAAAACTCAAAACATGAAAGTTGTAGCTTGTGAAACAAGCTTTCCAAAATGTCCAAGAACTCTCAAATCCATGGAGTCTAGCTATACTTTTGAAATTGAAACATAAGGCTCCATGAAACTTAATTTTCAAAGATCACAACTTCAATTATAGGTCATTTTTGAGTTTTCTTCATTTAGAAGCAATCCAACCATGCCAAATGGATGATTGAACTGATAAATATCAGTTAGAAGTAATAATTGAGAGGATTGGATCAAATTGTAAAAAATGAGCACATGGTGAAAAAAGGAAGTTTCCTTTTTTGGCAATTGTCTTTCTTACCCCTTAAGCTATCTTTGAATCACCAAAGGCTTGTACTTCTTTGCCTAACATTTCAGAACTTGTTGCCTATAAATAGCTCACAAATTCAAGCTCAATACACACCAAAGCATCACAAATCCATGCTTTCATTCTTCTTTCTTGAAAATTAAGCAACATAGTGCAAATTGGAGAATTATTGCATTTTTGAAAATCAGTGGAAAACATGTTAAAATTTGGTGTCAAACATGCTCCAATATCATTATCAAACTTGTTTGTAACTTAAAATCAAACTGAAATCAAGCTAAAACCAGTTTTCACTTTCCATTTTTCCAAACTTTCAAAACTGCCATGGAATTCGAATTTGAAGCTAGGCTGAATTAACTTGTGATCTAATAACTCAAACAGCATCACTATACATCATGTATATGATCCAGACCATAAACAACAATCTGTAACACGATTAACATCAAAATCGAGCTCCATTTTTCAGTCTGTGCAGGTTGACTTGGTTGGAAAGATTGGAGCAAGCTCAAAGCAAGCATACCATTCACACAGCTTCCATACATGCCGATGAAGCTCAAATGATCAAGAAATCCATTCTGGAAACGCTCTAAGATCGAATTCGATTCTCACTTTACCAGGTTAGAACACGAACTGTGATATCCATTCTCTTAGATTCTTTTTGAAAAAACTCACGGCCGTTTTCTTTCTGCACCTAACACGATCAATAACCCTCAATAAAATCAAAGAATCATGAAACATACATCATTTAATTTGAAAAATAAGTTTTAGGGTTCTTAGCATTTTCCAGAAATCCAATAGAGTTAGACTGAATATAAATGCAATTAACAAGTACCATCATGTTCGTAATGAAAAATCAAGCAAGTTTGGTTTTTATTTCATTCAATTTCATGGAGAAACGAAGATGGTAGCATGAGTTGAAGAATCTGGGAATCAAAACACGAAGAACACAGTTCGTGCGTGTTCTTCATTTTTAAATTTTCAAATTTTCCAATCTTTTTCTAACACGTGTTGTTGTCCACTAACACCCCAACGCGTTTGGCTTAGTGGTAGTCTGCTTGCTCTTAGTATTCTCTGACACGTGTTCCACCCTTTGGTCATGGGTTCAACTCCCATCAGGACCATTCTTTTTACAACTTTTCTAATTTTTTCATGTTTTTTTCATAAAACTTCCACATTTTTTTGACCAATCAAAACTTCTCATTTTGAGATGATTTTTTAAACACTTGTCAATAAATACATCTATTTTATGATAGTGCAAAAATTTTCAAAAAAAACTTTCATCTGATTATATTTTAATCGGCAAAGACGTTACGAACATTTTTTCAAACCTCCTTTTAAGGTGAATTTTTCAAGTTTTCGACTTTCGATTTTTTCCAAAACTTCTCATAAATGAACCTTGCATTTCAAAACATTTTCATATTTTTCAAAACTTTCATCATCAAACCATGATCGATCCGATTTGATAAAACCGATTTCTTTTTCTCTCGAATTTCTCGATCGATCATGGGCCTCCATCACGGTGTAAGTCCCAAAATTCTTTTTATGTACATATTTTTTCCTTGTATATAAACAAAAACATTCTTTTATGTACATATCGTTTTACCTGTACATAATACGGACAAACTTCTTCCGTTTGTTTGCATTTTATACTGCATTCCATTGGTATTGAAAGGAGCATTATTCCCTGTGAAACTGCTTTCAAACCAATGGGCTTCCCTTACGGTGTAAGTCCCATAACATTCTTTTATGTACATAATATTTCTTTGTACATAAAATTTCCATCTGTACATAATACAGATACTCCTTTTATACTCAAGTACAGACAAACTTCGATCGTTTGTTTTCACTTCACTTGTGTATACTCAAACCAACATTCTTTATGTACATATATTTTTCTTGTACATAAACAGTTTCTTTTCAAAAACAAACTTTTATCTGTACATAACACATATACTCTTTTTTTGAAAATACTTTTTCACAGATAAAACTTCGATCATTCTTTTACATTTCATATTCAACTGAATACCATTGATATTGAAAGGAGCATTATTCCCTGTGAAACTGCTTTCAAATCAATGGGCCTCCCTTATGGTGTAAGTCCCAACCCCCTATGTACATCCATCTTTCTCTGTACATAAAAACTCGTTCGTGTACATATTCATTTCCTTGTACACAGTTCAAACTTGTAGATAATCAAGTTGCACTCATTTTAAACGTTCGTTTCACAGACACTTGTTTATATTTCATAAACTTCTGTAAATAAACATCATGCATTGTTTATATTTCCTTCATAAACTCCTGTGAATACATATCACACACACACCTGTTTATACAAACTGTCTAATTATAACATAACAATTAGACTAATCAATAGGTTCCCCACAGTTTAGCCTCCGCTTGGGCTTCATACAAGACAATTCATCACCAGCATGAATTTAGCCTCCGCTTGGGCTTCATACAAGATAACTCATCCCTAGTTGAGTTTAGCCTTCTCTTGGGCTTTGTACAAAGAAACTCTCCCTACAGAGTTTAGCCTCCGTTTAGGCTTCATATAAGACAAACACTCCCCTGTTGAGTCAGCCTCCTCTTGGGCTTCGTTCAAAAGAACTCCTCATTGAGTTTAGCCTTCTCTTGGGCATCATACAATGAAAGAGGGAAATCTCTTATGACCTCCTATTGGGCTTCAATACAAAGAATCACCAGCTAAGATAGAACCACGAAGGATGGTTTCCGGTGAAATCACTTTCAAATCCCAGTAAAATTTCCGGTGAAATTGCTCTTATTTCCAAAGGATGGTTTCTCGGTGAAATCCCTTTTAACACAAAGCCGACCATACCCTATAGCTTCCTCTTGAGCTTATACAAGGACCCTCGATGACCCTCGATGACCCTCGGAATGCCTCCTCTTGGGCTAACAATACAAGGACCCACAGGCTTCTTAAAAGCATCCTTTTATTCCAATCAATTTCTCCTTGAGATTTAGACATCTATCATCTCTATGGAAGAAATATCTCATCTATCACATCACATACAGTCAAAAACTTTTCAAACTCTTTTCAAACAAAAACATCTCTTAATTGTAAGTGGTAACGCTTGTATACTCAAGCAAAACACCCAATGCTTACAGTTAAAAGATTCAATCATCTTTTCAAACATCTTTCTTAAACATGTAAGTGGTAACGCTTGTATACTCGAGCAAAACACCTATAACTTACGACGAAAGATTTTTATCATTCAAACTTTTCAAAATGTATGTGATGAAATAGATTAGATACATTTTCATTAAGATGACATTTATGCATCTCTTACTAACATCCGTTGCTTTCCACTAGCATAAGTGGGAACTACGATTGCTCGACTTTCTCAACATCCTTTTGAGAATACGTGCCTGGTCTCATCCTTGCCGAGCAAATTTCTTTCTCTCGGACCAAACAAACCATAGAACCCTTTAGATCCGAGCTACAAATGCTCGATTCCCACTAGGGGATATGTATGAAGATCCACAAATCTTTGCGAGCACAATAATAACAAAACCTAGAATCCCATATAATCTCTGTTTCTTAAAATCCAAAGGAGAAACTTTCCCGATCATAGAAATAGCAATTAAAACACACAAACATATCAAACATATTCATATATAAAGTGTAGATAACTACATATATTTAGGGTGCTCCATCTATTCCTTTATATAACAATCCCCTTGCTAGAATCTCCCCGATGCGTTACGTCTAGTTTGCGCTAGTATTCACATACCAATATCAATTGAGGGTATTTGACTTTCCCTTTTCATAATCATTAAATCATCTTTCTTGTGTTGAAAATAATAAAGCTTGATACTGGCATCTTTATAAACAAATCAAAAGAGTAAATTGTTACGTGCGGAGAATCAATTCACGTTCGCATCCTCTGGCGTCACCTTTTAACGACAGGAAAAATGGCGACTCTTTGGGAGTCGCTGAAATTTTTAAAAAAAGAAAACGCGTTACTCTGATCGAGAGCATCAAGCTTTTTTTTGTTTTCAAAAAGAAAAGAAAGGGGATAAGCTTTCATTTTGTGCATATGTCTGTTTTTCTTTATTGTGTGTTTTCACGATTTCATCTGATGGAAAGAAATCCTAACCCGGATTTAAGAAACATTTTTAAGATCTAGGTGGAGGTATTAATACGTAAGAAGTCCAATGCTTACGAAGTTAATATCTCCCGCTCAGTGGAGGTTGTCTTGGGGGTATTGTGTTTAGCAAGTAATTGCAAAGACGCTATACTTTCAAGGGAACTTAAGAAGCTGAGTGGACTGTAGAACACATAAACCATCCTGGCCATTAGGATGTAGTGCGGAGATTATTCGGGTGTAAGCCTAGAGTAATTGTCATACGATACTACGATCAGGCGAGTTCTTCTTGAAAAATATTATTGGACCATCGAGTATTCAACAAATTCGATAATATTTCAAAGAGGAGTGTTGAGCCTGTATTATCAGTAGAACCCGATTCACAGATGAATAAGCCCATAGAACTTAACCACGTTGATTCTTATCGTTGGCTTCATGCTCGTGACTTCGAACGCTTGACCGTGTGCATAACTACTAACCATGTTTTCTGCATTCATGCATTCATTCATTCATTCATAAAAACAAAACAAAAAAACTTCATTTCTCTTCCCATTTCCAAAGAATTTAGAGATTTTTTCTTTGTAAAATATTTTAGGTTAGAGTGATGGACGTCAGAGGAAGATTCACCAAAAGATACAGTTTTAGGATTCCTGGTGTAGGAAAGTTAAAAGAGTTAGCATCCTTGGTAGAAGATCCCTCGATTCGAGCGCTATGGAACTCTTTTAACTCTTGAGCATAGCGTTGATGAAGGACTTCTCAAAACTTTGGTTCGATTCTACGATCCGATCTATCATTTTACTTTCCACGATTATCGATTGATGCCTACTTTGGAAGAGTATCGCGTATCCTAGGAATCTCGATGTCGGACAAAGTGCCTTTCAATGGTTTGGAAGCCATTCCTAAGTCACAAGTCATTGCAACAATGACTCATTTAAAGAAATCGAGATAGACAAAACCTAACTACCAAAGGAAAACTCTTAGGGTGACCTCAAAGTTCCTAATGGAGAAGGCTCTCAAATTCTCGAAATTTGGTAGTATGGTAGCCTTTGAAGCTATTTTAGCTTTACTCCTCTATGGATTGGTGTTGTTTCCCAGCGTCCCAAATTTCGTTGATATCAACGCCATAAGGATCTTCGATTGGAAATCTCGTTCCCACCACCTTGGTGATCGTGCGTCTCTATTCATCATAGGAATCGTCAAGGAGACGGAACTATCGTGTGTTGTGTACCTCTGTTTTCAAATGGATTACCTCACATTTGCCTAAATCTCCTATCTTCGCGAAAACAAAGGCAGTGGCATTGGTCGGAAGACTCATGTCTCTTATAAGCGCGATATCCATTGGTATACTTTGGCAAACAATGAGATGGAAATCATTGAGGCGTGGAGAATTTGCCAGCGTACCTCTCATTGGTACGAGAGGAGGAATCAACTATAACCCATTCCTAGCGAGGCGTCGGCTCGGATCGCAAACTCTGGTAATCCTCTTGGTTTCTGGTGAAAGCTACTTCTACCATGAAGGGAGGATTCCCAAGGATTGAAGGCTAGGATGATTAAAGCATCATATCAGAAAGAAAGGAAAAGGAAGGCAAAGAATTGTGTAGCCACGAAACCTACACTTCTTGGGTAAAAAAAGAGCAAAGGAATTCGAATGCCTTACGCTTATGAGGATCCCATGTTCTCGATCGCCTCGAATCAACAAAATTTCCGTCGGTGTGGGAGAATACCAAGTCTTGACAAAGATAAGGCTTGAAGGAAGCTTTGGAAAGCAAATTCCTTAAGGCTAACCTTGAGAATGAGAAGCTCAAGAAGCAAGTCAAAGATCATGAAAAGGCGCTTTACTTCCGGGATGAATGGCTCATGGAGAAAGGCGAAGATTCGCGGAAGGATACGCAATCGGAGATCGTCCGGAAAGGAAAAAAGCTTGAGGAAATGACAAACGATCCGCTCGGAATGGAAAAGAGTCGTCCAAGCTAAAAGCGAAAGAACTAAAAGCTCGCTATGGAAAAAATCACGAAGGAAGGCATGACCCGGATCTTCATCGACGAAGACATTTAATTAGTTCAATTTAGTTTGTAATTTTATCATTTATTGTATCATTTGTGTGAGCAATGCTCCAACAAAAAACAATTGTTGTAATCTTCTTCCAATAATCAATGAAATTTGTGTTTTTCCATCCAAGTATTTGTCAAGAAATATCTCTTTTAGCATAAATTCTTTGGAAATTCTCTATAATCATATTCATGCATCATATCTTGCATTTAGGTCTATTGTCTAGATTCTCACTTTTCTAGTTGGAATCACTTTTCGAATAAAAGCAGTTGTCAGGCGTCGGCGTCTTAGAGTTTCTCATTGCGTCATGCAACTCGAGCGTCGATACTAGATCAAAAGAAGAAAATAATGGAGAATTTTGATCAAGAGAATCTTTGAACTTCGTGATGCGGTAACAGCTACAAGGAAGTGGAAAGACTCCGTCTTTGGTTAACTCACTTGCCGACACAAAGTCAACAAGCGACTTGATCAAAACCAAGCGGCAACGGAGGAGACTACTACTCCGTTTATTTGTCATGACCCGGTGATTCACCTTTCGGCATGCGAGGGCTATCCATGGGAATGCCTTTCAACTTGACATCGGAGTTCGCCAACCGACTTCTCAAACAATCTCGCTTGACATACCTACTGCGGCAAAACTACGCTTCACGGCGTGGAATAACTTTTACGCAAGTAACAATGTCGGTTTCTCAACCGATCATGTTGAACTCGACTTAGTAGTGCACTACCACGACGAAAAGTTCATCACACTCCAGGAAATAACATGAATGCTCGCGGTTCAATGGAAAATCTCCAGGAACAGCTCCTCAAAATGCAGCTTGAGATAAAAACAATTCAAGGGAAAGAATTGTTTGGGAAAAGCGCCCAGGATCTCTGCTTAGTTCCTCGCGTAAAAATACCTGCGAAATTCAAAATCCCGGATTTTGAAAAGTACAAAGGGAACTCTTGTCCTCAGAGTCATCTTACAATGTATGCTAGAAAAATGTCTACGTACAATGAGGATCATCGTTGCTAATTCATTACTTCGGGAACGATCTCAGTGCCGCCTTGAAGTGGTACATGGGTTTAGGCGACGACAGTATCAAGCGTTCAACGACTTAGGTAAAGCCTTACAATATAAGTTCAACTTGGATATGGCTCACGATAGGGATCAACCGCTCCATGTCTCAAAGGAAGAGACATTTAAGGAATATCTTGCGCGATGGAGGAAATTCTGCCCAAATAAACCCACCATTGGAAGAAAAAAATGACTAAGGTGTTCTTGAATACTCTAAACTCATTCTACTATGAGCGAATGATTGCTAGCGCTCCGGAGACTTCAACGAAATGGTAAGCATGGGAATGCGATTAGAAGAGGTGTTCGAGCCGGACGTCTAACCAAAGCGAGATCTTCTAGTAATACCAAGAAAGTTGGAACTAGCCAAGGAAAAAGAGCATGGCGTGGAGTGGTATCCAGAAATCACGTAAGAATGTCATCCAACAACGACGGTGGCGCCATAGCACCGCCATCAACATAACTCCGAACTGCTCGCAATTTCAACAAAATCAACAAACTCAGCGGCCTCGTCAGCTCGGCGGTTTAATAACCCAAACCGTGCGCCTCGGGTCACTCGGTTCGACCCAATTCCCAGCGTCTGCGGAACTTTACCAGTGATAGAAAGAAACGTCTGAGACAAGGTTATCGCCTCGGTTCTGAGAAGTTGCCATGGTGGTACAAACCGGCGTATCTTGCCCTTTTCACCAAGGGCACCGGCCATGACCTCGAACATTGCATAGCATTAAAGCGTGAAGTTAGTAAGGTCTAATCTTCTTTCCTTCAAAATCTGACCCAACGTGCAAGCTAATCCGCTTCGATCGGCGGACATTGATGTTTGATACTTAGAAATACGGCGGTATCTTGTCACCGCGTAAATTTAATCGAGAGAAGCGTGGTGCGTCTTCACGAAGCATCTACATTGCAATGGCGTTTTCGCTAAACACGATTATTGACTTGCAACATTTGCTCCAGGATATTCAAGGATGTTCCACCATAAGAGCCGATATCCGGCATTTGTTGAACCGGTGATTTCTGATTCTGATCTGAGATGACCACGGCGTAAATCCGTAAGGCATTTTCCGCATGAGCTTTTAGTCTCGGATATCAACTCGAAAAATCCGAGGTAGCGTTGTGATCCCTTGTTTCAACATACACGAGCATGTGGAGATTGCATACAATGGTTCCGGCATTCCAACATCTCCTTTGGTAATTTGCCCACGGTCTGTTCCATACAGTTCTACCAAGCAATTCCTTACCAATACCATGCCACCACGATAGAAGATGGGAAGGAGAAACCTCGCCTACGCTTCCGGCTAATGTCAATATAGCGAAATCGGACGAGTAACGAGAAGTGGGCGAGTTCATACTCACTACCACCAAAACGCGCAATTCATTGTTAAACATAACCCGGTTAGCATATCGTTGAGAATCACAGCGATTCCCATTGCTAACCCAAGCACAAATATTGGTTCTCTTGATGGAACCAACATCAACTCAGACTTTGAAGAGATACTAAAAGCGATCAAGAAAGCGGTATCGAGTCATAGATCAGCGATCTGAGACTCCTTCAAAGATTTCAATCATCTTTACTCCTTAACTCTGAAGCTCACAGAAGCTTTGATGAGAGTATTAGACCAGGCTTATGTGGATCACGATGTGACTACAGATCAATTTGGAGGGATCGTTTCCAACATAACAGCCTGTAACAATCTGAGTTTTAGTGACGAAGAACTTCCGGAAGAAGGGAAAAATCACAACTTAGCCTTGCACATCTCAATGATTTGCGGTGATTCCACATCCAATGTATTGGTGGATACGGGTTCGTCTTTAAATGTAATGCCAAAAACGACTCTCGCTCGTTTAGCTTACAAAGGAACGCCAATGAAGTTCAACGATATATTGGTAAGAGCTTTCGATGGATCGAGAAAGTCAGTTATTGGGGAAGTTGATCTCCGATGACAATTGGCCCTCACACTTTCAAAATTACTTTCAAGTCATGGGCGTACTACATCTGATTGCTTGCTAGGAAGACCTTGGATCCATGATGCGAGAGCGTAACTTCTCTCCATCAAAATTAAAATTCCTTTATTAATGGAAAGTTGGTGACTATCGGTGGTGAACAAGCTTTACTTGTAAGTCATCTATCGGTTTCTCCTTCATCACCGCTAATGACATTGAAGGCACATCTCTAGAAAATCCATTAGAAGATGAATCTACTAAAAGCAGATCATCTATCTCTTCATATAGAAGCGGCACAAATGGTGAAAAGGCAATGCCCAGGATGGGGACAAGTAATTAAACACATCAACAACGGAACAAAAGCGGACTCGGGTTCACACATATTCTCTCGAGCAACCAAAGATAAGGCACTTCCCGATCAAGGAAGTATTTCCGGTGGAGTTTCTTAAACCTGTTGCAAAAGTCAGTGTTATAACCATAGAAGAGGATGAAGATGATCCGTCCGAATCTGAAGAATGGAGCACTTACTTGAATAGCCCTGAATATGTGTCTCAGAAGGAATCATATGCACCGACTGATCAATTCAAAGACATGTCCTTGCAGCAACATGAAAATACACCAGTCCCTGCTGAAGTCTGGGATACCTTGGGAGAACCAAGTGGCAAATACGACTACATGGTGAGATACACTGCGCCAAAAAGCTCGAAAATCTGGATCGAAGATATCCAGCCTACAGGATGGGGTGATGACTTTGAATATCCTAGTCAATCAGAGGAGGAATACTCGTCTTCTCAAACTAATCCGCCGATCGAGATCCCAAATGAAGATCTCTGCTTCAACACTTCTATGGAATTCACCAAGCCAGATCCTGGTTATCACTATGTCAACATGATCACTGAAGATCAAGAGTACGACTCCGGAAACGATCTAGAAAGTGTCGCCGACAACGAGTCTTTTCACTCAGAAGAGTGGAAGGAATATCCCCAGTATTCGACACAAAGATCAACAGGAAGTACCCGTGCTATATCTCATACTTCTCGATCTGTTAATCAAGAAGATCGCTTTAGCAGCACAAAAGGCAAGGGCCATCGTCCAGAGTCTTCAAAGCCTGCTCAGCCAACAACCAAAGTTTACTCAAGGGTTAAACCAAGCGGAAAATTACCCGAGTATCTCGACTTCCAAGGAGTTCGTCATTACTGGAAACCTGTTGAAGTTAGGACTAATGTTCATAGCTCTAAGTAGTTTATTTTTGCTTTTTGTTTTGAACTCTCGTTTCGCCCAAAGCGAAGAGATGTTTTATAGGGCTTTAGCTTTTAAATAATTTCTCTTTGTCTTGCCCAAGACAAATGAGTTTGTATTTTAGGGCCTTGTTCATATTGTGAAACATAAATAAAATGCGTTGTTTTGTTTCCACACTCTGTGTTTATTTTCATTTTTACCCTTTTCTGGAAATGATAATCCTAAAAAACACAGTAAAAAAAAATCTCTTAAAAAAAAATCATAATGAAAAAATTAATCTGCATACATTAATTTTCAAAAAGAAAAAAAAAACTTTTTTTAATCAAACATATATCAAAAATGCAGATTAAACAAATGGACAAATCCATTGAAAGCAATAACTCTACGCTCTTTCTCAACTCTGAAATCCTCTGTGAATTCGCCGAAGAAGAAGTTGAAGAAGAGATCCCAGATGAAATTACTCGACTGCTCAAGCACGAGGAAAGGATCATCCAGCCTCACAAAGAACCTCTAGAAGCAATTAACTTGGGTTCTGAGGAAGATATAAAAGAAGTCAATATTGGAGCTTCACTCAGCGGTAGTGTCAAAAGCAAGCGATAAGTCTTCTCAAAGAATATGTTGATGTGTTTGCTTGGTCCTACCGAGACATCAGGGTTTGGATACCGGCATAGTAGAGCATCACTTGCCATTAAGACCGAATGTCATGATTAAGCGCGAGGAGAGTTCATCCGAAATGGTGAGAAAATCAAAAGGAAGTTCAAAAGCATTTCGGCGTTGGTTTCCTTGTCATCGAGTATCCTCAATGGCTAGCCAACATAGTACTGTATCCAAGAAAGATGGAAAGGTCGAATGTGTGTTGACTACGGGATCGAACAAAGCTAGTCAAAAGCGATTTTCCACTACATATCGACATGCTAGTGGACAGCACTGCCAAATTCAATGTCTTTTCCTTCATGGATGGTTTCTCTGGTTATAATTAGATCAGGATGGCTCCCGAAGACATGGAAAAGACATCCTTCATCACGCCATGGGGCACTTTTTGCTACAAGGTAATGCCATTTGGATTAAAATTGGTATGACTTACGGAGGCAATGACTACTCTCTTTCATGATATGATGCATAAAGAGATCGAAGTCTATGTAGACGACATGATAGCAAAGTCTGACACTGAAGAAGAGCATATAGACTATCTCTTAAAGTTGTTTCAACGACTAAGGAAGTTTCAGCTCCGCCTGAATCCTAACAAATGCACTTTTAGGGTAAGGTCAGGAAAACTCCTAGGTTTCATTGTCAGTCAAAAAGGAATTGAGGTTGACCCTGACAAAGTCAAGGCTATTCAGGAAATGCCTACACCACATACGGAAAAGCAAGTAAGAGGATTTCTCGGACGGTTGAATTACATCTCGGTTTATCACTCGGATAGCGCTACACGTAGGCGAGCTTCTCCAAAGATCGGAAGGTTGTATGGACGGTGATTGTCAAAAAGCATTGACGGTATCAAGGAATACCGTCGAACCACCAATCTGATCCCTCGGTGGAAGGAAGACCATTAATCTTATACCTTACCGTACTAGAAGAGTCCATGGGCTGCGTGCTTGGACAACGAGGATGATCTGGTGAAGGAGCATGCCATCTACTACGAGTAAGAAATTCACGGTTGTGAAACTCGCTACTCCATGCTAGAAAACATGTTGTGCTTTGGTATGGACTTCAAAGCGTCTTCGCGATACATGATCAATCACGACTTGGTTAATCTCAAAATGGACCCAATCAATCGTCTTTGAAAAGCACATGCTAGGAGAATCGCTCGATGGCAAATGCTCTATCCGAATATGACATCAATACCGCCCGAGCGGTCAAAGGAAGCATTCTCGTGATCACTTGGCTTATCGGCCGCTCAGCGAATACCAATCTCTCAAGTTCGACTTCCCGGATGAGGATGTTATGTACTTAAAGATGAAAGATTGTGACGAACCGCTACGGAGAAGGACGGATCCGAGAATCGGATGGGGCTGGTCTTTGATGGAAGCGATTAACGTTTTGGCAATGGAATTGGGCGTCATCATCACTCCAGGGGTTCTCATATCCGTTTTACGCGGATTGCTATTTGATTGCAACAACATAGCGAGAATATGAAGCATGCATCATGGGTATCGAAGAAGCCATCGACTTGAGGATCAAGATCCTTGACATATATGGAATTGACCTTTGTGATCAATCAAATCAAAGACAAGTATGAAACTCATCATCTTGGTCTAATTCCTTACGAGATTATGCGAGGCGTTTGTTGACTTTCTTCAACAAAGTTGAGCGCATCATATCCTCGAGATCAAAACGGATGGCGAGCGCTTTGGCCACTCTATCTTCCATGTTCAAAGTTAACGATTGGAATGATATGCCCGAGTCGCATCGGGCGCCTTGAAAGACTGCGTATGTGTTTGCAGCGAGCGGTCTTGACGATAAACCGTGGTTTCACGACATCAAGCGTTTCCTTCAAGCGCGAGTACCACGGGGCCTCGTACAAAGATAAGAAAACTACGAGGAGGCTTTCTAGGAATTTCTTCTGACGAGATGTGTTATACAAAAAAACTTGACATGATTACGCTCGGATCGTCGACGGACAAAAGCGAACACGATCATCCATGAAGTACATGAAGGGTCCTTTGGAACCCATTCAAATGGGCATGCAATGTCTAGAAAATCTTGTGAGCAGGATACTATTGGATAACGATGGAATCCGATTGCTGTAAACACGTCAAAAGATGTCACAGTGCGGATCTCGAGATAAGATCCATGTGCCTCGACTACTACTCAGCGTTCTCTCTTCTCGTGGCCTTTCTCCATGTGGGGCATCGACATGATTGGAATAATTGAACCAAAAGCGTCCAACGGACATCGCTTCATTCTAGTGGCTATTGATTACTTCACCAAATGGGTCGAAGCAGCGTCTTACGCCAACGTCACAAGACAAGTGGTTGTGAGGTTCATCAAGAACAACCTCATTTGCCGATATGGAATTCCAAGTAAGATCATTCTTGACAATGGATCTAACTTGAACAACAAAATGATGAAAGAAATGTGTAAGGAATTCAAGATCGAGCATCATAACTCGTCTCCTTAGGCCAAAGATGAGCGGCGCGTTGAAGCGACCAACAAGAACATCAAAAGATCGTCCGGAAAATGGTCATCACCTACGCAATCGCCATTTGCTGCATGGGTATCGTACCTCGATCGCACTTCAGAGGGCAACTCCTTTTCTCTAGTATACGGCATGGGCAGTGCTCCCGTAGAAGTTGAGATCCCGTCAATGAGAGTTCTCATGGAAACTAAGTTATCGAGGCTGAATGGTGTCAAAGCGGATCGACCAGTGAACTTAATTGAAGAAAAGCGCGACCGCTCGTGTCACGGACAACTCTATCAAAGAAGGGTGAAGAAAGCTTTCGACAAAAAAGTCCGACCTCGTGAATTCCGAAAGGCGACCTTGTGCTTAAAAGATTACATCTTTTCAAGCAGTTCTAGGGCAAATGGACTCCTAATTACGAAGGCCCATACATCGTCAAAAGAAGCTTCTCTGGCGGTGCTATGACTCTCACAACCATGGGCGATGAACTCCCGTATCCTGTGAGCGCGATCAAAAAATACTGTCTAAAAATAAAGAAACATTTCGGTAAGTCGAAAACCGAAAAGGCGGCTTAGGCAAAAATAGCGTCTCGGTGGATTGAAAACACGAAAAGCGATCCGGGCAAAATTAGAGACAATAAGCGAAATTATCACGATAGATCGAAAACACGAAAAGCGATCTAGGCAAAAATAAGGATACAAAATGACAAAGTAGCTGCGATCGATGCATATTTTGTCTACATGAAGAATCTTCCATCAACGGATCTTCAATCAACTTTTCTAAAGCAACAAGCACAGTTGGAATTCAAAGTTGTTAGGGATAGTAGCGGTTATTTGCTTTCAATGTAGCCTTTTCCCAATAAATTATCATTTCCAACTTTTGTAAATAGTCCATGGAATCACGCATTTGGCTGATTACCATTCTATCAATAAATTTGAGCCTTATGCTTTTGTTTGCAATTCCTACTTTGTTCTGGTTTGCAAAATAACGCTTTTATTGTGAAAATCACTTTTTGAAACTAAAATGTTTTAAATGAATTTTTACTTCAAAATTTTGAAACAAAAGCAAAATTCTCCTTTGAAACTATGAACACGGAAATAACTTATTTGTTTCTCCAGAGTGTTTGATCCCAGTGGAGTAGCCATTGCTAAGTCTTCTCCTCGTGAGAAATCATCAAAGGACGGTATTCTTATCAAAAAGAATCCCCAACCAAGTTGCTAACGAAAAGCCTTTCTCAGAAAGTTTAAAGCATGCAACTCAAATTCTTCATTAGTGAACATCTGCACCATTTGCTGCAATTCTCACCCAGTATTTGTTCGAACTGTGACGCGGTCCTTTTCCCAAATACCTCTTTAGTGTCTTTGTCAAAGTATTGTTAGCTTGCATATAACATTCATGACATTCATACATAATAGCATCATTCATTTGCATCTTTTGCATCTCTCAAAATGTTTGTTTCCAAATCACTGGTTATGTATACTCATGTGAGTATCGTATCCCAATGATTCTCTCAAGCGGAAAGTTCGCATTTACATTTTCGGCGAGTAGCCCCAGAAATGCATTTTTTTCCTCTCTTCACCACATTTCCCAGTTGAGGTCATTCCTCATTTGGAACAATGTCTTGATTGACTGTTTCTTTTCAGTTCATTCCTGAATAGAACCTCGTCTCTAATCAACAAAACAATAAGCAATAGTCTCATTGTCTGAGCCGCTTTTTTTCATTCTTAAAACTTGTCATAAAGGGTTTGTTCTTCTCAACAAGATCAAGTCACGATCGTACGAGAAATTCTTCAGCAGTTTGTCTTTCTGTCAAAAAGAAAACCTGTGTCTTCTGATCAAAAATGCCTGCATCTTCTCAAAAGGAAAGATCCTTGGCAAGATTGTGTCCAAAAAATAGAAACTCATTTTTGAGTTCTGTTTCCTTCACTGTCAGTTATTCACAAAGCTGAATACACATCAAATTTTCTTAGAAAAAGGATTTACCTTGTTATAGTTATCACGTTGCTGATAATTGGTAATATCTTTAAAACTCGTTCAGTCTTTGTTTCCACTCATGCATTATTCACAAATGAATATTCAGTAAATTTTTCTCAAAAGAGTTACCTTGTTATAGTTATCACCCCGCTGATAATTGGTAACATCTTCAACATTCATTACCATAAACTATCACAAGGATGATAATTGGTAATATCATTTTTACTTACCTTAAACATTGTCACAAGGCTGACAGAAGGTAATCTCTCCGTTTCCAAAGTGAAACAAACATTCACATGTTTTGCGAATCATTTTTTTCCCAAACAGGGACATATTCAAAAATTTTTCCCTTACCATGTCATTTTCTTTGATATCATCTGGGTGAAAATTTTTTATTTTTTATCATTTTGCATCATCTGCATCTTTTGGTATCTTAGGTCCAAAATTTGCGTATTCTGATATTTAAGTATCTTTACACCTATCAAAACGAAGATATTCATCTTCATTTCTCAGGTTAAAGAAACTTAAATAGGGGCATCTGTCATACCCCAAATTTTGACCTAATATACCACCTTACATTTGCATCATTGCCTGACTAACGATTCAAACAACATTAATCGGGTGTAGCATTCACAGGTCAAAATTAGGGTTTCATCAGATTTTCATCTGATTCAATTGCTAACCAATTAGGGTTTGAGATTTTCTCACTCCATTTGATCTATCTTGATCAAATCATCAACCTTCAATCCTCAGATATCAAATTTTCTCATAGATCAATCAAGGATCGACCAATTAGGGTTTTGATCGGGCATGAGAATTCTCGACTTTTGAACAAGAAATGACTTTTTTGGATAGAGATTGGTCATTATATCTTAGATACAACATCTTGACCTAATTTCTGGATCCAAAACATCACAGAGGTTCACAGAATTCATCAATCGTTTTCAGAAACATCTGATGAAATTTCATCTGCACAGAAAGGTCAAACTTTGACTTTTGGTCAAATTTTTCAAAACAAAACTTTTTCAATCATCAAAATACTTCAAATGATCCATCATGATCATAAAAAATCAAAGAATTTGGAAAAGTCAACAAAAAGTCAAAATTTCTATAACTTAGAAAAATTTCTAAGTGTTGAAATTTCACATTTTCAAACTTCAAGCCATTTTTTCACCTAGTTCCAATTGGAATTTGAAAAAACTCAAAACATGAAAGTTGTAGATCATGGAAAAATATTTCCAAAATGTCCAAGAACTCTCAAATCCATGGAGTCTAGCTATACTTTTGAAATTGGAACATAAGGCTCCATGAAACTTAATTTTCAAAGTTCACAACTTCAAATTATAGGTCATTTTTGTGTTTCTTCATCTAGAAGCTTTCTAGCCTTGCCAAGTGGATGATCAAACTGATAAATATCAGCCTAGAGGATATAATTTAAGATTGGATCAAATTGTGAAAATATAGCACATGGTGAAAAAAGGAAGTTTCCTTTTTTGGTAAAAAACCATTCTTGCCCCTTAAGTTAACTTTGAGTTACCAAATGCCATGTCCTTCTTGCCTAACAATTTCAGAACCTCTTGCCTATAAATAGCTCTCAATTCAAGCCTAAAACGACACCAAAATTCCACAAATACAAGCTTTCTTGAAAATCAAGCAATTCATGTCAAATTGCCAAACATAGCATTTTTGAAAATCCAATGGAAACATGATGAAAATTGGTGTCCAACATGTTCCATAATCATTAACAAACTTGTTCCAAACTTAAAATTGACACGTACTAAGCTAAAAATCAAATTGCATTTCTATTTTCCAAACTTTCCAAGCGCCATAAGCAATCGAATTTGGACTTAGGCTTGATTCCTTTGAGTTGTGAGCATCCTAACACGATCCATATACATCATGGAGTTGATGCGGAACAAGAACAACAAGCGTAACACCATTAACACGATTTCTAGATTTCATTTTTGAGTATATGCAGGTGAACTTGTGTAGCACGATTTAGCTGGATTCAAGAAGTGCAGACCATCCATAAAGCATCCTTACATGCCGTTGGAGCTTAATCAATCAAGAAACAACAACTGGAAGTGCTCTAGAACAGAATTCGATCTCAACTTTTCCAGGTATGAACACGAGTTTGGTTCTCATGATTCTTTGAATCTTTTGACAAAAACTCTTGGCCATTCTCTTTCTGCACTTAACACGATCCTTAACCCTCAATAAAATCAAACAATCATAAACCATACATAATTTAATTTGATCTCTCAGTTTTAGGGTTCTTAGCTTTTCCAGAAATCAAAACACGTTAGGCTTAAAATAAATGAAATTAACATATGCCATCGTGTTCGTGAGGAAAAAACGAGTGACTTTGATGTTTACAACGTTGGATTTCATTGAGAAACGAGGGAGATAGCTTGGATCAAAGATTCTGAAAATCAAAACCATGAACCCAGAATACGCGCGTGTTCTTGGTGTTCTTCAGTTTTAAAAATTCAAATTAACCAATATTATATCAACGCGTGTTTTAATCCACTAACAACTCAAACGCGTTTGGCCTAGTGGTTATCTGCTTGCCTCTTAGTTCTTTCTGCCACGTGCCCCACCTCGAGGTCATGGGTTCAAAACCCAGCAAGACCATTTTTTTACTCCTTTTTCACAAAACTTCAATATTTTCATATTTTTTCTTCAAACTTCCAACAATTTTTTGACCAATTAAAACTTCTCATTTTGAGATGATTTTTTAAACACTTGTCAATAAATACATCTATTTTGTGATAGTGCAAAAATTTTCAGAAAAAAACTTTCATCTGATTAAATTTAAATCGAGCCGAAAACGACGTTCTGAGCACTTTTCAAAACCTCCTTAAAAGGTGAATTTTTCAAGTTTTCAACTTCCGATTTTTTTCAAAACTTCTCACAAGTAAACTTCACTTTTCAAAAACATTTTCAAGATCATTCTTCAAAACTTTTTTCATCAAAACTTGCATCTTTTTACCATGATTGATCTGATTTAAACGATAAAATTAATTTCGTCTTCTCTCGAATTTCTCGATCGATCATGGGCCTCCCTTATGGTGTAAGTCCCAATCCTTTACGTACATATTTCGTTTTATTTGTACATATTCAAAACATCTTTGTTAATATTCAAACATAAACAAATTTCTTTCGTTTGTTTTTCATTCGTTTGTCTATACACCGAATCCATTGGTTCTAAAGATAGAATTCCTTGTGAAATTTCTTTTTAACCAATGGGCCTCCATCACGGTGTAAGTCCCAATTCTTTTTATGTACATATATTTTTCCTTGTACATAAACAAAAACATTCTTTTATGTACATATCTTTTTACCTGTACATAATACGGACAAACTTCTTCCGTTTGTTTGCATTTTTACACTGCATTCCATTGATATTGAAAGGAGCATTATTCCCTGTGAAACTGCTTTCAAATCAATGGGCCTCCATCACGGTGTAAGTCCCATAACATTCTTCTATGTACATAATATTTCTTTGTACATATCAAGCATTGTCAAATATTTTTTTACAAAGATTTCATGCATTGCATATCTGATATACTCTTTTATACTTTTCAATACATACAAACTTGATTGTTTGTTTCCCATCACTTGTGTATATTCCAATCAGTCTTTTCGTTGTGTATATTTTCCTTGTACATCAAACCAAGTTACGTTTCAAACATTCGTTCACAGACACTTGTTTATATTTCATACTGTAAATAAACATCATGCATTGCAGATACTGTTTATACAAAGTCTAAATAATAACATAACAATTAGACTAATCAATAGGTTCAGTTTACGCTTGGGCTTCATGATAACTCATGGAGTTTAGCCTTGGCATGGATGGTCTTCCTCGGTAGGCTTCATATAAAACAAACACTCGTTGGCCTCCTCTTGGGCTCGTTGAACTCCTCATTGAGGCCCTCTTTACAAGAGAGATGGTCTCCTCTTGGGCTAAGGCGGGATGGTTTTCGGTGATCAATCAATTTCTCAGATTTGAATCTATCTTCTCTTGGAAGGAGTATCTCCCTATTTAGTCATACGATCTCAATATTCCAAACTCCTTTTGTTTTCAAACAAAAACATCTCTTAACGATGGTAGTGCTTGTACACTCAAGCAAAACACCCAATACTTACAGTTAAAGATTCAATCATCTTTTCAAACATCTTTCTTAAACATGTAAGTGGTAGCGGCTTGTACACTCGAAAAACACCTAATACTTACACGAAGATTTTAATCAATCAAACTTTTCAAAAATGTATGTGATGAAATAGATTAGATACATTTTCATTAAGATGACATTTATCATCTCTTACTAACATCCGTTGCTTTCCACTAGCATAAGTGGGAACTACGATTGCTCGAATTTCTCAACATCCTTTTGAGAATCGTGAGCAAGGTCTCATCCTTGCCGAGCAAATTTCTTTCTCCTCGGACCAAACAAACCATAGAACCACAGCAGATCCGAGCTACAAATGCTCGATTCCCACTGGGGATATGTATGAGAAGATCCACGGATCTTTGCGAGCACAATAATAACAAAACCTAGAATCCCACATAATCTCTTTTCTTAAAATCCAAGGAGAAACTTTCCCAATCATAGAAATAGCAATTAAAACACACAAACATATCAAATATATTCATATATAAAGCGTAGATAACTACATATATTTAGGGTGCTCCATCTATTCCTTTATATACCAATCCCCTCGGAATCTCCCAAATGCGTTACGTCTAGTTTGCGCTGAGTCGTTCGCATACCAATATCAATTGAGGTATTTCATCTTTCCCTTTTCATAATCATTAAATCATCTTTCTTGTGTTGAAAATAATAAAGCTTGATGCTCGCGGCATCTTTATAAACAAATCAAAAGATTTAAATCGTTGCGTACCAGAGAATCCGAACTCACGTTCGCATCCTCAGGCGCGTCACCTTTTAACGCGAACACTTGGGAGAACCAAGTGGCAAATTCGAGTACATGGTGAAATACACTGCGCCAGAAAGCTCGAAATTCCGAATCGAAGATATCCAGCCTACGGGATGGGGTGATGACTTTGAATACCCTAGTCAACCAGAGGAGGAATCCTCGTCTTCTCAAACTAATCAACGGATCGAGATCCCAAACGAAGATCTCTGTTTCAATGCGTCTGTGGAATCCACCAAGCCAGATCCTGGTTATAACTACATCAACATGATCACTGAAGATCAAGAGTACGACTCGGGATACGATCTAGAAAGTGTCGCCGACAACGAGTCTCTTCACTCGGAAGACTGGAAGGAACATCCCCAGTATTCAACACAGAGATCAACAGGAAGTACAAATGCTATATCTCATACTTCCCGATCTGCTAGTCAAGAAGATCGCTTTAGCAGCACAAAGGGCAAGGGCCATCATCCAGAGTCTTCAAAGCCTGCTTAGCCAGCAATCAAAGTCTACTCAAGGGTTAAACCAAGCGGAAAATTGCAGTATCTCGACTTCAAGGATTTCGTCCTCTTGGAAACACATTGAAGTTAGGACTAATGTTCATAGCTCTAAGTAGTTTATTTTTGCTTTTTGTTTTGAACTCTCGCTTCGCCCAAAGCGAAGAGATGTTTTATAGGGCTTAGCTTTTAAATAATTTCTCTTTGTCTTGCCCAAGACAAATGAGTTTGTATTTTAGGGCCTTGTTCATATTGTGAATCATAAATAAAACGCGTTGTTTTGTTTCCACACTCTGTGTTTATTTTCATTTTTACCCTTTTCTGGAAATGATAATCCTAAAAAACACAATAAAAAAAATCTTCAAAAAAAAAATCATAATGAAAAAATTAATCTGCAACACTTTTACATTAATTTTCAAAAAAAAGTGATAAAAACTTTTTTTAATCAAACATAAATAAAAAATGCAGATTAAACAGATGGATAAATCCATTGAAAGCAATAACTCTACGCTCTTTCTCAACTCACGAAATCCCACATGAATTAGCGAAGAGGAAGTTGAAGAAGAGATCAGATGAAATTTCTAGGCTGCTAAGGCACGAGAAAGGATCATTCGACCTCATAAAGAACCTCTAGAAGCAATCAACTTGGGTTACGATGAAGATAGAAAAAGTAAATATCGGACTTCACTCAGCGATGTCAAAACAAGCGATAAGTCTTCTCAAAGAATATGTTGATGTGTTCGCTTGGTCCTACGAGGATATCGGGTCTAGATACCGGCATCGTGGAGCATCACTTGCCATTAAGACGGAATGTCACTTGATTAAGCGAGGCGAGGAGAGTTCACCACGAAATGGTGAGAAAATCAAAAGGAAGTTCAAAAGCAGCTCGTGGTTTCCTTGTCCTCGAGTATCCTCAATGGCTAGCCAACATAGTACTGTCTCCAAGAAGGACGGAAAGGTCGAGAATGTGTGTTGACTACAGGGATCGAACAAAGCTAGTCGAGGCGATTTTCCACTACCGCATATCGACATACTAGTGGATAGCAAGATTCAGCGTCTTTTCCTTCATGGATGGTTTCTCGGTTATAATCGGATCGGGATGGCTCCGAAGACATGGAGAAGGCGTCTTTCATCGCGTGGGGCACCTTTTGCTACAAAGTAATGCCGTTTGGATTAAAGAATGCGGTATGACTTACGGAGGGCAATGACTACTCTCTTTCATGACATGATGCACAAAGAGATCGAAGTCGTGGGCGACATGATAGCAAAGTCGACGAAGAAGAGCATATAGACTATCTCTTAAAGTTGTTTCAACGACTAAGGAAGTTTCGCACTGAATCTAACAAATGCACCTTTGGGGTAAGATCGGGAAAACTCCTAGGTTTCATTGTCGGTCAAGAGGTATTGAAGTTGACCACGACAAAGTCAAGGCTATTCAAGAAATGCCTCGCCACATACAAAAAGCAAGTAAGAGGATTTCTTGGGCGGTTGAATATATCTCCATATTTATCTCTCGGATAGCTGCTACACGTGAGCGATATTCAAGCTTCTCATAAAGATCAAAGGTTGTGTGGACATCCGATTGCCAAAAGCATTTGTGATATCAAAGAATACTGTCGAACCACAATATTGATCCCTCGGTTGAAGGAAGGCGCTAATCATGTACCTTACCGTACTAGAAGAGTCCATGGGCTGCGTGCTTGGGCAGCAAGATGGCCGGTGAAGGAGCATGCCATTTACTACTTAAGTAAGAAATTCACGGTTGTGAAACTTCGTTACTCCATGCTCGAGAAAACATGTTGCGCTTTGGTGTGGGCTTCAAGCGTCTTCGCGATACATGATCAATCACCGACTTGGTTAATCTCCAAAATGGATCCGATCAATACGTATTTGAAAAGCCTATGGGAGAATCGCTCGATGGCGGATGCTATTATCCGAATATGACATCGATCTGCGCTCAGCGGTCAAAGGAAGCATTCTCGCCGATCACTTGGCTTATCGGCCGCTCAGCGAATACCAATCTCTCAGTTTGACGAGGATGTTATGTACTTAAAGATGAAAGATTGTGACAAACCGCTACGGAGAAGGACGGATCGAGAATCGGATGGGGCCTAGTCTTTGATGGAAGCGATTAACGTTTTGGCAATGGAATTGGGCGATTATCATCACCCCGAGGGTTCTCATATCCGTTTTCGGCAGATTACTATTTGATTGCTGTGACATAGCGAGAATATGAAGCATGCATCATGGGTATCGAAGAAGCCATCGACTTGAGGATCAAGATCCTTGACATATATGGAGACTCAGCCCTTGTGATCAACCAAATCAAAGACAAGTATGAAACTCATCATCTTGGTCTAATTCCTTACGAGGATTATGCAAGACGGTTGTTGACTTTCTTGACCACAGTGAGGCGCATCATATCCCTCGAGATCAAAATCAAATGGCAGACGCCTTGGCCACTCTATCTTCCATGTTCAAAGTTAACGATTGGAATGATATGCCCGAGTCGCATCGAGGCGCTGGAAAGACACGCATATGTATTTAGCGGGTCTTGATAAACCGTGGTTCCACGACATCAAGCGTTTCCTTGAACACGAGTACCCACTTGGGGCATCGTACAAAGATAAGAAAAATCGAGGAGGCTTTCTGGGACTTTTCTCACGAGCGGAGATATGCTATACAAAAGAAACTTGATATGGTTACGCTCGGATCGTCGGCAGACGAAGCGAACACAATCATCCATGAAGTGCATGAAGGGTCCTTTGGAACTCATTCAAACGGACACGCAATGTCTAGAAAAATCTTGAGAGCAGGATACTATTGGATAACAATGGAATCTGACTGCTGAAAACACGTCAAAAGATGTCAAGTGCGGATCTCGGATAAGATCCATGTGCCACCGACTCTACTCAACGTTCTCTCCTCTCCGTGGCCATTCTCCATGTGGGGCATCGATATGATAGGAATGATTGAACCAAAAGCGTCCAACGGACATCGCATCATTCTAGTGGCCATTGATTATTTCACCAAATGGGTCGAAGCAGCATCCTACGCCAACGTTACCAGACAAGTGGTTGTGAGGTTCATCAAGAACAACCTCATTTGCCGATATGGAGTACCAAGCAAGATCATTGGACAATGGATCTAACTTGAACAACAAAATGATGAAAGAAGCGTGTGAGGAATTCAAGATCGAGCATCATAACTCGTCTCCTTACCGGCCAAAGATGAGCGGCGCCGTTAGGCGCCAACAAGAACATCGAAGATCGTCCGAGAAAATGGTCATCACTTACAAAGGCGGCGCAATCGCCATTTGCTGCATGGATATCGTGCTTGATGCGCACGAGGGCAACTCCTTTTCTCTAGTATACGGCATGGGCGGTGCTCCACAGAAGTTGAGATCCCATCAATGAGAGTTCTCATGGAAACTAAGTTATCGAGGCGAATGGTGTCAAAGCGGATCGACCAACTAAACAATTGAAGAAAAGCGCTGACCGCTACGTGTCACGGACAACTCTATCAAAGAAGAATGAAAGCTTTCGACAAAAGGTCCGACCTCGTGAATTGAGAAAGCGACCTCGTGCTTAAAAGATTCTATCTTTTCAAGCAGATTCGAGCAAGTGGACTCCTAACTCGAAGGCCCGTACATCGTTAAAGAAGCTTTTCGGTGCTATGACTCTCACAACTATGGGCGGTGATGAACTCCCGCATCACTGTGAATCTTGTGATCAAAATACTTTGTCTAAAAATAAAACACTCGGTAAGTCGAAAACACGAAAAGGCGGCTTAGGCAAAAAGCGTCTCGGTGGATTGAAAACACGAAAAGGGATCCGAGGCAAAAATTAGAGACAATAAGCGAAATTATCACGATAGATTGAAAACACGAAAAGGCGATCTAGGCAAAAACAAGGATACAAAAAATGACAAAGTAACTGCAGTCAGTCTGTATTTTGTCCATCTGAAGAATTTTCCATCAACGGATCTTCAATCAACTCTTCTGAAGCCATAAGCACAGTTGGGATTCAAAGTTGTTAGGGATAGTAGCGGTTATTTGCTTTCAATGTAGCCTTTTCCCAGTAAATTATCATTTCCAACTTTTGTAAATAGTTCATGGAATCCCGCCTTTGGCTGATTACCATTCTATCAATAAATTTGAGCCTTGTGCCATTTGTTTGTAATTCCTACTTTATTCTGTTTTGCAAAATAACGCTTTTTATTGTGAAAATCACTTTTTGAAAATAAAATGTTTTGAATGAATTTTACTTCAAAAAAAAATTTTTTTGAAACAAAAAGCAAAATTTTCCTTTCAACTATGGACACGGAAATAACTTCAACAGTTTCTCCATGAGTGTTTTGATCTCCGAAGGATAAAGCAAGCTACTGTGATCTTCTCCTCGGAGAAATCATCAAAGGCGGTATTCTTATCAAAAGAATCCCGGTGAGTTGCCAATGAAATGCCTCGAGAAAGTTTAAAGCACAACTCAAATTCTTCATTAATGAACATATGCACCATTGCTGCAATTTTCACCAAGTATTTGTTCGAACTGTGACGTGGTCCTTTTCCCAAATATCCCTTTAGTTGTCTTTGTCAAGTATTGTAAGCATGCATATAACATTCATGACATTCATACATAATAGCATCATTCATTGCATTTTTTGCATCTCTCAAAATGTTTGCTTCCAAATCACTGGTGAAAATCATACTTACTCATGTGAGTACAAGTCTGTCCCCAGTAGAATATCTCCAAATAGAAAATACGTTTTTTCCCCAATGGAGTATTCCCAAACAGAAAAAATACATTTTTTTCTTCTTTCTTATTCCCCGGTGGAGTATCCTCAAGACAGAGAAGTATATCTCCTCTCTCATATTCCCCAAGCAGAGAAATACATTTTCTTCTCTCTACCACCTTCCCCAGCTTAGATTATCCCTCATTGGGAACAATATCTTGATTAACTTCTTTCTTTCCAGTTCATTCCTGGATAGAACACTATCTGTTATTCACAAAAGCTGAATACACGGCAAATTTCTCAAAGATTTACCTTGTTATAGTTATCACTTTGCTGATAATTGGTAATATCTTCACGACTCATTTTTCAGATCTATTTTCATCATTTGTCTGTTATTCACAAAGCTGAATACACAGCAACCTCCTTCAAAGATTTACCTTGTTATAGTTATCACTTCGCTGATAATTGGTAATATCTTCAAGACTCACTACCATAAACTATCACAGGGCTGATAATGGGTAATATCATCTTCACTTACCTTAAACATTGTCACGAGGCTGACAGAAGGTAATCTATTCGTTCCCAAAACGAAACAGATGTTCACATATTCTGTGAATCATTCTTTCCCCAGCGAGACATATTGCTTGTTTCCCAACAAATAGGATTCTCTTTTCTTAAACAGATCGAGTCATCCTCATAAATTTTTTCCCATCATGTCATTTCTTTGATATCATCTGGGTAAAACGTTTTGCAATCATTTTGCATCATCCGCATCTTTTGGTATCTTAGGTCCAAATTTTGCGTATTCTGATATTTAAATCTCTTTACACCTATCAAAACGAAGATATTCATCTTCATCTCTCAGGTTAAAGAAACTTAAATAGGGGCATCTGTCATACCCCAAATTTTGACCTAATATACCACCTTACATTTGCATCATTGCACAACTAACAGTTCAGACAGCATTAATCGGGTATAGCATTCACAGATCAAAATTAGGGTTTCATCAGATTTTCATCTGATTCAAGAGCCAACCAATTAGGGTTTGAGTTTTTCTCATCTCCTTTGATCTATCTTGATCAAATCATCAGCCTTCAATCTTCAGATATCAAATTTTCTCACAGATCAATCGAGGATCGACCAATTAGGGTTTTGATCGGGCATGAGAATTCTCTGACTTTTTGAGCAGTGAATGACTTTTTTGGATAGAGATTGGTCATCATATCTTAGATATAACATCCTGACCTAATTTCTGGATTCAAAACATCACAGAAGTTCACAGAATTCATCAGTCGTTTTCAGAAACATCTGATGAAAATTTATCTGCATAGAAAAGTCAAACTTTGACTTTTGGTCAAATTTTTCAAAACAAAAACTTTTTCCATCATCAAAATACTTCAAATGATCCATCATGATCATAAAAAAATCAAGAATTTGAAAAGGTCAACAAAAAGTCAAAAGTTCTAACACTTAGAAAAATTTCTAAGTGTTGAAATTTCTTATTTTTTCCAAACTTCATGCCATTTTTTCACCTAGTTCCAATTTGAATTTAAAAAACTCAAAACATGAAAGTTGTAGCTTGTGAAACAAGCTTTCCAAAATGTCCAAGAACTCTCAAATCCATGGAGTCTAGTTATACTTTTGAAATTGAAACATAAGGCTCCATGAAACTTGATTTTCAAAGATCACAACTTCAATTATAGGTCATTTTTGAGTTTTCTTCATTTAGAAGCAATCCAACCATGCCAAATGGATGATTGAACTGATAAATATCAGTTAGAAGTAATAATTGAGAGGATTGGATCAAATTGTAAAAAATGAGCACATGGTGAAAAAAGGAAGTTTCCTTTTTTGGCAATTGTCTTTCTTACCCCTTAAGCTATCTTTGAATCACCAAAGGCTTGTACTTCTTTGCCTAACATTTCAGAACTTGTTGCCTATAAATAGCTCACAAATTCAAGCTCAATACACACCAAAGCATCACAAATCCATGCTTTCATTCTTCTTTCTTGAAAATTAAGCAACATAGTGTAAATTGGAGAATTATTGCATTTTTGAAAATCAGTGGAAAACATGTTAAAATTTGGTGTCAAACATGCTCCAATATCATTATCAAACTTGTTTGTAACTTAAAATTAAACTGAAATCAAGCTAAAACCAGTTTTCACTTTCCATTTTTCCAAACTTTCAAAACTGCCATGGAATTCGAATTTGAAGCTAGGCTGAATTAACTTGTGATCTAATAACTCAAACAGCATCACTATACATCATGTATATGATCCAGACCATAAACAACAATCTGTAACACGATTAACATCAAAATCGAGCTCCATTTTTCAGTCTGTGCAGGTTGACTTGGTTGGAAAGATTGGAGCAAGCTCAAAGCAAGCATACCATTCACACAGCTTCCATACATGCCGATGAAGCTCAAATGATCAAGAAATCCATTCTGGAAACGCTCTAAGATCGAATTCGATTCTCACTTTACCAGGTTAGAACACGAACTGTGATATCCATTCTCTTAGATTCTTTTTGAAAAAACTCACGGCCGTTTTCTTTCTGCACCTAACACGATCAATAACCCTCAATAAAATCAAAGAATCATGAAACATACATCATTTAATTTGAAAAATAAGTTTTAGGGTTCTTAGCATTTTCCAGAAATCCAATAGAGTTAGACTGAATATAAATGCAATTAACAAGTACCATCATGTTCGTAATGAAAAATCAAGCAAGTTTGGTTTTTATTTCATTCAATTTCATGGAGAAACGAAGATGGTAGCATGAGTTGAAGAATCTGGGAATCAAAACACGAAGAACACAGTTCGCGCGTGTTCTTCATTTTTAAATTTTCAAATTTTCCAATCTTTTTCTAACACGTGTTGTTGTCCACTAACACCCCAGCGCGTTTGGCTTAGTGGTAGTCTGCTTGCTCTTAGTCTTCTCTGACACGTGTTCCACCCTTTGGTCATGGGTTCAACTCCCATCAGGACCATTCTTTTTACAACTTTTCTAATTTTTTCATGTTTTTTTCATAAAACTTCCACATTTTTTTGACCAATCAAAACTTCTCATTTTGAGATGATTTTTAAACACTTGTCAATAAATCGTCTATTTTATGATAGTGCAAAATTTTCAAAAAAACTTTCATCGATTATATTTTAATCGGGGAAAGCGTTACGAACATTTTTTCAAACCTCCTTTTAAGGTGAATTTTCAAGTTTTCGACTTCGATTTTTTCCAAAACTTCTCATAAATGAACCTTGCATTTCAAAACATTTTCAAATCATTTTTCAAAACTTTTCATCAAACTTGCATCTTTTTACCATGATCGATCCAATTTAAACGATAAAACCGATTTCTTTTTCTCTTGAATTTCTCGATCGATCATGGGCCTCCATCACGGTGTAAGTCCCAAAATTCTTTTTATGTACATATTTTTTTCCTTGTACATAAACAAAAACATTATTTTATGTACATATCTTTTTACCTGTACATAATACGGACAAACTTCTTCCGTTTGTTTGCATTTTACACTGCATTCCATTGGTATTGAAAGGAGCATTATTCCCTGTGAAACTGCTTTCAAACCAATGGGCCTCCCTTACGGTGTAAGTCCCATAACATTCTTTTATGTACATAATATTTCTTTGTACATACAATTTCCATCTGTACATAATACAGATACTCCTTTTATACTCAAGTACAGACAAACTTCGATCGTTTGTTTTCACTTCACTTGTGTATACTCAAACCAACATTCTTTATGTACATATATTTTTCTTGTACATAAACAGTTTCTTTTCAAAAACAAACTTTTATCTGTACATAACACATATACTCTTTTTTTGAAAATACTTTTTCACAGATAAAACTTCAATCATTCGTTTCTGTTTCATCTGTATATTCAAACTGAATACCATTGATATTGAAAGGAGCATTATTCCCTGTGAAACTGCTTTCAAATCAATGGGCCTCCTATAATTGTAAGTCCAGCCCCCATGTACATCCATCTTTCTCTGTACATAAAAACTCGTTCGTGTACATATTCATTTCCTTGTACACAGTTCAAACTTGTAGATAATCAAGTTGCGCTTGTTTTAAACGTTCATTTCACAGACACTTGTTTATATTTCATAAACTTCTGTAAATAAACATCATGCATTGTTTATATTTCCTTCATAAACTCCTGTGAATACATATCACACACACACACACACCTGTTTATACAAACTGTCTAATTATAACATAATAATTAGACTAATCAATAGGTTCCCCAAAGTTTAGCCTCCGCTTGGGCTTCATACAAGACAATTCATCACCAGCATGAATTTAGCCTCCGCTTGGGCTTCATACAAGATAACTCATCCCCAGATGAGTTTAGCCTTCTCTTGGGCTTTGTACAAAGAAACTCTCCCTACAGAGTTTAGCCTCCATTTAGGCTTCATATAAGACAAACACTCCCCTGTTGAGTCAGCCTCCTCTTGGGCTTCGTTCAAAAGAACTCCTCATTGAGTTTAGCCTTCTCTTGGGCATCATACAATGAAAGAGACAGGAAATCTCTTATGACCTCTATTGGGCTTCCAATACAAAGAATCACCAGCGCTAAGATAGAACCACGAAAGGATGGTTTCCGGTGAAATCACTTTCAAATCCCAGTAAAATTTCCGGTGAAATTGCTCTTATTTCCAAAAGGATGGTTTCTCGGTGAAATCCCTTTTAACACAAAGCCAGCCATACCCTATAGCTTCCTCTTGAGCTTCATACAAGGACCCTCGATGACCCTCAGAATGCCTCCTCTTGGGCTAACAATACAAGGACCCACGGGCTTCTTAAAAGCATCCTTTTATTCCAATCAATTTCTCCTTGAGATTTAGACATCTATCATCTCTATGGAAGAAATATCTCATCTATCACATCACATACAGTCAAAAACTTTTCAAACTCTTTTCAAACAAAAACATCTCTTAATTGTAAGTGGTAACGCTTGTATACTCAAGCAAAACACCCAATGCTTACAGTTAAAATATTTAATCATCTTTTCAAACATCTTTCTTAAACATGTAAGTGGTAACGCTTGTATACTCGAGCAAAACACCTATAACTTACGACGAAAGATTTTTATCATTCAAACTTTTCAAAAATGTATGTGATGAAATAGATTAGATACATTTTTCATTAAGATGACATTTGTCAGTCTCTTACTAACATCCGTTGCTTTCCACTAGCATAAGTGGGAACTACGATTGCTCGACTTTCTCAACATCCTTTTGAGAATACGTAGGCCAAGGTCTCATCCTTGCCGAGCAAATTTCTTTCTCTCTCAGACCAAACAAACCATAGAACCCTTTAGATCCGAGCTACAAATACTCTGATTCCCACTGGGGATATGTATGAGAAGATCCACGGATCTTTGCGAGCACAATAATAACAAAACCTAGAATCCCACATAATCTGTTTCTTAAAAATCCAAGGAGAAACTTTCCCAATCATAGAAATAGCAATTAAAACACACAAACATATCAAACATATTCATATATAAATGTAGATAACTACATATATTTAGGGTGCTCCATCTATTCCTTTATATAACAATCCCCTTACCGAATCTCCCCGATGCGTTCGTCTAGTTTGCGCTAGTCATACGCATACCAATATCAATTGAGGGTATTTGACTTTCCCTTTTCATAATCATTAAATCATCTTTCTTGTGTTGAAAATAATAAAGCTTGATGCTCATGGCATCTTTATAAACAAATCAAAAGAGTAAATCGTTCGTGCGGAGAATCCAATTCACGTTCGCATCCTCTAGCGTCACCTTTTGTGAATATGGAAAAGCGAAAGGTAGATGGCGGGATTAAGTGATTGCATTCTCCACCAACCACGTGTTTGAAGTAAGCACATCCATTGAAAGTTGATGTGTCTTTCACAGGTTTACACAACGTATATTTGGGCAAAACAGCGGAACCCCAACTATATCTTCCTATCTTATTCACGTCTCGAAGTAAACTCAAATACATAAAATTTACACTATTCCTCATACTTTCGGGGAATAAAAAACTACCAAACATTAACATTATTTAGTTTCTAGTTTTTATAATTTTTTGTTCCTCGGTGGAGTTTTCATCCAAAACAATGGAATAATAATACTCTCTAAGAGTGGATAGAAATATACTTTGGCCTCTTGCACTAGGACCTTCGACCATATCTCTACCCAACAACTCCTCGCATAGATTGTTTGGTTGTTGGACTGGACCATTAACCGCCTTACCATTGATAGGAAGACCCATCAACATGTATACGTCCTCTAGTGTGACGGTAAATTCACCTATAGGAAAATGAAATGTATGTGTCTCGGGTCTCCACCTTTCGCACAATGCAAGAATAAACTTTGAATCGATTGTGTAGTTGGAGATTTTAATATCCTCTCCAAAACCGGCATGTTCAAGGTATGGAACGATGAACGGATCGGGAACAACATAATGATGTGAGCGGCAGCTAAATTTTTTCGTGTCCTATAGATAATGTGACAATAAAATTGTGTAAGAAAGTGTATACAATATTAAAAACATAATAAAAAAGAATGTAAGAAAACGAATGTAAACAAAAGAATGTAAGAAAACTTACATAGGTTGCAATGTTTGCCCTTGTTCCTCGGTGAGATTCTCCTAACGTCAAGAGACTCATGATTGAAATTTTTACTGATGATATGAGAATGAGAGAATTGTATTAGAGATAGAGGTAGAGTGAAGAGTGGTGATGGAAAAAATACAAATGAGAAGCCATATTTATAGGTGATTCAAGAAGAGAGGAAAATTGCAGGCCTTTCGAATGCCCTGCTCTCATGTCATTGCAGCGTGTGCACATGTTCATCAAGATGCACTAGTAATTCTTTCTCCAATTTACAAGTCTCAGATCCTGCTCAACGTATACAACAATGCCTTGAACCGATGTAAAAGCATTATTGCTGCGTCTGAAGGAAGTAGTTTGGCATAACGATCAAATGCGGAGAAATAAAGGGTCGTCCCAAGAGCAAGCGTATAACAACTGAAATGGACGACGTTGATAAACTAGAAAGAAAGTGTGGTCTATATCGTCAATTCAGACACAATCAAAAAAATTGTCCCCAACGTGCTACAAGCTCAACATCCTAAAATTTGTATTTCATTTGTCTGCACTTTTAATATTGTAACAAATCTTCTTCTTTCCATTAATATCATTTATTACAAACACCAATACGAACAACAAAATTAAAAACTACGATTAAAACAACAACATGAAAAATGACGCATCAACAACACAAAAAATTATTTAAGACACTACAACCGTCAAAACAATCTCATCGGAACCATACATCATCGCAATAACGTCGACGTCTATTTTGACTTCCTCCAACCAAATTCGAGGTTGACCAATTGCGAAGTTCATGGTTGTTCTCTTCCTCTGGATCCTTCTAATTTCATCACCAACTTTTATTTCTCCCTTTAACCAACGCATCAACTCTTTTTTCAGTTTGGCCATGGTAAATATGTGCCAAAATTTCATTTTCATTGGAGGTTTTGAGGCCGAGAAAACAACGTATACATCTCTGGTATGGATGTATGGAGATGTCATGATAGAAAAAAAGAGAGAGTAATAGAGAATAAGAGAGAATATAAGAGAGAATATGAGATGAATGAGAGATGGGTGTGTATTTATAAAAAAAAATACATGTAGGAGCCATCTAAAATGGCTCCTACATGTAAAGTAATAGGAGGAGGCGCCATACTAGATGGCTTATTGATGAGTAGGAGCCATGTGGGATGGCGCCTATGTGTTAAGTTTAAGAGTAGGAGCCATCTCAGATGGCTCTTATGTGTTATTTTGTCCTGAAAGTTGGTTATTTGCGTAAATTTTTTCAAAAGTTGGTTATTTACGTGTTTTTTTAAAGTTGGTTATTCCAAAAAAAATTCTCTCCCTTCTCTCTAGAACGAGTTAGGGTATGACAATCGATGGCGATGGAAGCGGCAAGAGGCGAGAAGTCATTTTGGCGGATTCTAGATGGGATTCCTTTAGTTAATGTAGATGGAAAGCTGAAGAAGAAGGCCATTTGGCGTCGGTGTATTTTTCTGGTTTTCCAGATAGATGCAGGGCAAAGGAATTCCATGAATTATTCGGGCCTTTTGGTAATGAAGTGGAGATTTCCATTGCTCCTAGGAGAAATAATTATGGTAAAAAGTTTGGGTTTGCAAAATTCAAAGATGTAGAAGATCCAAGGATGCTTGCAGTGAAGCTGGATAACATTGTGGTTGATGATAAGAAAATCCACGCGAACATTCCGCATTTTGAAAGGCGAATGATGTCGAAGTCCGGTTCTACGGGCTATGTTACAGGAGGGTCAAAGTTTCGGTTCGGGGAGACGGCGTTCAGAGAAAGAAGAGCTGAGGGGGCGGTGAAGCATTTAATTTGAGAAGGAATGTGTCGTATGTTGATGCTCTACTTAATGTTAGAAATAATACGGTGGATGTTAAGGCGTGTGTGGCTTTTGAATCGAAGGAGAAGGACAGAAGAAGATGTGGGAAAGTTGTAACACCCATTTTCTACCCAACATTTATAATAGAATCAGAGTGCCAAAATTTTAAAACATAAAACAGGTGTCATATTTCAACTTATTATCAAACACTTGTGTTTCATTTAATATAGATACGTAGCATTCGGCCTTCACATCTTATAAGTCATATACAACTTTATTCAACTAAATCAAAACTTTAATTTATAATTATTCGAGAATTATTGTAATGACAATAATTAGAAACAATTCCAACAACAGGTAATAACAACTATTCATCATCTTATAATCACAACAACATAAACATTCCCCCCGAGTGCAACGTATCAGAGCAAGACCCTTTGACTTATCATAAAGCGACATACAAACTTCAAGAATTAACTCCAACATCCACAACTATGCTTGAGTACCTGCACATTTCCCATGGCAGGGGAATAATCAGCAGAAGGGGTGAGATCTCGAAAAATATAAACAAAAGTATGATAATTTATATATTAGACTAGAATGATACAATTTCACTGCTAAGAACAATTTAATAGCAACAACAACATGTATTAAACAATAACTTGTCAAGCATCAACTTATCAACGATCAACTTATCAAATAACAACTTATTCAAACATCAACTCATCAGACAACAACTTATCAAGCATCAACTGCAACGTCATCAACCACAACGGCAACTTAAACATCAACAACAACAACAACAACTTAAACATACAAATCGAATGTGACTCAACTATGTAAATGCATGTGGTACCATTCGGAGTAAAACTCCCAACTTAAAATCATGCCAGGTTAACGAGGCATTCAACAAGGCATAAGCCTCCAATGTGGTGCAATTAAGGCCAAGGCATAAGTATTCAACTTTCAATGTGGTGTCGTCAAGGCCAACTTAATCATGCAAATGTTATGTATGAGACCACAACCACATATCAACAACAACTTAAATGATAACAACTTAAACAACAACAACTTAATCATGCATTAACTGCATCAACTTAATCAACACTGGTCATTTAGACCTACAACTCATACAACACAACAACTTTCAACGTTGGCTATTAAGCCTCCAACATAAACTCATCCATAATTCGGACAATTCATTTATTCGACTGTACCTGCAAAATAACTTATTCGACACCGTCCCGACAGAACAAACCAACCAATATTACCTACTAAATACTACCGACTACTCCGATCATTTTCGGATAATTCCGAACAACTAAATTTCCACTTAATTCGGCTAATCGACTAATTCCAACATTGTTTCTATTCACGGGTGTTGCTACCATTCAATACTATACTGTCAACAGATTTCCACACTGCTACAAACCGGATTCTAGAACATTACCAATACTGTTTATCAAACTAATACACCAGTTATTATTTTTCCTGCTAACTTTATTGGTTTGCACGACTAGTATCAACCACACTGCTAACTAATTCATCCATCATCTTTTCAACAAAATAAGTGAACCACAATTACCTACTAATTTATATTAGTTACCCTGTCAAGTTTCATTTAATTCTAGACAACTAATTATACCGCCTAATTCGACTATTCGCTAAATCAGGACAGTTCTCAAAATTCTACTGTTTCAGATATTCTTCTGTTAAATAGTCTTACTGAAACATTTACTTTCCTGCTACTAATTTCATATTGTCATCACAATCCCAGTTCTAATACAAGAGTATCATTGTCTGCTAAGCTCTTATCTTCTACTAATTGTACTAAATCTGCTACATATCCCCATTTTCCCTGCTAGGCTAACTTGATCATAACCTGCTAATTTTAATGCTACTTGATATTCAGAAACTCAATTAATTTTTCTTAACTCATCAAATTATACCATCAGTTAATATTGTTTTAATAATAAAATTTCATTGCTAAGCCATATTAATTTTGTGCTGAACCTGCTTAGAAACTCTTAAAACAAAACCAACAAGGCACTGCATTTGCACGCAGGGAAAACAATAAGATATTGAGTGGGACTCCCACCCACCACCTACTATGGGGTGCCTATCCCTTCATGTGTACATATATGTACTATGTTTTTTTCTTCTCCTTTTTACAATTAAGCATAGGATCTATTAATACTTAGCCAAAGTTTCTAAAAATCTGCCAAACCAAAAACAATATTCTAATTAAAGTTAGGAGGCACATGTGAATGGGTGGGGCGCCCACCTCATCCCCTGTAGCTACATATATTTATTTTATTTCCATCTTTGTTCCACTTGCTAAGATTAAGGTACCTTTATTTTCTTAAGACTACAACTTGCCAGAAACAAAGTACAGGTCCCACGTGCGTACAGGGAAAGGAAATAAATACAAAGTGGGACGCCCACTCTCATCAATGAGGCGTCCGCCCTTCATTTGTCATGTATACATATTTTATTCCTTTTCTACTAACAGGGCGTTCGCCCTAATTGTTTAGGAGTCCGTTCCAGTTCTTCATCTTCACCCGTGTTCGTGGTTTCTACTATTATTTCTAGTTTCGATTCTCACAACCGTATATTAATCAACACAATCTTAAATCATATTGTCCTTAAATTCTACAACATCATCGTCTCAACGACAAAACAGACAAATTATTTTCAACATGATTTCACCAACAGTAACCAGTATTTATCCGAATCAATTACCACAAATCAACATATAACAGTTGAATTCATAAAACCCGAATCCCACATATTAATCATCATATTCCCGGTTATATAATTCGAACCCCGCCCTTACCTGTATTTAACGAAAATTCGAATTCCCCGATCGCATCCTAATTTTCGGTCGCATTTCGATTCAGCTTTTCGGTCTGCAATCTTCTCCCGGCGGCTATTTCTCAAACCTTGTTCCTCTTCTTTTTCCCACGTACAACAACCTTCTTCTTTTTCTTTCTTCCCAAACCTAATTCCTTATATTTTCTTTTTAATCCAATAAATCAAATAATAATAATATAATTACTATTATTTTCTTAATGGGCTTATTATATTCACACATCCACTTTGATATTCGCTACTCATAATCCAACTTAATTTAATTAAACAAAATATCAAATTAAATAAATAATATTATTCTTAATATTATTCCTCTAATTTAACCGATTAAATCCAACTTTAATTTAATTAATCCAAACACGCCTCTTAAAATAATACTGACAGATCCAATTACTCGGATTAATTCTCAAACTTCGTATAATTCCAACAAATAATTCCTTTAATAATTTAATTAAATAATTAATTAAATTCAGGGCATTACAACTCTCTCCCACTTGCAGTGAAGCTGGATAACATTGCGTTCGATGATTTGAAAATCCACGCGAACATTTCGCGTTTTGAAAGGCGAATGAGGCTGAAGTTCGGTTCTACGGGCTATGTTACAGGAGGGTCAAAGTTTCGGTTCGGGGGGACGGTGTTCAGAGGAAGAAGATCTAAGGGGGTGGTGAAGCATTTAATTTGAGAAGGAATGTGTCGTATGTTGATGCTCTACTTAACGTTAGAAATAATCTGGTGGGTGTTAAGGCATGTGTGGCTTTTGAAACGAAGGAGGAGGACAGAAGAAGATGTGGGAAAGCTAAGGTGGAAAAAGTGAAGATTCTTGGGTCGGCTTAGAGATTCCAAGATTTGTTGGAATGTGATGGTTTTTTCTCGATTAAATCCTCATCTTTGAGTTCCAATGAGGTCTTTCTGGAAGAAATTGAAGAAGGAGCACTGAAGAATTTTATGGAGTTGGAGGAAGAAGTTTGGAATAATTGGTTCTCATAGCTTCGTGATTGGAGATTCGAAGATGCGGCGAAGGAGAAAGTGATATCGTTGCGGGTTTTTGGAGTTCTAGTTGTAGCATGGAACAGGGAGTTTTTCGAAAAACTGGGAAACTCGTTGGGGGAAATTCTTGCACATCGATAACTCCACTACTAATGGTATTAACTGCGAGATGGCCAGGTTCTTGGTGCTTGTTCCCTTTAATTTCATAGTACAACACTTCATTTCAGTGTCGATTGATGGCAAGGATTTTCAACTTTGCTTGGTCGAAGACATTGCAGCGTCTCATGGTTTCTGCAGAGGTAATGTCCGTTCTCAAATTACTGATTGTGAATCATCCGAATCAATTAATTCAGATAATATATGGTCTGAGTGTTCTTTAGGGGATGCTAATATGTTAGGAGTTTAGATCGAGAGCGATAACATTGAAAATTTTGAATCGCGCAAATTGGAGGAAAGTTTAGAGGGTTCGGTTTGTCCGATTGTTGTGCCGAATTCTGTTAGGGAGGAGGAAGTCTTAGAATCCAATTCGCTTTTGGCTGTTGGGGATGGTTCTTTCGACGGAGCAGACCGTCTTTCAGAAGGATATGGTGCAAATGGTGTGAGAGAGGGGCTTCCGGTCGGAGGCAGTTCAATTTCGGGTGTTGCAGTTGTTCGGTCTAAAGCTCTAAAATTCAGGAGTGTGTTAGAAATAAGAGGGTTAAGTTGTTTAAGAAATCCATCCAGGAAGATGGCGTCTGGTGTCAAGAAGATGGCAGGGAGAAATAAAAGAAACAGTAGAAAGAAGGGAGGTTATTGTTCGGTTAAACCAAAGAGTTTTCAGATGGTTGGTGGTCTTAATGGGGTTGAGTTGGCTTCCTCTTCTTGGGCGGGGGTGGATAGAAATATGAAAATTTATGATGAGGAAATGGAAGAAAATGATATTATTGCAACAAATAATTCCAAACAATGGAAATTTCTAGAAAGCTTCAATATGAGCAAATTGTGGGAGGCAATTGAGAAGTTAGGAGTCAAAGGTGAGTCTAAGGGGAAAAATCTTGCGAATAAAATTGCGGAAATGGAAAAAGAAGACGTGAAGAGAAAATTGAGAATGAAGGAGAATTGCAAAGAGTTCCAATGATTATCGGATATTTGAATATAAGGGGAGGGGGAATGCTTTGAAGATAAGGAGAATTAATGCGATAATAAATAAAGGGGAGGCAGACCTATTTTTGATTCAAGAGACTAAAATGGTTAATGTTAAAGAAGATATAGTTATAAGCTTTTGGAGAAATTCAAATGTTGGGTATTCTTTCTCTAGTTTTAGTGGAATGTCGGGAGTGTAACACCCTTCTAAAATACCCCGCGAATATGAATAATTATTTCAGAGCTAACATGTAAAAACAAGGGCATTACAATTTATTTAAAAGAAAATCTCATTATAATTGTCATGCTTCATTGAAGAAAATACCATCAAAACTGGAATAAATTCAATCAATAATTATTCCCAAAATCAACCAAAAAGAACAACAGAGTTTTAAATATAACTCGCAACCAAATGTTCCCCAGTGTTACAACTACCAGAAAATGACACTGACACGCAGATAAACTAAATGCATAGCTCAAGAGCCATCCTCACCAACTCCTAAGCAGCTAAGACTTCAATCTGAAATCATCAAAGTAAGGGTGAGATTTCATCACAATTAAAATGCATTATAAGTTCATCAAAAGCAATAAAATATCATAAGACATCAGTCCACCCTATTCAGCATAATCAGATCTGCTTCATACACAAGTCATAAATATACGTCATACACAAACAACAGACTATAACACTGGAATCCATCCTAACATATTATAATCCAAACAAATAATGATGCAGACTCTATGCATGTGGTACCGAAAGTGAACTAAATTCACTCACTGTTCCATTCCAACTCGAACACAACGTGAATCCTCGATTCACCCTTACATCATTCGGACATGAATCCAGTCTCACCACCATTAATCAACTAGGTACGGGTATTGGCTATACAAGTCAAATTCCACACAATGGGAATTAACTCCAACATAATACATATGCATGCATGTGACACCCCGATTTAACTCGAATATTAAATAATAAGGAATTTAATTATTTATTTAATTAAAGACTGAGGTATTAATATTTTCGGATTTAATTGGATTAATTGAAGAAAGAAGGGTTGGTGGTGTGAAGAGTAGATAGTGGGTGTGAGGAGTAAATCACTCTACTTTTATTAATTATTAATTTATGTATTTTATTTGGAAATAATAAAGGAATATAACAAGGATTATAAAAAGGAAAAGAAGGTCTTTTTGGAAAAGTCATTTCACGTAGAATTGGAGAAGAGAAGTGAAGAGAGGAAAAAGCCAACGCCGGGAAAGTCGAAGATCATCGCGAAGTAAGGGGTGATTTCATTCGATTTTAATGGCTTATGGGTTTTGGGAATCAACCGGATGATTGGGTATGTTAGGAAAATTGATTTAGGTGATTATAGGTTTGTAGGAGTAAACCCTATTTTGTGTCGGATTATATAATTTAAGACCGTTAGTGTGTCGAATAATTAATAGGAATGACAAAACAATGATGTATGATGTTGTATTGGTGTATAATGGTTACAATCTGGTATTTCTAATGTTATAAGTTGTATGGAAATGATTGGAAGTGATAAGGAATGCATAAATTCTGTCAAAATAGCAGATTTTAATTCTACAGGTCGTGGGAACCGGTTCCCAGTGGGGAGGAACCGGGTTCCCAGTGTGAAACTTTCAAAATTGGGCATTTTTGTACGTGGGAACCGGTTCCCAGTGGGGAGGAACCGGGTTCCCCATACAAAAATCCAGGAAGCGCGTATTTTCAAAAGGTGGGAACCGGGTTCTCCCAGTGAGGAACCGGGATCCACTATGTTAATTTTCAAAATACCCAAAACTTTAAAAATTCATATTTTCTAAATCATAACTCCGATTCGAGTGCCGTTTTCGGCAGTATTTCTTAAATTAAAAATACTATCTTTTAAAAAGGGAAAAATATTATTTTGTTAAAATTATTTTAAAAAGATTCGAGCTTCCGATTTTGAAAAGTGTGGATAGTTAAGGATAATGGGGAATGATTATAAATGGTCTGGGTTAACGAATGAGAAATAATGCTTACAACGTTGTGTTTTGATATCCATTATGATTGAATGTAATACATTAGTGATTGACATTATGTGAATTATGTTGATATCATAATCTATGAATTGAGGTTGCATGCTTTTACATTGCATGTATAAGCATTTGTTAATTTGGTTCATTCCCATTGTGCGGAAGTGAGCTTGCAGAGCCAATAAACTTATCAGGATTCAGAGGTAGTGAGGCTAGATTCTTGACCCAGTGGTTATGGGCGAATCATGGATTTCCGCTGTCTTTCCACATGTAAACGGAGCAGTGGGTGAACTCGGTTCACGTTTTGGTACCACATGCATAGAGTCTGCATTGCATATGGGATTGTAACATGCTAGGATGGTTTCCAGTGTTGTAATTTCCATCGTTTGTTATATTTACATGTTCGTTGAGTGAGATGCATTTGTGAATTGGCTATGACTATGTGTTTGGATAATGGACTAACGTATTTAATTATTCTGTTGTATTTTGATCGTGACTTTATCGTCTATTCTAATCGGGAGACTGCAAGTATACAACCCTATCGCGTAGTTTTAAAAGATATCGAATCCACAGGGACTATAAATCGATCTACTGTTATCCTAAGTTACTATATATAGCTAAGACTAATAATTCTTTTGGATGATGATTAAAGAAAAATAATAATTAAACAGATATCGGTATGTAATTCGTCTAACTTAGGGGATCCGAATTTCCACTGGCTTGTTTCTCAAATTGATAAAAATGGTCTTTTCGGCAAACAATATTCATCTAAAAATCCTATCTCAAACTTTCGCTCTATTGAATCAGATCACGTAATTAAATCCTAACGTATGCTCTCGCTATCCCGCCGAATTTAAAAAAACACTTTTTGAAAACAAATAATGTTTAATCAGTTTTAAAACGCTTTCGTAGTCTTTAAAATTAATACCCAATATCCACTATCTGGTTCTAAACCTCAAACTCTCGCTCTGTTGGTTTCTAACCTTAGTCCAGTTTATTAACCTCAAACTTTCGCTCTGTTGGTCTCTATACCTTTTAATAAATTAAATTGGATATCTAGGTCAGAAAGAATATTTTTAACAACGCAACATTACGCCAGTTTATTTTGGATTTCTTTGGTTCGATTAATTTACATACCAATATCAGAAAGATTTAGCCAGACATATCAATTAATTCAGACATGCATAAATAATACAGTTCAATATAATTAAACATTTCCGGAATCAAATAAATAATATCAGGCAACAGTATATTAAATAAAATAAAGTAATTAAATTAAAACTTGAAAATAAGAATACTGGAAATATTCTTGTTCTTCGAAATAAACGAGCACTCCACCACAAGTCGGTTGGATCTGCTCGGAGACTTCTTGAATTGAAAGAAAAATACGACAAGGAATAAAAAGCACTAGATCTAACGTAAGGTTAGATCAGTGAAAAATACACAACAATTTCTAGTGTAGAAATTGTCGTGAGAAAATTATAATAACTTAAAACTGAAATAAAATCTAAACAAAGAAACTGAAAACGAAAATAAATAAATTCAAAGTACAAAACTGGAATAAAATTGCGAAATAAAGAAAGAACGGTTGTTCGGTAAAAATGTCGACCCTTGCTCTGTGCCTTGGATGTTGTATTTATAGCTTCACTTAGTAACTGCCTTTTCCAATCTCGTACCCGAATAAGTGGTCATCGTGTGTGAAATATAACTTCCTTAAGAGTAGGAGACGGACGCCTTAGAAGAATAAGTCAAACATGAGACGTGCGTCTCACTTCTGCGTGGGAAAGTGGTGGACCCCACCTTGCTTGGGAGGCAGGCGCCTCCAAGGGAAGGGGTATGATGAGACGGCCGCCTCAGCCACGTGGCCCTTTGGTTTTGACGTGCTGGGCTTAGCTTGCTTTGGGCTTAGTCTTTGCTCTGTGAGTAATTGTTTTCTTCTTCTATAATTCCTCCCTTTCTGATATATCACCCCTAGCTTCATTTCTTCGGCTTTTTAATCCGATTTTTCCTCGATTATACTTCTTTGCTCAATTTATCTTTATCTAATACAAATACCTGAAACATTAAAAATACCAACGTATTACAGAAATAAAACAAAATAATTAAATAAAAATAGAAACATTATCTATGAAAATTAAGTCAAATATGTTATATAAATTCGTGTTATCATATTTAAAAACGTATAATGCATTTTATATTGGATAGAAATGTCACCCTTACTTTAATGATTTCAGATTCGAAGTGATTAGCTGCTTGGAATTGGTGAGGATAGCTTTTAGAGTTGAGTCCTTTAGTTAAACCGCGTGTCAGTGTCGTGCTCTGGTAGATGTAACACGGGGGAAGCGTTTGAATTGAGATTCTGTATGAATATTAAATAATAGTTTTGGTTAATGTTTCGATTTATTGTCACGGAATAATTATGAGCGATGTATTTGGATTCGTTATGTTTCATTTCCGCTGTTAAACATAACTTTAAGTCTGTTTTATTTCATGATCCTTCTTCAGTGAAAGCATGACAACTATTTTGGTTAATTTGAAATATTTAAATTGTGACGCCTCTTAATTTGTGAATAAAAACTCTGATTAATATTTACGAACGCGGGTAATTAGAAGGGGTGTTACAATGCACATCATAAAGCATGCAACTTTCAACAACGGAACATGATATCAACAACAACATACCATGAATAAACAACACCGACAACATCACATGATATCAATACAATCATGAATAAACAACAGGGAAAACAACACATAAGCATCAATCTTCGTTCAACCTGTCAGAACAAATCTAAACCAGTTCATCCAACATTCCTAGAACTACCATAGTTCACAAATCGGAAAATCGACACTTTTCAAAATAAAATTCCATTAATTAGTGTTTTCTTCATTTCATAAAATAGTATTTTTAATTTAGAGAATAACTTCCAAAACGGTGTTTAAAAAGGACTTATGGTTTGGAAAATACGAGTTTTTAAAGTTTGAAGCATTTTTGTAAAAGCTACAGGGGTATCTGGTTACCCCAGGGAAGAACCTGGTTCCCCACTAATTGGAAAACACACGCCTCTGGATTTTTGTATGGGAAACCGGTTCCTCCAAACTGGAACCCAGTTCCCACGTGAAAAATCACAATTTTTAGTAAGTTTAACAAAGGGAACCCGGTTCCTCCATACTGGGAACCGGTTCCTGAGACACAAAAATAGTTCCCTCTCTAGAATTTATTATGGGAACTCGGTTCCCATGCGTTCTGTAGCAAAAAATACTCAATTTGATAGCATCCTTCTTCCCAACTCAAAACCAATCATTCCTTTACGAATCAACACATCCAATATCACAAAAATCATCCCAACAACAGTATCATAGTGAGATTTAACACAATTCAACCACATCCAATAATCCTATAACATCCATTCATTCTAATTTCATGCAATTTGGTAAATTTGGGTCAAATCCTACAAACCTAGAGAATTCTAAATTGGGATTTCTAACATGTTAATCAATCCTATTGATTATCAAAACTCATAAGGCATAACAATCAGATAAAATCACCCCTTACCTTAAGGATTCATCGGATTCTGACACTTTTGGCTTTTCCTCCTTCCTTTTCCTCTTCTCACTTTCACGTAGAATGAATATTCCCAAATGGCTTCTCTTTTCCTTTCCTTTTTTTCTTATTAATATAAAATAATAATAATAAAACAAATAGTGTAAGTAGAGCGTTTTACTCCTCACACCCCCACTTTACACTTCACACCACCAACAATTCCACTTTTATTTTAATTAAATAATTCCAATAATCCAAAAATACCAATAATTAAATTTCTAATTAAATTAATAATTAAAAATTCTAATTATTTAATAATCGAAATATTGGGGTGTCACAGGGAGGATTACTTACAGTTTGGAAAGAGGATTCAGTGGAGGTCATTTATAGTTTCAAAGGGGAGGGTTTCTTGGGCACAAAACTTATTTGGAAGAAGATGATGCACTATATGGTCATAGTGCTCTTCGTGCCTTATCAATAAAAATAAGGAATTATGAAAGAAACTTTTGGAATTAAAGGAAGCTAACAAAAATGGGGAGTGGATAATTATAGGGGACTTTAACGCTATTAAGCATAGTAGGGAGAGAAAATGAAGACAAAACATAGTGAACAATGGAGAAATACATATTTTCATGGATTTCATTTTGGAAAGAAATTTGGTGGATGTTCCTTCGAAGGGTAAGAAGTTTACTTGATATGGAGGGGATGGAATATCTATGAGACGTATTGACCAATTTCTTGTGTCGGATGTAGTTGTGAATAGGTGGAATGTTATTGGGCAATTGATCGAAGATAGAGATATATCGGACCATTTTCCAATATGGTTAGTAGTGGACAAAGAAAATAAGGGCCCCAAACCATTTAAGTTTAATAACAAATGGTTCTCTCATAGTTATATTCTTCCTTTTGTTGAGAAGGAATGAAAGGAAATCCGGGTGATGGGAAGATGCGATTTTGTGTTGAAAGAAAATCTTCGTATTTTAAAAGGAAGGTTACGTGAATGAAATTCAAATGTTTTCTTGGAATAAATTTGGAGGTGGAGGATAGAGTGAAAATTATCAATGATGGAGATGTCCTATTGGAAGACTTGGTTGAGGAGGAAGTCACAAACATTCTAAACGATAGAAAAGAAGTAACTAGAAGCTTTTGGATGAAAATGAGAATTAAAGAAAACATGTTTTTCCAAAAAGCGAAGGTGAAATGGCTTAATGAATGGGATAGTAATAGTAGTTTCTTTCATAAAGTAATGAAGGAAAAAAGAAGTTATAATCATGTCGGCCCATTACTCGCTTCGGGAACTCTTCTTGATTCGGTGGAGGAGGTTAGGGAAGAGGTGTGGGATCATTTTGCGAAGAAATTTAAAATAATAGAAGGGGAGAATTTGTCTCTTGAAGGAATGGGGTTTGATCGTATTAGTAGGGAAGAAAAATAGAGTCTCGAGATTCCTTTTCAAGAAGAGGAGGTTAGGGAGGCGATTTGGGAGTGTTGGAATTCCAAGAGTCCGGGTCCCGATAGGTATACCTTTCTTTTCATCAAAAGATGTTGGCTCTTCATCAAGGAGGATTTCATTCATTTCTTTAATTGTTTCCATTCCGGGGAAGCTTTAACTAAAGCAGTTACTTCTTTGTTCTTAACCCTTGTTCCAAAGTCTCCTAACCCGGTTGGTTTAGATTATTATAGACCTATCTCTTTGGTTGGTTGTATGTATAAAGCAGTGGCTAAGGTTTTGGTGGATAGACTTAAAAGAGTGTTACATTCTATTGTGTCTCTGTGCCAAAGAGCGTTTGTGCCGGGGAGACAACTTCTTGACGGGGTTGTAGTTGCGAATGAAGTGGTGGATTTTGCTAAAAAGGAAAAGAGGAAATGTCTTTTATTCAAAGTGGACTTCGAGAAAGCTTATGACAAAGTGGATTGGCATTTCCTTAATTTCTTGTTGGATAAGATGAACTTTGGTGTTAGGTGGAGGAAATGGATTGAGTTGTTGGTGTTTCATAGTAATATGTCGGTTCTTGTTAATGGGAGCCTAACAAGGGAATTTAAGGTAGAAAAAGGTTGAGACAAGGCGATCCTCTATCACCTTTTCTCTTTGTTTTGGTAGCGGAGGGTTTGACAAGATTAGTTAGGAGATCCATGGATTTCGGGGAATATTGTGGCTTTGCAATTAATGGTCGTTGTACCATTGATATTCCTCAATTTGCAGATGACACTCTTTTGGTAGGTGAAGGTTCTTGGAGGCAAGTTTGGACAATAAAGTCGGTTTTGAGAGCTTTTGAGCTTGTTTCTGGACTAGGGATCAATTATCATAAAAGCAAATTGATTGGTTTGAACATGAATCCTTTTTTTTGTGGAATCAGCTTCTTTTGTTCTCTCTTGCAAGGTAGAGTCTAGAAACTTTAGTTTCCTTGGCATTCTGGTGGGATCTAATCCTAGAAAATATGCTACTTGGGCGCCTCTAATTCTTAATATGAAAAAGAGGCTTTCCGGGTGGAAGAATAAATTTCTTAATCTAGGAGGCAGGATTACTTTGTTGCGTTCTATTCTGTGTTCCATCTCTATATTCACTATGTCCTTTTACAAGATGTCGTCGAAGGTGGCAAAGGAGTTCATGATTATTCAAGGCAAATTCTTATGGGGTGGAGTGGAGGGAACAAGGAAGATTCATTGGGTAAATTGGAAGAAAGTTTTCCTACCTATAGAGTTGGGAGGCTTGTGACACCCCAAATTAATTCAAGTATTAAATAATTAGGAATTTAATTATTAATTTAATTAAAGGCTTAATTAATAATATTTTTGGATTAAATGGATTAATTAATTATTTAATTAAAAGGAAAGTTGGGGGTGTAAGGTTTAATTGGAGGTGTGTGGAGTAAAAAGCTCTACTAAATAATAACTAATTTATTTCTATTATTTGGCAATAATAAAAGGAATAAATAAAGGAATATAATAAGGAGGATAAGAAGGAAAAGGAAGGTTATTTGGAAAAGTCATCCTACGTGAGATTAGAGAAGAGAAGATAAAAGAGGAAAAAGCCAAACGTCGAGAATTCGAAGAATCATCTCGAGGTAAGGGGTGATTTCATTCAATTATAATGTCTTATGGGTTTTGGGATGCAATTGGATGATTAGTATGTTAGGAATCTTGAAAATTGGATAATTTGGGTTTTATAGGATTATCCCTAAGTGTGTCGAATTATAAGAATTTGTAACCGTAGTAATGTTATGGAATGTTTGGGAATAAATGAATTGAGCCATGTAGTATAATACCGGTGGTTGTTGGATGAAAAGTAGTGTTTTTGATGTTTGGATCCGTATGGGAATGCTATGGAATAAGTTAGAAACATTTTGCTGTCAAAACTAGTGTTTTCTGTCGTGGGAACCGGTTTCCATGTGGGAGAACCCGGGTTCCCAGTGTTTTGATCACTAAAAATGGCATTTTTGAACGCAGGAACCGGTTCCTCATATGGAGGAACCGGGTTTCACTGTTTCTTTTTGAAAAATACTAAACTTTAAAAATTCATAACTTTCAAACCGTAAGTCCGTTTTAGTCGCCGTTTTGGACGTTGTTTCTTAAATTAAAGCCTCTATTTTATAAAATAAAGAAAATTATAATTAATGGATTTTATTTTGAAAAGATCCATTTTTCCGATTTGTGAACTATGTTAGTTTTAGGAATGGTGGATGGATTGGTTTAGATAGTTCTGACAGGTTGAACGAGGATTGATGCTTATGTGTTGTTTCCTTGTTGTTTATTCATGATTGTATTGATATCATGTGTTGTTGTTATTGTATATACTGGTGATAGTCTTACTAATTGTAGAGTAAGCGTTTGGCATATTTATGCTTTGTGATAATTTATTTCATGATTATGTTGTTATCATGTGATACTCGTTGATGTTGGCATTATGTGGAATTATGTTGTGATCATATTCCGTTGAATTGATGTTGCATGATTTTATGGTGCATGCATAAGCATTGTTTATGGTTCATTCCCATTGTGTGGAATTGAACTTGCAGAGCCAATAAACTTACCAGGAAACAGAGGTAGTGAGGCTGGATTCTTGACCCAATGGTTATGGGCGAATCATGGGTTTCTGCTGTTTTCCGAGTGTGATGGAACAGAGGGTGAACTCGGTTCACGTTTGGTACCACATTCATAGAGTCTGCATTGCATATGATATTGTAACATGCTAGGATGGTTTCCAGTGTTGCAATTTCCATTGATTGTTATATTTGCATAATCATTTTGTGGAAATGCAATTGTGAACTGAACTATGATTATGTTAATGACAGTGGACTAATATATTGATTTATTCTGTTGTATTTAAAGAACGTATAATGCATTTTATATTGGATAGAAATCTCACCCTTACTTTGATGATTTCAGATTTGAAGTAATTAGCTGCTTTGGAATCGGTGAGGACAGCTTCTAGAGTTGTGTTCCTTAGTTAATCCGCGTGTCAGTGTCATGCTCTGGTAGTTGTAACACTAGGGAACGTTTGATTGGGACTTCCTTATGCATTTTAATGATGTTTTGGTTATGTTTTGGTTTATACCCTGGAATAATTATGGATCGATGTATTCCGGATTCTATGTTATGATTCCGCTGTTAAAAACATAACATTTCGATTGGTTTTATTTAATGAGTTCTTCAGTGAAAAGCATGACCACTGCTTGGTTATATTTTGAATTATTTAAATTGTGACACCTCTTAATTTGTGTTTAAAAACTCTGATTAAAATTTATAAATCGCGGGTAAATTAGAAGGGGTATTACAAGGCTTAGGGGTGAAATTTTTACCGGATTTTAAGTTAGCTCTTCTTAACAAGTGGGGATAGAGAATTTTACAAGGGGAAGACAATCATTGGATTGATATTCTAAAGGCCCGGTGTGACACCCCAAATTAATTCAATTATTAAATAATTAGAAATTTAATTATTAATTTAATTAAAGGTTTAATTATTGGCATTTTTTAATTAATAGATTTAATTATTTAATTAAATAAATGGATGTGTTAGGGGTGTGAAGTAGATTTGGGAGGTGTGTAGAGTAAAAGACTCTAATTAATCTAATTTATTTATTTCTATTATTTGGAAAATAAAAAGGAATAAATAAAGGAAGGTGAGAAGAGGAATTAGGATTCATTCTACGTACTTTTGGAAAAGAGAAGAGAAATAGGAGAAAAAGCCAAACCGTCGGAAGTTTGAAGAATCATCGCGAGGTAAGGGGTGATTTGATCTGATTATTATGCCTTATAGGTTTTGATGATCAATAGAATAATTCAATCCGTTAGAAATCTCGAATTAGGATTCTAGGTTGTGCCCTAACGTTATAATCCGACGTAAAACCTTGATTGGAATTGTTATGAACGAGTAATTTATGTAAGATGATCCTAGGCTAATTGGAAAACATGATTTTGTGGTCAAATGGATATAAAAACGTATTAAGAAATTCTGTTCTGGTATAATTTAAAGTTTGGTGATGAATGGAATTAATGGGAATTGGAAACAGTGAAGAAAAACTGGTTTTTGGGTGAAAATTAACAGTATAGGTCGACACATAGCTTTATGGATCGATGCAAGCAGCAAAATTTTGGAAAACCAGAGGCGTGGAAAACATATGCATCGACTCATAGGCCAAAAATCAAACCTATGCATCGACACATACGTGTTATGCATCGACACATACTGAACCAATTTTGAAAAATACAGAATTTTTAACTGTATGCATCGATGCATACGACCTATGAGTCGACTCAAGCAAGTTATGTATTGACACATGAGGTTTTGTGTCGATACATACTGTACTGGGGCAGAACATGATTTTCTGAAAACGGTTTCGGTCATATCTTTGCGACCGTAACTCCGATTTAGGCATAGTTGGTATCGTTGGTAAGCTTAGAACGAGTACTATCTATTCAAAATATTTTTAAAACCAGTAATTGAGATCCTGAAGGATTGTTTTGGTTTCCGTAGTAGGTATTCGTTGTAATTCGTAATCATTCGTTGTGTATACTTGTTGTATGTTAATTTCATGTGTTGTAATTGACGTTATATGTCATGACTTGCTGTTATCATGTGTTGTTGATGGTGTTGGCTATGTATGGCATGGTGTGGAATCATGTTGTAATCATATTCTTTGGATTGAATGTTTCATGCTTAATGATGTGCATGCATATGCATTCTGGTGGAGTTAATTCCCATTGTGTGGAATTTGGCTCGTATTGCCAATAACCGTACCCGGGTGATTGTGGGTGGTGAGGCTGAATTCGTGTTTGGGTGATTGTGGATGAATTGATGTTGGTGACTTGGTCACGTTTGGTACCACATGCATGGAATCTGCATTGCATATGTAATTATAACATGTTAGGAAGAATTCCACTGTTATACTTGCATTGATTGTTATTATGTGCCTAACGAACTGTATGGCATCGTATTTGTGGATTGTTATCTGGTTATGCTAATGCGGGTGGAATAATGCATTGATTGTTTTATTGTTTTAAAGAAATGTATAATGCATCTTAATTTTGATAAAATCTCACCCTTACTTTGATGATTTCAGATTGAAGTGATTAGCTGCTCAGGAATTGGTGAGGATGGCTTATAGAGCTGTGCTATTTATATTGTCTGCGTGTCAGTGTCATGCTCTGGTAGTTGTAACACTGGGGAATGATCGTTTTGGAATTTTAAAAACATTAAACTTGTTTCTGTTGAGTTTATGTTTGGAATAATTATGATTTGATTTTATTTCGGGTTTTATATTATTTCCGTTGTGTAAAACATAATTGTTGGTTTGAAATATATTTAATAAGTTCTTCAGTAAAAGCATGATTACTAGTTTGTTGTTTTGTTATTTTGAATTTTTAAATTGTGACGCCCTTTCGTTATGTTAAAACTCTGATTAATTATATAAATCGCGGGGAAATTAGAAGGGGTGTTACACCCGGTATAAGGATGTGGCTATTTAAGTGCATTGTGGTGTTGATTCGGTTTCTCAAGCTAAATAAAAAAGGTGGAAGGACATAATAAATAATGGTAAGTTACCCTTTGTTGATCCTATCTCATCCTTATGTAAGCGTGTCATCAGGAATAGATTTCACATTCCTTTTTGAGAATCGAAGTGGTTGGGAGATGCTTGCTTAAGAGATGAATTTCTGGATTTATTCTTGTCATCTAGTTTGAAGCGAGTTTCGATGGCCGGTATGAGAGGATGGAGGGAGGGATTATGGTCTGGGGGGGGGGGATTTAGGTATAAATGCCATTTTGTTATCTTCCAAAGAGAGAGAGCATTTGGGAGCCGTTAGACTTATTTTAGAAGAAGTCTTGTTGAGGTCGTCGTTGGCGGACCAGGTGGTGTGGTTGGGGGTACCTAGTGGTATGTTCTCGGTTTCCTCATGTTATGGTTTTTATGAAAGAAGTAGAGTTCCTTTTGGCCCTCGTAGTAGAGAGGAAGTAGCTTTGGGTAAGATTTGGAAGATGGACGTCCCGTTCAAGGTAAAATCTTTTGGTTGGAGATTTTTGTTGAATAGACTTCCTATGAAAGACTCTTTCGCGGTTAGAGGAATTTCTTTTCATAATGATTCTTTACTTTGTTCTTTTTGTGGGAGGGAGGTGGAGTCTTTAGACCATGTTTTTTACAAGTGTAGTGTGATAAAGTTTGTGTGAATACAAATAGCTATTTGGGTAGACAGACCGGTAGATAGAAATGATAATATTCTTTCCAATTTTTGGGATTTGTATTAGTTTTGTAAAGAAAAGAAGGTAAAAGATAGCAAATTGGGTGTGGTGTGGTTGACATCTATGTGGATAATATGGCTTGAGAAGAATAATATATGTTTCTGGGAAGATAAGTGTGATGTTGATCACATGGTTTGGAGTATAAATTTTTTGATTTGGAAGTGGTCATTCATAGGAGATATTGTTCATTCCAATTACAGTTTCTATGATTTTAGCAAAGATTCTTTGATTTTCCTATCAAAACTATAATTGGTAGATAGTTTCTTCTTTTTGTTTTGTTGGGTTTTGGTTATACTCGTTTCATTGTGTAAAAAGGTTTGAGAACCTATAGTTCTCGTATTAATATAAACTTGCTTACACAAAAAAAAGAAGATAAAATATAGGAAAAGTTTAATTTCAAATTAATTTTTTTTATATAATTTAACTCTAAAATAGTTTTTAAAAAATAAATTATTTAAATTAAATTTATGGATGGATATCCATCCATTAAAAACATGTTAATGGATGGATTTGATGAATTTTATTCTTAATAGATGGATCGGATTGGATTTTTTGAAAGAAATTTGACTGGATTCTTAATGGATTGTTTCAATACATCTATTAACAATCCAATCTATATCCATAAAATCCATCCATTTTGCCACCCCTAATTTTATCTATATTTTTCTTTTCCTTTTGGATTTAATAAAATGAGAATAGTTACATACAATTATGTAGGTGTGGTTCATACTTTTCTCCAATAAAAATATGACAAATGTGTTTAAATATCTTTTAAGGAGTATAATTAGGAGAAAATTACATATGTGTAGGAGGAAATTGCATATGTATAGGAGAAAATTATACACTTGTCATATTTTCATTTGAAACAAGTATGAACCACACCTAAGCAATTGTACCTAAGTGTTTTTCTTAATAAAATTATGTGACGACTCTGTTGTATTTCGAGTGTTTCTTACACTTGGATAATTTTCCTTGCATAACCGACTCTCGAACCTAATCTTGATCGCGACTATCATTTTTTGTTCTTTTGAGGGTATTATTTATATTTTTCTTTTTCTTTTGGAATTAATGAAATTATGTAACGACTTTGTTGTATTTCGAATGTTCCTTACTGAAATTCCTGGCAGCAGATACGTGATGTCACAGAGAATGTTATGACACACTATCTGACACTCTGTTAACAATTCACACAATAAATATAAACAGCACTAAAGAACACAATAAGTTGTTTACCGAAATGTCTAACTACACCTACATGGAGGCTACCAAGCCGGGAGGAAATTCACTATTAGTAGAATTAATTCAGGAATAAACCAACCAGTTTATCTCTTTCACTTAAAACCTATCCAATGCAACTTCAACCTAAGTCCTACTTAGATCTGAGTTCCTACTCACTCCCCCTCAATCACAACAGTGATATCAACCTATTGAATAATTGAATTGTGAAGACACACTTCAATAAACTATCTTGATCTTGCTTCAAAGCTTTCAATCAAGAGACAAGCACTCGTGCTTCAAAGCTTTGAGTGATAAACTACCCTTACAAACAAATCCTAGTCCAAGGCACTTATCAATTGATAATTGCTTGGCTCACAAGAGAAACTAGAATTACACAAATAACAACCTGCTAAATCTTCAATACATTCGAGGGAAGCAGTATAAGGTTGAATTCCTTTTATAGAAGCGATCTAAACTTTTTGGGCTTCCATAAAGATAGCTAGGGTTCATTTAATTTAATCCTAAAAACATGGTCTTTTTAACAACCAATTTAGGTTTAACTAAGATTAACCTAGCAGCCACGTGAGCATGCATTTTAATAACAGAAAAACATAATATAGCTCAACAAACTTCGAAAACTCTCAAGAAAAGCAGTTCGAGCATAAATGTCACACGAATGTCATAACATACGTGATGACATCGATATTTTCTCGAAATTCCGACTAACATTTAGCTTCGGTTAAAGTACTTGCATAATTCTTCTTCCGAATTTATCTTCTACCTGAATGCAGAATGTCATAACATTGGTCATGACATCGGTCATTCTTCTTGCGAAAGCAGTTCACAACCAATCCGGTGTACACTGCATAATTCTTCTTCTGCATAATTTATCTTCTACCCAGAATGCACAGAATGTCATAACATTGGTCATGACATCAGTCATTATTCTTGCAGATTTCCAGCAAAATAGTTCACAACCAATCTGAGTTGTACCTGTATAATTCTTCTTCTGCAGAATTTGTCTTCATACTAGAATGTCATGACATCAGTCACGACATTGTCACACAGATCTGGTTTTACCAAAAATTACAGCCAACACAGAATCTGTTATGCAAAGATTCTGAGCTGCACCTGTAAATACACTCCTTCTACAGAATTTGTCTTCATACCAGAATGTCATGACATCAGTCAAGACATTGTCACACAGATCTGGTTTTACCAAAAATTGCAGCCAACACAAAACACTTACAAACTCCCCCTTTGGCAAATTTTTTGGCTAAAACCAACTACACTATCAGAGAGCAGTGGAATTAAAAAATCAAACTACCATACTAAACCCAGAATAATCCTAATTACTTCTCCCCCTTTTTAGCCACAAAAGGGGCCAAAGGTAGAATTTCCCAGTACATCAAGAACAAAAGCACATCATTAGTTTCAGGCCAGTAAAACAAAATCAGAACCACAAAAAAAATCAGTTAAACAGCAACCTGCACCAAAAACAAAACACCAACAGCTCTCTTCAGGTAACCAAGCAGTAACCAATAACTCAGGAGATGATCTTTTTCATCCCTCTAAGATGCAAATGACCAAGCTTTTGGTGCCACAATTTCACTTCCTTTTCTTCTTTGGCTGTAGAGCACACAGAAGATAGGTTAGTGCTCTCAGACTCCCACAAGTAACAATTATCTTTTAACCTGACTCCTCTCATTACAACTTCTTGTTTTTCATTGGTTACAAGACATTCAGACTTGGTGAAGTTGACCTTGAATCCCAGATCACACAGTTGACTGATACTTATGAGATTGGAAGTCAAACCATTTACCATGACACTTCATTTAGGTTTGGAACCTGGCGGTCAAGTTTCCAACACCTTTGATTTCTCCTTTAGCTCCATCTCCAAAAGTGACATAACTAGTAGTATGAGGTTTGACATCATTCAGTAGACTCTTGATTCCAGTCATATGCTTAGAGCATCCACTGTCAAAGTACCAGTCTTCCGTGGCAGAAACTCTAAAGGAGGTGTGAGCTATCAGGGTTGCAGTCTTTTTCTTCCACTGTTGAGTATATGGTACCTTGTTGGTCTTAGGCTTGACATATGGGGTCTGATTAGGATATCCATATAGTTTGTAGCAAAATGGATTTATGTGCCCAAACCTTCCACAATAATGACATCTCCATCTTTGAAACTTTTTCTTCATGTTTCTATGATCTTGATGTTGAGCCCTATGTTGTGACATCTGCTTTAACATTGGTTTATCAGGTCTCTTCTTCTTCTTTTCACCTGATATCTGCCTTGACATTGGTTTATCAGGTCTGTTCTTCTTCTTGTTACCAACAGGTTTCTTTGCAGCCACATATCCTAGTCCAGACAAATTTCCTGCATTTTGTCCCGTCTGAAGGATTTCTTCCAACTTGTCAGTTCCAGTTGTTAACATCTTGACAGACTTAGTCATCTGTTCTAGTTTGGAATTCAGCACTAGAACTTCACCTTCTAGATGACTTATAGTAGCAGTGTCTTCCTTCTTCTCAGCCTCCAACTTCATAATGAGCTTTTTTTCTCATTTTTTGGCGGACTTGACGCTTCGATACGACTTCTTATAAGTGTCAGCAAGTTCTTCAAATGTCACTTCCTCATCACTAGAATCATTTTCAGAGTTACAAACACCAGAAAGTGCAGTAACATGTTTGACAGATTCTTTTTCAGAATCACTTTCTGAGTCACCATCAGACCTAGTGACAGACATTCCTTTCTTTTGTTTCTTTAGAAAGGTAGGACATTCAGCTTGAATGTGCCCATATCCTTCACATCCATGGCACTGAATTTCTCTGCTTTGACTTCCCTTTTCTTCAGACTTGGTTCTTCTGTTGGAGTCATAAGTTCTGCTAATGTCAGATGAGATGTTCTTGACATTGGACCTTGACTTTGGGTCAATTCTCTTTATGATTCTGTTGAACTGTCTTTCAAGCATAGCTATAGCTTCTGATATATTCTCTTCATCACTTTCTTCAGTTTCCTCTTCAGTATTAGATACAAAAGCTATTCTGTTGTTCTTCTTTTCAGCATTGTCACTAATTTCCATCTCAAATGTTTGGAGGGAACCAATCAGTTCATCCACCTTCAAGTTGCAGATGTCCTGAGCTTCTTCTATGGCAGTCACCTTCATAACAAACCTTTTTGGCAAAGATCTGAGAATCTTTCTTACAAGTTTTTCTTCAGACATTTTTTCTCCTAAGGCTCCTGAGGTATTAGCAATCTCAAGAATGTTCATGTGAAACTCATGAATGGTCTCATCTTCCTTCATCCTCAGGTTCTCAAATTTGGTAGTGAACATCTGAAGTCTTGACATTTTAACCTTGGACGTACCCTCATGTGTGGTCTTGAGAGTGTCCCAAACATCTTTGGCCAGTACACACTGATGCACAAGTCTGAATATGTTTCCATCAATTCCATTGAACAAAGCATTCAATGCTTTAGAGTTCCCCAGGGCCAACTCTTGTTCCTTTTTGCTCCATTCTTCCTCAGGTTTCTGACTAATAGTTCCATCTTTCTCAATCTTGATAGGATGTTCCCATCCTTTGTCAATAGCTCTCCAAGCTTTATTATCCAGTGATTTCAAGAAGGCAATCATACGAGGTTTCCAGTAGTCATAGTTTGATCCATCCAGGATGGGTAGTCTGTTCCAAAATCCTCCTTCCATAGTGCCAGAAAATAATATCCCTAGATCTCACCTGAAATAACAGTGGTGCCCGCCGATGCCAATTGAAATTTCGGCGCAGATCGTGATGTCACAGAGAATGTTATGACACACTATCGACACTGTTAATAATTCACACAATAAATATAAAGCAAAGAAAGAACACAATAAGTTGTTTACCGGTTCGAGGTCTAACTACACCTACATCGGAGGCTACCAAGCGGGGAGGAAATTCACTATTAGTAGAATTAATTGGAATAAACCAACCAGTTTATCTCCTTCACTTAAACCTACCTAATGCAACTTCAACCTAAGTCCTACTTAGATCCGAGTTCCTACTCACTCCCCTCAATCACGCGGTGATATCAACCTATTGAATAATTGAATTGTGAAGACACACTTCAATAAACTATCTTGATCTTGCTTCAAAGCTTTCAATCAAGAGACAAACACTCGTGCTTCAAAGCTTTGGTGATAAACTACCCTTACAAACAAATCCTAGTCCAAGGCACTTATCAATTAATAATTGCTTGGCTCACAAGAGAAACTAAATTACACAAATAACAACTGCTAAATCTTCAATACATTCCAGTGCAGCAGATATAAGGGTTGAATTCCTTTTATAGAAGCGATCGAAACTTTTTGGGCTTCCATAAAGATAGCTAGGGTTCACTTAATTTAATCCAAAAACATGGTCTTTTAACAACCAATTTAGGTTTAACTAAGATTAACCTAGAAGCCACGTGAGCATGCATTTTAATAAGAAAAACATAATATAGCGACTCAACAAACTTACGAAAACTCTCGGGAAAAGCAGATTCTCGAGCGATAAATGTCACACGAATGTCATAACATCATTATGACATCAAGATATTTTCTAAATTCCAGACAACATTTAGCTTCGATGGTGTACTTGCATAATTCTTCTTCTGTAGAATTTATCTTCTACCCAGAATGCACAGAATGTCATAACATTGGTCATGACATCAATCATTCTTCTTGCAGATTTCCAGCAAAACAGTTCACAACCAATCTGAGTTGTACCTGCATAATTCTTCTTCTGCATAATTTATCTTCTACCCAGAATGCACAGAATATCATAACATTGGTCATGACATCAGTCATTATTCTTGCAGATTTCCAGCAAAACAGTTCACAACCAATCTGAGCTGTACCTGCATAATTCTTCTTCTGCAGAATTTGTCTTCATACCAGAATGTCATGACATCAGTCACGACATTGTCACACAGATCTGGTTTTACCAAAATTACACCAACACGTAATGTTATAAAGATTAGGCACACGTAAATACACTCCTTCTGCAGAATTTGTCTTCATACCAGAATGTCATGACATCAATCAAGACATTGTCACACAGATCTGGTTTTACCAAAAATTGCAGCCAACACAAAACACTTACACTTACGTTTGGCTATTTTTACGGTGCGACATCCTCTCATTTAGGGGTTAAGGATATATTTAATAATTTTATGTGATCATTATACACTAAAGATGATAGATTTGACTGATATCATACATTCTTCTTTATTATTGATGGTTAAAAAAATATATTTGATAATTTTTATGTGTTTATTAGTATGCAATAAGGATGGTAGATTTGAGTGATATCTTACATTCTTCTTTCTTATTGATGGTTAATATTGTTTTTGTTACATGATTGATGGTTATTATTGATGGTTAATATTGTTTTTGTTACATGATTGATGGTTATTATTTTTGATGGTTAATATTGTTGATATTATATTTCTTGGGTCTCTTTGATTTACCTTTAAAAATTTAGATTTTATTTATTTATTTTTAAAAATGATTTCTACAAAAATATATTTTAAAATATTATAAATTTTATAAATTTGTTTTTTTAAATTGATAGATTAATTTTAACCTCCTTTAATATAAATTGGAAGTTCAAAATATAATCAAAATATAATTTTTTTTAAAAATTTACGTTTCAAAAATACTTTTTATAAAGTGACTATATGAAATAGCTGGAAAAAAATGCCCTTAATTTGAGCTATTCAAATTGCTGCTAAATCATGCTTCATGAATATGCTTCCAAACATCCATTAAGCTTTTCCAGACAAATCATTCTAGCGAGATTGTTGCTATCCATGATTTGAAGAGTTCCCTCTTTCTTCGGAACACGTTTTGAAGAGTTTAAGTATAGCCCACCCACCACCATCCGTTAGTGACAAAACGACGGGGATGAGATGAAATAGACACAATTTCATTTTAGAGACACAGTTTCATTTTTTTCTTTTCTTTTTTCAAGTATGCATTTAAATTTTATAATAGGAATGTCTTGTTTGATGTGTTTCGACGTGTCAGAGTATATATGAAGAAAGAGGTGTTACTGAAATTTTTGATGGACACACTTGAGGGAAGATCGACACTTACGTCAATCGATGTTTTAGTGTACCGGTGGATATGAGGGAAACATGCCTGTGTGGATTTGGCGGGAGTTTTTTCACTGGTGGGTTTGAGGGATGATCGTTTTACTATGGGACAAGCAGCTCTACTCCAGTAAAGTGGTCAAACATAAGAAAGCGTGTTCTGAAAATCGACATATTTTTATATCATTTATCTTATGAATAACAATGTTGTATCTCCAAAGTCTATGAATGTAGTTTTTAAAAAAATTGATTTTACAATTCAAAAAGGAGTTGCGGCGTAGCTTGTTGTCTATTTGCGTTCTATTTATGTGCAATAATTTCAGTTGGATGCATCTCGAAAATGCAACCCACAAGAATATACGCAAGTCAATTTATTTTTTTCCAAACAACTTTAATAAGATGCCACCATGTGTGCATCAAAAGTCTTGATTTACCTCAGCTGATAGAGCGTAATAAACTTCCTCAAAACACTGTTTCTACTTTATCAGAAATAAACTTCTGCAAAGGAACCCAAGACATTGTAGTTTCCAAATACAATTTTGTATATTCCTTGAATCTTGTCAGCATTGACTTGCGTGATAATTCTATCAATGGGACATGTAGCCACTTCAAACTTGGTAGCTCTTGACCTTCATAACAATCAATTGAGGCAATGTAGCCATCAAATGTGACCTTCAAATGTGTTGCATCTAAATCAATATGGCCAGATATTTAAGTTAAACCAGAAATTGCAGATCTCAAAACATTTAAATATCACAACACTCGGATCTTACTAAAGGCTGTAGAATACTTAGCAGAAATTCATATGAAATATATCATGAACAAAACAGAAAGTAAGTCGGAAACTAGTTTTCCACACTTTACGGGAATATTAAAAACGTGTTATTTATTATCATATAGAATTATACATAAAGAACAACAAATGCAGAAATATAAAATACTATTTATTATACTAATTAGCAGACACACTAGATCATAATGCAACTAGCACCTTAAAACTGTGTAAGTTTTTCCTCTCTCAGTTGCATATTCAATATGCATCCAAGGAAATATTTTGCAGAGAATTCTGTCGGCAAGTCTCCAATAACCTACCCTCCATTTCTTCCAAAACATGACAGGACCAATGATCATTCCGAGTCCAAAAACAAATCCCAGTTCTACACTTAAAAAGTTCAAGTCTGTTGAACAGACTAGACTTTCACATGCTGGTTGTGGATGCAAGTCCTTCATTTTATCATATGGTAGCATTTCATTCAATGGAGGACCATATAGCTCATCATTTCCTTCAAAGGAAGATCCTCGAAATGATTGAAGTTGAGTACCTGTTGGAATCTTCCCCACCAAATGATTGAAGGAAAGATTCAAATAAGAAAGGAAGGTTATACTTGCTAGTTGCACAGGAATTTCACCAACCAAAGAGTTATTTGAGAAGTCCAAGGACTCTAACTGTTTCAGATTCCCTATCGAAGATGGGATTTTACCTGTAAGACTGTTGTTTGAAAAATTCAAAATATAAAGTGCTTTCAAGTCCATCAACGACTCAGGTATTGGTCCTTCAAAAAAATTGGATGAGAAATCAATGGCTTTGTAAATTGTTAGAATGTTAACCCACTCCTGTTGTTGGCCTTTACATGTAACCGTAACACTATCATGATAATATGTGTTGTCGTAGGGCATTCCCAATTGGTTGAAGTCTACATTTTCATCCTCGTCGTTCATCATTCTTTCCCAGGTTGTGAAATACTTTTCGGGTAGTTTTCCATTGAAATTGTTGAAAGCAATGTCCATAATCTGAATCATTTTCCAAGCCTCATTTTCTATAGAATGCAAACATTCTATGGAACCATGAAATTTGTTGTTCCGCAAAACCAAGACATGGAGTGTTGATATACTATTTAAGAAGCATGGAAAACGATCAACAATTGGAGAGAGACTTGGGAATCGGCCCGTGTAAAAGATTTCCATGTAAGTTCAATCTTGTTAAAGCAAAAGAATCCGGAAATATATCTGGTATAGGTCCCGTGAGAATGTTATTCCTCATATTTAATTCCTCAAGGTAATTGGTCATTGTGATTAAACATGGAGGAATTGTTCCAGAAAAATTGTTGAAGGAAATATCAAGAAAATCAAGTTGTGAAGCATTGCATAAGTAATTAGGAATGTGTCCATGTAAATTATTGTTAGAAAAAGATAGAAACTTCAAGGATGATAGGTTATTAGCAACATCTTGTGGGAGAACTGAAAAATTATTGTATGAGTAATCAAGAAAAGAAGCCTGTTTAGGAAATGCAGGTATAGAGCCATGCAGTTTATTGTGAGAAAGCGTAAGTGATTGAAGATCATGGAGTTTCGAAATCCAGTATGGTATTTCTCCTTGAATTTGGTTATTTGAAAGGTCTAGAGCTATCAGTGTTGATTGATTTATCAAAAAAGTAGGGAATGATTTCAAGTTGCAGGATGCCAAACTTAAATATCTAAAGTCGGGAATTAAAGACAAATCAACATTTGCAACATTCTCATCGATTGATATGTTGTTGTGAGAAAGGGTAAGTCTAGTTAAACTTCTAAGCTTCAAAACGTCATCTAGCTGAAGAGACCCATTTAGTCTGTTAGAGGAAAGACCAATCATCTCCAATGATTGGAGTGTAAAAAGGGATAAAGGAATTTGGCCACTTAAATTATTATTAGAAAGGGCTAGGTAGGTAAGGTGTGTGAGGTTTGACAATGAATGTGGGATTTGACCACTTAAATTATTATCACGAAGGTATAGGGAGGTAAGGTGTGTGAGGTTTGACAATGAATGTGGAATTTGACCACTTAAATTATTATCAACAAGGTATAGGGAGGTAAGGTGTGTGAGTTTGACAATGAATGTGGGATTTGACCACTTAAATTATTATCAGAAAGGTCTAGGGAAGTAAGGTGTGTGAGCTTTGACAATGAATGTGGGATTTGACCACTTAAATTATTATCAGAAAGGTCTAGGGAGGTAAGGTGTGTGAGGTTTGACAATGAATGTGGAATTTGACCACTTAAATTATTACCAAAAAGGTCTAGGGAGGTAAGGTGTGTGAGGTTTGACAATGAATGTGGAATTTGACCACTTAAATTATTACCAAAAAGGTATAGGGAGGTAAGGTGTGTGAGGTTTGACAATGAATGTGGAATTTGACCACTTAAATTATTATCAGAAAGGTCTAGGGAGGTAAGGTGTGTGAGCTTTGACAATGAATGTGATATTTGACCACTTAAATTATTATGAGAAAGGTCTAGGGAGGTAAGGTGTGTGAGCTTTGACAATGAATGTGAGATTTGACCACTTAAATTATTATGAGAAAGGTCTAGGGAGGTAAGGTGTGTGAGGTTTGACAATGAATGTGGGATTTGACCACTTAAATTATTATGAGAAAGGTCTAGGGAGGTAAGGTGTGTGAGGTTTGACAATGAGTTGAGAAATAAACCATGGAGATTGTAGTTGTATGATAAGTCAATATCAAAAAGCGTTCCAATTTGAAAGATCTTTTGTGGAAATGTACCGATCAATCCACAATATGAAAGACGGAGGGTTGTCAGTTTTTTAAAATTAGCAAATGTTTCTGGAATAGAGGATAACAAATCGTTCCCATCAAGAATAATGACAGATAGGTTCACTAGTTTTGTTAGAGAAGAATAAGGGGTCCTGATAGATCACAATAAGACATACTCAACTCTTCCAGGTGACGTAGCGGCAACAAAGCGTTTCCCCATTCTTGTACCTCAGTTAATAAACTTATATCATCTAGATACAGTTGCCTGAGACTTGTCAGATTTTGGAGAAAAGTTTGCATATTTGGGATTTCAAATTGTGCATATTGAAATAATGACGAGCGTAAAGGGTAAGAGAGATCAAGTGTAACCAACCTTGTAAGCTATGAAATGTCTATTGGAATATCCCACGCAGAGATTGCATGTGATGACAAATTCAAGTAAGTCAATCGGTCCAACTTACTGAATCTTGATGCAATGCGAGAAGTAAAATTGTTAACTGCCAAGTTCAACTTCTGGAGATGTATGAGACTAAAAAGACTACTTGAATTGTCAAATACGCCAACCATGCCTTCTTCATAAGATCAAGGCCAATAACCTGTCCTTTGTTGTCACAAGTTACACCACTCCAATGACAACAAGCAGTGCTTTTATTCCATAGTATAAGTTTGGTAGAAAATTGAGGATCAAATGTGAAATTGTTTTTAAATTGGAGCAACAATGATTGTTGGTCCTCAAGACATTTGGCAGAGACAAGAGTGAAATATATGAAGTAGAAGGAAAGAAGGAATGAGAGTAAAATAATTTTCATTGTCATCTCTACTTACTCTCAGTTATGTTACAAATGGTCTTTTTATAGAAATTTTGTTGAAGCAAACTAGCAAAGCCGTGTGGAAAAAAAACGAGTGGTGACTGAGGTTTGAAGACTACATTGTCGCCTTGTATAACACTCTTTTATTTTCTAAAACATTCATTGAATTTATATTTCTATAGTCGTCTATCCTAAGTTTTTAGAAAAATCTACATTATTTTTAATATTTAAATTTTGCATTATTGTTTAATATTTAAATTGTATTTTTATTGTAACAAATTTTTAAGGAAGTAGTACGTGACAAGAAATATCTATTTTTTAGTTGTATCATAACATATTAAATTAATTTAGTGCGGGATGAGTATGAATGTGATATTAAACTAATTTAGTGGATAAAAATTCATGAAAGAAATAAAAGGATGAGAAGATTTTAAGAGAGGATAAGAAATTCTCTTAGAATGACAAATCACCACAATTATTGCATAGACAATTCTTTTTTTATTTTATAATTTCATATTGTTCTTGATGATATTTATTTTTTCTCAGTTGTGGCACAGTTTGTTTTATAAATAATTGTGTTGAATGCTATTACTTTTGCTTTACAAGTTTTATAGTGTATTTGGGTCAGAGGAGAGGTGAGGTAATATAATTTTTGGTTGCATCCCTCTAAATAGTGGGGATTTAGAGGAGAGGTGAGGTAATATAATTTTTATTATTTAAATTTCTTTTATATTTATTAAAATATTCTTAATTTTATTTTATATTTAAAAAATTATTTATTTCCTTCGTGCATGATTTTTACAATAGTTTCTATTAATTTATTATAATTTTTCTTTGACTTCAAATTCTTTTTTTTTTATATATTTAATATACATTATAATCTGAAATAATGTATTTGATTTTTTAATGTTACGGTGTAAGTTATAAATTTTTTTAATCAATCAATATTAAAATTTATGTTTAATTATTTATGCATATTTTATTATCAAAAGTTTTTACGAGTTTTTCACCTTTGAATATCATATGATGTATATAGGATCATAAGGATAAAAATATAAATTATTAATAATATTCCTTTCCACCATTTTTGAACAAGAGATATTTTTAATTAAAATCACTTCTTTCCCCTCCCCTCTTTTAAACCAAACATATATATTTTAAAAAATTGTCACACTCTGGTCCCCGTTCCTTTCCATCCATTAAAATTCTCATTTGAACCAAAGAGACCTTTAAAATATGAGTGTTTCTCATTTAGTCAACAGTCTTTTACTTGCAGTTTCACAAGCTATGAAGATGGTTACAAACAATACGAGGAAAAACCTTGAAAACAAAGGATGGAATCATTCAAATTAAACTCAATCACAATTTTGTATCACACAAAATCGCAGTTATTATGCCTAGCCCCATTAACAAGATAACGAAGACTTCCTAGTCTTCTTGAGAGAATTTTGTACACTGGACTATTTAATTTTTGGCTTTACTTGTTCCTTAATGTACTAGTGTTTCTCATTTAGTCAAGAGTCTTTTTCTTGCAGTTTTCCAAAGACATGGAGATGATTATTGATGAAGGAGAGTTGTGTGGTCGTAAACTATTCATGATTCATGTATTCTATTGGTTTATATATTTTTCAGCCAAACTCTGAATAAGGAGACATTATAGGGTCATTTTCTTGATTTTGTGTGGTCCTAACTTGTGAAGGGAGTGAAACTAGAAAACAAGAATGCTACAAAGTCAAGCTATAATTAAATGAGAGGGTTTACTTTAATAGCCAATATTGAAAGATTGGTTAGTCTGAATTTGGAGAGAAGATGGATAAAATATAGGAAAAGGTTAATTTCAAATTTTATTTTTTTATATAATTTAACTCTAAAATAGTTTTTTTTAAATAAATTATTTAAATTAAATTTATGGAGGGATATCCATCCATTAAAAAGATGTTAATCGATGAATTGAATGAATTTTATTTTTAATAGATGGATCAGATTGGATTTTTTGAAAGAAATTTGACTGGATTTTTAATGGATTATTTCAATACATCTATTAACAATCCAATCTATATCTATCAAATTCATCCATTTTGTCATCCCTAATTTTATTTATATTTTTCTTTTCCTTTTGAATTTAATAAAAGGAGAATAATTAGATACAATTATGTAGGTGTAGTTCATACTTTTCTCCAATAAAAATATGACAAATGTGTTTAAATATCTTGTAAGGAGTATAATTAGGAGAAAATTACAACATATGTGTAGGAGAAAATTGCATATGTATAGGAGAAAATTATACATTTGACATATTTTCATTTGAAACAAGTATAAATTACACCTAAGCAATTGTACATAAGTTTTTTTCTTAATAAAATTATGTGGCGACTCTGTTGTATTTCGAATGTTTCTTACGCTTGGATATTTGTTTTTGCATAACCGAGACTCCCAAAACTGATCTTAATTGCGACTATCATTTTTTGTTCTTTCGAGGGTATTATTTATATTTTTCTTTTTCTTTTAGAATTAATGAAATTATGTGGCGACACCCTCTCATTTAGGGGTTAAGGATATATTTAATAATTTTTATGTGATTATTATACAATAAAGATGATAGATTTGAGAGATATCTTACATTCTTCTTTATTAGTGATATATTATATTCTTTATTATTGATGGTTAATATTGTTTTTTTTATATGATTGATGGTTAATATTGTTGATATTATATTTCTTGGGTCTCTTTGATTTACCTTTAAAAATTTAGATTTTTTTTTATTTTTAAAAATGATATCTGTAAAAATATTTTTTTAAATATTATAAATTTTATAAATTTGTTTTTTTAAATTGAAAGATTAATTTTAACCTCTTATAACATGAATAAGAAGTTCAAAATATAAATTTTTAAAAAAATTTACATTTTAAAAATACTTTTTATAAAGTGACTATATGAAATAGCTGGAAAAAATGCCCTTAATTTGAGCTATTCAAATTGCTGCTAAATCATGCTTCATGAATATGCTTCCAAACATCCATTAAGCTTTTCCAGACAAATCATTCTATCGAGATTGTTGCTATCCATGATTTGAAGAGTTCCCTCTTTCATCGGAACACGTTTTGAAGAGTTTAAGTACAGTCCACCCACCACCATCCGTTAGTGACAAAACGACCGGGATGAGATGAAATAGACACAATTTCATTTTAGAGACACGATTCATTTTTTTCTTTTCTTTTTTCAAGTATGCATTTAAATTTTATCCCTATTTAGGAAGGCCTTGTTTGATGTGTTTCGATGCGTGAAAGTATATGTGAAGAAAGAGGCGTCATTGAATTTTTGACTGAGACATTTGAGGGGAGATCGACACTTACCCCATCCGATGTTTTAGTGTATCGGTGGATATAAGGGAAACATGCATGTGTGGATTTGGTGGGAGTTTCTCCACCGGTGGTTTTGAGGGATGATGATTTTAGTGTGGGACAAGTCACTCTACTTCCAGTAAAGTGGTCAAACATAAGAAAGCGTGTTCTGAAAATCAACATGTTTTTATATCATTTATCTCATGAATAACAATGTTGTATCTCCAAAGTCTATGGATGTAGTTTTTAAAAGAACTGATTTTGCAATTCAAAAAAGAGTAGCGGGATAGCTTGTTGTCTGGCTGCCTTCTATTTATGTGCAATAATTTCACTTGGATGCATCTCGAAAATGCAACCCACAAGAATATATGCAAGTCAATTTTTTTTTCAAACAACTTTAATAAGATGCCACCATGTGTGCATCAAAAGTCTTCATTTACCTCAGCTGATAGAGCATACTAACCGCATTATAATAAGATGCAACTACAAATTTTTTGAGGCAAACATATCTTCCTCAAAACACTATTTTTACTTATCAGTTTTATTGAGAGTTACATGGCAATGTTAACCGTAAAAATAAGTACTTCTATAAGATCATATTGAAGACAGAAAGTTTGTGTAAGATAAGTTGGGATAAAAAAAGAACTGTTGTTATCCAGGTCAAGAAGCATCCAATCAGAAGTAAACATTTGCAAAGGAATCCAAGACATTGTAGTTTCCAAATACAATTTTGTATATTCCTTGAATCTCGTTACCCAAAAGATCTAGAAGGAGACGTTGTAGGGTCATTTTCTTGACTTTGTGTGGTCCTAACTTGTGAAGGGAGTGAAACTTGAAAAAAAGAATGCTACACAGTCAAGCTATGATTAAATGGGAGGATTTACTTTAATAACCAATATTGAACAATTGGTTAGCCTGAATATTCATAGCCTTAACTTGTGAATTTGGTTGGAGTTTCTAATACACAAACTTGTTGAAGTGGAAGTCCCATTTGATAATAAAATAACAATGGAGAAAAAATAATGACACCGAGAATTTAACATGGTTCAGCAATTTTCCTACGGCTAGAGAGCAACAGAAGGATTCCACTATTCAAAGAGATTTTACAAATTCACTCAATATTTCACTAACTACCCAAAACCCAATTACACCCAATTTTACTCTCACTTAAGACTCTCAAAAACTCTAATATTCTTTCTTCACTACAAGAATACTATAACAAGAGAAGAGAGAAGAGAACTCAATGAATTTTGGTGTGTCTTAGAATGACATAATACATGAGTATTTATAGCCAAACTTCAAGGCAAAACAATTGGCAAATACCATGGGCAAAGAAAACCATGTGGCAAAACCATGTGCAAAATCACTTACTATTTCTTCATTTCTTTTAGCCATAATTTAATAAATCTCCACCTTGGCTAAAAGACTGTTATAGCTTCTCTTCTGTTGCTTTCCCTTCAATTTTACTAGAGTCTTTGAACTCTAATCAAGTCCAAACAATGTCTGAACTTGTTTGTAGGAACAAGTTTCATCATCATGTCTGTCGGGTTATCTGCAGTAGGTATCTTCTCAATTGTAACCATTTCTTTCTCCATGATATCTCTAATAAAGTGCATCCTAACATCATTATGTTTAGTTCTTTCACGATACATCGGATTCTTTGTCAGATGTATAGCACTTTGACCATCGCAGTAGAAGTTGTTTCTTCAAGTTGTATACCCAACTCTTCAATCAGACATTTCTCCCACATGCCTTCTTTTACTGCTTCTGTTGCTGCGATGTACTCTGCTTCAGTTGTAGACAAAGCAACAATTGATTGCAACGTTGCTTTCTAACTAATAGTACAACCATATAGTGTAAAAACATATCCTGTGAGTGATCTCCTTTTATCAAGATCTCCGGCATAGTCTGAATCAACATAACCGATGATCTATCTCCCGACATCTTTGATGTTTTCATACAATAAGCCTATATCTGTAGTACCTTTCAGGTAGCACATTATCCCCTTCACAGCTTTCCAGTGAACTTTACCAGGATTTGCCATGCTTACCACGCTAACTGCCTGTGCAATATCTGGTCTAGTGCACACCATGGCATACATGAGACTACCCATTGAACTAGCGTAAGGTACATCTGACATCTCTTTATTTTCACTCTCAGTTTGTGGACACAAGGCTGCTGAAAGTTTGAAATGAGTTGCCAATGGAGTAGTGACGGGTTTAGCATTTTGCATGCCAAACCGTTCAAGTAATTTCTCAATGTACTTCTTTTGCGACAGAAAAAGTGTCCCAACTTTTCTATCTCTGTGAATCTCCATTCCTAGAATCTTCCTTGCAGCTCCTAAGTCTTTCATTTCAAACTGTAAGCTCAGTTGAGCTTTCAAGTTTTTTTATTTCAGACATGTTTTTACATACGATCAACATGTCATCAACGTACAAGAGTAAGTAGATGAATGACTTATCCGCAAGCCGTTTATAGTAGACACGACTATCATGCTCACATCTACAATACCCATTTTCAAGCATGAAAGTGTCAAACCGCTTGTACCACTATCTAGGAGACTGCTTCAAGCCATATAAAGATTTCTTCAATAGGCAAACATGATCTTCCTTTTCTTGTACTTCAAATCCCTCAGGTTTCTTCATGTATATTTGTTCCTCCAGCTCACCATGCAAGAATGCTGTCTTGACATCTAGTTGCTCAAGTTCCATATCAAATTGAGCTATAATTGCAAGTAGGATACAGATAGAGCTATGTTTTACCACGGGGGAGAAGACTTCATTGAAGTCGATACCTTCTCTCTATGTAAATCCTTTAGCAACTAATCGAGCTTTGAACCTTGCATCTTCGATATTTATGGATGAAACTATAAATTTATGATAAGGTTTACTTTGAAAGATGTAATGTTTGCGTTGATTATGCAGCAACTTCATAGATAGTTCAATGAAAGACGCAGTGCAGATTGCCTATGTCTATAACTTTATAAATCAACCAATTATCACTAAGAAAGAGTAAGCAACAATGAGAATTACATTACATTCATTGCTTTCCTTCTTTCTATGCTTCTACTACATATATATCAGTTTCCAAATCACTTTTACCTATTCCAAATCTCATGACCATCAACAATCATTGCTACTCCAGTTAAAGAACAGTCTCATGTTCAACCTAGAAAGTTCAAGCAAACTGAACTTGTGGAATCAAAGCATTGCATGCTGCAATTGGATTGGTGTAACTTGTGACACTGAAGGAAATGTTATTGGCCTTGACTTGAGTGGAGAATATATCTCTGGTGGATTTGACAATTCGAGCTGTCTTTTTAGTCTTCAACATCTTCAAAAACTGAACTTGGCTAATAACAATTTCAGTTCTCTCATTCCATCAGGATTCAGCCAGTTGGACAAGTTGACATATCTGAATTTGTCAAATGCTAGCTTTGTGGGACAGATTCCAATAGATATTTCTCAGCTTACAAGGTTGGTTACTGTTGTAGGATTTTTCCGCGAACAAGTATTTTTAATTATCGATTCCACAGGGATTGGTGTATATTATAGTCTTTCAATAGAAAAGTGTATTTTAAGATTAAAGTAACCAAAGGGTTTGTTTCCTAAGCTACTAGTAACATGAATTTCCAAACAAGTAACTAAATTAATCTTTTCAAAAGAGAGTTATGGTTTGGATTCAAGAGAGTTGGAGTTTGTTTTCAATTGATGGAAGCATGTCAAGATTAGTTTCATTGACCTAATTTCATATGCATTCAATTAATCAAGTGATGAACATAGTAGATGACTTCTATAAATACATATCCTCTCAATCTTGTAGATTTCCCACCAAGATTGTGAATGTTATCATGTTAATCTTTGTATGATCCCTCACTACAACTATTGACATGATAATCATTAAGTTCAATATTTGTAAACACTAACACACAAATCTATTCCTAGCATTTGTTCATTAGTGGATGAATATCCTAGGTCTACTTTGAAGCATTCTTTCTCAAGCAACATTCAAAGCATAAAAATGAAGAACAAAGATATTCAACTATATTAATCATCAACCATGTTCATACACAAATATTAAGAGAAATACATACTAGTTAGATCAACTACCTCTAATCTTGACACAAAAAGAACTTAGTCACTCATTTCCATGGTTGCTTTGTTCTCAAGATTCTTGGAGGAGATGATGAACATGAAGAAATCAAGATGAAAAGCTATGGTTTTTCTTACAAATTCTATGCCCTAATTTTACACAATGAAAGATAATGATGATGAAGTGAAGCTCCCTTTCCTAACACACCAAAAACTAGCTGGAAGTGATGGAGTTGGTGGCCAAAAAGGTGAAAGCATGGGTCTGTCCTTTTACATTTTTCGGACCGCTAAGCCGGTTATTCACGATCATCTGCAAATGGCGCGACAAGCTTCTTCATCCAGATATTTCTTCAAAAAGAATCATCCCAAGAGCTCTTCAAGTGCCCTTGAATCCAAACTTGAGAGAATTAATCAATAAAAACCTACAATTAAAAGTAAACTAAGTTAAATAATATATTATGAACAAAAACTAAATAAAAACCTAATTAAACCAAAATACTAGAATAAATACTACTAATTAATTAAAAAGGCATTGTTAAGGACCACAAAATCATGTACAAAATAACTACAATTTGGTCCTTAACAGTTACTCTTAATCTCTCTTCACCTAATAGCTATATAACAGGACAAGAGTTGAAACTTGAGAAACCAAATCTAAAAAACTTTCTTCAAAATTTGAATTGTCTTAGGATACTATGTCTAGATGGTGTATCATTACATGCTCAGGGAAAGGAATGGTGCAATGATTTTCCTTCGTTGTGTGACTGATAAGTGCCAAAATGTAGTTATTTTGTATATACATTTTGTGGCACTTATCCGTTCTTTTGTTGATATTTAGTTGAATAATTCCCGATTTTTGTATAAATATGTACATAATAGAATAATTGAGTTTTTGTGTAAATATTGTATCATTTGATAGTTTTTCATCTCTTTTATAGGTATTCATTCATAATTGGAGCATTGAGTAATAAAGGCCAAAGGCTAAGCTTCAAGAGTGCGATTTTGCACAATACGTCAACGAATAAAGCTCCAAATCAAAAAAATAAAAATCATTAATTTGGTTGATATTTCTTCATGGTTGGATAGAGTATTGAATAAGCTTTCCAACACTTCAAACCGGGTGCAATTCCGAGTTACGGTTCTCAAGATATGGCAAAAATAAAATGCTGAAAATAGCAGACCGCGCTTAGCGCGCCCTGCGACTTCAGAATTCTTTAAAAGGGGCTCAAAACACATTTTTAGGTTATGGGTTGGGTATTTTTTGAGTCCCAACACCATCAACATCATATTTTTGATAGATTAGCTTAGAAAACAACATTGGAGCTTGCATTTGGAGGATCCGGAGTCGAATCCCTCGTCGATTGGTGTTGACAAACTGATGTGCGATAAACCTAATGTGTCTAACGGAATCTTAACTGCAAGCGCACAGCCTATCGCGGTAGTAATAAAAGATTGTCGATCCCACAGAGACTTTGTAATCACTCTAGTGCTGGAAAGTAATGTTTGTTTAGCTAAGGCGGAAATTGTCACGTTTGGTTTTAGGAAGGTTAAGGAGGGTAAATTAATTGGTTTTAATGTAATTATAAAATGAAAGGGTCGGTGTGCAATAGAGTCGACTTAAAGGATCTAATCGGACCTAGGCATATAAGGATGGTCAACTTAGTTTATCTGTAGAATTAATCAGTTTAAAAACCCTCAACTCACACTTTCATGGTCTTGTCTTGGATTATACGTCTAAAGCCCTATACCTGCTTTCGCTAGCCTATAAGTGTTTAGAAGTACTTTTTGGAAACTTAATTAATTCTAATTTGGTTTAAAGCGCTTTCACTGTATTTAAATCAAATGCCTAACTTTAGCTATCCGGTTAAAAACCTCACACTTTCGTGGTCTCGATCTAACCTATTTATCTTCTTACTTTCGTAACGAAGGTTTTGTTTTTAAGCATAAAAAGTTATAACCAGAGTTAAGTTGATTAAAGTTTTAGCCTAAGTTGTTGATCAGATGCCTAATGTCTCTTACTATCCCATACCGACTCTAAAGGTTTAGCTAGCCATGGAAATTAAAACTAACATACAGGAAGTAAAAACAATCAAATATAAATTGGGCATTATAAATAATAATAATTTAAATTGCATTAATTAATTAAAGAATACTTGTAACAAATTGCAAAAATAAAAGAACACGAAAATAAAGATCCTATATCCTTCTTCCACAATTCGGAAAATCGGATTCGGAAATTGAAGCGTAAAAGTTCGAGGCTTGAATAGTAAATCCTAAACTATAATAATAATTTCCTAATGTTGGAAATTATTATTTGGGAAATGAAATGAAAAGAAAATAATCGAATGCAGAGGAAAATTAAAAGCGAAAATAATATTGGGTTCGGATTTGGCAGAGCTTCCGCACAATTAAACTCTAAAATTGCTCTGTACGTTTGATGTTTGAGACTGAGGTATTTATAGAAACATGAATCAGCGGTTGGTTCCTAAAATTCCTCCACGTAGCTTGCCTTCCAATTCTCCAAAGATATAGGAGCGTGGGTAGTTGAGGAGGAAGTGGTGGACGTGGGTCTTGACTTGGAGAGAAATAAGGAGTTTCATAACTCCTTCTGTAATGCTTGGGCCACGTTCTGCATATTTTAAAACTGGTATAATGCGCGTTACGTTCGTGGTGAATGTGTGACGAGCAGACTTGTGGTTTCTCCGTGTTACGGTCGTGGTGGATACGTGACGGTCGTAACACGCTTCAGGATGTGTTACGGTCGTGTGGATGTGTGACGACCGTCACAGCTAAAATTGTAATCTTTGACAGTTTAATCTTTTTCTTCAGTTCTTTTGGTGGTTTCTTACATTGTTTCTTGTTTCCTCTTGTTTTGAGCTAAGTTGTGAATACCTGCAAAAAGTAATGACAATCTCGAAATATTCGGGAGTTAATCGGGTCAAAATAATGCAAAACGGGTAAATTTCATGTAATATAAACGATATGATTTCGCGTTATCAAATTCCCCCATACTTAAACCTTTGCTTGTCCTCAAGCAAAATAATCAATTAGAAGTATCGGACAAGCTTTTATAAACGCATATGACTAGTATACCTTTTGTTTTCAAATAATCATAAGAAATCCTAAGTTAGTTTGGCCAAGAAAACGAATGAAACAACAGCAATACGTTAATGACACAAGCAACAGGCTTGTCGACGACTATCCGTTTTAGGCGAAGCGTCCAATTATATCGTTATAATTCAACTCGAAGCTCTAGTTCCTAGTTCACCGGTTTCGTTCTCGCAATCACATTAAGCCCATTATCTATACACATGCGTAGTGGAATAGCCGGTTAGTGGTCTGATCGAATACAGCGGTTTCGCACAATTATGTGGCAACCTCTTATATCCAATTGCATGATGCGGGGATCAAACCGTAGTCGCCCTACCGAGTTTAGTACCGATGCTTCTAACCACCAAAACAATGGATTCTCATGTTACTTAGTGAAAGCTTCGCATCCGTTGGATTAAGCGATCGGGTGAGGATCAATTTAATTGGTGCATTGGCTGTTTCCTTAGAGCATGTAACATTCATTTTAAAGCAATTTGTTTAGATCATCCACTTATGTTCATCGGCCCCCGTGGCTTGTGTTAAGCGGTGCCGATTGCTAGTATAAACTACTAGGGCTAATTTAAGATTCAAACGAAAGTATCGGTATAGCGAAATAGAGACGATTCGCGTAAGTAGGGAGTCAAAGGTGTCATAACCGTATAGTTCTTGTTGGATCGCTCTCGGCCTTCTAACTAAGATTTCGGTAAAGTAGGTAACTAACGATTATGCGAATATAAATGCGAAAAAATTTTGGTATGGCTAAATAAAACGGGGAGAAATGAAATAACGAAATATAACTAAAATAGACATGAAATTACTGGATTACGGAATTTAAAATGCGGTACTCCTCCCACACTATATCAAACATTGTCTCAATGTTATGATATAATGGCGAGGTTAAATGAAAGATACAACGGAAAACAAGGAAAAACAACAAAGAAAGAGGAAAAACTACGCACCGGCTTGGTTGGACCTTGGAAGGAGTAGCTTGAGTCTACGTGGTCCAAAAGATGAAACATCCATCCTTAAAGCGTCATTTCGACTTCATCAAGCCTTTCATTCATCGAACGACCACTTAAGATTTGAGCATTAGCGACTAAGGCGTCGAGCGCTCGATGCACCCTCTCGGCTCGCGGATATAAGATTTTGATGGTGGATAGCTCGGAGGATCTCGTCAAGAGACGGAGGTGGAGGAGCAGGGCGACTCGGTATGTCGAGCACGGAATAGCTCTATCCATTCTTCCTGCATCTCAGGGCCGACATGAGGTTCTTCTTGAGCAGCAGCAGGCCTTGAGGTCTTCAAGGTTGAAAAGCCGGTTGGCTCGGTTACGAGGGTCGTCGATCCCGCAAGGCAAAACAATATTAGTATAAGCGGTTTTGGATCCTTTGGATGGAACTTGCCATCGTCCGCTCGTAGATGAGGTGGTGATTTGCAATGGTCAAGAGTGGCGGGAATGGAGGTCGGGATGGTAGATGACCAAGGGTGTCACCATGGTTTAGTGCTAAAGCCGAGAAGTGACAAGCCCTCCAAAATAGAAAGGTTTTCCACCTGCAGTGCGAGATAGAGTGGATATGGGCGGGAGGAAAGGTGCGGCATTGATTTTCGACCGAGAATGCGCAATGCATGAAGAGCTCCTTGGAGTTTAACTTGTAGTTCTTGTCTCTTGCGAAGATTGTGTTGCCTAGAATGCGGTGGAAATAGCGTATGGTGGGTTATGGATTTGAGTGGCGTTGAGATGATCATAGGAGTGAGCTCGGTTGTTTGTGAGGCTATGCCAAAGGTCGAAAGATGCTTCTCCAAAGTTATGCGCGGAGATGGGAACCTTCCTCGGTGAATTCAAGCAATTGTCCCGCAGCGTTACGAGAGAACTCGTATTCGGTACCAAATATGCGAAACTTCACGACACGAAAGTTGGTTAGTTGAACCGGTGGAGTGATGTAGCGAAACCGAGGAACTCGAGTGAGTGTCTCGTAAATGGGTTGGGGATTGCTACAGGCTCCACAGTTGACACTCAAGAAGGCGTTGAACACCTTCAAGCAAACCAAGGTCCCTCAAGCAGTCGGTATCAACATACCGAGGGGTGCGACCACGGCGTTGGAATTTCAAAAATTTGATGCGTTGAGTTTCACCTTGCTCACCATTCGTAGGACAACGGAATAGGTTGGGGATTGTTTTCCATTTGCATGCAAGGATTTTGAGTGAGAAAGATGCGGTTGAGGAATGGATGAATGAGAGGATAATGCGGGTAATGTGAATATATAGAGTGGAAAGAGATGGTGGGAAGTTGGAAAGTGGAGAGGATTGATGGTGGGTTGAATGGAGTTAATGGTTGGTTAATGGAGGGAGGGGTGGTTGATAAGTTACGGAAGAAGAAGAAGAAAGGTTGAGGAAAGAAGAAAAGGAAACGCTACGGGTTCGATGTAGCCCGTGTTACAGTCGTAACACCTAGGCGGCGTGCTGAAGGGGCGTTACGGTCGTGGGGATGGATTACGATCGTAGCTACAAATTGTAAATTTTACGAGCGAACATATTTGCACGAGTAACATTATATATTAAGCGAACATCTCGGATACTCCAACATAAACATAACACTATTCCATTCAACATACATATTCCAATATGGATAGTTAAATCGCAATAGGCGAAAACCATAAAACATTGTAAGCATTTATAATGATTTAAAGATTCAAAATTGAAAACAATTGCATTACTTCAAATTAAGTAGCTTGTTCTTTCGACATGAAGTAAATTGACTTGTAAATTGAAATGGTAATTTAACCAAGAATTGAAACTACCTAGAAACAAAAGCGGAATGGGAAAATTCTAAAAACTAAAATTGAAAAAGCGAAAAACTAAAAAAACTAGGAACTTCATCCAATTTTTCTTTTAAAATCTCTAAAGCTTGGGTGATGTTATAAAATTGCTCCTTTGTGATGTCGGTCAAACTAATAAGATCAAACGCATAGTCTTGATTCATCCTTGATTCCATCAATGTCGGTTTATAAGCATCCAAAGTGGTCGAATGGTGTTTAATTGTGTAGTGTTTTCTCCTTGGTTTCGGGGCCTACTTGTGCTTGACCATATTTGTAAAGTCATGGTAGCAGGAGGGGTTTCGATCTGTTTCCGACATGAAATTATTAGCAACAAAATATGATTGTGGTGTTTACGGTGTCTGGTTGGTCGGTGGATTCAATTCATACAACCAATTATCACGGTTATGGACACTAACTCGGGCATGGTTCGGAAGGGTAAAAGAGTAACAACCGTTTCTTATCGGTAATCATAAGGTGGGGCCTAAATTTCCTATTATCATGTTGTTGAAGCAATTCAATATTCATAGGCCTAATTGATCCAAATGGTGCCGTTATTAAGTTGGTAACGAAGTCCAAGAGCATTTGCGATCATTGTAACCAATCCTCCCACACTGACAGGAACATTAGGGTCCTCACTAATGCGGGTAAAGGTCTTCATCAGGAGTGGGACAGCATTTACAGGGCGTCCTGTGTTTAAGCAATAAAGCAGAGATAATTCATCCTTGGATCGACATTTTGGTTTTGTTCTTTCCAAGCAGTGTGGGCAAGAATCCTATGGAAATAACGGATGGTGGGTTATGTATTTCATTGTTATCCATGCTTTCTGGGTCAGGGTGATAGTTTACGGTTAAAGTTCCCCAGAAATAGTCCAGCTCAAAATCCAATAAATCAGCCTCAGGGGTAGTAAATGCTAAGGGTCCACTGGGGAATCCTAAAAGAGCAGCTAAGTCCCTATGGTTATAGGTGAACTCAATACCAAAAAGTCTGAAGGCAATAATTCCTTTGCGGGCTCCAACACCATGTTCGGGGATGTAAACTAATGAACTCAAGAACTCAAGGTGAGCTCTCGGTAAGTGATGAACCTATTTTTCGGATGTGCTCTTTCCCATCCTAGCGGTTAAACATGTAGTAAACACCATCGATTATGCCTAAAGTGTCCATAGTGGGTTCATCATGTCTGAGGTTAAGCGATGGTTCTTTGAGACGAGCCTCAAATCGTCTCCTTTGGTTTCTACCTCTAAAGGTGGTTTCCATAAAATTACGTGGGGATCCATAGTAAAATTAAATCGGGAAGCAGTAGAGGAGAAAGTAAAGAAAAACTTTCAAATCTGTAGCAAGTAAAATTGTTTTGAAATCAAGAGTTTATAAAAGTTTAAAAAGATGAAAAGTACTTATATAGCAACCAAAACAAATAAAATAAACAAAATAGCAAACAAAAACAAGATAGTAAATAGAATAGCAAACAAAAACAAATAAAATGGGTTGCCTCCCATGAAGCCATTTTAACGTCATAAGCTGACGAAATGCCTAGTGAAAGATTAGTCGGGAGAAATAGGTGGTAATTGCGAGTTTAAGCTTATTCGTATAATCTCTATTATCTATACGATGATCTTGTTTTAACGCTGCCCGTTTACAATAAGCGGGCTATTTCTATCCTTAATTTCTCTCCGCTAGGAAATACTTTTGTAATTTCGAAAGGACCGGACCATCTAGATTTAAGTTTTCGGGAAAAGTCGAAGTCTAGAATTGAATAAAAGTCGACATCTCCACACTAAATTCTTTCGAGATAAAGCGATCGTGCCATTTTTAGTGCGTTCTTTGTAAATTTTAGCGTTTTCATAGCGTCTAGTCTTAATTCTTCTAATTCATGCAAATCGAGGATTCGTTTCCGTAGTGTAATTAATATTGAGTGTCTTTATCGCCCAATAAGCTTTATGTTCTAATTCTTGGGAGGTGACAGGATTTTCCGTGAGCGAGTTTGAAAGGTGTGGTTCGATAGGAGTCTTGTAAGGTCCTATAAGCCCATAAAGCGTCGTTAAGCTTGGATGACCAATCTTTTAGAAATAGCGACAGTTTTTCTAATATTTGTTTAATCTCTGTTGAAACTTGACTTGTCCGCTAGTTTGCGGATGATAAGGTGTTGCTACGGTGTTTCACGCCATATTTAGATAGTAATTTATCAAATATTTTGAAATAAAATGAGATCCACCGTCACGATAACAAGTCGAGGAACACCAAAAGCGGAAAATTATATTCCTAAAAGCTTTATCACCACTCTGGTGTCATTTGTAGGAGAAGCTATTGCCTCGATCCATTTGGAAACATAATCGTACAGTATAAACTTGTTTCCAAAAGAAGATGGAAAGGTCCCATGAAATCTATTCCCAAACATCAAAGACTTCAACTTCAAGTATTCCTTTACGAGGCATTTCATCACGTCTCGAGATATTAGTGCGTTGGCGCGATCACGATTTTAACGGCGATGTGGACATCCTTCCACGAGTTAGGCGAAGAGGCGGATTGGAGAATTTTGGCACACGTTTTAGAGGTGCTAGCATGTCCGCCATAAGGAGATGAATGACAATGGGAAATAGCGTCTTCTATTTCTTCGTCGGGTATACAGCGGAAAATTCCATCAGTCCTCGTTTAAATAAAAGTGGTTCGTCCCAATAATAACTCTTGAGATCATGGAAGAATTTCTTTTACATTGGTAAGTTAAGTCGGTGGAAGCACCGTGACTAAATAGTTAACGATGTCGCATACCAAGGCAATCCTATGGTCATGTCAATGGCTTCCATGACTTCCTTAGTTTCGCATGTAAATCCAATTGAGCTAGGTCGCTTATCATATGTGCTATCGGATGTTCATACGGAAAATCGTCGTTAATTGGCACTCGTTCGGGTTTTATACCTTCCAAGCGGGATAAATGATCCGCTCTGACGTTTCGGTTCCTTTCTTGTCCTTAATTTCCAAGTCAAATTCTTGTAAAAGCAAGATCCATCGGAGGAGTCTCGGTTTGCATCTTTCTTGGCAAGTAAATATCGATAGCGTGGTCCGTGTAGATGATGATTTTGCTCCTACAAGAACGAAATTTGTCAAGTCACGAAGACCACGGCTAAGAGTTCTTTTCGGTTGTGGCGTAATTCATCGTGAGTCTAGCGTCTGGCGTAGTAAATTGCGTGAAGCTTCTTATCCTTTCTTTGTCCAAGCTGCGCCTGTAATCACGGCATCGCACATGATTTGAAGGTAGCGCCAATCGGGAGGTTGCATGATTGGTGCGAGAAATAAGTGCGGCTTTAAGGGTTTCAAAAGCTTTAAGACAATCGTCATCGAATATGAACTCGGCATCCTTCATTAATAGACCGGTAAGTGGTTTTGTAATTTTCGAGAAATCTTTAATAAACCGTCGGTAAAAACCTGCGTGTCCTAGAAAACTTCGTATCTCTCGAACGGTCTTAGGTGGTTGGAGTTCTTTAATCACTTCTATCTTAGCTTTATCAACTTCAATTCCTTTATTGGAAATAACATGTCCAAGTACGATTCCTTCTCTGACCATGAAATGGCATTTTTCCCAGTTAAGCACAAGGTTCACTTTCACACATCGTTCTAAAACACTCTCTAAATTAGATAGACATTCTTCGAAACTTTGTCCACACACAGAGAAGTCATCCATAAACACTTCCATGATGTTGTCAATGAAATCTGCGAAGATGGCCATCATACATCGTTGGAAAGTTGCAGGAGCATTACATAACCCAAACGGCATTCGTCTGTACGCGAACGTTCCATAGGGACACGTGAATGTAGTCTTCTCTTGATCATCAGGGTGAATAGGAATTTGGAAAAATCCGGAATAACCGTCTAAATAACAGAAGTAGGAGTGTTTGGCTAATCGTTCTAACATTTGATCAATAAAGGGTAAAGGAAAATGGTCTTTCCGAGTAGCTTTGTTCAGTTTTCTATAGTCAATGCACACTCTATGTCCACTAACTACTCTTTGTGTTATCGATTAGCCTTGCGTTTTTCACAAGTAACACCTCCTTTCTTAGGTACGACATGCCTTTGGGCTAACCCATTTCTTGTCGGAGATCGGGTATATAATTCCGACTTCCATTAGCTTTTGATTTCATCTCGACTACGATCTTGAGGATCGGGTTGATTCTTCTTTGAGGTTCTCGAGAGGTTTTGCAATCCTCTTCTAATAGAATCGATGCATACAAATTGAAGGACAAATTCCTTTTAAGTCGATATGTTGTAACCTAATGCAGTAGGATATTTCCTTAGAACGTCTAAAAGTTTTTCAGTTTCAAGCGGTCCTAAACTGGAATTCACTATCACAGGTCGAGTTTGTTCAGTATCAAGGAATTCGTATCGTAAATTTTTAGGTAAAACTTTCAATTCTAGTTTTGGTTTCTTGGGACATGGCATATGATTAGGCGTAAGTGCTAGACTTTCGCTTAGACTGTCATCTTTGTATGGTTCTCGCCAATTATCGTCTTCGAATATCAGAGGGGTTTCAATTTTCATTGTTTCGGAATATGTGGTTTGTTTTGCTTCTATCTCTCTCACGCACTCATCTATAATATCAAGTAAATAACATGTGTCATTCATGGCGGGTGCTTGTAGAAATTGAGTGAGGATGAATTCCACTTTTTCCTCTCCGACTTCGAATGTTAATCGCCTTCTTTACATCAATTATAGCTCGGTGTGGCTAGGAATGGTCTTCCTAATATGATAGGGTAATGAATCTTGGTAATGTCCATAATTATGAAATCGGTCGGGATATAGAATTGACCTATACTAAGCTGGAATATTTTCCGGTATACCTCTGAGGATATTTAAGCGATCGGTCGACTAATTGAGCAGACATTTTGTAGGTGTAAGTTCTCCCATTTCCGACTTTTGCAAATAGATAAGGGCATAACAACGATACTTGCTCCTAAGTCGCATAGAGCTTTGTCTATGACAAATTTTCCAATATTACAGGTATAGAGAAACTACACGGTCTTTTAGCTTAGGAGGCATGTTATTACGAATGATAGCACTACATTCGTGAAGTAATTCCGTTATCTTCTAACTTTTCTTATTAGATAGGATTTCCTTAAGAAATTTAGCGTCGATGGCATCTGAGTAATGGCTTCGAGAATGGTATTGTGATATTTAGTTGTTTGAAGTTCCACGAATCTCTTAAATTGGCTCATCGATTTAGAATTTGTTAATCTGGGATCTGAACTTGTGGTTTATAGGGCGGTGGAGGCACATAAGGTTTCTCTTTTCTCTGACCTCTTGAGTTTCGTTTTCCTTTTCTTCGGGTCGCTCTCGTTTTCACTCGGCTTGTCTTGCTTCGATACATAGGGTTTTCTAGTCTTGGATCAACGGTTCGTCAAGTTCTTTTCCACTCCTAAGTATCACGGCATTAGCGTGTCCTTTCGGGTTAGGTTGTGGTTGACTAGGAAATATTCAATGGAGCAGAGGTGCTTTTGTTGAGCTACTTGTGAAATCGAGTTTCAAGCATCTTGTTATGGGTAGCTAAAGCATCGACCTTGCTAGATAATTGCTTAATTTGCTCGTTAGTATGTAGGTTACGATTTAAAACATCCTTATTAGTGCAGGATTGAGAAGCAATGAAGTTCTCTATCATAATTTCGAGGTTTGATTTCCTAGGAATGTTGGAAGTATTAGGTCCGTTATTAGGATGATTCGGGATAGCTTTTGGATAACCAGGTGGTGTAGCAGGAGCTTGTCCTGGAGCATACAACGCATTGTTGCTTTTGTACGAGAAATTGGGATGATTCTTCCAACAGGTTATACGATTCTTGTAGGGATTTCCTTGCACGTAGTTAGCTTGTTCGTGGTACTCGGTCAAAGAGGACGATTCGGAGCAAGATGTGATTGAATACCACATAAATCGCAAGTTGGAATCATGCTGCTACGGTAGCTGCGAGTGGCGGAAAGATTCTCTAATTTTTGGGTAAGAGCTTCCACTCTGGCATTAACTTGATCCAGGCTGTTCACTTCGGCTTTGATATCTTTTGGGTGAGATTTCTCTACATTAACTCTCTCGCTTCCCCATTGGTAGTGGTTCTGAGCCATACTTTCGATAAGTTGGTTCGCCGGCATATGGTTTATCCATCGATCGCCACCGCAGCGGCGTCTATGGTTAATCTTGTGTTGTACAAGAGACCATTATAGAACGTGTGAATAATCAACCATTCTTCTAAACCATGATGAGGGCAGAGTCTTAGCATATCCTTGTATCGTTCCCATGATTCAAATAAAGATTCATTGTCTCTCTGTTTAAAACCATTGATGTTAGCTCTGAGCATAGCAGTTTTGCTTGGAGGAAAATATCTAGCTAAAAAGACTTTCTTCAACTCAAAGTGGTGATTGAGTTGGCGGGAAGAGATTGAAGCCAACGAGCTCTGTCTCTTAAAGAAAAGGAAATAGGCGCAATCGTATCGCCTCGGGGTTTACTCCGTTCGCTTTTACGATGTTTGCGTCTTGCACAAACACGGATAGATGTAGATTAGGGTCGTAGGAGCTCGAGAACCGGTTCTGAGCGGCGGAAAGAAGCGAAGGTTTCACTCGAAATCGTTTCGAGCAATAGCGGAGCTGCAATATCTTATGAGGCTCGCTTGAGAAGGAACTGCGTAATCCTTAAGAGGACGAGGGGGTGGATCACCATTCTTCGTAACTCGTCGAGATCCGGAAGAAGACGGCGGAAGATTGTTGAGTGTACGGTACTCTTGAATTCGTCTTCTTAATCGAAGATAACGCTCGATATCAAATGGGTATATGCAAAGTACCGCCTTGAGAGCGCGTATTTGGCATACAAAAGGGAAAAAAAAGTTGCCTTAGCCTAGACGGCTACTTTAAGAGTGCACTAGTGACTAGATCAAAGTCCCGAAGCGGCGCAAAAACTTGATGTGCGATAAACCTAATGTGTCTAACGGAATCTTAGCGCAAGCGACCTATCGCGGTAGTAATAAAAGATTATCGATCCCACGAGACTTTGTAATCACTCTAGTTTGAAAGTAATGTTTGTTTAGCTAAAGCGGAAATTGTCACGTTTGGTTTTAGGAAGGTTAAGGAGGGTAAATTAATTGGTTTTAATGTAATTATAAAATGAAAGGGTCGGTGTGCAATAGAGTCGACTTAAAGGATCTAATCGGACCTAGGCATATAAGGATGGTCAACTTAGTTTATCGTAGAATTAATCGGTTTAAAACCCTCAACTCACACTTTCATGGTCTTGTCTTGGATTATCGTCTAAAGCCCTATACACCTTTCGCTAGCCTATAAGTGTTTAGAAGTACTTTTGGAAACTTAATTAATTCTAATTTGGTTTAAAGCGCTTTCATATTTAAATCAAATGCCTAACTTTAGCTATCCGGTTAAAAACCTCACACTTTCGTGGTCTCGATCTAACCTATTTATCTTCTTACTTTAATGAAGGTTTTGTTTTAAGCATAAAAGTTATAACGAGTTAAGTTGATTAAAGTTTTAGCCTAAGTTGTTGATCGGATGCCTAATGTCTCTTACTATCCCATACCGACTCTAAAGGTTTAGCTAGCCATGGAAATTAAAACTAACATAGGAAGTAAAAACAATCAAATATAAATTGGGCATTATAAATAATAATAATTTAAATTGCATTAATTAATTAAAGAATACTTGTAACAAATTGCAAAAATAAAAGAACACGAAAATAAAATATCCTATATCCTTCTTCCACAATTCGGAAAATCGGATTCGGAAATTGAAGCGTAAAAGTTACGAGGCTTGAATAGTAAATCCTAAACTATAATAATAATTTCCTAATGTTGGAAATTATTATTTGGGAAATGAAATGAAAAGAAAATAAGCGAATGCGAGGAAAATTAGAAAGCGAAAATAATATTGGGTTCGGATTTGGCGAGCTTCCGCACAATTAAACTCTAAAATTGCTCACGTTTGATGTTTGAGCCGAGGTATTTATAGAAACATGAATCAGTTGGTTCCTAAAATTCCTCCCACATAGCTTGCCTTCCAATTCTCCAAAGATATAGGAGCGTGGGTAGTTGAGGAGGAAGTGGTGGGCGTGGGTCTTGACTTGAGAGAAATAAGGAGTTTCATAACTCCTTACGTAATGCTTGGGCCACGTCGCATATTTGAAAACGGTATAATGCGCGTTCGTTCGTGGTGAATGTGTGACGAGACTTGTGGTTTCTCCGTGTTACGGTCGTGGTGGATACGTGACGGTCGTAACACGCTTGAGATATGTTACGGTCGTTGTGGATGTGTGACGACCGTCACGACTAAAATTGTAATCTTTGATGATTTAATCTTTTTCTTCATTCTTTTGGTGGTTTCTTACATTGTTTCTTGTTTCCTCTTGTTTTGAGCTAAGTTGTGAATACCTGCAAAAAGTAATGACAATCTCGAAATATTCGGGAGTTAATCGGGTCAAAATAATGCAAAACGGGTAAATTTCATGTAATATAAACGATATGATTTCGCGTTATCACAAACCAAGAAATGTTTGGTTCCTCTTCTTCTCTTCTCTTTGTAATCTCTTTTGTTGGGTTTTGTATGTATATCTACTCAAAACTCATGTATATTTTTCGCCCTTGGCGTTGTATAAAGTTTGCTTTACGAATTTCTGTCGGTGGTTATCTTAGGTTTTTACATTATGTTAGGGATTTGAGCTTTGCTAGGGATAGATTGCTTAGATTCTTACCTAGGATGATTATCTGTTAGTTTCTGAATGCTAGGAATGGGTTTAGATCTAACATTCACTATAAGTATCCGAACTTAATGCCTCTGCGTTGATGAAGTATGCTAGGAATAGATATGGAGGTGACGCAGTTGATTTCTATGTTGTTGAGATATGCCAGGAATGGATATTGAGATGATTTAGGAGGATTCTCAATTTGAGTTAGAAATAACTTAGGTTGTGAGAGGTATGTGATGACACGGACGAGTAACGTAGGCCGAGTATGACATGGGTGGTAGATTTAAGTCTGTGACGGGTAGTTTACATTCGTTCCGGACAAGCTGTCTATCTTTTATACTTTTTGTTCATTTACTTTTTGTCTTTTATTTTCATTTCTTTTAATCTCAAACTCATTAACGGTAGAATTATCGAACGACGAATCAATAACCAATCTTTGTGGACACAATATGATATAACCTAACCGGTATATATCACCCGGTAAAATTAATACCAACTCTTTGCTTGCCGTTATACCGCCGCAACAAAATGGCGCCGTTGCCGGGGATTGGTTTTATTGGTTTTGTATTGCGATAATTCCGTTGTTTTTGAGTTTTGTAATTAATGTATATGTTGTATAGACTTTGTATATGAACTTGTATATTATTACTTGTACATGTTGTGTTTACTTTCCATACTTGTACATATTTGTGATTTTCTTAGTTTTCATGTGATGTTGTGAATTGTCTCGTACTCGTAACGTTTGTTGTGTGAATGTTAGGACACTTTCTTTAGGTTTGCGCGGTGTGGCAATACCTTGGTATGACAAGAGGAGGTTACTAGTGCTCGCACAATAAAGGCGTCGAGCTTACGACGTAAAACAAGCATGTTTGTGTTTGTTTATGTTTATGTGTGTGGGGACTTGTGTTTTAACAAGTTGAAATAGGACTTGTTCTTAATTTTAAATCTTCACTTTTCAACTTGTTAATTCATTTTCACCAAGTTTTTGTATCGTTATTTGCTTTTGTTTTGTTATGTCAATTTGTTATTTTCCACAAGTTTGTAGTGTTTTAGCTTGTGGAAGTGTGTATGTATTGTAAATATTATTTAGATGTGTAAATGAGATTGTATAGGTGTGTAAGTGGAGCTTGCATAGCAGTTGCACCTGTTGTTGTCATTTTTTTGCAACTGGTGTAGCGCGCTTAACGCTGCTCGCTATGAGGTGAATTCTTTAAAATTTCACTTGGTTTTCCTTTTTCCCACTTTCACCAAGGCTTTTTGTATTGAATAAAATTAGTATTGTTTTTCTAATTCTTTTGTTGTTGTTTGGACTCAAATTTTGGTCCGGTAACTTGAAGACTTTTGAGGTGATTTTCCGAGTTTGATCGTTTCAACTCGCGGATGTATGGTAATGATAGTTTCAAAGTTGATACATGTCAGGTACTCGTTTATCGCTTTCTATAGCATAACATGTTTAGGAAATTTATCATTTGTATAATTACCATGTCATTCATTCTTTTTGCATTACTTGCTCATGAATTGAATCACTTTAGTTCCCTTTTTACCCATAAATGTGAGGAAGCTTTCCATTGTTTACATATGCTGAGAGTCCACATTCTTGTTTTAACTGGATTTTATTATGCTAAATCTTTTGTTTTGGTTGATTGTATGATTGCAAGAAAATGATCAAGGCATTTGTTGATTTTGAGCACAACTACCTTGGCCAAATATTCAATTCACCTTGTGAATGTGTGAACCTTTGTTTGCCCCTTTGAGCTTTTATCAACATCCATTTTTGTTTGAACTTGATGCTTGTCTATGAGTGTCAATTCACCTTTTTTGTATGGATGTTGATTTCTTTGTTTCTTGAACCCTCAACTATATGTTCTTGTATGAATTTTTACCTTGCCTTAGAAAGTAGGGAGTATTCACACATTAGTGTTGGTTGAATTCAAGTTGGGGAGAGGAATGTTTATGTGCTTATGTTGTGATTGATATGAGGTTGAGAAAAGAAAAAAAAAGAAAAAAAAATATGTGAAAAAGAAAAACAAAAAGAGTAGGAATAATGTTATGTTAATAAGTGAGGTGTGTTTGGTGTGAAATTTGTGATGAAGAATAAGTTTGATTGAAATTATATTGTTTGGAACTTTGTGAGTTGATCACTCCCTTAGGGTTAGGCAAGTTTTTGTTTCGATTAGCTTTAGGACTTATCAATTGTTTGTTAACCAAGCCACATTACAACCTTGAAAAGCCCTTGTGATTCTTGCATTTGTATTTTCAATACGTTTTTGGATGAATGTATAATTTAGTCTATTGTTTGCAAGATTGTGGAGGAGTGTTTTTTTTTATCCCTCGCCTTTGTGTGTTCTTCATCTACCGATGAATTTTTGCTAGGTGTGATTCATGATTAAGCTTGTTTTGTTTTAGAATGTTTTGCATGATTTTTGTACTTAGGATTTGTTTCGTTCATATGTTATCGTTGTAGGATAGTGGTAAGTTTGTATTTTGTCGTGTACATTTTTCGTTTGAACCATACATTTGTTTTCCGTTTTAAAAACTTGTTGATTCGTGATTCTTTGATTATCATTCTTTGTTTCTTTGAGTTATTTGACTTTGTTTGAGGACAAACAATGTGTCAAGTTGGGGAGAGTTGATAAGTGCCAAAATGTAGTTATTTTGTATATACATTTTGTGGCACTTATCCGTTCTTTTGTTGATATTTAGTTGAATAATTCCCGATTTTTGTATAAATATGTACATAATAGAATAATTGAGTTTTTGTGTAAATATTGTATCATTTGATAGTTTTTCATATCTTTTATAGGTATTCATTCATAATTGGAGCATTGAGTAATAAGGGCCAAAGGCTAAGCTTCAAGAGTGCGATTTTGCACAATACGTCAACGAATAAAGCTCCAAATCAAAAAAATAAAAATCATTAATTTGGTTGATATTTCTTCATGGTTGGATAGAGTATTGAATAAGCTTTCCAACACTTCAAACCGGGTGCAATTCCGAGTTACGGTTCTCAAGATATGGCAAAAATAAAATGCTGAAAATAGCAGACCGCGCTTAGCGCGCCCTGCGACTTCAGAATTCTTTAAAAGGGGCTCAAAACACATTTTTAGGTTATGGGTTGGGTATTTTTGAGTCCCAACACCATCAACATCATATTTTTGATAGATTAGCTTAGAAAACAACATTGGAGCTTGCATTTGGAGGATCCGGAGTCGAATCCCTCGTCGATTGGTGTTGACAAACCAAGAAATGTTTGGTTCCTCTTCTTCTCTTATCTTTGTAATCTCTTTTGTTGGGTTTTGTATGTATATCTACTCATAACTCATGTATATTTGTCGCCCTTGGCGTTGTATAAAGTTTGCTTTACGAATTTGTGTCGGTGGTTATCTTAGGTTTTTACTTTATGTTAGGGATTTGAGCTTTGCTAGGGATAGATTGCTTAGATTCTTACCTAGGATGATTATCTGTTAGTTTCTGAATGCTAGGAATGGGTTTAGATCTAACATTCACTATAGAGTATCCGAACTTAATGCCTCTACGTTGGTGAAGTATGCTAGGAATAGATATGGAGGTGACGCAGTTGATTTCTATGTTGTTGAGATATGCCAGGAATGGATATTGAGATGATTTAGGAGGATTCTCAATTTGGGTTAGAAATAACTTAGGTTGTGAGAGGTATGTGATGACACGGGCGAGTAACGTAGGCCGAGTATGACATGGGTGGTAGATTTAAGTCTGTGACGGGTAGTTTACATTCGTTCCGGACAAGTTGTCTATCTTTTATACTTTTTGTTCATTTACTTTTTGTCTTTTATTTTCATTTCTTTTAATCTCAAACTCATTAACGGTAGAATTATAGAACGACGAATCAATAACCAATCTCTGTGGACACAATATGATATAACCTAACCGGTATATATCACTCGGTAAAATTAATACCAACTCTTTGCTTGCCGTTATACTGCCGCAACAGTGACCTGCAATAGTTGAGCATGTCTTACTGTGATTTATCAGGACCACTTGGTTCTTCCCTAACAAAACTAGAGAACCTATCACTCATTATTCTTGATGTGAACAATTTTCCATCTCCAGTGCCAGAAACATTTGTCAACTTTAAAAACTTGACCACCCTTAGTCTTGCAATTTGCAGATTGAGTGGTACATTTCCACACAAGATATTTCAAATTGGAACGTTGTCTGTTATTGACTTATCATTTAACTCCAATCTCCATGGTTCATTTCCAAAATTTCTGTTGAGTAGATCTATCCGGACTTTAAGGGTTCGTAACACAAACTTCTCTGGAGCATTTCCACACGACACTGGTAACATGAACCACTTATCTGAATTGGATCTTTCTAATTGTCAATTCAATGGAACACTTCCCAGTTCACTGTCAAACCTTACAGAGCTTAGATACATAGATTTGTCGTCTAATAGCTTCACTGGTCCAATTCCATCATTTTTCATGGCCAAAAACCTTACACTCCTAGACCTTTCTCATAATTGTTTAAGTGGTGAAATTCCAACATCTTCTCACTTTGAAGGACTGCACAATCTTGTCAGCATTGACTTGCGTCGTAATTCTATCAATGGGACAATTCCCTCATCCCTTTTTACATTCATGTTACTACAGAAGATTCAACTTTCATCCAACAAGTTTAGTAAATTTGGCAAATTCAAAAAACAAATTTGCCTCTATATTGAATACCCTTGATTTGAGTAGCAACAATCTATCAGGACCTTTTCCAACGCCTATCATTCATCTACATTCACTTTTTGTCCTTGATTTTTCCTTTAACAAGTTGAATGGGTCACTACAACTAAATGAGCTTTTCGAGCATAGAAATTTAACAGCACTAGACCTTTCATACAATAACATATCAATCATTGTGAATGTTGAAAATGATGATCGTACTTCCTTTCCTAATTTTGAAACTCTAAGTTTGGCATCCTGCAACCTGAAAACTTTTCCTAGTTTCTTGATAAACATGTCCAAATTAAACACTTTAGACATTTCAAACAATCAAATTCAAGGAAAATTGCCCAACTGGATCTGGAGTCTACAATATCTTCAAAGCCTTAATGTTTCTCACAATATGCTAACTGATTTGGAAGGACCATTTAAAACCTCTCTTTAAAATTGATAGCCCTTGGCATTCATAACAACCAACTGCAAGGACCAATACCTGTTTTTCCTAACTCTGCTTCCTATTTGGATTACTCAACGAACAAGTTTAGCTCAGTAATCCCACAAGACTGTTAAGATTAATATTTTGATATTTATTTTAATTAAATTAAGTATTGCAGCACATTAGAATGTGTCAGCTTATTGTTAGCTATTTTATTGTTTGATCAAAGTCGATACCTAGATTTTAGGAAGGAATAAAGCGCTCCACATATAATGGGAAGTTAGGAGATCGTGTGATATTGTATAAGCCTATTTATTGGCCTTTTCTTATTTAATTAAGTAAGTTTTCCAGCATTTGATTCTAACATCGGTATCAAGTGAAAATTTCATAAGAATCAAGAGAAAGAGCGGATGGCGTGAAGCGGCGATCGTTTTAATCTACCATCAATTCCTAAATTTAATGGTGATTATGATCAACTGAGCATGCTCATGGAGAACCTTCTCCGTTCGAAGGAGTATTGGATTGTTGTGACCACGGCCTCGTTCAACCCTGCGGGAGAAGTGCCGACGGATGCAGAGAGAAGGCGGTGGAAGAGATGCGGTTGAAGGACTGAAAGCCAAGAATTACTTGTTTCAATCTCTTGACAAGTCAATTTAAGACAATTCAAAGAAGGAAACATCGAAACAAATATGGATTCAATGAAGATGAAATACCGGGCAATGTTCAAGTTCGTGAGCCCAACTCAATCGATTGCAGAGAGTTTGAGATCCTTGCCATGAAGCAAGGAGAATCAATCAATGATTACTTGGTAGGGTAATGGTGATTGCAAGCGATATGAGGAATTATGGTGAAGATATGGTGATGTCAAGGTCATCGAGAAGATTTTGAGAACCCCACTGAAAAGTGGAACTATATTGTGTGTTCCATTGAGGAAGCCAAAGATATGGACACGCTTCGACGAGTTGCAAAGCTCCCTTCTTGTGCACGAGCAAAAATTCGGGAAGGAAGTAGATGAAGAGCAAGCACTCACGGTGGCATACGGTGAGAACAATGGTGGAAGAGGACGAGGCGACGCAGAGCTTTCGAGGAGGAATGGGCGAGGAGGCGAGCCGGCAACCCTATAGCAAGGCGACCATTGAATATTATAAGTGCCATCGGTTGGGTCACTTTCGGTATAGTGTCCAAATATGGCTAAGCAAGCAAATTACTGAAATTGAAGAAATTGAGGAGATGTTGCTCATGGATTATCATGAATCATTTGGGCAAAACAAAAGCGATGTGTGGTTTCTAGATTCGGATGCGTAATCACATGTGTGGAGACCCGTCATTATTTAATCGGTTGGAAGATGGATTTCAAAAACGGCGGTGGCGAATCATATGCGATTAAATGTGGTTGGTAAAGGTATGCTATACTTTGGAGGCATTAGCTATCTTGTTCGGGATGTCTTCTATGTTCCGAACTAAGGAATAATCTTCTTAGCCTTGACAGTGCAAGAAAAAGGATTAACGGTGATGAAGGATAATAAATCTGCATTTATCACTCAACAAGGGCCTCATCCTTGAGCAACATGACCTCCAACCGTATGTTCGTTGTGCTCTCGATAAGTATTCGACAAGGACACAAAAGAAGTTTGTCTGCGATCCACAACCCAAGATTGATGCGACTTTGGCATCGGAGGTTTGGCCACCTCGGTTACGCATGTTGAAGGACAAAGAGATGGTGAAAGGGATGTCGTGTCTTTCGGACTGATTCCATTTGCATAGATTATGCGAAAGGAAAACAACATAGAGAAAATATTCCAAAAAAAAGCATATGGCGTGCTTCAACTAAGTTGGAATTAATCCATGCGACATCTCGGACCCGTTTCACCGACTTCAAATGGCCAAAGAGGTATTTGCTTTGTTTCATTGATGACTTTAGTAGGAAAGCATGGGTCTATTTCCTTGCATATAAAGGCGATGCATTTCTTTGTCTTTAAGCAATTTAAGAGTAGTGTTGAAAAGAGTCTAGTTTGTCTATTAAGTGCTTAAGAACATATCGGGGATGAGAATTTACATCAAGTGCTTTCAATGATTATTGTAAAGATAATGGAATCAAGAGACAACTAACCACTTACACGCCGCAACAAAGCGGAGTAGCCGAGAGGAAACGAGCGATGATGAACATGGTAAGAAGTATGATGGTTGATATTCCTAAGAGTTTTGGCACGAAGTTGAGTTGCTCTCGTAATGAAGTCCAACTTCTTTGTGAAGGACATGACACCTATGGAAGCTTGGAGGGATAAAGCCATCGTAGATCATTTTAGGGTGTTTGGTTGTATAGGACATGTACATATACACGCCAAACGCACTAAACTAGAGAATAAGAGCGAAGTGTGTCTTGTTTGGGGTTAGTTCGAATCAAAAGGCTAGACTATTGATCCCATAAGCAAGAAAGTCATTGTTAGTCGGGATGTTGTGTTTGAAGAAGAGAAAGAGTAGAGCTGGGATAAGAGCTATGACAACTTGATAAGCCTTGATCTAGACTGGGGAGATGACATAAATAAAGGAGAAATTGAGACTCAAGATGTTACCAATGAAGATTCTGATGTTATTATAGAAATTGTCACTGAAAAAGATAAAGCAAGCATAGATGAAGAGGGAAGTGATAGAGAAAACACTATGGCAGCGGCTGCGTCATCTCCTGAAGCCTCAAATACAAGGGAAGGAGATTGTGTCGGAAGTCGATCGGAAGATTGTACCCAAAATTTACCCTCCTTTTTCTCGCATTCCTGGCTTGTAGTTTGATTGCATAAACATACATGTAGTTGCATATATAGCATCCATCATAAGGAATATCAGATTCCAAGTATTCCGAATGGCACCAAAAAGAGTTCATTTCTCAATAAAGTGGATTTTGGGTTTCGGTGCATTTTGGGCACTCCGAGGCGATCTCTCATCTCCTTGGGTATTTTTGATTTTTGGTGACACTTTCCTTTCGTTATTATCCACAACTTTCGTTTGGAAGTCGAGAACGGATTTTGTGAGGAGGGCTCTCAAAGGTCATTTCCCCGGCATATTAAGTGATTTTGTGCTGAACCGTGCGTTTTGGCTCACGAAAAGGCTTTATTTTCTAGCTGGAAACTCGAATTGGCGGGATCAATTTCTAAAATTCCGTATCAAGGTCCTCTACAACTTCTATTTGCAACTCGAGAGCTAATTCCCCACCGATCAGTACCAGAATTTTATTCTACGAGTTTGATTTTGATCTGAGGCGAGCAATTTTCATCGATCACGAAGTTCGAAAAATCATATCTCGCTCGATTTTTATCGAAACGGGACGGGACCGGTGCCAAAAGTTCACAAATCTTGTTAGCTTCAAATGTCCAAGAGATACGCAGGTGCAAATTTCGATCAGAAGATCTTTGTCGGAGGCGTTTTCCTCATAGAGCGCAAATGAGATTCTGCACGTGTCAGTGGTCCAAAATTGATGCTGAAACTTCAAAAATTTCTATTTCCTTGACCGAGCATCGGATCAAGTCGGGATTTTTATTCACGCAAGCAAAATCGCATTTCGGACACTTTTCGTTTACATTCCGACTCCGAATTCCGCACGGATTTGGCTGTTTTGTATTAATTACGAAAATTATTCGGATAATCATGATTAGCTTGTTGATTAAGGATCCAAAGTTATAAATAGATTTCCCTCTTCACAAATCACAAGACCACATTCATTTGCTTAATTTCCAACTACAAAACACACTCAAATTCTCTCAAATCTCAAAGCACAAAAAACTCAAAAAAGCTTAAACTTCAACTTTCCCTCCAAGCAACCACCACAGGCCGCCACCGGACCACCGTGAACCACTTGCTTCTTTCAGAGAGCGCGCTGAGCGCGACCCCTGCGCTGAGCGCGACCTGCGAATTTCAGTTTTCTCCATCGCAGCTTCTTCTATTTCAATCCATAGCATTCTCTCCTCCTTCTACACACATTTGACATGGAAGGAACGGTTTAATCTCGGTTTTCTCTTCAAGTTCAAGATTCAAGAGTTTCTTCTTCTTCTTCTTCTCCAAATTCTCCATTGATTTCAAGCTTTTCTTCAAGGATTCAAGTCTAATTCTGAAGTTTATCAACAATTCCTCATTGATTTGGTATTTTCTTTGAAGAGCACAAGGAATTCCTCTTCAATTTGATTTAAACTTCAAGTTCAAGTAAGTGTTAGGTTCAAATAATCACTTATTTTAAGCTGTTTTGAACTTTCAGCTTTTCTTGAAATTGAACAATGAAATCACATGCAAATTCAATGTAGATTCTAGGTCTTGAACTTGTACTCTTGGATTCCATGATTTGAATCGGATTTTGCCGCCTTATTTGTGTCGGTGTGAGAATTTTGTGCATAGCATACATACACTTGCATTTTCTTTGCATTCTAGCCACAAACTCATGCATCTTGCATCCTTTAATACATGTTCATGCATTGAAAGACATCTAGCTTGGTTGACTTGCATTGATACATGATGAATTAAGGTATAGCTTGCATTTGTGGTGTATCAACATGTAGCTCCCAAAACATTTTGATCATTATGCACATTGTGCATTGTACATAGTTCATTCATTCGCATTCCAAGTGTTTGTGTTAATGTTTCACTTAGGATTTGACATGAGCATTCCTCATTTGCCTCATAGCACGCTTCACTTGCATTGGTACTACACATGTGGAACATTAGGTCACATACACAACTTGCATCATAAGCATAATCTTGCATTGACATCCATTGCGCGCATTGTAACGGTTAAGTCCTTGCATTCCACATGTCCACAACTAGCATTACACATAAGCATTAAAATTCCTTTTGCATTGCACTATTAGCTTGTTCATGCATAGCTTCACATGAGCGTTAGATTGTTGATTCATCACTTGTATTCCATATATGTCCATGCATAACATTGCATACATGAACATGGAAATCTTTGATTCATCACTGCATGCCGTATGTATTCGTCCATAGCCTTGCACGAGCATCGGAATTGTCATTCCTCCTTTAGCATCCCAAGCATGTTCATGTCTTGATCCTCATACATAAGCATCATAGCTATTTGTTTCATCGTTCGCATACCACGCATGCTCATGCTTAGCTTAGTGCATATGAGCATTGGAGCCATTATGACAACTTGCATTCCACATGTTCACAACTAACATAGCATACATGAGCGTTGGAATAATTGCCCAGCTGTATGGATCAACTTTTTGGCATGAAAACATCACAAACAGGTGTTCTGGTGCAAAAATAATTTTTCAGAGTTGCGGTCGTGTGGCGCCACAGAGCGGCGTAAACATTCTGGAATTTTGGTGATGATGCGCCTTGGTATACAGGCGCCTTCAGTTTATTTTTTCGATTTTTCGATTCGATGATGAATGAGTCCCCCGCTATGCTTGGCTCTGTTTGCACTCACTTTATGGGGACACCACGACGCATGCATATGCGGCTCGTTTTGTCGATATTCACACACTTTTGTCTTTGCTTGCGTTTTGGGTCTACCTCCCTTTTTGCAGTTTTCTCATGTTCGTATACCCACGTATACGCCCTTGTACTTGCCTCTTGGGTCCAACTCCTTTCCGGTTGTTACGTTTGTATACCCATATCCGTTTGTCTGTTTTTTGGGTCTAACTCCCTTCTTGCAGGTGTTTTGCATTTGTGCACCCACGTGTACATTTCTATACTTGTTTTTTGGGTCTAACTCCCTTCTTGCAGGTGTTTTGTGTTCGTACACCACGTGTACACTCCTTTGTTTGTTTTTTGGGTCTAACTCCCTTCTCGCAGACGTTGTAGCTTCACATGCGCACAAGCGCGCATCCTCTTTGCTTTGATGCCTCGAGCTATTCTCACCGGTTTACTCTTGTTGCATGGTTGCAGTACTTGAAGTATTCTGGAGCATTTCATTAGCTCGCGTTGCTCTTCGGATTCTATATCCGTTCGGTACTACTACTGTTTATTGCATTCTCTTGCTTTCCTAGATATCATGAGAAGTAGGGCTTTCTGACTTTTGCCATGAGAAGTAGGAATAGAGATGCATGATGGGGCTTCCGTAGCTGGAGCATGTTCAGGAACCCCTCTGGTTTATTTAAAGACCCGTTTAGGGCAATTCTACTTGTGATCTGTGCATATTTGCTTGTTTGTTTCTCGCAGGTTCCCTTGGTTAGGTTTGGTTCTCTAGCTTAGACTTTAGGATTCACATCCTTTGCATGTCAACATAGGTAGAGATTCCCTCATCCTAAATCATAGGTCTACCGTTGGTTTTTTTTTTTTTCCTAGTTTCTTTTACATGTTGCATTGTGAATAAAAACTAAAACTTGCTTTTCTTTTCTTTTCAAAAACAAAACACTTAATAATGGTTAAAACTCCTTTCTCAAGGTAAAAACAACCAACCAACACCAACTTTTTCGCCTTTGTGCGCTTTCTTTCTTTTTGTGTTTAAAACCTTTTCACAAGTAAAAACACAAACACACCAAAACAAGTGAGCCGAACTACGGCCCGACTTTCCCATTGCACGCGGGAATACGTAGGCATCTTGTCACGGGGCTCGACCGAGCAAACTTTGTAAATACTTCCTTCTTTTCCCCGTGGTTTCTTATTTTCTCTTTTCTTTTGCATGCATGATTAGCGATTAAGCATAGATATAACACACCCTTTAGCTAGAAATAGAAAGTGGATACCATGAGTACTACAGTGTGGGGTGCTAATCTCTTCCCCTCGCGTAACTAACTCCCTTACCTAGATTCTCTCGATTTCACGGTTATAGGACCGTGATTTCTCCCCTCAGGTTTACTCGATGTTTTCCTTTCTCCCTCATGAGATAAAAGACGTTCGATGGCGACTCGATTTTGATAACCCAGTTATCAGTTGTCGGAGGTTCCGCCGGTGTTTTCGGTGGCGACTCTGCGGGGATCGGCGGACTGTCTTGGTCGATCAGGAGTTGATCCTAGCTTTCTTTTTCATGTCTATTGGGTGTTTATCTGCTTTATCGCTTTATCATCCTTTGTATGCTTTGCATTGCATTTTATGTGGCATATTTACCACTTTCATATCCCATATACGGACTGCTTGTCTTTGGTTTATCTCTTGATCGGGTGGGTGTTACTTGAGGTAAAGGCCAACTACCCCGCCGATGACACATAGGTTAGATGGATGTCCATGTCGAATCCCGCATCCCGTGGTGCGTGTGAGGAGGCATGGAGTACCGAATTCAAACGAGATTCAATTGACGGTGCTCTCGCCCTACACCCTGTTGTGTAGTCAGCGAAGTACTCGATAAAGGATCGTCGACTCTGATTATCATTAGGGACATCCTGTTGAGTCTAGAATACCCTGTGAGTTGGGGTGGGATATCATTACTACAGGTACTGTTGGTGACTATTGGTGACTTGTTACTGTTGGTGACTCGGTTATTGATGGTGACTCAGTATTTTCTTGGTATTTTCTGGTATTTTCTATGGGATTCCAGTTTGATGCCGAACCTTTGAATTTGTGACATTCAGATCCAGTTCTATATGACATCTTGGTTGTGTGACAAGTTTCAGACTTTGTGATACTTATCGAGTCTGATGTTGTTGGTTACGATATGGAATACATGATTCAAAAAACATTGCATTCATGAAAAAAAAATTTAACTTTTGCATATTTTAACATGCATATTTGTTATTTCCAGGATTTCTTATCTTTGAGTCTAGTTGTCGGTTTGTTTTGGAAGATGGATACTGAAAAGAAGAACAATCAGAGACGTCATCCAGTGTACAAATTTCCCACCCCTGCTCTTGAGAATCTCCACCTGCTGGCCAATAAGTCTCCACCTGAGAATGTTGTCGCATTTACCCGGGATTATGGAAGAATTCTGACCTGGTTAAAATTTCCTTTGACCAATTACCAGAAGGATGGACTTCAGGCCCTTTTCCAGTTCTATGACCGAGAATTGAGGTGCTTTGTATTCCCTGATTATCTGTTGATGCCCACATTGGAAGAGTATTCCAGTATCCTGGACATTCCTATCCTGCATCAAGTACCTTTTCATGCTTCCATGGAGAGACCGACCGACGATCAGATTGCCAAAGCTCTTCATTTGCAAAAATCTGTGGTATTCGCCAATGTTGCAAGCAAGGGTGCCGTGAAAGGCTTTCATTTGAGTTTTCTTCTTCGGGAGGGTAATGCCAAAGTTGTCAAGGAGGATTGGAAGGCTTTCAATGCCATTCTAGCCTGCTGTATTTACGGGATGTGCTTGTTCCCGAATGAGCCCAAATTTGTTGACATGAACGCCATCTCTATTTTCATCCAATGGAATCCTGTTCCGACTTTGCTAGGGGATGTTTATCATTCCCTTCACTCCAGAAGCTTCAAAGGCAAGGGTGGAGTTGTAAATTGTTGTGCGCCATTGTTATACCATTGGTTTCAGGGTTTTCTTCCCCAAAATGGTGCTTTTGTTGACACTCGACATACCATGAGGTGGATTCCTAGATTGATGGGTCTCACATCTCACGATATTAATTGGAGTCGACGTGAGATGTCCAAGACCGAGTGTGAGAAGATTATCATCCGTTGCGGAGACTTTCCTAATGTCCCTCTCATGGGCATAAGGGGAGGTATCAATTACAATCCGACTCTTGCTGTGAGACAGTTGGGCTACGCTTTGTTGGGACCTCCCCCGATGTGAGTCTTGTGCGGGAAACTCTATATTATGATGTGCCTGATGTTGCCGGTATTATGACTAGAGCTATTCAAGCATGGAAAAGCATCCGTCTTGAAGGAGGTCAGTATTTTGGCAAGAAGGATCCCACAGCCTATGCTTCTTACATCCAATGGATCAAAGACAAGAATAGTGATCGTCAATGGCCTTCTCTTACCGGAGCAGCAGCCTTTTATCCACCAGAGTCGATACCAGATGTTGTTTCTAAAGGAGACTATGAGCGAGTGCTTGCTCGGAATCGACTTTTGCTTGAAGAAAAGGAGACATTAGCAGTAAACTGTCTTGTTGCAACTCAAACAAAGAACCAGTTGGCTCACGAGCTCAAGTATTTCAAAGGGGAAGCATCGGGTTCAACCAAGAAGAGGTCCAGAGTCGAAGATTTCTCTATTTCTCCGGAAGAGCACCGAAAAGCTGTTGTCGGCTTGGAAAAGAAGTATAAGGCTCAAATAGAAGACTTGAAGAAGCAAATGCATAATCAAAAGTTGGTGTATGAATCCCGTATCTAAGAGAAAGAAGTCCAACTATCCTTTGCCGTTGGAGAGTTGGAACGTCTCAAGGTTCAATCGAGTGCACCAGAAGTAGAAGGATTTCCTATGTCGGATATCTAGATTTATGCTTTATTTGTCTTATGCGGAAATCACCATCAGGCTTGTTGATGGGATTACTCCTTTTCCATGATTTACAAAAATGATTGATTCAAATGCTTGTAATCTTCTTTGATCTAATGATATTAGACTTTTCAGTATTCGTTATCTTGTTAAATCCTAAAACTAGAGTCGAACTGTTAAGAGTCCTGGAAATGTTCAAATATGCCATCACATGCATAACATGCATATCATTCATATCTGTACATGCCATGCATAACAGGTTTTGCCCGGAGTTCTCATCCTCGGCTTCTGCCTTTGTTTAACAGAAAGATTGCAAACTTCCACCGTTACCCGACTCGAAGCAACGAGAAACGACAGATGGAACAACTTCAGGCAGACATGGCCGCGATGAAAGCGCAGATGGATGCACAGATGGCTCAATTCATGGAAGTCATCACCAATATGAATCAGGGTCAGCAAGAGCTGAGGGCTCTGGTTGAAAGGACTCGTTCAGAGGATGGTCGGCGCAACCAGTTTGATGATGCTTCTGTAGGTCAGCCCCGTGTTGAAGCCAATATTGCTGATTTGGGTGTCAACGACCACCTTCGTGGTCCGGGTGCACACATTACTGGTCGATTTCCACCTCCACCACCTACTCCACCTCAAGGGCAGTTTTTCTTTGATGATGGGATGCAAGGGCATCGTGTTCGAGGTCGTCCTCGTTCTCAGGGCGCAGATTTTGATCAGGATGATGAAGCATATTCTGTGAATGGCAGTGAAGTTGACCTTCCCGCAGATGACCATAGGTACCGTTTGCTTGAAGAGCGGTTGAAAGCTGTTGAGGGTCAGAGGTTATCTGGGTTGGATTTGTCTGATTTGGGTTTGGCACCTCGAGTGAGGCTCCCTCCGAAGTTCAAAGTGCCAGTGTTCGATAAGTATAATGGGGCAACTTGTCCCAAAACTCATATCACTGCTTATTTCCGCAAGATGGCGGTTTATACTGAAGATGAGAGATTGCTGATGCACTTCTTTCAAGAGAGTCTTACTGGGGCATCTCTAGAGTGGTATATGCATCTAGAACGAAGCCATATCAGGACATGGCATGATCTGGTGAATGCTTTCCTTCTGTGATGTCGGTTTAACATTGATATGGCTCCAATCGCACCACAATTGTTGAGTTTGTCTCGAAATCGGGCAAACATTTAAAATCCGAGTGGAGAGAACTTCTGCTAGAGTTGACCACCCATGGTTGAGCGAGAAATGATCGATATGTTCACCAAGACTGTACGGACACTATTATGTTGCATGCGGTATTCCAAGCTTCTTGAGATGGTCCGATATGGTGAGCGTATCGAGTGGGTGAAGTCAGTAAGATCCAGTTGAAGGAAGCTCTTCGGTACTAAGAAAGCTTACGGTGGTTATCCCAAGAAGGAAAAGGGAGAAGCCGGTATGTATGGGGAAGAAGCAAAGCTCGGTCAATGCGGTGACTATATCCGCTTCCCAACCGCAAACTCGGAAGCACCGCCCAGAACCAAAGACAACAAGAAAACCGTGCTCTAGGAGGTTTGATGCTATCCCTATGAGTTATCTTTGATTTGTTTGTCCGCTTGAATGACCTCAAATTGGTTACTCCCAAGCCTGCTTTCGCACCTCCTCCTCTGGATAAACGGCCCAGAAATTATGATGCCAATGCTAACTGTGAGTTTCACTCTGGAACCTTGGGGCATAGCATTGAGAACTGTTATGCATTCAAATGCAAGGTGCAAGACCTCATTGATTCAAAGACCATTGAATTAGAGGCTCGACCACAGGTTGCTGGACCGAATGTAACACAGAATCCGATGCCGCGCCATGGGGCTGTACAAGCTGTGATGGAAGATGGGGAGATCCTTAATCTGATCATGAATGTGGATGTGGTGAAAACGCCTTTGCCTTTTGTCAAGAAGTATCTGATTGAAAGAGGTGTCTTTCCAGGTTGTGAAGCTGCCTGTGATAGGTGCGAGCATTGCTCTAATGGTTGTGCAAACTTGAAAGCTGGTATTCAGAGTTTGATTAATGACGGTCAGTTGCAATTTGATCAGATCCGAAGGAATAAGAAGGCTGAGGCACGGTCTGTATCTGTGATTACCATTCCTTATACTCCAATTGTGATATCTGCGCCAACAAAGTCTATTCCCCTGGCAATTACCAAGCCTGGTCCTTTGCCATATGAAAGTGATAAAGCTGTGCCATGGCATTATGGATCAAATGTTTATTACCACGGGGTGAAACAGGAAGATGCCTCTTCCCCAACTGAGAAGGGTGATATGTTGGATGTTGCCAATGCTGATAATATCGCTGGAAGTAGTGGTGCGACCCGAAGCGGACGAATTTTTTCCGATCCAGCCATACAACTCAAAGCGGATGCTGCTGCCAAAGCTAGGGGCAAGCAACCTATGAAGCAACTAGACTTGCAAAGTGCCAATCCTGACCTAGAGAAGGATATAGAAATTATGAAGTTTATCCAAGAGTGACTTAGGGTGATTGACCGCTTGCTCGACACATAAAATTTCTATCCTCTCATTGCTACGAGATTAGGTACGAAATGCTGATGAAGTTGTTAACCGCTTTTCCACAAGAGATCTCGGTGCGGTTTGAAAATGTGCAAGTATATCGGCCAACAACGGTTTGGGTTTTCTTGATTGTGATCTTCCGCGGAGGTCGGAACCATAATGAGCTTTGCATATTTCCATAGAGTGCCACCACTTTGTCTCGAGTGTTGGTTGATACTGGTTCCTCACTCAATGTGATTCCCAAATCCGCACTGATGAGGATTGACTATGGAGGTCTCGAACTCCGCCCCAGTGATCTAATTGTGAGAGCATTTGATGGTTCGAGACGATCTATTTTTGGAGAAGTGGATCTCCCCATCAAAGTTGGCCCTCAACTCTTTGTTTCAACTTTCTTCGTCATGGACATTCAACCTGCATATTGTTGCCTCCTAGGCCGTCCATGGATTCATAAAGCTGGAGCGGTCACATCAACTTTTCACCAGAAGCTGAGTACCCCATTGAAGGGAAAACTATCACAGTCTGCGCTGAAGAAGAATACATTGTGAGCCATCTTGCGTCCTTCCGCTATGTCGAGGTGGACGGTGAGATTCATGAAACCCCATTTCAAGGCTTCGAGACGGTGCACATGCTGAAGACCCCTCAGCAGGAAGAGGCCAAGAAAGATAAACCCGAATCTTCCATGGCATCTTTGAAAGATGCAAAAGCTGTGGTCGAGGCTGGACGCCCTGAAGGTTGGGGCCGTGTGGTGGAGGTAGCTCCCAAATTCAACAAGTTCGGGTTGGGTTTTGACCCTGTTCTACGCCGTCAAAGCACCCAATTTGAATACTCCTGTGAAATTCTCTAGCGCTGGCCTCGGTTCCGGGCAAGCAAACGCCGTGGATGATTCTAACAACGAGTTTGATATTGATAAGTGGATTCGTCCCAGTGTCCCTGGCATGGAGCTCAACAATCGGACCTCTAAGGCGCATCCACCACGGTCAAGAGTAATTTTCTTTTGTTTCTGTTATCATGCAATAATTCATGTGTTCTGCCCAAGGCACAGTGAATCATATGTAGGGCCACCTTGTTAGCATATGCAACTCTTTTTATCATGAAATAAAGAACGTCTTTTCATTCAAAAGTTTTGTTCTTTTTCCTTCAATTTTACATCACAATTTTAAAACGCAAAATGGCAATGCTTCATTTTTCTTTTATCATCTAAAAAAAAAACTAAAATAGGCATTAAAATCAATTATGCAGATATAATCCCACACTCCTAATGGATCCCTTTGATAACGACTCTGCTATCACTCTTTATGACTTCGATAATCCGATCAACCAAGCCGAAGAAGAAGGTGAGGAAGATTGTGAACTCCCTAAAGAGATAGCAAGAATGTTAGAACAAGAGGAAAAGGTTATCCAACCGCATCAGGAAGAGATTGAGAAAGTGAATCTGGGCAATGCTGATGTGACCAGAGAGGTTAAAATTGGGGCGGCTTTAGAAGATAGCGTGAAACAGAGATTGATTGAGTTACTCCGAGAGTATTCTGATATATTCGCTTGGTCTTATGAAGACATGCCTGGGTTGGATACCGATATTGTGGTGCACAAGCTGCCTCTAAAAGAGGAATGTCCTCCTGTTAAGCAGAAACTTCGAAGAACTCATCCCGAGATGTCTAAGAAGATTAAAGAGGAAGTCCAGAAACAGCTTGATGCAGGCTTTCTGAAAGTCATTTCTTATCCCCCATGGGTCGCTAACATTGTTCCTGTGCCTAAGAAAGACGGCAAGGTAAGAATGTGTGTGGATTATAGGGATCGAAGGAGCAAGTCCGAAGATGACTTCCCACTCCCCATATTGACATATTGGTGGATAATACACCACGCAAAAGTGTTTCGTTCATGGATGGCTTTTCGGGTATAATCGATCAAGATGGCACCGAAGACATGGCTAAAACAACTTTCATTACCCCATGGAGAACTTTTTATAAGGTGATGCCTTCGGATTGAAAATGCCGGGCAACTTACCATGCAATGGTAACTCTTTTTCATGATATGATCCACAAAGAGATTGAAGTGTATGTCGACGACATGATTGCTAAATCTCAAAATAAAGAAGAACATCTGGTACACCTACAGAAGTTGTTTGAGCGGTTGAGGAAGTTCAGATTGAGGCTTAATCCGAACAAGTGTACGTTCGGCGTACGATCTGGTAAGCTGTTAGGCTTTGTCGTAAGTGAAAGAGGCATCGAGGTTGATCCTGCTAAAGTAAAAGCAATTCAAGAAATGCCTGAACCAAGAACTGAAAAAGAGGTCCGTGGCTTTCTAGGGAGGTTAAACTACATTTCTAGATTCATCTCTCACATGACTGCCACATGCGAACCAATCTTTAAGTTGCTAAAAAAGGATCAGATGGTCAGGTGGAATGACGATTGCCAAGTCGCATTCGATAAGATAAAAGAGTATCTATAGGAACCTCCGATTCTTATGCCTCCTGTGGAGGGTAGGCCATTGATCATGTATTTGACAGTGCTTGAAAGCTCGATGGGGTGCGTGCTGGGCCAACATGACGAGTCTGGTCGAAAAGAGCATGCAATATACTACCTAAGCAAAAAGTTTACCGACTGTGAAACAAAATATTCACCGCTCGAGAAAACTTGCTGTGCTTTAGCGTGGGCTGCTCGCCGACTAAGGCAGTATATGTTGACCCACACAACCTTGTTGATATCCAAGATGGATCCGATCAAGTTCATCTTTGAGAAGCCAACTTTGACAGGCCGGATCGCCAGATGGCAAATGATCTTGACAGAGTATGACATCCAATATACTACTCAGAAAGCTATCAAGAGTAGTGTGTTGGCAGACTATGTTGCCCACCAACCAGTGGATGATTATCAGCCGATGAGATTCGAATTTCCTGATGAAGATATTATGTACATCCGGGAGTGTAACATCCCAGGTCCAGATGAGGGACCCGAACCAGGATCCAGGTGGTCTTTGGTCTTCGATGGAGCCTCCAACGCGTTAGGCAATGGTGTCTGCGCAGTAATTACTACTCCGGACGGTCACCATATTCCGTTCACAGCTCGAATTTGCTTTGATTACACCAATAACATGGCTGAGTATGAGGCTTGTATCTTTGGTATCGAGGCGGCGATTGATTTGAGAATTAAGCATCTGAAAGTGTATGGAGACTCTGCAGTTGTGATTTGTCAGATTAACGGAGACTGGGAGACTCGTCACCCAAATCTGATCCCCTACAGAGAGCATGTGATGAAGTTGATTCCTTACTTTGAGGAAATCACCTTTGATCATATCTCACGGGAAGAGAACAACCTAGCTGATGCTTTGGCCACCCTAGCGTCCATGTTCAAAGTCAAATGGGCTAATGAAGCGCCTTCGATAACCATTCAGAGATTGGATGAGCCGGCCTTTTGTTTTGAGATTGAAGCAGAGAAAGATGGCAATCCTTGGTTCTACGATGTCAAGCGATATCTTGAGACTCAAGAATATCCAGAGGAAGCTTCTGTGACAGATAAGAAACTCTTGAGAAGATTCTCGGCGAAGTTCTTCCTCAACAATGGTCTTTGTATAGACATCACGACGGTCATTACTCGGTGTGTTGGTAAAGATGAAGTGCAAAGATCATCGAAGAAATGCATGAGGGCTCATTCGAACTCATTCTAGTGGGCACACTATGGCTAAAAGATCTTCGTTGGATATTATTGGTCAACCATGGAGGCTGATTGTTTTAATCATGCCCGGGTTTGTTACAAATGCCAAGTATATGCTGACAAAGTGCACGTGCCACCGTCGCCTTTGAATGTTTTAACCTCTCCTTGGCCATTTGCTATGTGGGGCATTGATATGATCGGAAAGATTGAGCCGACAGCGTCCAACGGACATCGCTTCATTCTGGTCGCCATAGACTATTTCACCAAATGGGTTGAAGCGGCTTCCTATGCAAATGTCACTAAACAGGTGGTCGCCCGTTTTATCAAGCACAATATCATCTGCCGTTACGGGATTCCCGACAAGATTATTACAGATAATGGGTCGAATCTTAATAACAAGATGATGAAGGAGCTTTGTGAGTCTTATAAGATCAAGCACCACAATTCGTCCCCATATCGCCCAAAGATGAACGGAGCTGTTGAAGCGGCGAATAAGAATATTAAAAAGATTGTGCAGAAAATGGTAGTAACCTATCGGGATTGGCATGAGATGTTGCCTTTCGCATTGCATGGTTACAGAACTACCATCCGTACTTCAACAGGGGCAACTCCGTTTTCTCTTGTTTATGGCATGGAAGCTGTGCTTCCAATTGAAGTTCAGATCCCTTCATTAAGAATCATGAAAGACGCCAAGCTTGATGAAGACGAGTGGGTACAGAACCGCTTAGACCAGCTATGCCTCATTGACAAGAAGAGGCTGGCAGCTGTCGGACATGGGCAAATTTACCAACAGAGGATGAAAAGAGCATTTGATAAGAGGGTGCGACCTCAAAACTACCAACCTGGCGATCTTGTGCTAAAGAGGATAATTCTTCCCCAAGGAGACCCGCGGGGCAAGTGGACACCAAACTACGAAGGGCCGTTTGTTGTGAAGAAAGTCTTTTCAGGTGGCGCCATGATGCTCACAACAATGGACGGAGAAGACTTCCCACTACCCGTGAACGCGGATGTAGTCAAGAAATACTATGCATAGACATGCCTAGCAGATCGATGGTCGCACTCTATGGCAATATCTCGAGCTACTCCAACGGGTTGTGATCAAGCCAATCGCCTTTTTCAGGAAAAGCAAAGTGATGAGATAGTTGGAGTTATAAGACTGATAGCAGGGTTGAAACCCAATGAGGATTCATTGTCGCATTGCCATGCGTTTTAGTTTTCCTCTTATTTTACTTTTGCAATTGCCTCATTTCAGGAATTGCTTCCTATTGTACTTGCCTATTTACAGGCTCACTTTCAATTAATAAAATGAGTCTTTGCTTGTCAATTAATTTCTTGCATTTACTGATTTGTTTGCAAAAGACGTTCAAAGTTTTATGGTAAAATGTTGCATATATAAACATTGTTGGTTTTACCATGATCAGAAACTTTCGAATATTGCTTTAAGGCTTGAGTGATCTGGATGGCAGACAAACTTGTCACATCATGCCAGGGTCACTCCACTAACATTGTATTGCAGGATGCCCAATTGCACCAGTATGGAGACGGATCGGGTTTCTCCGTGTTATCTCCCCAGCTTTGTCCCCATGGGAATCCTTTCGTTTTCCCAACATTGCTGCCGCGCAGCGCTGATCCCCAACATGGGTCCATCATATCTTTCTCGGTGGGAATTCCCCAGCGGATGTCCTCTAGAATTCAGAATGTGCTATTTCCTCTTATCCCCACAGATGATTCTCCCTAGAGGGTTCTCATCTCTTGACATCCCCAGCAGTTGACATATCTTTGTCTCCCCAGCTAGAGTTGTAGTGGGTAACGGTGGAAGATCTTCTCCAGGTGTTCCTTTTATCCCCCAGCGGATCTCTGTCTAGTTGACAAGCTTCCTATGACACCATCTCCTCAGTAGGGTTATATGGTAGATCTCGATATCTTCAAATGGTCTTTCCAGATTTATCAGCTTGACCATATCCTTGGTTGATCTCCATTGCCATTTCCCCAGCGGATGCACAGATTGAAGTTGATTATCCTGTGACCTTTGGTCGCCGTTCAATTTCCATACTTCTTTCAAAACATGCATCATCGCATTTGCATTACCTTTTAGGAAATTCATGCATTTTCATAGAGTTATAAACCAGGAATAGTAAACTTCTGTCCCCGGCAGTGTTCCAATGTCTCTCCGAAATTCCAGCGAGGATAGTTTTTGAGAGTGGGGCATTTCCTTTGGTGTTGAAGCTGCCAGTTTCATCTGGTGCAACACGTTTTCTGGTGTTGAAGCTGCCAGTATCCTCTGGTGCAACACATTCCTTGGTGTTGAAGCTGCCAGTATCCTCTGGTGCAACACATTCCTTGGTGTTGAAGCTGCCAGTCTCCCTGGTGCAACATATTTCTTGGTGTTGAAGCTGCCAGTTGTTTTCTGGTGCAACACGTCCTTTGGTGTTGAAGCTGCCGGCCCTTACCCCGGTGCAACACATCTTCAGCAAGCCCTACCCTTGATTTCTTCTTTTTGCACAAGAGTTGAGTCGCTGCCAATTCTTGGTCAAGGTCTGAGCATCTCTCTCTTTCCTTACGCATGATGCAAGTTGCTCTGTATTGTGTGTGAAGGTCAACATTTCGGTCTTCTTCTTCATTGAAAGCCAGACATCCCACGTGCAGCGATTCTTAGGAGGTCCTACTCCTGTGCCTTTTGGAACAAATACCCTTTTTTCCTTCTCGTGAGTGTAGCGTCGAGTCAAAAGCTACTCGGCACTTTCTAGCCTTTGCATCACTAACCCGTCCGGTTATCCCCTGGCGTAATGTGGTAGTCTAGTCAGTGATCAAGTCTTTGCTTCCGCTTACGTGTCAGCTCTCCCCTGATATTGCGGATTGAATTGGGTAGAGGCCAATTCTTCTTAGGTCATGTTAGCACTTGTACCTGCCTTCACAGAGTTCAACATTTATTCTGTGCTTTCTTTGGTTGTGGCCCAGTTAAGCTCTGGCGCAACATGCTTCTTTTCTCCAGTGAGGTTCCTTAGAATTTTGGAGTGTCCACACCTATCTTTTGATACAGCTTTTGGGATTCAGGGTGTAAATTTCTGGGTCGGTTTTGGTATTCAATCACCTCATACCTTGTCACTCGAAAGGCAGACACCATCTCGCTCCTAAGCTAGAGGATGATTGAATAGGGGCAACTGTTGTACCCCAAAATTTACCCTCCTTTTTCTCGCATTCCTGGCTTGTAGTTTGATTGCATAAACATACATGTAGTTGCATACATAGCATCCATCATAAGGAATATCAGATTCCAAGTATTCCGAATGGCACCAAAAAGAGTTCATTTCTCAATAAAGTGGATTTTGGGTTTCGGTGCATTTTGGGCACTCCAGAAGGCGTATCTCTCATCTCCTTGGGTATTTTCTGTTGATTTTCGACTGACACTTTCCTTTCGTTATTATCCACGACTTTCGTTTGGAAGTCGAGAACGGATTTTGTGAGGAGGGCTCTCAAAGGAGTCATTTCCCCCGGCATATTAAGCTGATTTTTGTGCTGAACCGTGCGTTTTGGCTCACCGAAAAGGCTTTATTTTCTAGCTGGAAACTCGGAATTGAGCGGGATCAATTTCTAAAATTCCGTATCAAGGTCCTCTACAACTTCTATTTGCAACTCGAGAGCTAATTCCCCACCGATCGGTACCAGAATTTTATTCTCTGAGTTTGATTTTTGAGCTGAACTGAGCAATTTTCATCTGATACGCGAAGTTCGAAAAATCATATCTCGCTCGATTTTTATCGAAACGGGACGGGACCGGTGCCAAAAGTTCACAAATCTTGTTAGCTTCAAATGTCCAAGAGATACGCAGGTGCAAATTTCGATCAGAAGATCTTTGTCGGAGGCGTTTTCCTCATAGAGCGCAAATGAGATTCTGCACGTGTTAGTGGTCCAAAATTGATGCTGAAACTTCAAAAATTTCTATTTCCTTGACCGAGCATCGGATCAAGTCGGGATTTTGATTCACGCAAGCAAAATCGCATTTCGGACACTTTTCGTTTACATTCCGACTCCGAATTCCGCACGGATTTGGCTGTTTTGTATTAATTACGAAAATTATTCGGATAATCATGATTAGCTTGTTGATTAAGGATCCAAAGTTATAAATAGATTTCCCTCTTCACAAATCACAAGACCAAATTCATTTGCTTAATTTCCCACTACAAAACACACTCAAATTCTCTCAAATCTCAAAGCACAAAAAACTCAAAAAAGCTTAAACTTCAACTTTCCCTCCAAGCAACCACCACAGCCGCCACCGACCACCGTGAACCACTTTTCTTTCACAGGCTGGCGCGACCCTTGAGCGACCTGCATTTCAGTTTTTCCATCGCAGCTTCTTCTATTTCAATCCATAGCATTCTTCCTCCTTCTACACACATTTGACATGGAAGGAACGGTTTAATCTTTTTTCTTCAAGTTCAAGATTCAAGAGTTTCTTCTTCTTCTTCTCCAAATTCTCCATTGATTTCAAGCTTTTCTTCAAGGATTCAAGTCTAATTCTGAAGTTTATCAACAATTCCTCATTGATTTGGTATTTTCTTTGAAGAGCACAAGGAATTCCTCTTCAATTTGATTCAAACTTCAAGTTCAAGTAAGTGTTAGGTTCAAATAATCACTTATTTTAAGCTGTTTTGAACTTTCAGCTTTTCTTGAAATTGAACAATGAAATCACATGCAAATTCAATGTAGATTCTAGGTCTTGAACTTGTACTCTTGGATTCCTTGATTTGAATCGGATTTTGCCGCCTTATTTGTGTCGGTGTGAGAATTTTGTGCATAGCATACATACACTTGCATTTTCTTTGCATTCTAGCCACAAACTCATGCATCTTGCATCCTTTAATACATGTTCATGCATTGAAAGACATCTAGCTTGGTTGACTTGCATTGATACATGATGAATTAAGGTATAGCTTGCATTTGTGGTGTATCAACATGTAGCTCCCAAAGCATTTTGATCATTATGCACATTGTGCATTGTACATAGTTCATTCATTCGCATTCCAAGTGTTTGTGTTAATGTTTCACTTAGGATTTGACATGAGCATTCCTCATTTGCCTCATAGCACGCTTCACTTGCATTGGTACTACACATGTGGAACATTAGGTCACATACACAACTTGCATCATAAGCATAATCTTGCATTGACATCCATTGCGCGCATTATAACGGTTAAGTCCTTGCATTCCACATGTCCACAACTAGCATTACACATAAGCATTGAAATTCCTTTTGCATTGCACTATTAGCTTGTTCATGCATAGCTTCACATGCGAGAACGTTAGATTGTTGATTCATCACTTGTATTCCATATATGTCCATGCATAACATTGCATACATGAACATGGAAATCTTTGATTCATCACTCGCATGCCGTATGTATTCGTCCATAGCCTTGCACGAGCATCGGAATTGTCATTCCTCCTTTAGCATCCCAAGCATGTTCATGTCTTGATCCTCATACATAAGCATCATAGCTATTTGTTTCATCGTTCGCATACCACGCATGCTCATGCTTAGCTTAGTGCATATGAGCATTGGAGCCATTATGACAACTTGCATTCCACATGTTCACAACTAACATAGCATACATGAGCGTTGGAATAATTGCCCAGCTGTATGGATCAACTTTTTGGCATGAAAACATCACAAACAGGTGTTCTGGTGCAAAAATAATTTTTCAAGAAGTTGTCGCGGCGCCAGAGCGCGGCCAAACATTCGGAATTTTGGTGATGACGCGTAGTGATACTATGGCGCCTTCCGTTTATTTTTTGATTTTTCGATTTTGATGATGAACAGTAGTCCCCTTGGCTATGCTTGGCTACTGTTTGCACTCACTTTTATGGACACGCGCATGTATATGCGGCTCGCTTTGTCGATATTCACACACTTTTGTCTTTGCTTGCGTTTGGGTCTAACTCCTTTTGCGTTTTCTCATGTTCGTATACCCACGATACGCCCTTGTACTGCCTCTTGGGTCCAACTCCTTTCCGTTTGCTACGTTTGTATACCCATGATCACCGTTTGTCTGTTTTTTGGGTCTAACTCCCTTCTTGCAGGTGTTTTGCATTTGTGCACCCACGTGTACATTTCTATACTTGTTTTTTGGGTCTAACTCCCTTCTTGCAGGTGTTTTGTGTTCGTACACCACGTGTACACTCCTTTGTTTGTTTTTTGGGTCTAACTCCCTTCTCGCAGACGTTGTAGCTTCACATGCGCACAAGCGCGCATCCTCTTTGCTTTGATGCCTCGAGCTATTCTCACTGGTTTACTCTTGTTGCATGGTTGCAGTACTTGAAGTATTCCGGAGCATTTCATTAGCTCGCGTTGCTCTTCGGATTCTATATCCGTTCGGTACTCACTACACTGTTTATTGCATTCTCTTACAGCTTTCCTAGATATCATGAGAAGTAGGGCTTTACAGCTTTCTTTTGCCATGAGAAGTAGGAATAGAGATGCATGATGGGGCTTCCGTAGCTGGAGCATGTTCAGAACCCCTACGGTTTATTTAAAGACCCGTTTAGGGCAATTCTACTTGTGATCCATATTTGCTTGTTTGTTTCTCGAAGGTTCCCTTGGTTAGGTTTGGTTCTCTAGCTTAGACTTTAGGATTCACATCCTTTGCATGTCAACATAGGTAGAGATTCCCTCATCCTAAATCATAGGTCTACCGTTGGATTTTTTTTTTCTTTTTTCCTAGTTTCTTTTACATGTTGCATTGTGAATAAAAACTAAAACTTGCTTTTCTTTTCTTTTCAAAAACAAAACACTTAATAATGGTTAAAACTCCTTTCTCAAGGTAAAAACAACCAACCAACACCAACTTTTTCGCCTTTGTGCGCTTTCTTTCTTTTTGTGTTTAAAACCTTTTCACAAGTAAAAAACACAAAACACACCAAAACAAGTGAGCCGAACTACGGCGCTCTGACTTTCCCATTGCACGCGGGAATACGTAGGCATCTTGTCACGGGGCTCGACCGAGCAAACTTTGTAAATACTTCCTTCTTTTCCCCGTGGTTTCTTATTTTCTCTTTTCTTTTGCATGCATGATTAGCGATTAAGCATAGATATAACACACCCTTTAGCTAGAAATAGAAAGTGGATACCATAGAGTACTACGGGCGTGTGGGGTGCTAATCCCTTCCCCTCGCGTAACTAACTCCCTTACCTAGATTCTCTCGATTTCACGGTTATAGGACCGTGATTTCTCCCCTCAGGTTTACTCGATGTTTTCCTTTCTCCCTCACGAGATAAAAGACGTTCGATGGCGACTCGATTTTGATAACCCAGTTATCAGTTGTCGGAGGTTCCGCCGGTGTTTTCAGAGACCAGTGTGGATGAGAGACTATAATGTCAATAATGAAGGTGAAATTACCGTCAATGATGAAGCTGAAACTGCTGAAGCAAGTCAAGATCACACTTCACATTTAGCCTTATTCATAGAATGTGATCCTATTAGCTATGAAGAAGCTGCTAAGAGCCAAGAATGGAGAAATGCTATGAATTCAGAAATTCAATCCATTGAGAAGAATGAAACATGGTTTCTCACTAATCTACCAGAGGGAGCCAAAAGTATAGGAGTAAAATGGGTTTATAAGACTAAATTGAATCAATATGGAGAAGTTGAAAAGTACAAAGCTCGGCTAGTTGCAAAAGGATATGCACAAGAACACAGAATTGATTATGAGGAAGTATATGCACCAGTCGCTCGGATGGATACTGTGAGGATGATTTTAGCATTGGCAGCTCAGAAAAGTTGGATAATCTATCAGTTAGATGTAAAGTCAGCTTTCTTGCAAGGAGAACTCTCCGAAGAAGTGTACGTAGACCAGCCAAGAGGGTATGAAATCAAGGGTTCTGAAAGAAAAGTGTACAAGCTTCGTAAAGCCCTATATGGATTAAAGCCGGCACCACGTGCATGGTTCAGCAGGATAGATACTTACTTTCAGAAGATGGGATTTGTAAAGGATGTCAGCGAGCAAACACTCTTCACAAAATTCAACACACAAGGTAAATGCCTAATTATTAGCTTGTAAGTTGATGATTTAATCTACACTAGTAATGATCAAACTATGATGAATGAGTTTAAAGAATCCATGATGAAAGAGTTCGAAATGACTGATTTGGGAATAATGAAATACTTCACAGGAATTGAGGTGTCGACTTGATAATGGAATTTTCATGTGTCAACGAAAGTATGTGAAAGAGTTACTAACAAAATTCGAATGGAGGAAAGCAACGTCTTAAATCCTATTGTCCGGGTTTAAGATTCACAAAGATGAAGAAGGTGTGAAGGTAAATATCACACTCTATAAGCGACTTGTGGGAAGTATGATGTATGTGACCCACTCGGCCGATGTAATGTATGATGTTAGTCGATTAGCGGATACATGTCTATGCCAATGAACTTCACTTTGCAGCCAAAGAATTTTAAGGTATTTGCAAGGGACTATTGAATATGGGCTCTTTTACGGAAAGAAGGAAATAGAGAGCTAGTAGGATTCACCGACAATGATTACGCTGGATGTGTGGAGGATAGAAAAGTACATCCGGTATACCTTCATTCTTAGTGATGCAAAATGGCATGGTCCTCCAAGAAACAACCAATTGTTACTCTAAGTACAATCAATTTGTGGCAGCAGCTTGCTCTTGTCGCTAATATGGATGAAAAGAGTGTTGGGCAAAATTGGCTATGAAGGAAGCAGAACTTATTTTTCGTGATAACAACTCAACAATCAAGCTCAAAAATCCGGTGATGCACGGCAAAAGCAAACACATCGATGTAAGGTTCCACTTCCTCGTGAGCGGTGAATGAAGGAGTTGTTCGATTAAAGTTTTGTAGCACGAAAAGTTGAGATATATTTACTAAGCCACTCGACACAAGAACCTTCCAGGGACTTAGAAAGAAGCTAGGAGTATGTGATGCACCAAAGTTAAACTGAATTGGACTATTCAGTTTAGGAGGAGATGTTAAGATTAATATTTTGATATTTATTTTAATTAAATTAAGTATTGCAGCATATTAGAATGTGTCAGCTTATTGTTAGCTATTTTATTGTTTCAGTCAAAGTCAGTACCTAGATTTTAGGAAGGAATAAACTGCTCCACATATAATGGGCAGTTAGGGAGATCGTGTGATATTGTGTAAGCCTATTTATTGGCCTTTTCTTATTTAATTAAGTAAGTTTTCCAGCATTTGATTCTAACATGGTAACTACTTGACTTTCACAATTTTTCTCTCACTTTCTAATAATACTTTACATGGCAGTATCCCTGATTCCCTCTGCAATGCTTCAAATCTTCAAGTGCTTGATATTTCCATTAATAACATTTCTGGAACGATTCCCTCATGTCTAATGACAATGACTCAAACCCTTGTGGTATTAAATCTGAGGATGAACAATCTCATTGGCACCATCCCTGATGTGTTTCCACCTTTTTGTGCTCTAAGGACTCTTGATCTCAAAAAGAATAATTTAGATGGACAGATTCCAAAATCTCTTGTGAATTGCTCAGCATTAGAAGTGTTGGATCTCGCAGAAACCAACATCAATGACATATTTCCATGCTTGTTGAAGAACATATCCACCATCCGTGTCATAGTCTTGCGTAAAAATAAATTCCATGGTCACATCGGATGTCCAAAAACCAATGGAACTTGGCACAGGCTTCAGATAGTTGATCTAGCATTAACAACTTCGATGGTGCACTACCTGGAATATCCTTCACAACGTGGGAGGAAATGATGTCTGATGAAAATCAAACTAATTTGAAGGTAAATCATATCCGATATGAAGTTCTTCAATATGGTCAAATATCCTATCAGGATTCAGTGACAGTTACAAGCAAAGGTCTTCGGCTGGAGTTAGTTAAGATTCTAACATTTTTCGCTTCCATCGACTTCTCATCCAACCTTTTCGAAGGAGAAATACCGACACAGTTATTTGACTTTAAAGCACTCTATGGGCTCAACTTGTCAAACAATGCACTTTCTGGCCAAATTCCACCCTCTATTGGAAATCTAAAGCAGCTTGAGTCCTTAGATCTATCAAACAACTCTTTCCAAGGAGAAATTCCCATACAAATTTCAAGTCTTTCTTTCCTATCATTCCTAAACCTCTCTTTTAACCATCTTTCGGGAATAATCCCTACAGGTACACAAATTCAATCATTTCAGGAAACTTCCTTTGAAGGAAATGATGGACTATATGGACCTCCATTGAATGAAATACCAGATGATAAGAGGAAGGGTGAAATTGCATGTGAGGGGCTAGCTTGTTCTATAGACTGGAATTTTTTTAAGTATAGAATAAGTATAGACTGGATCTATTTTTGGTCTTGGAATTGTCATTTTTCCTCTCATGTTTTGGAAGAAGTGGAGAATAAGTTATTGGAAACCCACAGAGGACAGACATACATAGTTTTAAGGTGGCATTAGTGACTAATGAGTGTGCTAATTAGCAAAGTCGTAGATTTTCTATTTTCAATAATGTTGTTTTTGAAGTGTGGAACTTGGATATGTTCTTGGTTTGGGGAACATCTATCATTCAGTTACTAAATATATATGGAACAATTCCCTCTTGTTTAGTATCAATGACTTCTTGTCTAAATATGCACTCAAAATATTGTTTCTACTTTACGACCCTTTGTGAGAGTTGCATGAGTACTTCTATAGATCATGTCTAATGATTTAAAATCTTTAATATTTCCAAAAGACGATGCAATTTATCTTGACAGAATATTGTGCTAGAAGTATGTAGACATCATTTAGCTGTCTAAGCATTTATGGTATTAGTCCCTCAAATGTGTGAAACTCCTTGAATAACCTCATCACGTCGGCCTACAATAAATGTCAACACTTATTGATAAAAAAAATAAATTGTATCTGTCCGGACCGGATCGAGGCTCTTCAACTTGTCACACCCCTAAACCGCCTTCTTGTTGGGATAGATTATTAGGGAGCATTGATACATACGGTAACTCTAAACAGCTTTGTAAAAAATACACCACTTATTCACTTAAAATTTTAAGGTGAGTGAATTTTCCCACTTATAAATTTCAAGTCACCATATTTTTATTCAATGTGTCACTATTTCTTTCATTTTTTCACACTTGTATTATTATTCTAACATTCTTTAATATATTGATCAGAAAAAACATCTTCCAGCTTATCTCTCTCCTCTCTTGCTAAAAAAAATATGGCTGAAATTATCAAGTCGGTTTATATTATGATTATCTTTATTATTATATTTATGTTGCCATTCAACAATGGAAGTAATATATTTATTAATATTTTCAAATATTTTATTACTTTGTGCACGATGTTTATCAAATTTTGTCTAAATTTTTAATCTTATTTTTCTATATACGAGATGCTAGATGTGTAAAAGATAGTGCTTGTCATTTATTTGGGTGCCCTCCACCAAGGATAATGAAGTGTGATAATAAACTATGTAGGTCGTAATTGTTGTGAATAATTCATAATTAAAAAGGGCGTTTTAGTAATTATTAAGATAATTTAGTATTTGTTATTTTATTGATATTATTGTATATCTTAATTCTTTAAGATTAGGATTAGAGTTTGTTTTTAGTTATTTACTTTTAAGCTTATAAATAGGTGCTTGTATTTCATTAGTTTTAACAATTCAATTCAATACAATTTATTCATTGTTTTTATCCTCTTTCTTATTTCCATCATTATTCTCTTTTATCCTTGTGCCTTAACAAATTGGTATTTAGAGCTTCCGGTTTAGAATCCAGGAAAACAAGAATTGTGTTAACTGTGTAAGTTAATATCTAACGATATTTGCGCAAGGAAGAAGATGAGCGGAAACAGCAACCTAAGCACCAACCATCCAGTCTTTGATGGCAAAAACTGGAATAGACGGATGATCCAGATGCGTGTGCTGTTTGGAGCTCAAGATGTTCTGGAGCTTGTTATTGATGGTTACATTCCAGTTGCAGAAGCTGCAATAGACAAAGAGAAAGAGGTGCAGAGAGATAAAAGGAGGAGGGATCAGAAGGCACTGTTCTACATCCATCGGTGTGTGGATGCGACTGTGTTTGAGAAGATTGCAGATTCTATGACGCCAAAGGGCGGGACACGGTCGTGTTACGGTGGTGACGCATCAGTGAAGAAGGTGAAGCTTCAGTCCTTGAGAAAGCAATACGAAAATCTCAACATGAAGAGCAGTGAAAAGGTTTCTGAGTATATCTCAAGAGTGATTCTGATCACTAATGATATGAAGGCTCGTGGAGAAACTCTTTCTGAACAAGTGATCATAGAGAAGGTTCTTAGGTCACTTATCTCTCAGTTTGAATATATTGTGGTTGCTATTGAACATAACAAAGATCTGGAGACCATGAGAACTGAAGAGCTGCAAAGTAGTCTAGAAGCATATGAGTTGCGCCTGACTGACAGAACTTATGAGAGGGAAGTATAGCAGACTCTGAAGTCTTCTTTTGTCAAGAAGGACCAGAATCAGAATAGACGTGGTGACAGATTCCAAAAGCCACAAACTTTTGATTCTGATGAGAAGTATCAGAAGGGAAAAGACAGAAGGAAAGTTCAATGTTACTGCTGTAAGCAGTTTGACCACTTTGCTAGAGATTGTAGGTCAAACAAAGAAAGAGAATCAGAAGAAGCAAAAATAGACAGAGATGATTCAGATGGTGAACCTGTGCTATTAATGACTTATGAATCTGACGAGGAACCTGTGAGGTTGTCATTTTCTAAATCTAAAGGAGATGAAGATGACTCTGAAGGAGTGTCTTTTTATGATTCAGAGTCAGAAAATGAGATTGAAGAGTCAGAAGTTGAAACTTCTGAAGAAGAGTCAAAAGATTAAACTTCTGAAGAACAGCCAAAAAATGATTTTGTAGATTCTGAAGATGAGTCGAACCGAGGTTTCGTAAGATGATTCGTAAGATTCTATCAAGATGAGTCAAGATTTCGCTCTAAAGATAAGTCAGAACATGAAGGTTCTGAAGATGAGTCAGAACATGAAGGTTCTGAAGATGAGTCAGAAGCAGAAGGTTCTAAGGATGAGTCAGAACATGAAGGTTCTAAAGATGAGTCAGAGTCAGAAGATGAAGAAGCTTCTGGAGACTCTAAGGATGAGTCAGATAGTGAATCTGATTCTGACCCAAATTCTGATGATGATCCAGAATCTGGTGGTGATCATGCTTCTGGAAGGGAAAACTCTAAAGACGTAGGAGGACAAGCTTTTGGAGGTGATCAAGAAAGTGATCATGCTTCTGGAAGGGAAAACTCTGAAGACGTAGGTTCTGGAGGACAAGCTTCTATAGGTGATCAAGAAAGTGATCATGCTTCTGGAAGGGAAAACTCTGAAGACGTAGGTTCTGGATGACAAGCTTCTGGAGGTGATCAAATTTTTTGTGGTAATCATGACTCTGAAGGTGGAACTTCTAGTCCAGCCTCTAACGTTGGTTATGATTCTGAAGGTGGAACTTCTAGTCCAGCCTCTGACGGTGGTCATGATTCTGAAGGTGGAACTTCTTAAGGCGATCCAATTTTTGAAGGTGGTGGCTCTAGACAAGGTCTAGAAGTTAACAAAGGTGGAACTTCTGGTGGAAGTTCTGAAGGTGATGGTTCTGGACAAGGTCCAGAAGTTAACAAAGCTGGAACTTCTGGTGAAAGTTCTGAAGGTGATGATTCTGAACAAGGTCCAAAAGCTAACAAAGGTGGAAATAACACTTCTGAAGAAAGTCCAGAAGGAGATACGGTTCCAGAATCAGAAGGAGATTCTGAACAAATAGGCATTGAAGATGTTCTCAAGAAGAAAGCGTGGTTGAATTCTAAGAAAGAAGAACTTGAGGCTTTAGAAGGAAACAAGACCTGGAAGTTAACTGAGCTTCCAAGGGAGAAGAAACCCATCAGCGTCAAATGGGCTTTTAAGGTGAGGTTTAAGCCAGATGGATCAGTTGGCAAGAACAAAGCAAGGGTAGTGGCCAGAGTTTTTATTCAGAAACCTGGACGAGACTATTTTGAGGTGTTTGCTCCTATAGCGAGGCATGCAACAATCAGAAGTTGGCCGCTGATGCATTTGGATGTGAAGTCAGCATTTCTGAACGGACCATTACAAGAAGAGGTATACGTGTCGCAACCTCCTGGCTTCGTGAAAAAGAATCAGGAAGGGATAATGTATAAGTTACACAGAGCTCTGTATGGGCTAAAGAAAGCACCCAGAGCTTGGACTCATAAGATTGATTCATTTTCCAAGAAGCAAAGGTTTCAGAAATGTGAGATGAAGTATGGTGTGTATGTGAAACATTCTGGAAGCAATATGATTCTAGTGTATCTTTATGGTGATGACATATTAGTAAAGAAGAGTTGCAACCAGAAACAAGCTGTAGATGTTCTGATGAAGGATATCAAGACTGAACACGTTATCCGTTTGAGGGATGACACCTTCTGGAACTATCCAGAAAGTGAGGTTCGAATACAATCAGTTTGTGATGAGCATGAATTAAGGGACAGTGTTGTGAATAATTCATGATTAGAAAAGGCGTTTTAGTAATTATTAGGATAATTTAGTATTTGTTATTTTACTGTTATTATCGTATATCTTAATTTCTTAAAATTAAGATTAAAGTTTGTTTTTAATTAGTTACTTTTGAACTTATAAATAGGTGCTTGTATTTCATTAGTTTTAACAATTCAATTCAATATAATTTATTCATTGTTTTTATCCTCTTTCTTATTTCCATCATTATTCTCTTTTATCCTTGTGCCCTAATAGTAATATGTTCTGATCTCCGGTTGATTATATTCACATATGATTCTACACTTAGTTTCATACCCAAGAGAGTATACATATGGTCTTTAAAAATACTTTATGAGCTGCGATACAACTATTGTATTTACATCTTATAATTTGTATTTTCTTTTTAATTTCATTAACTATGTAGTTACACTTAATTTTAATTAAATCATATTCTGAATACTTAGTAGATTCGCTAGGTTTCTTTAAATCAAATATAATGTGTGATGATTGTCAAGAATATAAAAATAAAAAATAAATATATTATAATAATTAAAAATAAATATTGCATAGCTAACGTGAATATGATTATGTAAGGTTATAATTTATCATAAGATTTACATATCATTTTGAATGAATGTGATTTGGTATACTAAATTTTCATAAAATATATGTGAGTTGATTTCATTAGTATTCTTGTGATGGAATATGTAAATTCGCTCAATGGTTATTGTTTTTATTATTATTAGTAAGATATTTGTGTGTCCGTATCGATATTGAAGTAGATTGAATCAAATATGCTAGACAAATTTACTATTTATTTTAAAATTGAAATTTTATTTCATATCATTTTTATACTACATAAAATAACAAAAAAATAGAGTAACAGATAAGTTTGATAAATTAAATATGAATTATATAAAATGGTTGGTTATTTTAAAAAAGAAATGATTAAGAAAATGCAATTATAGTTTTTTTATACTTCAAATGAAAGGGAAATATAAATATCTCAAAATAAAACGGTTCATTTCAGTAGATTAATTATTGCTTGGGGAATATGAAACAGTAGAGACTAAATTAAAGTGATATAGCTAAGCTATCATTATCATCCTACTTCCATCATTTCATTTTCTCCACACAAATCATTTTATGCAAAAACCCTTGAACACACCTTGTGCAATCTCTTCCGCCGCTCAACAACTATGGAAGAACACTCCAACACGAAGAAATTACCAACCATCGTAGAGTTTCAATCAAGGTAAGAGAATTGTGTTTGTCGTTGTTTACTATGGTATGGTATTCCAACATGTGTAGTCCATACTTGATTGTAAGAGTCACTTTCATGCGTGTTGATTGCCATTGATCACGTGGCTATATATCATAAAGGCGGAGGTTGTGGGTGGCCTTAAACTTCAAAAAGTATTATATTAAACGAAAACGCTACGTTTTCTTTTTCGTGTGAGTTAGGGTTTATATGGTTTTGCACGGTGAATTCATGCAAATAATCTGTCTTTCTGATATGAATCACATCGTTTTGCAGTCTTCATGAAGGACATGAGCTCTACAAGAAACACACGCGGGACTACATGTCATATTTGGCTTACCAGGAGTGGAAATATGTGAACCATTACAATACCAATTTGATTTTTGGAAGTTGTTTTTAAAATTTTTCCTCAACTTTTGCTGCGTCAAAAACAGTTCGATGGAGATTTATGGGATTATAAACAGTTTCAAAGTATTTCTGGAATGCCCAAATTTTTTGGATATGTGTGAACCTATCTTTTTTGACGTGTTCATGCACAAAGGAAAATGCTTCTGTTAGGTGTTTGTTGATTTGAACGGTGTCAAACATGCTATTCGAATAGTAACCATCCCACCAAGCATGGAAATCTTTTGTTAAGTAGAAAGGAATAAGAGTAAAATCAGCAAAGTTGGTATGAAAATCCTGGTACGTTGTAATATCCTTGACGGCATAGTTTACTCCTGCCACACATATTTCTCGCTTTCGAGTGAAAAAAGGCTCAAGAAAAAGTTGGCATAATCCAAATTGACGTGATACAAAGTTGGGTTGGTATGCCAACATACAGACATGACTCTTAACTGACATAATCCTAGAAATTATAAGTCGAGGGAGTAGGAATGCATGCCATATGCTTTGGACTTCTGAGTTTTCCTCCTCAAGAGCTTCTTCAATAGGCAGGGTAAACCAACAGGGACCGTGAGTTCGATTTGCAAATGGGGCCATCGAAGGAAGAAATTTGTGCCTTTTCGAGAACAACATCATATAGTTGGTGAAGCAGGTGTTGAAAATTTCTTTGTCATCATACGGAGTCAGTTGTAGCAGTCTGGTGCCTTCAATGGTTCGATTGAGGATGTTAGGGTCTTTTTCATCAGTTGTGCCAGAGGTTCGAAGCGACGACTCGGAAGGTTGCATTTAGCCACAACTGGAGAAGCCAGTATGAGCCAGCAAGAAGCAGATTCGTATCAGCTTTGTAGTTTTTCAATTTGGACACAGCAGACCCTAAACTCTCATATAGCCCCACTAATAATAACTCACTTAAGCATACCTTTCGGCCATGATGCAGGTGATTAGCTAGAGTTATAAACCTACTAGCTACTTGTAGGGATTTACAACAAAAGACATATTTTGATAGCCATAAAGCTAAAATGGCTATATGTTCTACGTCAGATACTTCTTCTCCTTCAGTATAATAAAGGTTTATGTAAGTGGAGAAGCTAGCATTCTTAACGTCGAAGTCAATAATGTTTTCTACATCTTCCTTAGGATCAAAAGCTTCTCCAATAGGAGAAAGCCCAGTGATTGTAACAACATCATAAATGTGGGAGTTATCATTCCACAAGGGAGATGAAATGTGTTATACGTACTGTCCCAGAAGTACAAGGATGCTAGTAATATAGGCTGACTATAGCTAAAGCCTAGCTTCGATATTTGGATCAGATCGAAGATACCTAAAGCTTTCCAATCTCGAGATTTCTTCTTTTCGATTTTTGAAAGCCGGTTTAAATAGGATCTATCCAAAGAAGGACATGATCAAAATGGTTTAAAGTTATCAGTTATATAATCAAGCTGGAAAGCTTTTCTCTTAACTTCAGAAAGTGCAGAAGTACCTTCTTCAAAAGTTTTGCTCTTAGAAGTTTGAACAAGTTTCATTCTAGAATCATTATTGATCGGTGGTTTTTACACAGATATTTAGCATTGAATTTCGTTATCGTGTCTTTTATTTGTTCAGTGTTATATGTCATTTTACCGCATTTTATGTTATGGTTGTGTGTTTGAGTGTTTTCAGGGTCAGAAGAATAAAACAGGACAAATCGGGGCAAAAGAAGTGCAAAACTCAAAGTATTTAAGGCTACAGAGGTCCTGACACGGCCACCCGTGTCACGGGACACGACCCGTGTCAGAAATGGTGCACATAGGCAGTTTTGGAGAAGAAATAGAGGCTGACACGGGTGCCCGTGTCAGCTGACACGACCGTGTCAAGAAGCTTGAGCAAAAATACATTTGAATAGAGGCCGACACGGGTGCCCGTGTCACCGGACACGACCTGTGTCATCCAGGACGTTGAGAATTCTAATTTTTTTTTTCTATTTTTAGTGTTTTGGGTCATTAAGGGTATTTTGGACATTTGGTATTGCTTGGGAATGATGTAACGCCCCTTCTAATTTCCCCGGGAATTATATATTTAATCAGAGTTTTAACATAACAAAAAGGGCGTCATAATTTAAAAATTCAAAAATAACAAAACAACAAACCAGTAGTCATGCTTTTACTGAAGAACTTATTAAATATAATTCAAAACAACGGTTATGTTTTACACGGCGGAAATAATATAAAACCCGGATTGAATTCAAATCATAACTATTCCAAAACATAAACCAAATGAAACAAGTTTAAATACATAAAACTCCAAAACGATCGTTCCCCAGTGTTACAACTACCAGAGCATGACACTGACACGCGGACTATCTAAATAGCACAGCTCTATAAGCTGTCCTCACCAATTCTCGAGAAGCTAATCTCCTCAATCTGAAATCATTAAAGTAAGGGTGAGATTTCATCAAGATTAAAATGCACTATACGTTTCTTTAAAACAATAAAACAATCAATACATTATTCCACCCGCATTAGATTCATCAGAACACGATTCACAAATACAATCCACACAATTCATTATGCGTTTAACAACAATCAATGTAATCATAACACTGGAAACCATCCTAACATGTTATGATTACATATGCAATGCAGACTCAATGCATGTGGTACCAAACGTGAACCAAGTCCACACCCTGTTCCGCTTACACCTCGGAAACAACGTCAATCAATGATTCGCTCATACCCCACTGGGTCAAGAATCTAGCCTCACCACCTCTATCCATTAGGTATGGTTATTGGCCCTGCAAGTTCAATTTTACACAATGGGAATGAACCATTACCAAAATGCTCATGCATGCACATCATAAGCATGCAACAATTCAAACATGGAATGTAATCACACATTATTATTCCAATTATAATCAATAACAACAACAACATATGGTAACAGCAATCATGAACATCAAATGTTAATCACAACCCAGGGAATTTAACATACTGCACATTTACTCAGCAAATGATTCACAAATTCACAATGAGTTCTTATTACGGAAGCCAGATTAATTCTTCAAGATCTCAATTATTGGTGTTGAAAATATTTTTATTAGATAGTACTCGTTCTAAGCTTTCCAACGATACCAACTATGCCTAAATCGGAGTTACGGTCGAAAAGATATGACCGAAACCGTTTTCAGAAATTTCCCCTCTATCCAATACAGTATGTATCGATGCATAAGCCTATGCATCAATACATAAATAGCATGTGTAGACACATGCATCGTATGCATCGATGCATACACAAACATGTTCATATATAAAGCTATAGATAACTATATATATTTAGGGTGCTCCATCTATTTCCTTTATATAACAAACCCCCTTGCCCAGAATCTCCCCAATGCGTTACGTCTAGTTCGCACTAGTCGTAATGCATATCATATCAATTGAGAGTATTAACAACTTTCTCCTTTTTCATAATCATTTTTCTTGTGTTGAAAATAATAAAGCTTGATGCTCGCGGCATCTTTATAAACAAATCAAAAGAGTAAATCGTTTCGAGTCAGAGATTCGATTCCCTCGCGCGTCACTTTTTAACGCGAACAGATATCATACATTCTTCTTTATTATTGATGGTTAAAAAAATATATTTGATAATTTTTATGTGCTTATTAGTATGCAATAAGGATGGTAGAATTGAGTGATATCTTACATTTTTCTTTATTATTGATGGTTAATATTGTTTTTGTTACATGATTGATGGTTATTATTGATGGTTAATATTGTTGATATTATATTTCTTGGGTCTCAATGATTTACCTTTAAAAATTTAGATTTTTTTAATTTATTTTTAAAAATGATTTCTATAAAAATATATTTTAAAATATTATAAATATTATAAATTATTTTTTTCAATTGAAAGATTAATTTTAACCTGCTTTAACATAAATTAGAAGTTCAAAATATAATCAAAATTGTAATTTTTTAAAAAATTTACATTTCAAAAATACTTTTTATAAAGTGACTATATGAAATAGCTGGAAAAAATGCCCTTAATTTGAGCTATTCAAATTGCTGCTAAATCATGCTTCATGAATATGCTTCCAAACATCCATTAAGCTTTTCCAGACAAATCATTCTAGCGAGATTGTTGCTATCCATGATTTGAAGAGTTCCCTCTTTCATCGGAACACGTTTTGAAGAGTTTAAGTACAATCCACCCACCACCATCCGTTAGTGACAAAACGACCGGGATGAGATGAAATAGACACAATTTCATTTTAGAGACACAATTTCATTTTTTTTCTTTAAATTTTATCCCTATTTAGGAATGTCTTGTTTGATGTGTTTCGATTTGTCAGAGTATATGTGAAGAAAGAGGCGTCATTGAATTTTTTGACTGATACACTTGAGGGAAGATCGACACTTACGCCATCTGATGTTTTAGTGTACTGGTGGATATGATGGAAACATGTCTGTGTGGATTTGACGGAAGTCTCTCCACTGATGGATTTGAGGGATGATGATTTTACTGTGGGACAAACAGCTCTCAAAGCTGCTTCCAGTAAAGTGGTCAAACATGAGAAAGCGTGTTCTAAAAATCAATATGTTTTTATACCATTTGTCTTTGACATTTTTGATTTCCTAACACCCGATGTAATTAATCTTTTATAGATAGTTCAAAGACTTATAAATAATAATAGATGTAGTGACTCAGTTTTTTGTCCGTCTGCCTTCTATTCTATATCTACGCAGTAATTTCACTTGGATGCATCTCGAAAATGCAACCCACAAGAATATATGCAAGTCAAATTATTATTTTTCAAACAGCTTTAATAAGATGCCACCATGTGTGCATCAAAAGTCTTCATTTACCGCATTATAATAAGATGCACCTACAAATTTTTTGAGGCAAACATATGTTCCTCAAAACATTGTTTCTACTTCATCAGTTTTATTGAGAGTTACATGACAATGTTAACTGTAAAAATAAGTACTTCTATAAGATCATATTAAAGACAGAAAGTTTGCGTAAGATAAGTTGGGATAACATAAGAACTGTTGTTATCCAGGTCAAGAAGCATCCAATTAGAAGTAAACTTTTGCAAAGGAACCCAAGACATTGTAGTTTCCAAATACAATTTTGTATATTCCTTGAATCTCGTTATCCGAAAGGTCTAGAAGAATGCTCCACGCGCATTGAGGTCAACATTTGCAACATTTCCATCAACCCATAAATTAATGTATGAAAGGCCTTTCTTGTTCAGTTGTAGTGATCCAGTGATCTTTTTAGATGAAAGATTAAGGTAAGAATAAACACTTGCCATGCACCTTAGACTTTCATTTAGATATTTACTATTTTCTTACTTAAAAACAAGCTTACCTAATATCTAGCCTATGATGTTCAAATCTGATGAGGTGTAATTGTGTTTCGAATATGAGAACCACATAGTAATAGCTAATTGTTTATAATTCTTTGAAATAAACTCAAAAAAACGATCAGTTCATTTTTTATATACATATATAAATCCTATAATGTACTGTTCAATACTTATGTGTTTTTTAAAATGAAATCTTCCAAAATAGGATAGTATTACTTTGTGTGATATTGCATTCCTTATTCATGATTCATGTATTCTGTGAGTTTATCTATTTCTCACAAACTCTGAATAAGGAAATGTTGTAGGGTCATTTTCTTGATTTTTTGTGGTCCTAACTTGTGAAGGGAGTGAAACTAGAAAACAAGAATGCTACATCAAATATCGGATGCACCATCAAATATTAGAAATGATTAATGTTCTGGTTGACTTCAACGAAATTTTCCTTAAACTATTGTCTCGTTCAAATACACAAACACATATTTGACAGAAAACTACGTACTGTGATTGGAGTCTGTTATAATAGAACCCAAATTTCTACCATCTACAACGATTGAGTCCTTGAAGAGTTATTGAATGCACCACCAAATATTTAAAATTATTACTAAACAAACAGTAATGATTGGGACAAAATGAGACCACAGCTGCAGTGCTGCAGTCAAATACAAGTTAATGTTTTTGTTAAGAATTAAGAATTCTCATTCACAAAAAACAGTTCTTCAACATTAATTGTCTTAATTGCTTTCTATTCTGCATTGTATTAATAAACATCTAGTCGCACCCTATAATACGCCACAAGTCCTTATCATATTTATGGATGAAACCAATCTTATCAGCATTGACTTGCGTGATAATTCTATCATGGGACATGTAGCCACTTCAAACTTGGTAGCTCTTGACCTTCATAACAATCAATTGAGGCAATGTAGCCATCTAATGTGATCTTCAAATGTGTTGCATCCAAATCAATATGGCCAGATATTTAAGTCACGCCAGAAATCGCAGAACTCAAAACATTTAAATATCACAACACTCGGATCTCACCAAAGGCTGTAGAATAATTTGCAGAAATTCATATGAAATATATTGTGCACAAAACAGAAAGTAAGTCGGAAACTAGTTTTCCACACTTTACGGGAATATTAAAAACATGATATTTATTATCATATAGAATTATACATAAAGAACAACAAATGCAGAAATATAAAATACTATTATACTAATTAGCAGACACACTAGATCATAATGCAACTAGCACCTTAAAACTGTGTAAGTTTTTCCTCTCTCAGTTGCATATTCAATATGCATCCAAGGAAATATTTTGCAGAGAATTCTGTCGGCAAGTCTCCAATAACCTACCCTCCATTTCTTCCAAAACATGACAGGACCAATGATCATTCCGAGTCCAAAAACAAATCCCAATTCTACACTTAAAAAGTTCAAGTCTGTTGAACAGACTAGACTTTCACATGCTGGTTGTGGATGCAAGTCCTTCGTTTTACCATCTGGCATTTTATCCAATGGAGGACCATATAGTCCATCATTTCCTTCAAAGGAAGATGCTCGAAATGATTGAAGTTGAGTACCTGTTGGAATCTTCCCCACCAAATGATTGAAGGAAAGATTCAAATAAGAAAGGAAGGTTATACTTGCTAGTTGCACAGGAATTTCACCAACCAAAGAGTTATTTGAGAAGTCCAACGACTCTAACTGTTTCAGATTCCCTATTGAAGATGGGATTTTACCTGTAAGACCGTTGTTTGAAAAATTCAAAATATAAAGTGCTTTCAAGTCCATCAACGACTCAGGTATTGGTCCTTCAAAAGAATTGGATGAGAAATCAATGGCTTTGTAAATTGTAAGAATTTTAACCCACTCCTGTTGCTGGCCTTTACATGTAACCGTAACACTATCATGATAATATGTGTTGTCGCCGAGCACCCGCACTTGGTTGAAGTCTACATCATCATCCTCGTCATTCATCATTCTTTCCCAGGTTGTGAAATACTTGTCGGGTAGTTTTTCATTGAAATTGTTGAAAGCAATGTCCATAATCTGAATCATTTTCCAAGCCTTATTTTTTACAGAATGCAAACATTCTATGGAACCATGAAATTTGTTGTTCCGCAAAACCAAGACACGGAGTGTTGATATGCTATTTAAGAAGCATGGAAAATGATCAACAATTTGATTGGATCCAATGTCCAATATCTCTAATGAGCAATTGGAGAGAGACTTGGGAATTGGCCCGTGTAAGAGATTTCCATGTAAGTTCAATCTGCTTACACCACAAGAGATCGGAAACATATCGGGTATAGGGCCAGTGAGATTGTTCTCTCTTATGATTAATAACTCAAGGAAATTGGTCATTGCGATTAAACATGGAGGAATTGTTCCAAAAAAATTGTTGAAGGAAATATCAAGAACTTCAAGATGTGAAGCATTGCATAAGTAATTAGGAATGTGTCCATGTAAATTATTGTTAGAAAAAGATAGAAAATGCAAGGATGATAGGTTATTACCAACATCTTGTGGGACAACTGAAAAATTATTGTATGAGTAATCAAGAAAAAAAGCCTGTTTAGGAAATGCAGGTATAGAGCCATGCAGTTTATTGTGAGAAAGCATAAGTGATCGAAGATCATGTAGTCTCGAAATCCAGTATGGTATTTCTCCTTGAATTTGGTTATTAGAAAGGTCTAGATAGGTTAATGAGGATTGATTTATCAAAAAAGTAGGGAATGATTTCAAGTTGCAGGATGCCAAACTTAAATATGTAAAGTCGGGAATTAAAGACAAATCAATATTTGCAACATTCTCATCGATTGATATGTTGTTGTGAGAAAGGTCAAGTGTAGTTAAACTTCTAAGCTTCAAAACGTCATCTAGCTGAAGAGACCCATTTAGTCTGTTAGAGGAAAGATCAATCATCTCCAATGATTGGAGTGTAAAAAGGGATAAAGGAATTTGGCCACTTAAATTATTACGAAAAAGGTATAGGGAGGTCAGGTGTGTGAGGTTTGACAATGAATATGGGATTTGACCACTTAAATTATTATCAAAAAGGTATAGGGAGGTAAGGTGTGTGAGGTTTGACAATGAATGTGGGATTTGACCACTTAAATTATTATTAGAAAGGTCTAGGGAGGTAAGGTGTGTGAGGTTTGACAATGAATGTGGGATTTGACCACTTAAATTATTACCAAAAAGGTATAGGGAGGTAAGGTGTGTGAGGTTTGACAATGAATGTGGGATTTGACCACTTAAATTATTATCAAAAAGGTATAGGAAGGTAAGGTGTGTGAGGTTTGACAATGAATGTGGGATTTGACCACTTAAATTATTATTAGAAAGGTCTAGGGAGGTAAGGTGTGTGAGGTTTGACAATGAATGTGGGATTTGACCACTTAAATTATTATGAAAAAGGTCTAGGGAGGTAAGGTGTGTGAGGTTTGACAATGAATGTGGGATTTGACCACTTAAATTATTATGAGAAAGGTCTAGGGAGGTAAGGTGTGTGAGATTTGACAATGAGTTGAGAAATAAACCATAGAGATTGTAGTTGAATGATAAGTCAATATGAGAAAGCGTTTCAATTTGAAAGATCTTTTGTGGAAATGTACCGATCAATCCACAATTTGAAAGACGAAGGGTTGTCAGTTTTTTAAAATTAGCAAATGTTTTTGGAATAGAGGATGAAAAATTGTTCCCATGAAGAATAATGACAGATAGGTTCACTAGTTTTGTGAGGGAAGAATGAAGTGGTCCTGATAGATCACAATAAGACATACTCAACTCTTCCAGGTGACGTAGCGGCAACAAAGCGTTTCCCCATTCATGTACCTTAGTTGATAAACTTATATCATCTAGATACAGTTGCCTGAGACTTGTCAGATTTTGGAGAAAAATTTGCATATTTGGGATTTCAAATTTCGCAGATTGAAATAATGACGAGCGTAAAGGGTAAGAGAGATCAAGTGTAACCAACCTTGTAAGCTGTGAAATGTCTATTGAATATCCAGAGATTGCATGTGATGACAAATTCAAGTAAGTCAATCGGTCCAACTTACTGAATCCTGATGCAATGCGAGAAGTGAAATTGTTTAATGCCAAGTTCAATTTCTGGAGATGTATGAGACTAAAAAGACTACTTGAATTGTCAAATACGCCAACCATGCCTTCTCCACTAAGATCAAGGCCAATAACCTGTCCTTTGTTGTCACAAGTTACACCACTCCAATGACAACAAGCAGTGCTTTTATTCCATAGTTTAAGTTTGGTGGAAAATTGAGGATCAAATGTGAAATTGTTTTTAAATTGGAGCAACAATGATTGTTGATCCTCAAGACATTTGGCAGAGACAAGAGTGAAATATATGAAGTAGTAGGAAAGAAGGAATGAGAGTAAAATAATTTTCATTGTCATCTCTACTTGCTCTTAGTTATGTGAGAAATGACAGTTTTATACATGATATTTTAGGTTTCATACGTTTAAGAGAAGTTTCCTTGAAAAGAGGTTTCTAAGCAGCATTCATTGGCAATGTGATATTTTAGTTTGTCACAGAATTATCTTTAAAAGAAAATAAAGAATCTAAATAGATTAAAAAAACTAAATGACTACATTGAACACAAAATAACTAATTAAAAAATATAATTTTGTTGTTACAATATGGTAAAAATATTTTCTATAAATTTGGGTACTATATTTATATTTCCTATAAGTTTGTATTTAAGCCAAGGCGAGATTACATAAACAAAAATTCCCAAATATCTCTATAACATATTTTCTTTTAAGTATTTAAAAAACATCGTCTATATAATTGAACTTAAAGCAAATTTTATTTTAATATTAATCATCATTATTATGTGTATAATTAAATGAAAAATAAGACCCAGAAAACAAAAGATAATATAATCTATCAATTTTCAATTGTTGGATGATATTTTACTTTTCATATCAAAATGTTGTGTTTTAAGTAAGAAGTGATAAAGTTTCACATGGATTAAGAATGAATGAAATATTAGATTTATATGAGAGGTGATTCATTCTCTATTATCTTAAAATTTTAAATGGATATGTGGCATCAAAATATCTTATAAATGATTCATCAAATTTAGAGTAAAACTGTTTCCGAAAATATTTTCTTAAAAACGTATTAACTAAGTTCTCATCACATCAACAATAAATGTTGAATCCATATTTTTCTGAAAATCAAATTCTAACTACATAAACAAACCTGCATTACTCGATATATTAATTTCTATTACATTGATTATACCAAAATATTAATTAGGATACTAAAAATCTCAGGGTACGTAGTTGGTAGTTGGAAGTTATGTCCTGCAACAAAGTCAAGTTATCATTAAATTATAAGTTTTATTTTGAATAATTCAAAACTTTGACCTTAATTTAATTTTAATCATACTATAGTTCACCTTTGACAACCGTTTCTTTTGGTGGTGAAAGATAAGAATTAACGAGCAATCACTACTAGAAAAGTTGGATTTTCCTGCAGAAAACACATTTCATACGGTTTATGGTTCCCAGCTAATACCTTCGTGGATAATAATTTCCGCAGAAAATTCCGTAGAAAATGTTTATCTCAATTTTTTAAATCATTTTAAATTATATATTAAAATAACTATAATATAAAAATAAAAATTAAATTTAAATTGCTTGAGTTTAAATAAAACAAATTCATAAAACTATTATAAATAACCCTAATATAAAAGTAAAATTTTAATTTAAAATGCTTTGAACTTAAATAAGACAAATTCATAAAACTACAATTTTACAATTTACTATAAAAGGCACTATTGTAACAAGTTCTTACATAGCCACATTATTCAAAATAAGTCAAACAACCAAACTACTAATATTCATTTGTCTACTTGTCCACGAATTTAAAAATAAAACTATCCAAATTATAACAAATCAACAACAAAATAGTACAAATCGTAACTCATTACTAAGGTCTTCTTCATCTGATTCTTCAACGCCATCTTCATTACGCAATAGGTCTTCTTCATGTGATTCTTCGACGCCATCTTTAATACGGAATAGGTTGAGGATGAGTGACTTGAGTAGATATATAACCTTTCTCACAATTCTTCTTGAACTTTTTTTGGCGTAATAGTCCTTTAAATTATAATTTTCTTGAACAATATGTTAACGAAAAGAATACTAATAATAGTCATGTAAAATTATAATGATATTTTAAAATTATAATTAAAAGAATTATGTGCATTGATACAAACCAATATTTACTCTGAAGCACCGATCACTAAAACCAAAATTACTTAATACAGAATAGAACTCGCAAAGATGAAAAAATACCTTGACAAACTCATCATCAGGAACTTTAAGCTTCTTCTGTATTCACACTCTAATTTCAGCCAAAGTCTTACATTCATGTATGACCAAGAAGGGTCCCCAAAGTTTTGAATTTGTTGTACATATAAAATACAAAACCAAGTTACAAAAGGGTTGGCATACAATTAATGTATCGAAGTAGTCAAATACAAAGAACAGTATAAAGCAAAATGGATTGATTTAAATTATATACCATTTGGTTCTGAGTTGTGTCTTTTGTGATAGAAGACTTCAAGCAACCTAAGCTCAGCATCAGGACGAGACAATTCAACCTGTAAAAATAAAGTGGCCGTTCATAATCATAAATTTGTATTAAAAGCTAATAGGAAGAAGATGAAAGTAAGCTGCTTTACGATCATTCATTCTTCTCATAATATTCGTGTTCCTTTGACCCTCGTTCCACACTGTTTGCTTACAAGTGATCTTCTGAACTCAATTATCTTAAACACAGTTTCTGTTGAGGCTAGTAATAAATAGATGCATCCAAGTCCAACAGCTAAGCAAGCTCGTATCAAGAACTTCATAGCTATAATTTATTTTAATGACAAAAGAAAGGATAAATAAAAGTAAGACGCCAAACAACTAGGACGGACTAATTAATGCTATGCGCTAAAAGCAGGTGAAAATGGAGATTAGCCACCTGACATTCAGATCCCCACACCATATCAAAGGCTTGTCCAAATTTTGGTGAACAAATTCCAGGATTCTGTTGTCCCATTTTCTTCTCCTTTGAAATGAGTTTGGCTCCTCTTTCCACCCATTATTTGGTACATATGTATTCAACAAACTGAATGTTTCAAATTCAACTAAGATTACTCGGCCATCTGGTTCATGTTTTGAGGCTAAAAACAAAAACAAGAAAGAGGATCCATTAGCAGTAAACCAAGCATTGAATATAATCCACAGATATGAGATCCAAGATTGAAAACAACACTTTTTGGCTTGAAACATTTTTTCACAAATAGTGTTGTTCCTGCATACTTTGAATCTCCAAGAGACCACCAAAAACTTTTGTTAGTCATTGACCATATTCCATAACTACATTCAATCTTGGACAAGAAAATGAAACAGGTAAAAACTAACCTTAGTTCTATGCATTTTCAACAAATACACCCAACACACTTCATATCAGAATTCCAAAATACATAAAAGAAGAAAAACTCAGTCTAATCAATAGAAAAACATTAACAAAAATCTTACGAACACAGTAGCATCAAACAGAATCACATCGGGAGATTGTAAAATGAATCTCTTGGCTGTTCTGGATAGTTAGCCCTTTCACCTTTATATTTGAACTTGTATCAATGGTAAATACCTGCAATGAATCACCCTTCAAAGTTAAAACTGCATTTTCTGCAAGGCTGTCGGTGCACCTCTGCAAGGCTGTGAAGAAAGAAAAAAACAGAAAAGACATTGAGTTTGTTTAAGTATAATACAATAAGAGTGATAAGTAGTGAATCTGTTTGTTTAAGTATAGTATGTTAAGTATGATCTGTGGTGAATTTTCTCAATTTCTACATTGTTCCTGATGATATATAAATTTCCACGTGCAAAAGGGAGAACGTAAGGGGGTTAAACTGCTAATGCATGCCAACAGCCTAACAATTATAAGTGAAGTCCCCCTAACCAGTTAATGATTGCAAAATAAGCCAATGCCATAAAGCAAACAGAAAATATTACACACATACCAATAGTCTACTTGTTGCATAACCAGATTGGTGCCAATATATAATAAGCTTAAATGTAGCTGACTATAGTTTAGTGTAAAATAAACAGACTCACCAATAAGGTTTTAAATAAGGCTTAAATGTAGCTGAAAATTGTAGACAAATGGACTTTAACTCCGTAGCATGATGGCGATCAGCAAGAGCCAGAATATAGGCAACCGAATCTATAGATATATCTTTGCAAAGTACATACTCACACATCAGCTTAAGTCTAGGCAAGTCATATTTTTCGGCAGCAGCTAATAACTTTGCTGCAAATGTTTCAGATATTGAAGGCAGGAACGATGAACCTGACATGAAGAACTCTTCATCTTCTATAAGTGCGTCTCTATAAATAAAATGAAGCAAAGCCTGCCCAACAACATATTCAAAGAACATTAGATAACCAAGCAGATAATATGCAACACTTGATCAGTTAGAACATGCATGTCAGTTTAGAGAAAAAGAGCTAACCTTGAAAACCTTAGGCTCCATATCCGTAACAACAACATCACAATCATCTTCCTCCATCCTATTAAAAAACTCAGTTTCAAAAGCATAAAAAACATAAGAGAAAGAATCAAGAAACCGGCGACAGCATTTCGCCGAACACTTTGTAAACAAGATTGAAAGCAAAAATTCCTTCTCCTCATCGCTGCAACATGAGAGTAGTCCTCCAATTCGACTTCATAATTGCTTCATGTGCATTTAATTCAAACCAAAACCAACTCAAAAATTGAAACATCTCTAATCAGAATCAACATTAAAATCTTTTGGTCTTATCTCAAATTTATAAAAGCAGGACAACCAACACAGATCCAACACGTATCTTCACTAAAGCTGAATCTCAAGCTACAATCAACAACAAAAAGAAACATATCAGCAACTGTTAAAAGCACACTATTTATAAAAGTAACAAAATATAAACTTCATCAGCAAACAAAAAAAACATAGCGATAGAGCATAAACAGAAAAGTTTTCTTCGTTAAATGTATGTTGGATGGACAAAACAAGACAGAATGACCATGGAATAGATAGAATGAAACGACAAAACATAAAAAAACGCAAACCGCTTAATAAACAAGAACAGAAAAATAGGGAAGGCAGTGAATGGATTATCGTTCTTACGCTTCACAAAAATGGTTGTTAGGGTTATAGTTGTAGAAGACGAAGGCAGCGCAGAGACAAGAGAGAAAGCGTGAAAGGGCTTCTATTGAAAATATTAGAAACAAATATCATTTTTTTACTGGGGCAATAAATAGTACCATTGAATTTGAAAATGGTCGACTTGGTCTTCATCAGGCATGTATATTGATAGTATATTCATACATTGTTGTCAAATAGTGGCCATATCAGTGCGGTAACACGTTAGTAATTGTGGAGTTTTGAAGAAATCACTATAGTTCTACAATGTATATTACTATTTTTATACATGGTTGTCAAGTAGATAGTAATCACAATTTACATTTCAGATTTTGAATCTTGAATGACTAATTGATTAAGGTTGTTTGTTGTACAAGGATGAAAGTGATGAGAGAATGCCACTGGTGTCATTCTCTATTGGAGATTCTGCAGAGGTTATGTATGGTGATGAAAGGGATGTTGACAAGGCAATGAAAGGGATGTTGACAAGGCAATGAAATGGATATTTAATGGTTACGCTTGACACATGGTCGTTGTCGACGACTGAGCGCGGCGCCGACGGAGGGCCAAGAAGTAAAAAACTAGACATTCTCAATGAACTATCTATTGACAAACATGGTACGACAATTATAAACAACTTATACTCAAAATCAACATAAGAAAACTCATTGTGGCATTTCAACAAACACCTTGTTTACCTAACAAAAACCCCAATTTCATACACCATTCAAAATCAACAACAAAAATTACAAAGACACCAGTTAACTCATATATACCACAGTTATCAAAGAGAAGAGTTTACCTCAAAAAGAGTTTAGCTGCAGGAATTGGAATTTCACGTCCCGAACAGTCCTTATAAAGATTCTTGAAGGCAAGCCAGTCGTGATGATTAGCAAACTCTAGATTCCACCCGTTGATCAGTGAGACCATTTAATTATGTGTGTACCGATTGGTAGAGCAGTGTCTCATTACCCTTTCAGCCTTGAGAGTGCAGTGAGTCAATCCATCTTTCTTTACTGCGAGGTGCCACTCTCTTGAGTCTGACATTTCTTCGGAAATGACAACGGCTCTTTCTACCCGGTAACATCTGTCGGTTTCGACAATCAGTATACTTGTACAACAATAAGATGGAACAATTGCTTCTTTTGAATCCTTCATGGTAGGATTGAAGAAGGAAGCGTAAGGAGCACCATTTCACGTGACGGAGCAACAGGCAAGACCACAGGTAACGATGGAGCAGATCCGCCAACTGATTCAGGAACGACCAGGTCGGCATCATGGAGGATCTGACGATGAGGAAGAAGGAAGCGTAAGGAGCACCATTTCACGTGAATACAGACCCAGAAACCGATGGCGGAAATGGGTTGCGAAGCTGGGAATGCAGACGGAGGCTGGAAATACCAATTTTCAAAGGTGAGGATGCTTATGGGTGGTTGGTTCGGGTCGAAAGATATTTTCACCTAAATGGGGTGAGAATGCGTGACAAGCTTGATGCAGTGGTGTTGGCTATGGAAGACAAGGCTCTGAACTGGTACCAATGGTGGGAGGAGTAGGTGCCATTGAGGACGTGGGAGGAGTTTAAGGTGGCGGTGATGAGGAGGTTCCAGCCCGGTTTACTACATAATCCGATGGGACCATTGTTGAGTTTCAGGCAAAAAGGTTTCGTGGTGGAGTATATGGAGAAGTTCGAAATGCTGGTAGCTCCTTTGAAAAGGGAGGAAAGGGTTATGCTGGACTCAATCTTCTTGAATGGGTTGAAAGAGGAAATTCAGGCTGAGTTAAAACTCCATGAGAGCCAAAGCATTGCAGATTTAATGGACAGAGCTCTATTAATTGAGGGAAAAAATGAAGTGTGCCATAAGAAGGGTGGTGGTGGGAGAGATAGAGGAGGACCCTTAAGGATTCGAGATCCTGCAGACATTGGAGGATCTAGGAAGGAAGGAGAGAAAGTCAGTAGTGGTGGAAATGACAAATACAATGGTAGAAGGCTCAACCCTGCAGAGTTAGAAGAAAGGAGCAAGAAAGGGTTGTGTTTTAAGTGTGGTGACAAATGGAATAGAGAGCATGTATGCAAGTTTAAGCATATAAGCTTGAAGTTATGTGAAAATAGTAGTGAGGATAAGGAGGAGAAGGAGGAATAGGGGTTCAAACCGATGAATTGGAAGAAGTAGTTGAATTCAAAACTCAGAATCGTCATGCAAAGCAGAGGGGTTCACCTCTAAAAATCTTTCAAGGTTTGGTGGTGCAAAATAGGGAACCGACCCTAATTGACTCGCACAACAAGTAATTTTATTGATGTTAGGTGGTGAAGGAGTTAGGGTCAAGGTGTGGAGACACCTACTTATGTGATAGAAGTTGGGAATGGGAAAGAGTGACAAATCAAGGTATATGTGAGGAATTGGCATTCATGTTGCAAGGGTGGAATATAAACGACATTTTTCTTGATGAATTTGGGAAGATCCGATATGGTGGGCATGGATTGGTTGGCTAGTGGGCAACATTGAGGCAAATTTTGGTAATTTATGAATCAAATGGGAAGCGAGGGTCGATTCATGAGATACAAGGGGATCCTTCTCTTTGTACTAGGCAAGCTTCATGTAAATCTTTAGTTAAGGCTCTTAATGATGAAGGGGTGGGATTCTATTTATAGAATCTGCAGACTGGTGTGGTTATGGAGTCTTCAAGCATGACAGAGTGGGAGATGGTGTTAAAACCTTTTGAAGACATTTTCCATCCGGTCTACCACCTGTTAGAGACTAGGATCATGCTATCAAGTTAAAAGCTGAAGTTACTATACCAAACCTTAGGCCCTACAAATATCCTTTCTTTCAAAAGAATGAGATAGAGAAGATAGTCAAAGATATGTTGCAGGCTAGGATTATTAGGCACATTACTAGTCCCTTTTCAAGTCCAATACTGTTGGTCAAGAAAAAAGATGGTGGATGGAGGTTTTGTACAGACTATAGAGCTTTGAACAAGGTGACAATTCCTAATAAATTCCCTATTCCTATTATTGAAGAATTGTTGGATAAATTAGAAGGAGATGTGATTTTTTCAAAGCTGGATTTAAAATCTAGATACCATCAAATTAGGATGAAAGAGGCAGATATTGAAAAGACAACATTTAGAACTCATGAAGGGCACTATGAATACTTAGTCATGCCCTTTGGCTTGACTAATGCACCTTCATCCTTTCAGTCCTTGATGAATGAGGTTTTAAGACCTTCCTTTAGGAAGTTTTGTCTAGTGTTCTTTGATGACATATTGATATACAGTAAGAGTAGCGAAGAACATAAGAAGCATTTAACTAAGGTTCTTAGAGTCCTGCAAGAGCAGAAATTGTTTGCCAATAAGAAAAAGTGTTCTTTTGGTCAGCTAGAGGTTGAGTATTTAGGGCATATAATATTTGGAAAAGGATTTTCAGCAGACTCAAAGAAGATAGAAGATATGCTCAAGTGGCCTATACCTAAAGATGTCAAGGAGGTGAGAGGTTTCCTAGGTTTGACTGGATATTATAGGAAATTTGTGAGAAATTATGGATAAATTGCTTGGCCTTTAACTCAACTTCTCAAGAAGGATGGATTTAAGTGGAGTAGTGAGGCTCAAAGGGCTTTTGAGGAATTGAAGGGGGCTATGACTACTATACTAGTTCTGGGCATGCCTGATTTCAGCAAGGAGTTTGTGATAGAAACCGATGCTTCAGGAAAAGGAATAGGGGTTGTCCTCATGCAAGAGGGAAGACCTATATGTTATATGAGTCAAAATTTGTCTGCCAAGGCTCAACAGAAGTTTGTGTATGAAAGGGAGTTGATGGCTATTGTAATATCTATTCAAAAGTGGAGACCATACTTATTGGGTAGGCATTTTACTATCCACACTGACCAGAAAAGCCTCAAGTTCATCACTAAGCAGAGAATCATGGGAGAAGAGCAACATAAATGGTTGTCTAAACTCTTGGGATTTGACTTTGAGGTGAAGTATAAACCGAGAAAGGAGAACAGTGCAGCTGACTCACTATCAAGACAAATGCAATACACTCACATCACTATAATTTAGTGTGAAGCATGGGAGGGATTAGGAGAGGAATTGTAGAAGGATGAAAAGCTGAAAAATGTGGTATTGGATATTATTCTGGATTGGCCCAACACTTGGCCCACAGTCATAAGGGCCCAATCTTGTAGGCAGAACCAAGACCCATCTGCCCTTAAAAGGGACAATTTGCATCGCCTACGTGAGGGCCACGTGGCCAACGGTCGTTTGACTGCCATGTGCCCCCGGGAAAATCGGACCAGTTTCATCATCCCAACCGCCATTTGCCCTCTAGAAATCTCGGAGTAAACCCAGATTTCCTGGAGCGACAATCCAGGGAGGAGGCCACGTGTTGGCCTCCATGCACACGCAAGCCCTGGCAGTCCGTTAGTGGACTTGGGTCACCACCCACTAACTGGACCTTGGCCCAGCGCTGGGGGCTATAAATACCCTCTCACTTGAGAGGGTCAGGTAATTCATTCATTCTCTCTTTTCTACTTGCTTGCTTCCTCTTGCCTTTTCTTACTTTAGCATCGGAGTATCTTGCAGGTACCCCCTCTTCATCTTCAACCGCTGTTGCAGATTGGGCCACGACACCTTCTGATCAGGTACGATCAGATATGATTTCAGACCCTTCTAGAATTAGATCCAAAAGGCATGGAATTAGAATAAGAAACAATGATTGTTGAATAGCAGAAGCAGAAAAAGTAGGTAGGTTTTTGTTGTACCTTGGAGAGGGTTATGTTTCAGACAGTGACTTTGAAGCCATGTTTTACAAGGTTGATTGACATGACTTTGCCCATTATCCCCAAACCCATAAACCCAATCTCCATTTCTGTAGTTGATAGTGGATCACTCTTGTTCTTCTTTTCAACTGAGACACTTTATAGAAAATTAACAATTCAATGATACCATATATTAATTTGATTATTGTTATTGCTTTTTAGAATATCCTCATGAGTTCAATTTACTTCTAAATATAAGAGGAAAATATTAAGTATAATTTGGATGACAACTCTACAAAATCTTAACTAAAAAGACAAAAAAATATCTTATCTAATACCAAATGACAGTGTTTTACAAAATAGCTGAATTCAAGCATGGTGTGTGAAGAAACAGAGAAAACATACTCAAAATTACCATTGATCAAGTTCCATCTCAATCACAGCATATTTAATAGGAGTGTCTGTGCCATGAGTGCTTCTTCTACCAGGAGGAGTCTGTCGATTCTTGTCGACCTAGACTATCGAAAAAATATTCCGATAATTATATCGACACAAAAAATGAATGAAATGATGATGAATTCACCACCGAGATTTATTTATTCCAAGAAGGAAAGGGGAAATATCGAATAAAACCCACGAAAGAAAATGATAAGACGGTCTACGAAATTAAGAGATGCAGGTTCGGGAGTCGGTTATGCAAGGGGAAGGTATTAACACCCCTTACATCTATCGTACTTGATGGTACCCATTTAGTTCAAAGTGTGTTTGTGTGTAAGTGTGAAATGTTACGATCTTCTAAGTTTTGAAAAGAGAAAGAAAGGGAGAAGAAATGTTTTTATTATTTTTGCTCGCCTTTGGTCGTAAGACTTAGTGCCTACGTATTCCCTCGTGCAATGGGAAAGTCAGAGCGTCGTAGTTTGGCTAGAAAATGATTGTTTGTTGATTGATTTTAAATGAAAAGACAAGTCGTCATTTTTAAAGGAGAAGACTCGTCTAACGCCCACAAGGTGTGATAAAGAATAAAGGACTACACACCAACATGAGGGAGAGTATGAGAACGCCTCTAGTACTCAAGTGAGAAGTCGAAACCTTAGGAATAGAGGAAAGAACATCTCAATTATAGATGAATCATGTCTAATCTTGAAAAGGTTTAAAGGTAAAAGGTGCTTGAACGCAAAAGAAGTTTGAATGAGTTGGGATTGATTTTAAGTTGTGGATGACAAGTATCAAAACATTAGGCTATCATCTAATAATTCGAATACTAGAAATTAGCGAGTGAGCTCAACCAATCATCTCTCATCCCAAAAATTTATTATGAAATAAGTGTTTCGAGTGAGATAAAATATTTAAATTATTGAGCTATCATTCAACAATCTAAAGACTTTAAATTCGATTAAATCGTCGAGCTATCATCCAACAATTTAAACGAATGTCACTCCACTATTTTAATGCGGATATAAGTATTTAGTCTATTGGGCTATCATCCAACAACCTAAAGACTTCCAATTCAATTAAATCGTCGGGCTGCCATCCAATAACTTAAATGAATACCGCTATATTATTTTGACATGGATAGAAGTTTTATTTTATTGGGCTATCATCCAACAATCTAAAGACTTCAAATTTGTTTAAACCATTAGGCTACCATCTAACTATTTAAACAAAAATCATCCAAGTTTATTGTAAAAACATTTTGAAAACAACTCGACGTTGGATTGAGGTTTGAGAAGAAGACTTGACGTTGGATCGAGTTTTATTGAAAGTGTTTTAAATGCTTGGTGAATGGAGAAAGAATCAGGTTATGATCAATCAAGCCAAAAGACTTGATCAATCTCGAGAGAATAGCCAAGCCTATTCCGTACTATTGAACCCTTATGGAGATGAGAAGAATTTGGTATGTGGACCAAGGCGCGAGAGATGGAGGAGGATCGAAATAATTGTAAATAACAAATAAAATCGACAAAGCTCATACAAGGTGGCCAACCTAAGTATAAAACAATTAAATTACATGTGTACTAGCAAAGTGGGCTAGTCTACTATAACGACTAATTGAAACAATTAATCGAAATAGGCTCACTGTAAGCTTTGTCGACTTACGGGTTTAAAAATGATTTACAATTATTAGTTTAAAAATAATTTTTTGATTTTGTGTAAGTGACAGTTAAATTGAAATAAAATAAATGCAAACTAGATTATTACAAGAATTGTTTTTGAGAGAGGGATACATCAATTATAAATGGGGATTAAACGGTAAAATAAAATAGAAAGCGGTAAATTATTTACAACGCAACAAGGGGATTGGGATACAACTATTCGAATGGGGATAAATTGAATTAAAGAAAAAAACAGTAAATTGATTATGTTAAAAGCATACAATTAAAAATCAAATACGGAGAAACTTAAATATTAATTATTGTATTTTTATTTTATTAATTAGAATAGAGTATAGAAATTAATTCTAAGAAATTAAATAATATACTTGTGTTCATACATATTCGAAAATTAAATTGAATTAAAAATTTGAAATTGCAACACAAAGAAGATTAATATAATTAAATTCGAACTTATTTACGAATTAATAGATAAAGTATAATAATAATAGTATGTATATAATATATTTACAATACATAACATAAGAAATAAAAATAATATGTATGATTATATTTACAATACTAAGTATAATAATAAAAATATTATGTATAATCATATTTACAGATATAAAATAAAACATAAAATACTAAGTATATCTATACATACATTACTAAATATTGATTCAAAACAAGAATATAACTATAGATAACAGATATAAAAAAATGTATATCAATGCACTAATAGAAAATGTATGCTTGAACCACCCTCTGATATCTTCACAAGTAAGAGATATATTAGTAGCATAGTGTGGAATAAAATGGAAATAAAATTGCATCGAATCAGAACATGGTTAGTAACAAAGAAATAAAATCAAAATGGAATTAACATGAACTATGTACATGGATAAACAACGGATTGTAATTGAAATCAAAGAAATCATGAACAAGATATTATTTACAAAGTCGAAACATGGAGAATTGATTTCAAATTAAATTATAATCGAATGAAACAAGTACGGGCAACAAGCAACTATGCATATTCAATCGATTATTTAAGATAAAATGAAAAGACATGTTGTCCCATGAGCTTCTCAGTTAGATGTACACGCAAATAAACACGGTTAATCAATAAACCATCATCGAAACCAACCCTAAATATCATTCAACCATAAATTCTACTCGAAAATTAAATGGGAGTACATATTTTCTCGGTTAAATCTTCTGCGAATAGACGCGACATCGATATTAAACCATCATCAAAACCCGAAGCTACCTAGAGATCACTCATCAAAAATTCCACTGAACATAAGCGAGAATAACACAATAAATATCCCAATTTTTACACGAATAAACGTGGCATTATCGCCACCTTCATCAAAACTACACTAATATTACTTCACTTGCAATTCCAATTCAAATTGAAATAAGACTAGCATAGTAACACGTTTGAACCTTAATTGAGAATAGCGATAAAAATGATGTTACGACAAATATTCTCGTTCGAAGTTGCCTCAAAGGACACAACAACAAAGCTGCCCCCGTAGTTTCTCGGCTAGGTTCCTCGCGAATAAACGCAATATTACCATTACCTTCATTGAAACTACACAAACGTTAATCCATTACCAAATCGAAAACCTAAATTTAGCAAAATTCAAAATCAAAGTACAAACAAAAATCGGACAATACGGTTAAGAGTAAACCAACACTAAATTTACAGGTTATCACATTTTCGGCGGCATAACGGCAACAAATTCATGATTCACAGACAGCTATATCAACATAATCGCTACTCAAAAATCGAACGCATACAAGTATAACATTTCTAATGCAGCTATTGAGAAACAACTATCCAGATTCAAACCAAGTAACACAAATCAGAACAGATTATCATAAGAAAGAGGCAAAGAAACTGATCTTACCGACGAGTTCCTTGAATGCAGGTCTGTGGCGGATGCTGAAGCTGGAACCAGTGAAACTGGGTGTCGTTGTTGATGAAGAAGGAGATGGAGCAATATGGCGGAGCTGTGAGGAAGGGACTGTTATGGCGGTGAGAACAGTGGTGAAGGGTGACGGTGACATCGTGAAGGAGAGCAGAAACAGGGAGGTTGTAAGGATTGAGGAGAGGCGTGATGTTGTTCTGCAGAGGGGTAGAGGAAAATAGAGACGAGGATGAAGATGGAAGAAGGGAAGGTTTGGTTGAAGAATGGGATTTACGGTGAGGGTTGGAAGAAACAGAAACAGAAGGAGGTAAGGTAGCAAAGGGTTAGGCTGAAAAGGAAAGTGTTGTTAATGGAAAAAGGTGAGTTCTGAGTGAGAGAGACGAGGGTGTTTGATACGGTGGGGATTAAGGGTTTAACAGAATAGTGAGGGAGTATTTGTGAAGGTTAAGTGAGAAGGTACGACAACGGAAACGGAAGCTGGCAGTGGAGGTGGTTATCAACGAGACAGAGGGAGAGAAGTAGTGGTGTGAAACGGAAACAGTGGGTTATGGTGTATGGAAGTGTGAAGGCAGTGAGGATGAGAGGTACAGAGCAGCGAGGGAGGTTAGCGGCAGGAGTATGAATGCTTGAACCGGATGGCGATGAAAGAGTTATAGGCGTGGAGGAATGGAATATTGGGTGAGACGGCGGTGAGTTAGAAGAGAGGATAACAGTGGTGGAAGTGAGCGAGCAGCAGGGCTGTATGAATGGAGCGGGTGTGTGAAGAGTAAGGGGAGTTGTGTTGTTGGTGATCAGAGAAATGGAATAGAGGAAAGTGAAGAATAATCTCGCCGCTGCCTCTGTTTCCGTTCTTTTTTGGTTTTCTTCTTTTTCCCTTTTGCCAATCATAACATACATATATATACAATAAAGATTAGGTTTAAGTTATTTTTTCAAAATACTAAAAATGCCCTTCATAATTAAATAAGCCACAATAATGGGTCACTTAAAAAATAACAAGCCCAAATGTATTTTTGTTTGATTTTTTTGAGATAAAAATTGAACACCTAAAATTGTTAAAAATGGTAAAAGTTCGGACAATAAATTATCCGAAAAAATAAAATGAGCACATTAAAATAAACTACGGGTTTTGTAAATTAAAGAAAAATTATTGAAATGGTTAAAATCGAAATAAAATGATAATAAAGAATACCCGACTTTAAAAAAGCATACAGTTAAAAAAGAGTCTTCAAACTTTATCGAAAAATTACGGAGAGCACATTTTAATGATTTAGGCGACACGTAGATTCATAAAGTAGTGAGTAAAAGATGAAAACTTGAAATATTTACCCCGCTAATTTTCGCACAACATCGAAGTGCTTTTAACAGTCTGTTTATAAAACCAAAATATCGATATCATCGACATATAAATAAATTTAAAACGATGCAATAAACAAGCAGAGAGGTAAAAAATAAATGAAGTGAAATAACGGGTATTTTATAACTAAAAATGATGCGAATATCGGTTTAGACTCACTTTTAATCATTTTAAATGCGACGAAATGATGCATATGCAATGAGTGAACGATTGTTTTTTTTAATATAAATACAATGCAAGTAGAAAAATAGAAGGGTAAAATTTGGGGTGCAACAAGTCTGCTCAGAGCAAACAACTAATCACTGACACTACTAAAAATACCGATATTACCTGCGGAAAAATATCCGCAGGAACACCTGCGGATTTTCCTACGAATATTTTAAATATAGTAAAATTTCCTACGAAACATGATTCTGCAGGAATACCTGCGGATTTTACTGCGGATTTTAAATGTTAAATAAAAAACCATTATATAATACAATTTCCGCAGGTAATTCCGCAGGAAAAGTTCTTGCGGATTTTGCTGCGGATTTTAGTTTTTAATTGAGTAAAAGATATATAAATTTTAATACATATAATTTATTTAATTCTTCAACTTGTATTTTAGTGTAACTTTTACGAAAAATTATTAACCTTATTTTTCTACTTTATTAATTATTTTGAGTATTTAATTTGAATGCATCGACAATGCAAAGAGATTTTACACCGCTGCGAAATGATATCCGTGCATGATAATTAATTTTTTATTTTGATGGTGTATTTTATTTAGTTTCAAATTTTAATCTTTATTTTTATAATTTATAACTTGTTTTTATGATGTTTTCTAAACGATGGTGTGGTATAAGATAAGTTAAGATTCTTAAAAGAGGTGAGAAGTTGAGTCCGAAAATTAACGATGTAAAACTCGTTTTGAAGGATATAGATACAGATTTGAATTTGGATTTGGACAAAAGTAGATTTAGATTTCAAAATTGAATTTAAAAAAACGTTACTTGTTTTAGGCTGTGTTTGTTTGGCGTTTGACCAACCTAACACGCGTCTAGTACCTATTAAACCGTGATTTTGCTGCAGATTTTATTTTTTTTATAAATATTTTAATTTTTGACTAAATTAAAGATATGTAAATTATATATATATATATATATATATATATATATATATATATATATATATATATATATATATATATATATATATATATATATATATATATATATATATATATATATATATATATATATATATATATATATTTATGTAATTAAAATAAAATGTTTTTCTCAAAAATATTTAACAAATTTAAATATTTTGAAAAAATAATAATTGTTGCGGATTTTGCTGCGAATTCCGCAGGAAACGTTCCTGCAGATTTTGCTGCGAATTTTAATTTTTTCAAATTTTTATTTATTTTTAGTTGAGTAAAAGATATGAAAATTTTAATACAAATAATTTATATAATTCTTCAACTTGTATTTTTGTTAAAATAAAATGTTTTTTTCAAAAAAGTTTAACAAATTTAAATGTTTTTTAAAAATATTTGTAGTATTGTTTAAATTTTACGAAAAATTATTAATTTTATTTTTCTATTTTATTAATCATTTTGAGTATTTAATTTGAATGCATCGACAGTAAAGAAATTTTATACCGTCTGTGAAATGATATCCGTTTGATTTTAAATTAGATTTAATTTTTTTTAATTATATATTTAATTAGATTTAATTTATATATTTATTTAATTATGATTTGTAAATTTTTATAAAATAAAATATCATTATCTAATATAAATCCGCAAGAAATTTCTAGCGAATTTTGCTGCGAACTTTACTTATTATTAAATATTCAAATTTTTAATTAAATAAAAAATATTTAAATTTTATATATATTTATATAATTCTTCTACTTGTGTTTTTTAAAATAAAATGTTTTTTTTCAAAAAAAATTTAACGAATTTAAATGTTTCTTTAAATGATGTAGGTATAGTTTTAATTTACATTAAATGAACAATTCATGTATTCATATCATGTTGAGTAAATGTTAAAGTCTTATTTTTACTAATGTGTTTTAAGGTGTATGTATTTAGTGACATTTAGTTTGAATATTATAATTATTAGAAGTTCTAATCAGAATCTAACATTCATGTATTTGATAGGTGAAACATTGGAATATCTTTAGGCTTAAGTAACAAAGTTCTAATTTAGAGGCGATGGAGAATTCTCTTGAATATTTCTCTTCATAATGCTCCTTAATTAGTCTAGGGCCTTCGTAACAAGGGTAATTAATATTTTCATATAATTAACTTGTCTATTTCTTATGATAGGAGTTGATGAGTGAACATTCAGCAAGTCCATTTGTCCATAGGATACAAGTAATGTTTCATCATTGTATTTGATATACAATATGTTTTTCTCTTATAGTTTTATATCAATATATTTTTGTTGATCTTGTATTATTAACTATTATGCAGGTCTTCATTTGGTATTGCGTTCCACAACGACAACATCATTCTCCTCGGCAACACTCCTGTCAGTGGCCTTCGACAGCATTGAGATTAATACGACGACAACACTCCTGTCAGTGGCCTTCGACAGCATTGAGATTAATACGACGCAGAAGGTAAACAACAAAAATATGAAGATGGCGCCGAAGGATCACATGAAGAAGACGTTAGTAGTTAGTAATGAATTATGATTTTTAAGTTAGCGAGACAAATGAATGAGTCATTTTTACTGATGTAACTATGTAAAAGAACTTGTTATATTTAAAATCAAAGCATTGAAAATTAATTTTTTATTTTTTGTAGTTTATAAATTGTTATATGAATTTGTCTTCTTTAAAATCAAAACATTTAAAATTAAATTTTTATTTTAGATTATGGTTATTTTAATATATAATATATAACAAGAAGATTTTTAAAAAAATTATATAAATATTTTCTGCGAATTTTCCTACGGATTTATCTGCGGATTTTCCTACGGAATTTATTACCCACGAAGGTATTAGCTGGGAACCACAAACCGCAGGAAAATCCGCAGGAAACGTGTTTCCTGCAGAATTTTTACTCAAATCCGCAGGAAAATTTAGTTTTTCTAGTAGTGTGAATGTTTAGCATGACATGTATTGTTCAATTCATCGGCAGAACTAGCTCGACTTAACTTCTCATTTTCAGAATGTAGAAAGAAGGAAGAGCAATGGCATGACATAATCCAAGAATAAAAAGCTAGGTTGACCCCACAATCTACACCATAATTTAATAAGTACATTGACATTATTTTAACAGCATTGATTGTTCCAGCAACTAGAAGCTTGTTTTCTACTTGTAATGTTGCAGAATGATTTGAACTTAACATTTGGTTGCAAGATTTGGAAAGGAAAAAACTTACAAGGAAATCACCTCCAAAATTTTCAACTGCAGCAGATCCTTCAATTTCATTGTCGATTTCAGATAATCCAGAGACGCGTTTGAATATCCTTATTGCAGCATCCATTACAGGGGATATAGTTGCTTCTAGCTCTTCCTTTCCTGATATAAGTATCTAAAAAAAATGACTACATTAAACATTTATCCTAAGTAACGCATAAATCATCACGAGAACTGACAAAAGAGCTTTGCTGAAATAAATTTGCAAAAAACTAATTATTCACCGAGATGTTTGAACCCCAAGTAGTGAACGTAAACTAGCTGAAGCCATAAATTGTATTGGCGAAGCTTCCGAAAGTTGATGACTTAATGACATTAGCTCCACCACCTACATGTCCATCAATGCTAAATTATCGCTAATCACAAGCCGCTTTGACAACGAGATGAATTTCACTTGTCATTGCCATTCTAATTCCCAAAATCATCACACACAAAAAACATATATCACCAAATAAAATCTTAAGAATGAATATCTCAACACATGCATCACAACAAGGCATGATATCATTCCTAGCAACAAGATATATACTAGAATACATTTTTAGCAATATTTAAACACTTCAAAAAATATAAAAGATAACAAAACATTTGAAAGAGAAATACCCTTTGAAGAGGCCATCACCATCTAGATACTGTGGCAAAGACATATTAGACATAATCGTCCCAGAAGATTGAATCCTCACCGCCTCTTTTCCGGTCCTCATTCTCTTGATCTATCCAATTCCGCTTTAATCTCTTCTCTATCCAAACTCGGACCAAGCTCCAAACCCGATTTCAACCCTTCCATATCATAGACATCATAAACTTGCCTTTTATTTGGATCTCGATGAACCTCATACGCTTCACAAACTCGTTGAAAATTCTCGGTAGCAACATCTTTTAACCGACATGAAAAAGTATGAAGAAATTGCAAAATGAAGTGGACATAGCAGCGTAAGAGAGAGTTTAGCAATGCATACGTTAAGAGATTGGTACTTATCGGGGTGATAGAGTTGCGCCCATTGACGATAGGATTTGCAGATTTCTTCATCGGAAATTCAAGACGACACAGAGTTCTCGGTTATCTTACTCTTCGTTCGGTTCCGCCATTGCGATGGAAAATTTGGAGGGAGAATGGGGGTTAGGGTTTTGCAGAGAATGGTGAATGGGGAGGGTTTAGTGTTACTGTGTTCTCCGTCGCCATCGCCATTGGGTTTAAGAGGAAGCAAGATTGTCTCGTTTATGTGTTCACGTGGGAGGTGAAATCGTCACGCCTATATTAAGCCAAATTTATTTCTCAAAATTAATTTAGAAGATAAAATAAACATTTTAAAATTAAATAAAATAATTGAAGAAAAAATAATAATAAAACTAAAATATATTTAATACCTATTATAAAACTAAAATTTTATATGGTCAGTACATCATAATCACTCACTAATATTTTTTAATAAATATTTAAAATAAAAATAAAAAATAATTTATAATCTAACAGTCACAATTCACTAGCAGTGTAAATTTTTTTTACATTATCAGTGTATTTCAATAAAATCTTATATTAAATTCTCTTTCTACTAAAATGTAAAATTAAATAAAATATATCTATTATTTAATTTCAATTAAAAATAGTAAAAATAAAGATTTAAAATATTAATATTTCTAAAAAATAGAATTCTAAAGCTTTATAACAATTAGATCGAATAAATATACGATAGATTTAAAATATTTATATTTCCAAAAAAAAATTATTTGTTTTTAAAAGCTTGATTCACTTTTTACTATTTATAATTTATTATATATTTTTATTTCTAATAAGTATTTTCTATAGAATTTATTCAATCAAATAATTATTATATTTATTGTGATATAAACTGTTTTATACATATAAATATATAATTATATATAAATAATAAAATAGAAAACATAGTTACTAGATTTGATTTCTACTCTATAACTCATATTGGAACCTCGTTGATGAAAAAAGAAGAGTGTGTAAGCTTTTGACGACGCCTTTGTACTTTCTAAACTTTAAAGTTCAGTTTCTCGTCGCCATTTAATTGAAATCGAGTTTGTGAAATGGTTTGGTTCTTCAATTAGTGAGAAAAAAATGATACATTAATGTAAATAAATTGAAATTAAAAAAAATGATACATTAATGTAAATGAATTGAAATTAAGAAAAGATGATACATTAATGTAAATAAATTGAAATTAAAAAAAGATGATACATTAATGTTAGTAATTAAATAAAAAATAATTAACAAAATAGAAAATATAAGAATTAATAATTTTTTTTTAGAATTTAAACAAAATCAACTTTTTATAAAACATTTAAATAAATTAAATATTTTTTGAGAAAAATTTTTTTTTATGAAAAATTTAAATATTTTAAACAAAATAATCCGCAGGAAACTTTCCTGCGGAATTTCCTGCAATGAAAAATGATAATGTATTCAAAATTCAGAATCCGCAGCAAAATCCGCAGGTCTTGCCTGCAAAATTTGCTGCAGAAATGTATTTTGCAAAAAGTTTTAGTATATTAAATAAATTCACCGGAAAATTCGTAGGTGTTTCTGCGGATATTTTCCGCAGAAAAATCCACAGGAAATTCCAGTATTTCTGATGGTACAGATCATAATCTACGATTTTTAGTGAGTTAGATTATAATGCTTCATTAGATTTAGGGCAGACTTATTCACGCAAGTATTACAAATTCTTTATCAATAAGTTCTTACAAACTCTTGGGAAAAATCCAATTCTAACTAGCGGAACAAACTTGCATGGTTCAAATTTTTATTTATTAAAACAAGATAATTAATTAGAATACAAAAAATTCTCAAAGAAGAAGACTTGATAATTGGAAGTTGGAAGTTATTGTCATTCCTAATGAAACAACAAAGTCAAGCTATAATTAAATGATAAGATTTACTTTGAATGATTCAAAGCTTTATTTTAAAGTTCTTTTTTCCTGAAGTTGTAATTAGTTCGACTTTGACAATTGTTCAAGAATTTTCTTGCACTAGTACAAAAGGTTAATTTACATATGTTTTTATTAAATTTACACCCATTTAAATTTAAGAACAAAATAGGTGTATATTTATCAAGTGAAAAATGTCTAACGAATGTACATCTATTTAAAAATTAGGTGTAAATATGTTCTTAGTTATCCATATTTTAATAAAAATTGGGTGTAAATACGTACTTAGTTACACCCTATTATAATAATAACTGGGTGTAAATATGTTCTTAGTTACACTCTATTTAATAAAAATTGGGTGTATATATGTTCTTAGTTACACTCTATTTAATAAAAATTAGGTGTAAATATGTTCTTAATTAAACTCTATTTTAGTAAAAATTCGGTGAAAATAGGTTCTTAGTTACATCCTATTTTAATAAAATGTAAATACATACTAATTTACCCCCTATTTTAATAAAACTTGGGTCTAAATACATGTTAATTTACACCGTTTTAAAAATATAATTTACCTCCTTTATGAATGAACAGATTATATTATATTTTATTTCATTTACACCTTATTTCATATGTTACATTACACCGTATTTTAGTTATTACGAGTGTAAAATATGATTATTATATGATATTTAATTTTATTTACACTATTTCATTCAACCAAATATTTTTGTATACTAGATACATTCGGTAAACAAATATCTTATAACATGACAATTTTATATTTAATTTCATTTACACTTTATTTCATATGTTAAATTACATCCTATTTTAGTTATTACGAGTGTAAAATATGATTATTATATGATATTTAATTTTACTTACACTATTTCATTCAACCAAATATTTTTGTATACCAACATTCAGTAAACAAATATCTTATAACATGACAATTATAATGACAATTCTGAGACTGCAACAAACATTCAAGATTTGTAGTTCATATAAAAATATAAAGAATCCAACAAAGTGTAGTTGATTTTGTACATCATTAAATATATTAATTTATAATATGTTAATTCATGGTACCAACACCTCATCAAAGCTTTTTTCCACTTCTAAATTGTTTGGTACTAGAGTTTATAGAATGTTTCTGGAATGTATGTGCAGTCTTGTAGCTCCAAAAGAGAAGGTGCATAATCCACAAGGGAAAGTGCATATGTATATAAAGCAAATATTTATTCCAACAGATATTTGGTTATAGAAGTTTGAAGTTTCCCTTGAGTCATGCATTTCTCAGACAGTGAAACTTGGTACACATAATTTCCATATATATAACTGCATGTTACACAAACTAATCAACATCATGACCAAGTGTATTATACTCTTCTTATGTCTTGTGAAGATACAATTAATCTACCTGTGTTGCATTATTTAGGTTCACTTGACCGGAGCCCAATACTTTTTCACAACGTCAGATCCAGAGATCAACTTCTCCTCTGGTTTCGTGTCTTTGTTACAGTGAGAAATAATAGAAAGCCAAGCTAATACAACCCTATAATATTAAAAAGTCGAAGAAACTTAGATAATATTCAATAACTGCTTGACACACTATTTCTCAATAAAAAAATTAGAAACTTACCAGATTTCATCTTTCTCGCAAATGTGTTATGTTTCTATACTCCCTTTCACATATTAAAAAATTATTCAAAAATTTAAAAATTTAAGGATAATTCAACAGGTTTTAAAATTATAGAAAATAGTAAAAACTAAAACTACATAGATGTAAATATTTTAAGGACCAAATAAACATGTAAAATGCCAGTCCTTTCTAGATTTGTTTCATTAAATCATTAAGCTTGGCATCCTTTCACCACTTAAATTATTATCAGAAAGGTCTATGGAGGTAAGGTGTGTGAGGTTTGACAATGAATGTAGGATTTGACCACTTAAATTATTATAAAAAAGGTCTAGGGAGGTAAGGTGTGTGAGGTTTGACAATGAATGTGGAATTTCACCACTTAAATTATTACCAGAAAGGTCTAGGGAGGTAAGGTGTGTGAGGTTTGATAATGAATGTGGGATTTGACCATTTAAATTATTATGAGAAAGGTCTAGGGAGGTAAGGCGTGTGAGGTTTGACAATGAATGTGAGAATTGACCAGTTAAATTATTATAAGAAAGGTCTAGGGAGGTAAGGTGTGTGAGGTTTGACAATAAATGTGGAATTACACCACTTAAATTATTATGAGAAAGATCTAGGGAGGTAAGGTGTGTGAGGTTTGACTATGAATGTGAGATTTGACCACTTAAATTATTATCATAAAAAGGACTAGGGAGGTAAGGTGTGTGAGGTTTGACAATGAATGTGAAATTTCACCACTTAAATTATTATAAGAAAGGTCTAGGGAGGTAAGGTGTGTAAGGTTTGACAATGAATGTCGAATTTCACCACTTAAATTATTATCAGAAAGGTCTAGGAAGGTAAGGTGTGTGAGGTTTGACTATGAATGTGGGATTTGACCACTTAAATTATTATCAGAAAGGTCTAGGGAGGTAAGGTGTGTGAGGTTTGATAATGAATGTGGAATTTCACCACTTAAATTATTATGAGAAAGGTCTAGGGAGGTAAGGTGTGTGAGGTTTGACAATGAATGTGGAATTTCACCACTTAAATTATTATGAGAAAGGTCTAGGGAGGTAAGGTGTGTGAGGTTTGACAATGAATGTGGGATTTGACCACTTAAATTATTATGAGAAAGGTATAGGGAGGTAAGGTGTGTGAGGTTTGATAATGAATGTGGAATTTCACCACTTAAATTATTATGAGAAAGGTCTAGGGAGGTAAGGTGTGTGAGGTTTGACAATGAATGTGGAATTTCACCACTTAAATTATTATGAGAAAGGTCTAGGGAGGTAAGGTGTGTGAGGTTTGACAATGAATGTGGGATTTGACCACTTAAATTATTATGAGAAAGGTATAGGGAGGTAAGGTGTGTGAGGTTTGACAATGAATGTGGAATTTTACCACTTAAACTATTATCAGCAAGGTCTACGGAGGTAAGGTGTGTAAGGCTTGACAATGAATGTGGAATTTCACCACTTAAATTATTGTCAGAAAGATCTAGAGAGGTAAGGTGTGTGTGGTTTGACAATGAATGTGGGATTTGACCACTTAAATTATTATCATAAAGGTTTAGGGAGGTAAGGTGTGCGAGGTTTGACAATGAATGTGGGATTTGACCACTTATATTATTATCAGAAAGGTCTAGGGAGGTAAGGTGTGTGAGGTTTTATAATAAATGTGGGATTTGACCATTTAATTTATTATGAGAAAGGTCTAGGGAGGTAAGGTGTATGAGGTTTGACAATGAATGTGGGATTTGACCACTTAAATTATTATCAAAAATGTCTAGGGAGGTAAGGTGTGTGAGGTTTGACAATGAATGTGGGATTTGACCACTTAAATTATTATGAGAAATGTCTAGGGAGGTAAGGTGTGTGAGATTTGACAATGAATGTGGGATTTGACCACTTAAATTATTATAAGCAAGGTCTAGGGAGGTCAGGTGTGTGAGGTTTGACAATGAATGTGGAATTTCACCACTTAAATTATTATCAGAAAGGTCTAGGGAGGTAAGGTTTGTGAGGTTTGACAATGAATGTGGAATTTGACCAACTTGCTGAATCTTGATGTAATAAGAGAAGTGAAACTGTTATCTGCCAAATTCAATTTTTGGAGATGTGTGAGACTAAAAAGACTACTTGAACTGTCAAATATGCCAACCATGCAATCTTCAGTACGGTCAAGGCCAATAACTTGTCCTTTGTTGTCATAAGTTACACCACTCCAATGACAACAAGCAGTGCTTTTATTCCGTAGTTTTAGTTTGGTGAAAAATTGAGGATCAAATGTGAAATTGTTTTTAAATTGGAGCAAAAATGATTGTTGGTCCTCAAGACATTTGGGAGGGACAAGAGTGAAATATATGAGGGAGTAGGAAAGAAGGAATGAGAGTAAAATAATTTTCATTGTTATCTCTACTTACTCTCAGTTATGTTACAAATGGCGTTTTTATAGAAATTTTGTTGAAGTAGTGTGGAAAAAAAAGAGTGGTCAGTTGACTGTGGTATGAAGACTACCTTGTTGCCTTGTATAACACCTTTCTTGATGATATTTATTTTTTCTCAGTTGTGGCACAGTTTGTTTGATAAATAATTGGGTTGAATGCTATTATGTTTGCTTTACAAGTTTTTTAGTGTGTTTGGGTCAAAGTAAAGGGATGGGAGCAGATATTTCAAATTAAATGTGTAAATTTAGGAGAAAAAGGAAAGGAGAAGAGCAAAATTCCTTCGAAACATAATTTTTGGTTGCATCCTGTTAGTGCGTGAGGCACTTTTAGTAAGGAGAGAAAGAGAGAATAATAAAGGAAATAAGGATTTGTATTATTGAATTGTACAAATAATGATACATACTAGGACTATTTATTTACAACCCTAAATGGGTTTGGGTCTACATAACTTTGATTATATTTAAATATTAAATCTAATCTAATCTAATATTTTTAACAAATCTAATTTAATATTTCAACACACCCCCATAATCCAAGTTATCGAACATCCTCGAAAATAGTCAATCTGAACTATTCCTAATTTCTTTCTCAAATTCAAGAATCTTTCAATCTTTAATCCTTTGGTAAAGATGTCGGCCAACTGTGTTTCACTTGAGCAATGCCTAACTTCAAGTTCACCTTGATTTACCTTTTCCCTCAAGAAGTGAAACCTAGCTTCGATATGTTTACTTCTTCCATGCAGAACTGGATTCTTTGCCAGATTTATAGCTGACTTGTTGTCGATTTGCAACACCAGCGGTTTCTTCACTTCGACAGGAATTTCTTTAAGTATTGATTTGATCCAAATTTCTTGACAAGCAACATAGGATCCTGCTATATATTCAGCTTCCCAAGATGACAATTCCACCACAGGTTGCTTCTGTGAACACCATGATATTGGGGTACCAAATACTTGAAAGAAATATCCAGTTGTGCTTCTTCGATCTTCCTTATCTCCACACCAATCAGCATCTGAAAAACAATTAACTATTGCTTCTTTATCTTCAGAATTTCGTCGAAATAGTATTCCACAGTTTATCGAGCCTTTTAGATATCTCAGGATTCTTCTTGTAGCCTTCATATGTGACACTCTTGGTTCACTTATATACCTGCTTACTAATCCGACAGTGAAACCTATATTAGGTCGACTGTTGCATAAATACCTCATAGATCCCACAATTTGCTTGAACAAAGTTACATCAACTTTTTCTTCCTCTCCATTCTTCACTAACTTCACATTTGGTTCGACAGGTGAGGATGCAGGATTTGAATCATCCATTCTAAATCTCTTGAGTATCTCTTTGACATACCACCTTTGGTGTAGCACCATACCTTGCTTCGTTATTTGAAATTCCATGCCTAATAAATAAGACAACTTTCCCAGATCCGACATTTCAAATTCCTTCGTCATCAGCTCTTTGAACTTCGACAAGTTCTTCAAGCTATTTCAGGTTACTATCAAGTCATCAACATATAAGCAGATGATTGTTATATCTTGTGCTAGAACCTGAACATAGACACCATACTCTGATTTGCATTTGACAAATCCCAATTCGACTAAGTATGAGTCAATCTTCTTGTTCCATGCCCTAGATGCATGCTTGGGACCATAGAGTGCTTTATGCAACTTATATACTTTACTCGCTTCCTTCTTAATCAAAAAACCAGGAGGTTGTGTGACATAAACCTCTTCTTCTAAAGGACCATTCAGAAATGCTGATTTCACATTTAAATGAAATGTCGACCATCCTTGGTTGCATGCCAATGCTACTACTAGTCGAATAGTCTCCAATTTTTCTACTAGAGCAAATACTTTAGAGTAGTCAAGTCCTTCTCTTTGAAGAAACCCTCGAGCTACTAATCTTGCTCTATGTCTTGCCATCAAACCATCACCATTGTGTTTTAACTTGAATACCCACTTTACTTCGATAGCTTTTGTAAATGCTGACAATTTGACTAACTCCCATGTGTTGTTTCTTTCGATTGCCTCTAACTGTTGCACCCCAAAATTTGCCCTCCTATTTCAATTTTATCTGGCTTAGACTTCACATTCATCTACATACGCTTCCATTAGGTCATTGGCATTAAATAGTCATTCACTGATAACACGAATTTATATAACATATTTGACGTAATTTTCATAGACAATGTTACTATTTTTATTTAATTATTTTATTTTATTTCTGTATTACGTTGGTATTTTCTATGTTTCAGGTATTTGTATTAAATAAAGATAAATCGAGCAAAGAAGTAAAATCGAGGAAAAATCGGATTAAAAAGCAAGGAAATGAAGCAAATGGGTGATATAGTGAAAGGGAGGTGTTATATAAGGAGAAAGCAATTACACATAGCAAAGACTAAGCCCAAAGCAAGCAGGCCCAGCCCAAGCAAGCAGGCCCAGATGAAGCCAGCCAACTGCCACGTGGCTGAGGCGGCCGTCTCATCTTCACACATCCCTTGGAGGTGCCCGCCTCCTTAGAAAGTGGGGTCCACCACTTTCCCACAAATGTGAGACACACGTCTCATGTCAAGGGCCACGTGGGGGCGCCCGTCTCCGTCCTTTAAGGCTATTTTTTCTCCACGTTCACATTGGCTTGCAGAGGAAATTTAGGAAAGGCAGTTACAAAGTGAGCTATAAATACAAGTTCCAGTTTCAGAATTAGGGTCGGCATTTTTACCGAACAATCGTTATTTCTTATTTCGCAATTTTATTTCAGTTTGGTATTTTTAATTTATTTTCGTTTCCAGTTTTCTTTGTTTAGATTTTATTCCAGTTTTCACTGATCTAACCTTACGTTAGGTCTAGTGCTTTTTATTCTTTGTCGTATTTTCTTTTCTTTCGATTCAAGAAGTCTCCGCGCAGATCCAACTGACCTGTGGTGGATGCTCGCTTATTTCGAAGAACAAGATTATTTCCAGCATTGTTATTGTCAGGTTTAATTTCATTATTTTGTTTTATTTAATTTATTGTTGTCTGATATTATTTATTTGATTTCGGAAATGTTTAAATATATTAAACCAAATTATTTATGCATGTCCGAATTACTTAATATGTCTGGCTAAATTGTTTTGATATTGGTATGTAAATTAATCGATCCAAAGGAATCCAAAATAAACTGGCATAATGTTACGTTGTTAAAAATATTTTTTCTGACTTAGATATCTATTTTAATTTATTAAAAGGTTTAGAAACCAACAGAGCGAAAGTTTGAGGTTAATAAACTGGACTAAGGTTAGAAACCAACAGAGCGACAGTTTGAGGTTTAGAACCAGATAGTGGATACTAGGTATTAATTTTAAAGACTGCGACAGCGTTTTAAAAGAGATTAAACTTTATTTATTTTCAAAAAGTGTTTTTAAATTCGGCGGGATAGCGAGAGCATACGTTAGGATTTGATTGCATGATCCGATTCAACAGAGCGACAGTTTGAGATAGGATTTTTAGATGAATATTGTTTGCTGAAATAGGATTTTTATCAACTTGAGTAATAAGTCAGTGGAAATTCAGATCCCCTTAGGTTAGACGAATTACATACTGATATCTGTTTATTTATTATATTTTCCTTAACCAAAAATCTTAAAGAATTATTCGCCTTAGCTGTATACCGTAACTTAGGATAACAATAGATCGATTTATAGTCTTTGTGAGTTCGATATCTTTTAAAACTACGCGATAGGACTGTGCACTTGCAGTCTGCTGATTAATAGACGATAAAGTCGCGATCAATGGCGCCGTTGTCGGGGACTATTTAAGTCGATATTGTAACTCTGGTGTTACACCGTATAGACTAAGGCATTTTTATTTTATTTACCATGTATGGCCCAAATTTTTCCTACGCCCATTATCAGTATTATGAGGAACCACAAGAATCCCATAGATCCGAACTTGAAATACTGATGGGAAACTTTAATGCTTCACAAACCTACTCCTACCCCAACTACCTTCAGAACTACCAATCCCCATATTATGAAGAACCACCAGAAATTTATGATTTCAACCAAACTTTTCCTCAACCCAATTCTTCCTACAATTATCACACCCAATATTTTGAAGGATCACCAGGACCATACAAATCTGATCTCGAAATATTAATGGAAGATTTTAACGAATCATGTAGGATGATAGAACGCGATTGGGAAGCACAAAATGAGACTTTAACTTACTTTCAAGACTCTAAAGAATCGCAAGATTTTAATTTCGAAACATCAATGGAGGATTCTGATGAGATGATAACTAACTCTAGGTTAGAGTCTATGGTTGAGCACTTTATAGAGGCACAAACTATCCAAATTGAAGAAGTAAGAAAACAAAGTCTTCAAAATAATGAAACCCTTAGCCAACTAACCAATATGGTTAAATCCCTCGCACCTCACAGCATGGCTTTAGAGACTCAAATCTCCCAACTCGAACAAAACCTTCTAGGACCTTTACCCGAGAAAGATGTGGATGTTGAAACAACTATTATGGAAATACTATTTGGAAATCTAGAAAGTGATGATGAGTATGAGGAGAGTGAAATTGTGGCCGAGGAAATTTCTGAAGAGAAAATGGTGGAGATTGAGAAAAATGAACCAACAATGTTCGAAGAGGAGGTTGTAAGAGAGGTAGAAAAAGAAGCATCTATTGTAATCCCGAATCACTACATCCCACTGATTCCCTTCCCGAAAATTTTTATGAAAACTCCGGTAGACTCCCAATCTAAAACGTACGTTGCGGTATTGAAAAATATCCATACTAATTCACCACTATTGGAAGTCTTGCCTAAAAAGCGAAAATTAGAGGACCATAAAATTAGGGATATAATTACTTTTAAAAGGGTGAGGTTAACTTATGAGGCGATGGATGAGATCACTAAGCCCGAAATTGAAAAACTTATACTCAGGATAAATCCAGGACCACTACCAAAATGTCGAAAGAATAACCCGCTCTACAGACGTAAGAAAAGAAAAGGTGAGGGATATGTGAGATGGCTTGATAAGTGGCGATGGAAAATCAACAAGTAGTCATTCTAGTTTCTAATTTTAAAACTTTCTTTTTCGTATTTTCAATTTTTCTATTTTATGTTAAATTTTAAATTTTATTCGATTATCGGTTGCACCCTTCCTTCTGATGCGTCTGAACTATTTTCCCGTAATACCGATAATTATAATTGTACGATAATTAAACTCAATAAAAAATTTTACGTTACTATTTATATTATAATTGAGTATTATTAATTATCGTATTTCTCCGTCTCCTATTAATATACCGAATTAATACTTCCCAATATTTATAGTATAGTATTATAAGGAATTATATACTAGTATTATATATATATATATCCTACTAATTAAAAATTCTAAATCATCTATATATATATATATATATATATATATATATATATATATATATATATATATATATATATATATATATATATATATATATATATATATAGTATGTAGTATGTATGCATGTGGGGAAAAAGCTTAAGTACCTACTGTCTTGGTATCATATCACTTTTGTAATTACTAGAAACACATGCATCTCTCGCTGCCCAAGACGATCACCCTACTCCTTTCTGATTTCACCTGGTTCTATCGCATTGAGGATAATGCTTATTTTAAGTTTGGGGGAGTCAGAACATTTCTTTGTTCGTTATTATTTTCTTTGCTCTATTTAGTTTTTTCCCTTTTAGTTTCCTTTTTCTATGTATTGCAAAATTTCCATTCAATAAAATACATGTTTATGTAATTTTAGTCTTTTATGTTTAAATTTCGTGCTTATTCGAATTTCTCCTTTTTCTTGAGCCATAACGACAAATTTTAACAAAAATTAAAACGTATATATTAACACACTCAAATAATACTAAGGTTGCCTATTTTTAAATAAGAATTCGAGCGCGACTTAGCAAAATTGTTATCATCCTAACACTTTAAAACCCCCGATGTGTTAGATTGATTTAAGTACTTAGTATACCAACACCTTAAGACTTAGTTTTAAAGTAATCCCGAGTAGTTTATTAAGCAGTCGACACCGCCTTAAACGACAAACTACGTGGAGAATCGATGAATATAAGTGATTGATCAAGATTTTTAAAGAAAATTTTTATTAGAAGATGCACTTATTAAGTTAGATGGTCCTTACCAGATCATTTAATTCAACAGTCGCAGAAACTATAAAATATTTATGCAAACATCCATTATGAATTGGTTCAGTGGTCCCTGGTGCTGAACTTGGTAGGGCGGATGACGATCCGATCCCCCGCAATTTGTAATTGGATAAAGGAGTACCAAATATAATTACCAGGACTCCTAGCTGGATTATAAAGATCAAAGTCACTAACCCGGTTACTCCACTATGTGCGCGTAAGGTAAAGGGCTTAATGTGATTGCGCAAGAATGAAAACGGGTGAAACAAAACGAAAGTATTAGGTCGAGCTATAATTCATGACTTAAATTGGTCTGCAAAAATGGGGTTGTCTAGTGTTATTACGGTAATTTTGGTGTCAAAGTCTAAACTCGAGTTATCCAACAAAGAAGTGAATTGCAACCTAGTACAAATTGAATTGTGTTATATAATTGCATTTGACATATGCTCAAGTGATTTTTCATTTTTAATTTTTGCTTGAGGACAAGCAAAGGTTTAAGTATAGGGGAGTTTGATAACACGAATTTATATAACATATTTGACGTAATTTTCATAGACAATGTTACTATTTTTATTTAATTATATTATTTTGTTTCTGTATTACGTTGGTATTTTCTATGTTTCAGGTATTTGTATTAAATAAAGATAAATCGAGCAAAGAAGTAAACTCGAGGAAAAATTGGATTAAAAAGCAAGGAAATGAAGCAAATGGGTGATATAGTGAAAGGGAGGTGTTATATAAGGAGAAAGCAATTCCACATAGCAAAGACTAAGCCCAAAGCAAGCAGGCCCAGCCCAAGCAAGCAGGCCCAGATGAAGCCAGCCAGCTGCCACGTGGCTGAGGCGGCCGTCTCATCTTCACACATCCCTTGGAGGCGCCCGCCTCCTTAGAAAGTGGGGTCCACCACTTTCCCACAAATGTGAGACGCACGTCTCATGTCAAGGGCCACGTGGGGGCGCCCGTCTCCGTCCTTTAAGGCTATTTTTTCTCCACGTTCACATTGACTTGCAGAGGAAATTCAGGAAAGGCAGTTACAAAGTGAGCTATAAATACAAGTTCCAGTTTCAGAATTAGGGTCAGCATTTTTACCGAACAATCGTTATTTCTTATTTCGCAATTTTATTTCAGTTTGGTATTTTTAATTTATTTTCGTTTCCAGTTTTCTTTGTTTAGATTTTATTCCAGTTTTCACTGATCTAACCTTACGTTAGGTCTAGTGCTTTTTATTCTTTGTCGTATTTTCTTTTCTTTCGATTCAAGAAGTCTCCGCGCAGATCCAACTGACCTGTGGTGGATGCTCGCTTATTTCGAAGAACAAGATTATTTCCAGCATTGTTATTGTCAGGTTTAATTTCATTATTTTGTTTTATTTAATTTATTGTTGTCTGATATTATTTATTTGATTTCGGAAATATTTAAATATATTAAACCAAATTATTTATGCATGTCCGAATTACTTAATATGTCTGGCTAAATTGTTTTGATATTGGTATGTAAATTAATCGATCCAAAGGAATCCAAAATAAACTGGCATAATGTTACGTTGTTAAAAATATTTTTTCTGACTTAGATATCTATTTTAATTTATTAAAAGGTTTAGAAACCAACAGAGCGAAAGTTTGAGGTTAATAAACTGGACTAAGGTTAGAAACCAACAGAGCGACAGTTTGAGGTTTAGAACCAGATAGTGGATACTAGGTATTAATTTTAAAGACTGCGACAGCGTTTTAAAAGAGATTAAACTTTATTTATTTTCAAAAAGTGTTTTTAAATTCGGCGGGATAGCGAGAGCATACGTTAGGATTTGATTGCATGATCCGATTCAACAGAGCGACAGTTTGAGATAGGATTTTTAGATGAATATTGTTTGCTGAAATAGGATTTTTATCAACTTGAGTAATAAGTCAGTGGAAATTCAGATCCCCTTAGGTTAGACGAATTACATACTGATATCTGTTTATTTATTATATTTTCCTTAACCAAAAATCTTAAAGAATTATTCGCCTTAGCTGTATACCGTAACTTAGGATAACAATAGATCGATTTATAGTCTCTGTGGGTTCGATATCTTTTAAAACTACGCGATAGGACTGTGCACTTGCAGTCTGCTGATTAATAGACGATAAAGTCGCGATCATTCACCCATCGCATCTGCATCATTAGTCGTATTTAAATTGACCAAAAGTCAATTTAAAACGATATTTGCATCGTTTTATAGTTATAAAATACCAGATATTCCACTTCATTCATTTTTATCTCTCTACCTGTTTATTGTATCGTTTTAAGTTGTTTATATGTCGATGATATCGATATTTCAGTTTTATAGACAAACCGTTAAAAGCGATTCGACATCGTGTGGAAAATTAGTGAAAAAACATTTCAAGTTTTCGTCTTTAACTCACTACTTTATGAATCTACGTGTCGTGTAGATCATAAAAATGTGCTCTCTCTAATGTTTCGATACATTTCGAAGTCTCGTTTTTAATCGTAAGTGTTTTACAACCGGGTCTTCTTTATTATCATTTTATTTTGATTTTGATCTTTTTAATAATATTTATTTAATCTATGAGACCCGTAGTTTATTTTAATATGCTCATTTATTTTTTTTGAATATTTATTGTCCAAATTTTTACTATTTTTGATAATTTTAAGTGTCCAATTTTTATCTCCAAAAATAAAAACAAAAATATTTTTAGAAAGATAAGTTTTTATATTTTTAGGCTTAATAACAATTTTATGATTAAGGTCATTTATTTTTAAAATTATCTAAATCTAGTGTTAGAGTATATATATGTTAATTTATGTTACTGTCAAACGGAGAAAAAGGTAGCCAAATGTAACTAGAGGCGGAGACATGGCAGTGAGCTCTTCATTTTCCAGAACAACAACCACCACCTTTCATTATCATCAACACCACACTTCATCTTCCTCACAAAACAACAAACTCCTTCATCCTCCTTCAACTCTCACCATCCCTCACGTCTTCACTAATCTTCCGTAACTCCATCACCTCCATAAACACTCCTTCCATCATCCACTCACCTTCTCCACTGCCACCCCTTCGTAGCCCTCTCCTTCCTCTGTCTCCTCACGCCTCCATAACCTCACCACCCTCAACACTTCCAAACCGCAATTCAACTCCCTCCCCCGTAACCTTCGTCAAACTCCCACCGCGTGATATTCCTTCCGTCATCACCTCCGCCGGAACAACAATTCGAACCAACCCTCCACCTTACGCCGGCCACTCTCCTCCGGCCCCACTCGTCGGTTCAACATCGGTCTAGGTTCTTCTCGGTCAGTATCTCGGATATTCGGTAAGTTTTGACACCCTGTTATATGGATTTGTAGTTGTGATATTGATTCGATGCTTGTTTGAGCTGTATGATTTGTGTCAAAACAATGTGAGGATTATTAATCTGTTGGGATACTATGCGGAGATCTGTGTTGAAATTATCTTTAACTTGCAGTCGCCATGTTTGTAACTATCGTGTTCACACTGTGTTGGTTCTGATTAATCCGGATTATCATGTTCACACTTCTGTTTTGAGTGTCTGTATCTTGTTGTTTCGTTGAAAATTCTGGTTCATAAATGTGAAATCATATTGAATTTTGATGTTTTTGTGTTATGATTGTAATTGACAAACATTGCTAAACATTACACATTTTGATGTTCTGAAATCGGTTGTTGATTTAGTTTAAGATGATGGCCTTATACAGCTACTCTTTTTAATTTAAGGACTCTGGTTTTCTTTTTGCTATTCTCTTGTTTGATATCTGATTAGATGTTGGTGACAGCATTGATGAGGGTAGGGTTAACTCGAGTTTTCGGTGCAAGTACCATGTTTTCTTTTAGTCTAATGTGTTTAGCTTACTAATGGATCAACAATATGAAATTTTGTTTTGACGTTCGGAGTTGGTATTAGTTTGAATAAACTGTTAGAATTCCCATTTCATTCAAGTATAACCAAAATTGTTCATCCAGTAATTGTTGATTCGATAAACATGATGATTGTTGTGACGTTAAGCCCGTTTAATCGCCTTGCTAGTGTGTTTTCGGTGGGGTTTTTTGGTTCTTATTCCTTGCTGCCCAGAATTTGGTATGGTCGAATAGAGCTGATTTTGAACTTAATGTATCATGTTTTGGATTTGAGTCGAATAATGCCGATTTAAAAGAGATTGTTGATTACCTTTGGTTTTATTTGGGATTTGGATTTGAATGTTGATATGTGATCCGTTTGTTAATGATAAAGTCATTTGAGTTAATCTTTGATGACGATGTGTGTTTACTTGGACTGATTTCAATTAAATAATGGTGATATAAATTTCTTGATCTTATTCTTAAGTTAAATTTAGCTTGTGTCATGCTTGTGTCTTTGTTTTTTAAAGAAGATTCGAATAGTATTTTTGGTGACAATTCGAGTTTCAATTCAAGAATTAATTTGGGCTGTATTACTGTGCTATTTCCATTTGAGTTAAAAGTGTTTGAGATGAATTTTGTGAAGCTAATTGTATATGTGTTGATGGCTGCCCGGATTTTGTTTTTGATTGATTACAACTTGTTGCGAACTCGATCTTTCGTGTTTGAAGTTTAAGTTGACTTATAGCTTGAGTTCTTGAGTTTTAGTTTCATTTATGAATTGAAATCCTTGAATAAACATTTACTTGGTTGTTGAATTTTTCATGTTGCATTCATGCTAATATCATTCGATTCTACTCCTTTGCTTACTAACCATGTTCTAATTTATTGCCATTTCATTTCGATTTTATCTCACTTATGCTACTAACAAGTTTGTTATTTTGAAGATATCTAAGGATTGTTCAAACATTCACTTTCAATTGGCACATCCACACTATCTCGTTAGCATTTTAATATTTAAATTAATACTTCTATAAAATATTTAGTAGTGTATTTATAAATATATACAAAATACTTAGTATTTTTATTTTTATATTTGATATTGTAAATATAATTATACATAGTATTTTTATTTCTTATGTTTGGTATTGTAAATATTATATACATATTACTTTTATTCTTATACTTTATGCAATTCATTTGTAAATAAATTTAAGTTATATTGCAATGATTCTCCTTGTGTTGCAACTTCGAATTTGGAATTCAAATTTGACTTTCGAATGCGTATGAACACAAAAATATCGGTTGCCTTCTTAGAATTAATTTCTACATAAATTTATTCTAATTAATCTAAATACAATAATCGATACTTGAGTTTTGCAAGCTTCTCTGCTTTGGTTTTGTTTGTATCGTGTGATGTAGGAATCTTTATCTGATATTCATCTGATGTGCCGAGTTCCATTTGACATCTTGAAGACTACTTGAGATTTTTTCGCATCATGCGATGAAGTTTACTTGATTATTCGAATTAATTCGATTTGGTTGAATTGCTTGTTTATTTAATCTTTTATCGTACTTTTCGATTTGATTTATTCCCCATTCATAAACTTGTATCTTCATCCCCATATGGTTTGTAATAGCTTAGAACTTTATCTCTTTGTGAGTTTAAATTACTGATTAATTACGCGTTCATCATCCAATTAGAACACATAGCCTCCTCTTGGGCTCCTCATCAATGAACAGGTATCCATACACAGTGCACACTTGTACACATTCATAGTTTGGTCCTGGACTATTCTACAACGACAATTATCCAATCGATTGTTCTAATCGGTCGTTTGGAATATTAGCGTCATGCTAGTCCCACTTTCTAGGAGCATACATATAACCACCTTGTATGGGGCTCGCTTGCTTTCCTACCTCAGTACTTCTCTAATCGAATTCTTATATTAATTGTCCATGCATAAGGGTTTCATGGTTGAGGATAGGAGAACATATCCTCATGAAGTTAATCAAGTCCATATACTTGGTTAATCATAACCCAATTCAATTTATCTTGGTCCTATACCAAATCTCTCAAAGCACTTTTAAATTAACTTAATTGAATTTATTTTAAAAATGAATTTCATAAAAAAACTTGGATGATGTTTGTTTAAATTGTTAGATGATAGTCTAACAGTTTAAACAAACTTGAAGTCTTTAGGTTGTTGGATGATAGCCCAATGAGCTAAAAAACTTCTATTCATGTCAAAAAGCTATAGCGGTATTTGATTAAGTTGTTGGATGATAGTTCGACAGTTAATCAACTTGGAAGTCTTTAGGTTGTTGGACGATAGCCCAATAATCTAAATACTTCTATCCGCGTCAATAATAACAAAGTGACATTCGTTTAAGTTGTTGGATGATAGCTCAAAGATTTAATTGAATTTAGAATACTTAGGTTATTGGATGATAGCCCAATAGCTTAAATATTTTATTTCACTCAAAACACTTAATAACGTGAATCTTATTTCACTTCACCATTTCATAATAAAGTTTTTGTGATAAATAAACGATTGGATGAGCACACTTGTTCAATTTCTAGTATTTGAATAATTAGATGATAGCTTAGTGTTTCGGTAATTTTCACCCACTTAAAATCAACTCAACTCATTCAACTCTTTTTCGCTCGTACGCGATCATTAAATTCTTTTCTTACAAAGAGTGTGCATTAACCATTTCAAACACGAACGTACAAAGACTTAGCCTCTCATACGAGCGTATAAGTCGAAGTTCAAGCATTTGAAATATCTAATGCACGGTTTTTCTTAAACTTAACCAACCAACTTCTAGCATTTTCTAGAAGAACTACGGAGTTCTGAATTTCCCATTGCACGAGAGAATACGTAGGCACAAGGTTTCGAAACCGTGACAAACTCAAAATACTAAAAATAAAAACCCTTTCTTCCTTCTCCTTTCTCGATCATTAATTAAAAGATAGCAAAATTCAATAAACACACGTAAACACGCACGAACTAAACGGTTCCCATCGAGTACGATGGATGTGAGGGGTGTTAATATCTTCCCCTTGCATAACCGACTCCCGAATCCATATCTTTTGGTCATGTAGACCGCCTTATCTGATTTTCGTGGCTTTTATCTATATTTTCCCGTTCTTTTAGAACAGATAAAATTAGATGGCAACTTCATTGTTTAAAAATAAAATGATTTTGAAAAACCAGTTGCTTCACTAACTCTTTGACCATAGTGTTGTACCCCAAAATTTACCCTCTTCATTTTTATATAAATAATTGGCTAACACTTAATTAATAGGTGCATCGCATACATATCATTCATGCATTGATCATGGGTTCGAGATTTTCCAATCGTATGAATCATAATTCAAGAAGAGGTTTGTTTCTCAAAAGTTGAATATTTGAGGTTCTGTCAATTTGGGCGTCATTTCAATACGCAAGTGTGTCCAGAAGCTTCTGATTATTATCTTGCAAGTTTTGGTACTCTGATCGTCTATCAGGTGGATGCTGATTACAATTTCAAGCTACAGTGTGTTGTGGTCGGATATTTGAACCCGAACTGATTCTATGGCCTTCCGTGAGTTGTGAAGCATTGGTATTTGGCTTATCGATCTACGCGATTTATCAGAAAATCAAGAGCGAACAGATAAAATGATATTTGAGCGCGTGTATCAGAAAGTCAACAAAAGTCAAAGTTTGACTGAGTGGAGTTTTTGATCAAAATTACGGTCAAAAGTCGACATTTGAGAAAATGCGATCATTTGCTGAGAAAAATCGGAAGAATCGGGTGAAAACGAGGTTTCTTGCATTTTAAGTAATTTTGGACTTAGAAATTTTTTCTAAGTTTAAGGTACTTTGTGTTCACAGAGCCATGTTGCCGCATCCATATCTTGCCCGTCTGTGGTCAGAAATTTGTGAATTGATAGTCGTTGGAAAGAGCGCATTTCGTACTCCGACTTTGTCACTGTGAAGATTTTTCCAGAAATGCCCGGTTCGAGTTATCTGACCGAAATTTGAAGTTCATAACTTTTGAAGTTTTACACTTAGTAAAATTTTGAGTGTTTTTAATGTGTTCAAGTACTCGACTAAGGAGGCAATTTACACGTGTTTCGAGGCATCGATTCGAATTAAGTTCAACATCAAAGTTGTTCATTTAATGGCAATCTACAACTTTGCTGAAGAAATCGAATCCATTCGGAAACGGATAAAAGTCACAGAGCTCGGAAGTTACGATTTATCATTCCTCAAATTTCAACACTTAGAAAAAATTTGAAGTGTTTGTTTCCATGCTTTTGCTGACAGCTTCAGGGTCGATTATGTCACGGCTCGTGGCTCCGAATCAGAAAATGCTCAACTGAAAAGTTGTTTATTTCACGGCAATCTGAAACTTTGCTGAAGAAGTCGAATTCATTCGGTACTCGAATCGGAAGTTATAAAGCTCGGAAAATAGGAACTCATTATGTTTGTTAAATTCGAGTATTTTTGTGCACATGTTCAGGGCTGTTTTCGTCAATGATTCGGTCGCACGAAGAAATTCCGAACACCAAAGTTTGAGTTCGTAATTCCATCTACAAGTTCCGTTTAGAAACTTTTCCGTTTCGGACGTCGGAGCTGGAAGAAACAGAGCGCCGCAGTTTGCAGCATGAAGTTGTTAAAATGCAAGACAGCATGCACATTTTGCCATGGCTATGAGACGCATTTCTTGAACAGTTTATGTGCATGTGTTCGGGCTGTTTTCTCGTCGATCCGATCGCCGCACGAAAAAACTCTGAACGCGAAGATGAAATTTGCCGTGTCCTCTACAAGTTCCTTTTAGAAACTTTTTCATTTCGAACATCGGAGCTGGGAGATACAAGTCGCCGTAAGTGAGCGTGAAGTTGGAAATTGCCGCAAGGCATGCATCAAAACTTGCCCAGCCAGCCCAGACATTTCGTCGAACACTCGTGCAGCATTTTCAAACACTTTTTATTCGATGATAACGGCTTCGTTTGGATTTTTGTCGAACTAAAGAGTTGTTGTATTACATGCATTCTTTCCAATGGCACTGAGTTTGCATAATTCGGTCAAGTATCGGAAAAGTTACGGATCTTTAAAGTGGTCTACATGGATTGAGTTTTAAGTTTGACACTTAGAAAAAATTTGTAAATATCCAGAACAGTTTGTGTCGGTGTGAGTTCGAAGCTAATTACGGCGAGCTTGCGATCATTTTTTCGTCGGGCACTCAACATCAAAGTTACTCTGCTACATGTATTCTTTCCAACGACTCCGAGTTTGCGCCATTTGGCCGAATATTGAAGAAGTTTTAAGACCTCAAAGTCATGGAGAAAAACACTCGGTAAACTGTTGCCGTTATCGCCGTTAGTCAACTATGATTTCTAATCTTCGGGATCAATTTTAAGCATGCTACAGGTCTCGATTCGAAAAACTCCGAACACGGAAATTGTTCACGGAAGTATACTCTACAACTTTTATGTTCTGATTTGGTATCGAAAATGCATGCATTCCGAGTTATAATTCCATGAAGTGAGCCACGAGAATACACGGATTTGAAAATTCTTAAGCAACCAAGAGAGCAATCTGTAGCATGGACGGATCTCACTGGTACGTTCTGCTTGAAGGCTTTCTTTTCTTCCATACAAAATCTCACCACCATTCTCTAACAACTTTTTTACAACAACCTTCACCATTAAAGCAAAAATATATAACATCATCACCATTTTTTTCTTCTGCCATTTTTTTATTTTTTCACACAGTATTTTGTTACAACAAAAATTCAAACACCACTCTTCTTTTCATTTTTTTTTTGACAGTAACAACAAACCATAACTGCTAACAACCACATAACTACACTCATCCTCTTGCCATTCATTTTTCTTCACTACTACCATTCTGTTACAAAACCATAACAAACTTTCATCCTCTCCCTTCTCCCATGAACACTTCCCTCTCTTATTGTCAACCGATCCACCATCCTCTTCTCCCTTCTCACGCCATAGCCATTCTGTTTGTTTCTTTCTCCAACAGTATCCATAATCCCTCTGTATAACAACCCACACAAAAAACACCATAAGAGAAAGCAAAGAATAACCACAACCGTCACTCCCACAGCCACTCATTGCTCCGGTTTTCTTCTCATACATAACCATCACGAGTTGGCTCTCATCAACAACACACCTTCACGCACTTTTCTTCTCTTTCTTTTCGTTACGATAATAACCGTAACAATTACCGTAACCACCACCTCACGCCATAACCACCTCCATAGTCTCTCGTTCCACTCTTCAAGAAACGCGACAACCGCCGTAACAGAATTCGCGAACAGCGACTCGTTTTCGTCCTCATCCATCACCACAGTCCACAACGATAATGAATTGGATTTTTCATCTTTTCTCCTCACTCTGACTGCGATAATACACATCATCTTCCTCACGGATTCGCAGCAAGATTTCTGGTTTATGGAGTATTGTACATCATCATCAAGATTGGAGAAGATAACTGTTGCTTAGGGCTTCCGCATCATCTTCAACCTTGCGTCGTGGAGCTTGCTTGAACGAGTATTTGTTCAGATCTCGAATCCTCCGAACTCGTATACGGATTTGAAGTCAGGATCAGGATCTTAGAAAACCAAGTTCATATGCAGATTCTGCAAAAGATTTCGATGGAGAAGTTTTCCTTTCTTTCCCAGATCCCGGTCAGTGGCTGTCGCCGGCGGTGGGAGTGACCGGAGAAGCTACAGTTCCGGTGAGTATTTTTGTTTGCATCATGTAAGTCCTGCGTGGCACGATCTCACTCGCCCATGAAGTTTTCCATACCAACTGTTAGGATGCTGACACGTGTCTTTTTCTTTTGTTTAATAAAAATATAAAATCTGATTAAATATAACTGTGACCAATTGACATAAGTTGTACCACATGAAATAAAAAATAAAACGTGACAGTGTGACATGTAATAATAAATCTGAATAAAATGAAATATAATAATAGTTTTTTTAGAACAAAATACTGACTGGACTCAGCCCCAAAAAAATACAAAAAAAACTGGACTGAATTGGGCTTAGATAGGTTCTGGACTTAGTATTCGCTACTGCATACCCCCTGTATTTCTGGATCCAATGCATTATAACTAGTTCTAGTTCATTTAGGAATTCTGATTTACACCCCCCCTGTTTCCATGTACATAATACTAACACCTAATCAATTTTGATTTCGATTTCGATTATTTTGACACATAAAAAATACATAAAAGATATATTCTGACCTTTTAGGATATTAGAATTTTATTGACTTTTTTAAATATTTTATTAATATCTTTTATTAATTCTAATTCATTTCTAAATAATGCATTTTATGAATATTGGAATTATCATTTCGATTAGCATTCCTCACATGTTCATGCATTTTACATGTATTTGAATATTGGAATTATCATTTCGATTAGCATTCCTCACATGTTCATGCATTTTCACATGTACTTGAATATTGGAATTATCATTTCGATTTGCATTCCTCGCATGTTCATGCATTACTTTAATTTGAACATTGGTTTTATCGATTTCGATTTGCATTCCTCACATGTTCATGCATTTTTACATGTATTTGAACATTGGTTTTATCGATTTCGATTTGCATCCCTCACATGTTCATGCATTTTTACATGTATTTGAACATTGGTTTTATCGATTTCGATTTGCATTCCTCACATGTTCATGCATTTTTACATGTATTTGAACGTTGGTTTTATCGATTTCGATTTGCATTCCTCACATGTTCATGCATTTTTACATGTATTTGAACATTGGTTTCATCATTTCGATTTGCATTCCTCACATGTTCATGCATTTTCACATGTACTTGAATATTGGAATTATCATTTCGATTTGCATTCCTCACATGTTCATGCATTTTTACATGTATTTGAACATTGGTTTTATCGATTTCGATTTGCATTCCTTACATGTTCATGCATTTTTACATGTATTTGAACATTGGTTTTATCGTTCGATTCGCATTCCTCGCATGTTCATCCATCACTTTGCTATGGATATTGGTTTTATCGCTCGATTTGCATTCCATGCATATCCATCTGATTTCTCTTGCAGGTTTTGGTTGAGTTTGTACACGTGTGCACTATTCCTATCTTGTTTTGTTTGTATTATCCGTTCTTGGGCATTGTCGCCGGATGCGTGTCGACGTACCGCTTGTATTGATGCTTTGAGCAATTCTCACGGTTTACTTTTGTTGCATGGTGCGATGCTTGAAGTATTTTATTTCGCTAGCTTGCGTGCTTGATTCTATATCCGTTCGGTACTTGCTACATTTATTGCATTCTCTTCGCTTTCCTAGATATCATGAGAAGTAGGGCTTCTGACTTTCTTTTGCCATGAGAAGTAGGAATAGAGATGCATGAAGGGCTTCCGTAGTTGGAGCATGTTGGAACCCTCGGTTTATTTAAAGACCCGTTTAGGGCAATTACGTGTGCTAATTGTGTTTGGTTTGTTTTAAATCCTCCATGCATAGGAGGTAGCTTTCGATAAGTGTTTATATTTGTGCTTGCATAGGTCGAGTGGTTAGGGCCCGACGTGGTACCACTAAGCAAAGTCCGCTTTTATATTTCATGTCATCGAGTCATTGATATATGGCAAGCGGGCGGGGGTCGAACGAACCCCGCACGTTCTAGTCCGTGTCATTTCGGCGCGAATCGTGTTGCTTTCTTTATCGAGTCAATAAAAGTGGCAAGAGTCCCTATTCGACTCTCCGCTTTCTTGGGTTCGCATTCTTCTGAACTCGCATCATTTGCTCTTCAAAGGAATTGGATGTGTCGGCTCTGGTTGACTCACGGTATGCTCGTTCTTGTCGAGGCTATGGGACTTCCTCCTTTTCTGCGCTTGTGTGTCATTTGTTTGCTTGCATTGCATTGTTTGCGTGCTTTTGCCAAAGCACGCTTCATCCCTTGCATCCCTTGGTTCCACAACCAAGACGGATATAGGATAGCTTTCCCGTAGGGCTGCTCGGTTAGGATAGATTCTCGAGCCTAGACATTAGGATTTACATCCTTTGCATGTTGACATAGGTAGAAATTCCCTTACATCCTCAACCATAAGTCCAATCTTTGCATGACAACATTAGGGCTAGTACTAGTTAGTCTCCTTTTTGTTTTGCTAGTTCTTTTTGCATCTTTGCATGTAATTAAAACTAAAACTTCTTTTTCTCTTGAAAACAAAACACTTAATAACGGTTTAAACTCCTTTTTCAAGGTAAAAACAACCAACCAACACTAACTCTTTTCGCCTTTGCGCGCTTTCTTTCTTTTTGTGTTTAAAACTTTTTTTTACAAGTAAAAAATACAAAACACACCAAAACAAGTGAGCCGAACTACGGCGCTCTGACTTTCCCATTGCACGCGGGAATACGTAGGCATCTTGTCACGGGGCTCGACCGAGCGAACTTTGTAAATATTTCCTTCTTTTCCCCGTGTTTTCTTTATTTTTCTTTTCTTTCACATGCATTCTCTTTTAGCATACAGATGTAGCAATTAAGTAGCAAATAGATATAACACACCCATTAGATAGAAAATAGAAGTGGATACCGTAGAGTACTACGGGCGTGTGGTGCTAATACCTTCCCTTCGCGTAATAGATTCCTTACCCTATCTCGGTCGCAAGACCGTGCCTTATCCTTTTAGGTTTTCGCGATGCGTTTGCCTTTCTCCTTTTACGAGATAAAAACGTTCGATGGCGACTTCATTGATCGATTATCGGATGATGTTCAGGTTGTTTCATTGGCGACTTCTTGGGACCGACTGACTGGTCCGATCAGGAGTCGATCCTAGCTTTTATTTTCATGTCCATTGGGTGTTTATTTATTTGTTTATCTATTTACCTGCTTTATCACACCATCCTTTGTATGCTTGCATTGCATTCTATGTGGCATATTCGCTTTCATATCTTGGTTGGTGCAGGTTGTTCTCTTGATTGGGTGGGTGTTACCATGAGGTAAAAGGCCCAATACACAGGCTATGAGTGACATATAGGAACACATAGGACTAGAGTGGACGCATGATTGCTATGTGACGTGAGGTCTAAAATAGCGCATTCATGTGGTTCGGACGAGGTTGAAGCGGTATTATCATCATCACGTAGGTGTTACGATGATATTACTTAGCGGAGACTTTCGACTCGAGTCACCCTTGACCTTACGGCCTAGATTACACACCGTGAGTGGGGAGGAATATTTCAAGCAGTGCAGATGGTGACTATGTTACATTGGTGACTTGGTATTTTCTATTGATGATCGATGTTTTTGGTGACTATGATATCATTCGGTGGCATTTTCTAGCCTACTCGTCCGATTTTTGGTTTTTCTTCAATCAGAGCAGAAATAGCGCAACAGTTTGATCAGTGTTCATGGAAGTAGTAAACCCATGATCAATGCATAATGTATTTGCATCATAGCATGTTTATTTTTAAAAGAAATGTCAGAAAAAGCATGTTATTTTATCTAACCCCGCATGCATATCATTTCCAGGACTTCTTGTGGTTTACTATCAACATCAGGATGGATACCAACAATCAAACCAACACCGAGGCCCTAAGGAAGACTTCCTCATACTCTTTCTGTGCATTCGACATCTCTGAAGTAAGAGCCAGAGGTATTCTTGTGAAGGATCTGATTGAAAGAGAGTTCAGAAAAGATCATGGGAACATATTGCCGTTACTAATGGAGGATTATGAGTTCTATGCCATGCAATCTCTACTCCAGTTTTATGATAGTGAGCTCAAGTGTTTTACCTTTCAAGATTATCAGTTAGCACCTACTCTTAAGGAGTACTCTTTCCTTTTGGGTATCAGTATCACAAGCAGTTTGCCTTTTGTCAAAAGAATGGGTACTCCTGATTTTGAAGCCATTGCTAAAGCCCTTGGTTTGCGCGTTAGTGAAGTAAGGGACAATTGGGTTCCGAAAGATCACACTTGTGGACTTCCGTTGGTTTTCCTTTTAGTCAAAGCTGATGAATTTGCCAAGGTTGGTAGTTGGAAAAGCTTCAATACTATCTTAGCCGTCATGATCTATGGTACGGTGATTTTTCCCTCTTTTGAGAAGTTTGTGGATGTTGCTGTGATTTCTGTTTTCATGAATGACAATCCGGTTCCTACCATCTTGGCTGATACATATTATGCCATTCACTCTCGCCATGGTCAAAAGGGGCGTGTTATGGATTATATGCCTTTACTTTATCGTTGGTTCAACACAAATTTGCCAAAGAGAGGGGCATTTGTTGATTATGCTAAAACCATGAAGTGGTCTAGCCAAATCATCGCACTCACTTCATATGATATAGTTTGGAATACCATGTCGAGCGGTTACGAGATCATTACTAGTTGTGGAGAGTTTCCAAATGTACCATTGATGGGAACTAAAGGTTGCATCGTTATAATCCTATATTGTACGCCGTCAACTAGGATATTCTTTGGTGAAGCACCCAATGTTCGTCGATTGATGAAACTATCTTCTTTGCAAATGATGAGAACCGGTTTTGCTCAGATTATCGTTGCATGGCGCTCGGTTCACAAAAGGCACGGTTTTCTTTGGCCAAAAGGAAATTATGCGTTTGATTCTTACAGTTGGCTAAAGATCGGGTCTCCAAGATTCGGCTTCCATACAAAGGGAAGCACCTTTGTATTCTCAACTGGTTCCTTGGTTGAAAGTCAGTACTGATTTTGCTACTTCTGTTCTTCATCCGCAATCTCTCCTCCAGGTTTCGTGCGTATTGAGGTTTACAAACAGCTCCAATCGGAGAATTCAGCTTTGAAGGAACAGTTACAAGCTCAAGCCATGGACCTAGCATTTTCTCTTCAAGATAAAAAGAGGTTATCTGTTGAGGTCGAGCAGAAAGACCAAGTTTTGGAGGCTTATGGCTTACTTGAAGAAACCAAGAGAGCCAAAGGTGGTAGTTCCTCTTCTTTTGATCAGATGACCAAAGAGTTTGACAGGGTACAAGAGAAGTTGAAGAATATGCAGATAGCTAATGAGAAATTGAAAGCCAAGCATGGTGAAGAAATCTGGGTTTTAAAGAAGCGACTCCGCAAGGAAGAATCTAGTGCTAAAGAGTCCCTCGAGCGAAGGAAAGAACTTGAAGTTGAAGCCCAAAGTCGACAGGAGCAGATGACTATCCTTTCTAAAGAGGTTTAAGATTTGAAGACTAAGTGGCAATATGCTAAAGATGGAGAATATGCAGCATACACCATGTTGAGGGGTCGAGACATTCATGTGGCTAAGCTAGTAGCCGAGATCCATACGCTCAAGACACAAGCGGCCCCTAAATAAGTAGTTGCAAATGTTATTTGATGTTATTTGATTCGACGAATCACCTCGTGCTTAGGGTTCGCTCACTATTGTGTTTGTATTAATACTCGTGATCGTGGACTCTTGTATGACTCTATTTCATCTATGCACTGAGCGTTGATTCTCAATCTGATTGTGTGTCTGGTCTTGATAATTATTGTTGTCACTATCCTATTATTATTATTTGATGTTTGATAACAAATTGCAAGAATGTCCTGGAAGTGATCATTTCATGCATCATGCATTAACTATGCATATATATACATTGTGCATAACAGGCATTTGAACTTGGGATTTCTCTTACTCAAATCTGGTATTTTCTACTCAGAATTGTGAACTTTGCCTCCGTGCCATTCTGCGTTTGAAACCGAGTGATGAAGCAACCGGGAACTGGATGAGATGAAAGAACAGATGGGATTTCTTATGCTGGACATGCAAGACTTGAAAGAAGAGAACCAACAGTTGAAGACTCAGCTAGGCTTGGTGATGGAAATTTTAGGGACCGTGTTGAGAAAGGGAGATGACCCCAATTTTCCTACAGCAACAGGAGTCGCTATTCCTCCTTATACTCAGGGTTTTTCTTTGAGCCCTAAAGCTGGGCATGCATCTACTCCACCATCCTGTATTCCGAGGTCTCCTTGTTCGCGTCCAATTCCTATTGTTCAGAAAGGTCTAGAAGGTAGAGCTCTTCAACCATGGTCGCCACACTCTGAAAAGCAATTCGATCCTATTCCGATGCCATATGCTCAGTTGCTTCCTCAGCTGCTCAAGTTTCGGTTGGTTGAACTCCAAACTCTTGCCATGCCTGAAGGGATTCTATTCGAGTACGATGTGATGGCTAGGTGTGATTTCCATTACTGGGCACCTGTCATGATCTGAGGGTGTGTGACCTTGAAAAATGAGGTTCGGATTTCCTTGACAAAGGGATTATCCGGTTTACTTCCTGAGGTTGAGCATACAAGTCAATTTAGCTCCATGCCGATATGACCGTTATGCTGCCGCTATACCTCAAAGCGAGTTTGTGCGTCGAAGAGGATAATCGACCGCTCACCGGCTCATCAAGCGCTTCATCGAAAGAATCAAAAGCCGGAAACCGTGCTCTTAGAAGATTTGACGTCGTCCCAATGTCTTATGCTGAGATGTTGACACAATTGCTTGAGCTCAAATTGATAGTTCCGAAGGCCATGTTTCCATCTCCTCCTCCTGACAAGCGTCCGAATAGCTATGATACTAATGCCGTTTGCGCATTCCATTCTGGTACCGTTGGACACAACATTGAAGATTGTCATGCATTCAAGTGCAAGGTACAGGATCTGATTGAGGCAAAAGCTATCAGTTTCACACCAGATGGTCATGTTCGGGTCCTCCGCTAGCTCAGCAAATGTCAAGACTTCAAAATGCATCATCAAAAGCAACAAGTCAAGTCTCCTCAACGGCAATTTCAAGATTCATTTGCATTCTCATTTGTAATCTTTCTTGTTTGTTTAGTACATGCTTGTATGCAGAACATTTTCATCTTCGAATGATTATCATAATGCATTGAATATGTTTGTCTTGAACTAATCCATTTGTATATACTTTTAATTGTTTTCAAACGCTTTTGATATTCAACTCTTGTTAATAAAGCAAAACCTCTGTAGGGAGAATGACGAAAATATACCAAGAATTTCAAACGGTATTGCTTTCAAATAAAAACCTGCGACGATGTGCCTTGTTTCAAATCCCCAAACAGGAGATATAAGGGAGTTAGACCTCGTTAACCCCTTTTGAGCCTTAAGTAGGAGTTTCTTTTCATTCGAGAAAACCCTCATTTTAAACCGGGTGGTAGTGTTCGATTAATCGATTGAGCATTCAAAACTCACCGAGTATACATCAAAGGATACAACAATGGCTATCCTTCAAAGGTTGAGAAAGCGATCAAGTTTCAATTGACAACAATGTGCATCATGGAAGGACAATACCCCAACGGGAACTCCTTATCTAAAGAGGACTTGGATCGCCACAATCACATCTAGCAAATCAAAGACAGTGTGAAGATCAACGACTGGTCCAAAAAAAAAAAAAAAAAAAAAAAGCAAAAAACAAAGAAAAAGCCCGCTAAGTCGAACTTGGAAATAAGTCGCTTAGGCAAAATAAAAGGGCAAATGTTAAAAAGCAAATTGGCAAGCCGTAAAGGCGAGGATAATCCAAGAACATCCTCGATAAAGAACAAAGTCGTTGATCAGGTACCTAGCGAAAGGGTGAGTGGCTATCGTGTCCAAGAAGCCCCGTCCTTAACGAAGTCAAAGTGGCCAAAAACAACAATGGTTTCTCAACTTTCAACTTCCTCTTGTGAGAGATGATTGCTCGCATCAAGTTAGCGAACATAGGTTCGGAGAATATCATGAAGGGGGTGGGCACCAAATATTTTGAGCCTAAAAATCTTTCTTTCTGAAAACCGTGAACCAGACCACGTTACAACCCTTAAAAGTCCTAACTGAAGCAGGGTTAATTTGAAAGCTAAGATGTGATGAGAACGCGGTATCCTGACTCCTAGGAGGTTTGCTAACACCTTTGAGTTGGTATCACACAATCTTTTGTTATCTTTCGCACAAAAAACGCGATGTTTCGACATCTTTTCAAAAGCTTTTTGTTTCAAGACAAGCATAGGATTTGCATTAGAATTATTATTTTTAGGATAAAACATTCTTTGCATATGAACAGGTGCTCAAACATCCAGTAAGCTTGCATAATGAGCATCAGATGAATACCTTGATTGTCCCAAGGTTGTGCGAAAATCTATTGAGCGGCCTTTCAAAGAATCATCTTAATGGGCATTCAAAATGGTATTATATCCTTCGGGCTCATTAAAGCTGGGCAACTTTGTCAAGGTTGGCCAATCCTTTCGAGACACGAGGACATGTTGATTATCTATGTTTCACTCGGGGTTCGAAAGTGGCGTATGGGTGACAGTTGGCGGATGCGATTACTCGTTTGATTGAAATTCCTACATCTTGAAGAATACTCTTCAATGTAGGGTCCTCCTTTGAGTCTTTCTAAACGAAATGGTCTTGATTGGGTCTTTAGAAATTTGTCGGTTTGATTTGCTCTTCTTGACTCAAGTTTTGACTGTTGTCTTTTTAATGAGTCACGCTCTTCGTTTGTGCAAAACCGTCGGTTATCTTACCCGTGTTTGCATTACCTTTCGGACCTTTGGGTATCCATACTTGGTGTGTGGTAATCCAAATGTTTGATACTCTTGAAGAATTATACCCGCCTTTGGCACGAGGGATATTATAGTTCTTGCAGACACTTCCTTCGATGTCATCATCTTGGTAAAGTTAAATGCGAGTTCGTCTTAACTAGGCGTTCTCTTCCCTTTGCAAGTTCATCTTCTCGCAGATGTTCTTTCCTCGCGAGTTCGTCTACACTCGACGTTCTCTTTTCCTTTGCAAGTTCATCTTCCAGATGTTCTTTCCTCGCGAGTTCGTCTACACTCGACGTTCTCTTTTCCTTTGCAAGTTCATCTTCTGATGTTCTTTCCCAAGTTAACTTAACTAGACGTTCTCTTTCCCTTTGCAAGTTCATCTTCTCGGATGTTCTTTCCTCGCGAGTTACACTCGACGTTCTCTTTTCCTTATTAGTTCGTTTTCACATATTATTCTTTCTTGGGTTCGTCTTCGTCGGCGTCCTCTTCTTCTTTTCCTACAAGTTCATCCTCGCACGGGTGTCCTTTTCCACGAGTTCGTCCTTGGATTTTTCTTCCATTATGTATCTCGGTCTGGTGCCCTCACGCCATCCTCCAATGAGATTCAGTATCTCGTTTTCAGTAAGCATGGACGAGAAAACCCCGAGTGAAACTTCTGCAAAGAATCAGATGTAGTGTTTGTCGTCGATACCATATTTGGTGAATCTCCTAGCGGATGTTGTTATCGACAAATCCTTACACACCAATCCCGTGCGGGTTGACAATATTGTCTCGGTGAAAGTCCCTAGTGGATGTTCTTCAAAGTCGCAAGTGTGTTGTATCCTGATATTCCCTATGGAGGTGTTATCTGGATTGTTGATCGGGCGTTTGATTCCCCAATGAATCGCATATTATTCACAGATGATCCTCCCGGAGGTTCTCATCTCTTGACATCCCCATGATTGACATATCTTTGTCTCCCACTAGAGTCGAGATGGGTAGCGGTGGAAGATCTTTTCTAGGGCGTATATTCTATTTCTCCAAGCGGACCTCTCTGGTGCAGGTTTCCCATGGCATCATTTCCTCAACAGGCTCATCAAGCAAGATTCAGTTGTCTTGAGAGATTTTTTTGGGCATTCCTCGATGCTCTAATCCCCGGCTGAGTTCTTATTTCATTCACTTTATATATGTCTTGCAAGCATGCATCATTACATTGACATAATCCCCTAAAAGAGTCATACATCTCATAGGATTACAGGCCAGAAATGCATTTTCATCCCCAGCAATGTCAAGTTTCTTTTGGAATCCGTTGTGTCCGCTTTCTTCGATATGTCCATCTTCTTCGATTAGTGTTGAAGCGCCCTTACCACGGTGCAACACGTCTTGACTTCAAAGCAAGCCCTACACTTGTCTTTCCTCCTCAGAGTACAGCGTTCTGAGTCAGTAAAGCCTAATCGGCACCTTTAGTCTTTGCATCACAAACCCGCCCGAGTTGTCGGCGTAAATGTGGTTAGTCTACTTGGTGTATCTAGTCTTTATTTCCACTTGCATGTCAGTCTTTCCCTGGCATTGTGGGTCTTTCGAGAACAAGAATACTCTTGTTTTTGTCATCAGTAAAGCCTAATCGGCACCTTTAGTCTTTGCATCACAAACCCGCCTGAGTTGTCGGCGTAAATGTGGTTAGTCTACTTGGTGTATCTAGTCTTTATTTCCACTTGCATGTCAGTCCTTCCCTGGCATTGTGGGTCTTTTGAGAACAAGAATGCTCTTGTTTTCTTTTCCTCGTAAAGCCTAATCGGCACCTTTAGTCTTTGCATCACAAACCCGCCCAAGCTGTCGGCGTAAATGTGGTTAGTCTACTTGGTGTATCTAGTCTTTATTTCCACTTGCATGACCAGTCCTTCCCTGGCATTGTGGGTCTTTTGAGAATAAGAATACTCTTGTTTTCTCTTCTTCGCAGAGTCTAATCGGCGTTTTATGGTCTTCGCATCACACATCCGCCCAATTTATCGGCGTAAATGTGGTTAGTCTGGTTTGCGTATCTAGTCTTTGTTTCCGCTTACGTGTCAGCTCTCCCCTGATTTTGCGGATTGAATTGGGTAGAGGCCAATTCTTCTTAGGTCGAGTTAGCACGCCTTCCAGAGTTCAACATTTATTACGTGCCTTTTTGGAACAAATACCCACTTTGTCTCCCTTCTCGAGTGTAGCGTTACGAGTCGATAAAGCCTACTCGGCACTTTCTAGCCTTTGCATCACTAACCCGTCCGGTTATTCCCTGGCGTAATGTGGTAGTATAGTCAGTGTATCAAGTCTTTGCTTCCGCGTGTCGCTCTCCCGACATCGCGGATTGAATAGGTAGAGGATTCTTCTTAGGTCGTTAACTTGTACCGCCTTGAGTTCAACATTTATTCGTGCTTTCTTTGGTTGTGGTCGGTGAAGCTCGCAACATGCTCCTTTTCTCGGTGAGGTTCCTTAGAATTTTGGAATGTCCACACCTATCTCTTGATGCGACTTTTGGGATTGAGTGTAAATTTACGGGTCCGTTTGGTATTCAATCACCTCATACCTTGTCGCTCGAAAGGCGGCCAATCTCGCTCTAAGCTGAGGATGATTGAATAGGGGTTGTACCCCAAAATTTACCCTCTTCATTTTATATAAATAATTGGCTAACACTTAATTAATAGGTGCATCGCATACATATCATTCATGCATTGATCATGGGTTCGAGATTTTCCAATCGTATGAATCACAATTCGAAGAAGAGGTTTGTTTCTCAAAAGTTGAATATTTGAGGTTACATCAATTTGGGCGTCATTTCAATACGCAAGTGTGTCGAAGCTTGATTATTATCTTGCAAGTTTTGGTACTCGATCGTCTCATCGGTGGATCGATTACAATTTCAAGCTACTGTTGTGGTCGGATATTTGAACCGAGGCGATTCTATGGCCTTCGTGAGTTGTGAAGCATTGGTATTTGGCTTATCGATCTCGCGATTTATCGGAAAATCAAGAGCGAGCGGATAAAATGATATTTGAGCGTGTATCGAAAGTCAACAAAAGTCAAAGTTTGGTGAGTGGAGTTTTGATCAAAATTACGGTCAAAGTCGACATTTGAGAAAATGCGATCATTTTGAGAAAAATCGGAAGAATCGGGTGAAAACGAGGTTTCTTGCATTTTAAGTAATTTTGGACTTAGAAATTTTTCTAAGTTTAAGGTACTTTGTGTTCACAGAGCCATGTTCGCATCCATATCTTGCCGTCTGTGGTCGAAATTTGTGAATTGATAGTCGTTGGAAAGAGCGCATTTCGTACTCCGACTTTGTCCTTGAAGATTTTTCGAAATGCCGGATTTCGAGTTATCTGACACCGAAATTTGAAGTTCATAACTTTTGAAGTTTTACACTTAGTAAAATTTTGAGTGTTTTTAATGTGTTCAAGTACTCGACTAAGGAGGCAATTTACGTGTTTGAGGCATCGATTCGAATTAAGTTCAACATCAAAGTTGTTCATTTAATGGCAATCTACAACTTTGCTGAAGAAATCGAATCCATTCGGGAAACGGATAAAAAGTCACAGAGCTCGGAAGTTACGATTTATCATTCCTCAAATTTCAACACTTAGAAAAAATTTGAAGTGTTTGTTTCCATGCTTTTGCTGACAGCTTCAGGGTCGATTATGTCACGGCTCGTGGCTCCGAATCAGAAAATGCTCAACTGAAAAGTTGTTTATTTCACGGCAATCTGAAACTTTGCTGAAGAAGTCGAATTCATTCGGTACTCGAATCGGAAGTTATAAAGCTCGGAAAATAGGAACTCATTATGTTTGTTAAATTCGAGTATTTTTGTGCACATGTTCAGGGCTGTTTTCGTCAATGATTCGGTCGCCGCACGAAGAAATTCGAACACGAAAGTTTGAGTTCGTAATTCCATCTACAAGTTCCGTTTAGAAACTTTTCCGTTTCGGACGTCGGAGCTGGAAGAAACAGAGCGCCGCAGTTTGCAGCATGAAGTTGTTAAAATGCAAGACAGCATGCACATTTTGCCATGGCTATGAGACGCATTTCTTGAACAGTTTATGTGCATGTGTTCGGGGCTGTTTTCGTCGATCCGATCGCCGCAAAAAACTCTGAACGCGAAGATGAAATTTGCCGTGTCCTCTACAAGTTCCTTTTAGAAACTTTTTCATTTCGAACATCGGAGCTGGGAGATACAAGTCGCCGTAAGTGAACGCGTGAAGTTGGAAATTGCCGCAAGGCATGCATCAAAACTTGCCCAGCCAGCCCAGACATTTCGTCGAACACTCGTGCAGCATTTTTCAAACACTTTTTATTCGATGATAACGGCTTCGTTTGGATTTTGTCGAACTAAAGAGTTGTTGTATTACATGCATTCTTTCAATGGCACTGAGTTTGCATAATTCGGTCAAGTATCGGAAAAGTTACGGATCTTTAAAGTGGTCTACATGGATTGAGTTTTAAGTTTGACACTTAGAAAAATTTGTAAATATCCAGAACAGTTTGTGTCGGTGTGAGTTCAAGCTAATTACGGCGAGCTTGCGATCATTTTTCGTCGGGCACTCAACATCAAAGTTACTCTGCTACATGTATTCTTTCCAACGACTCGAGTTTGCGCCATTTGGCCGAATATTGAAGAAGTTTTAAGACCTCAAAGTCATGGAGAAAAACACTCGGTAAACTGTTGCCGTTATCGCCGTTAGTCAACTATGATTTCTAATCTTCGGGATCAATTTTAAGCATGCTACAGGTCTCGATTCGAAAAACTCCGAACACGGAAATTGTTCACGGAAGTATACTCTACAACTTTTATGTTCTGATTTGGTATCGAAAATGCATGCATTCCGAGTTATAATTCCATGAAGTGAGCCACGAGAATACACGGATTTGAAAATTCTTAAGCAACCAAGAGAGCAATCTGTAGCATGGACGGATCTCACTGGTACGTTCTGCTTGAAGGCTTTCTTTTTCTTCCATACAAAAATCTCACCACCATTCTCTAACAACTTTTTTTTTACAACAACCTTCACCATTAAAGCAAAAATATATAACATCATCACCATTTTTTTCTTCTGCCATTTTTATTTTTTCACACAGTATTTTGTTACAACAAAAATTCAAACACCACTCTTCTTTTCATTTTTTTTTGACAGTAACAACAAACCATAACTGCTAACAACCACATAACTACACTCATCCTCTTGCCATTCATTTTTTCTTCACTACTACCATTCTGTTACAAAACCATAACAAACTTTCATCCTCTCCCTTCTCCCATGAACACTTCCCTCTCTTATTGTCAACCGATCCACCATCCTCTTCTCCCTTCTCACGCCATAGCCATTCTGTTTGTTTCTTTCTCCAACAGTATCCATAATCCCTCTGTATAACAACCCACACAAAAAACACCATAAGAGAAAGCAAAAGAATAACCACAACCGTGACCTCACTCCCACAGCCACTCATTGCTCCGGTTTTCTTCTCATACATAACCATCACGAGTTGGCTCTCATCAACAACACACCTTCACGCACTTTTCTTCTCTTTCTTTTCGTTACGATAATAACCGTAACAATTACCGTAACCACCACCTCACGCCATAACCACCTCCATAGTCTCTCGTTCCACTCTTCAAGAAACGCGACAACCGCCGTAACAGAATTCGCGAACAGCGACTCGTTTTCGTCCTCATCCATCACCACAGTCCACAACGATAATGAATTGGATTTTCATCTTTTCTCCTCACTCTGACTGCGATAATACACATCATCTTCCTCACGGATTCGCAGCAAGATTTCTGGTTTATGGAGTATTGTACATCATCATCAAGATTGGAGAAGATAACTGTTGCTTAGGGCTTCCGCATCATCTTCAACCTTGCGTCGTGGAGCTTGCTTGAACGAGTATTTGTTCAGATCTCGAATCCTCCGAACTCGTATACGGATTTGAAGTCAGGATCAGGATCTTAGAAAACCAAGTTCATATGCAGATTCTGCAAAAGATTTCGATGGAGAAGTTTTCCTTTCTTTCCCAGATCCCGGTCAGTGGCTGTCGCCGGCGGTGGGAGTGACCGGAAGCTACAGTTCCGGTGAGTATTTTGTTTGCATCATGTAAGTCCTGCGTGGCACGATCTCACTCGCCCATGAAGTTTTCCATACCAACTGTTAGGATGCTGACACGTGTCTTTTTCTTTTGTTTAATAAAAATATAAAATCTGATTAAATATAACTGTGACCAATTGACATAAGTTGTACCACATGAAATAAAAAATAAAACGTGACAGTGTGACATGTAATAATAAATCTGAATAAAATGAAATATAATAATAGTTTTTTTAGAACAAAATACTGACTGGACTCAGCCCCAAAAAAATACAAAAAAAACTGGACTGAATTGGGCTTAGATAGGTTCTGGACTTAGTATTCGCTACTGCATACCCCCTGTATTTCTGGATCCAATGCATTATAACTAGTTCTAGTTCATTTAGGAATTCTGATTTACACCCCCCCTGTTTCCATGTACATAATACTAACACCTAATCAATTTTGATTTCGATTTCGATTATTTTGACACATAAAAAATACATAAAAGATATATTCTGACCTTTTAGGATATTAGAATTTTATTGACTTTTTTTTAAATATTTTTATTAATATCTTTTATTAATTCTAATTCATTTCTAAATAATGCATTTTTATGAATATTGGAATTATCATTTCGATTAGCATTCCTCACATGTTCATGCATTTTTACATGTATTTGAATATTGGAATTATCATTTCGATTAGCATTCCTCACATGTTCATGCATTTTCACATGTACTTGAATATTGGAATTATCATTTCGATTTGCATTCCTCGCATGTTCATGCATTACTTTAATTTGAACATTGGTTTTATCGATTTCGATTTGCATTCCTCACATGTTCATGCATTTTTACATGTATTTGAACATTGGTTTTATCGATTTCGATTTGCATCCCTCACATGTTCATGCATTTTACATGTATTTGAACATTGGTTTTATCGATTCGATTTGCATTCCTCACATGTTCATGCATTTTACATGTATTTGAGCGTTGGTTTTATCGATTCGATTTGCATTCCTCACATGTTCATGCATTTTTACATGTATTTGAACATTGGTTTCATCATTTCGATTTGCATTCCTCACATGTTCATGCATTTTCACATGTACTTGAATATTGGAATTATCATTTCGATTTGCATTCCTCACATGTTCATGCATTTTTACATGTATTTGAACATTGGTTTTATCGATTTCGATTTGCATTCCTTACATGTTCATGCATTTTTACATGTATTTGAACATTGGTTTTATCGTTCGATTCGCATTCCTCGCATGTTCATCCATCACTTGCTATGGATATTGGTTTTATCGCTCGATTTGCATTCCATGCATATCCATCGATTTCTCTTGGGTTTTGGTTGAGTTTGTACACCGTGTACTATTCCTATCTTGTTTTGTTTGTATTATCCGTTCTTGCGGGCATTGTGGATGCGTGTCGACACGTATTTGTATTGATGCTTTGAGCAATTCTCACGGTTTACTTTTGTTGCATGGTGCGATGCTTGAAGTATTCGGATTATTTCGCTAGCTTGCGTGCGGATTCTATATCCGTTCGGTACTTGCTACTGCTTATTGCATTCTCTTTGACTTTCCTAGATATCATGAGAAGTAGGGCTTCTGACTTTCTTTTGCCATGAGAAGTAGGAATAGAGATGCATGAAGGGCTTCCGTGGTTGGAGCATGTTAGAACCCTCGGTTTATTTAAAGACCCGTTTAGGGCAATTACGTGCTAATTGTGTTTGGTTTGTTTTAAATCCTCCATCTGCATAGGGAGGTAGCTTTCGATAAGTGTTTATATTTGTGCTTGCATAGGTCGGTGGTTAGGGCCCGACGTGGTACCACTAAGCAAAGTCCCGCTTTTATATTTCATGTCATCGAGTCATTGATATATGGGCAAGCGGGCGGTCGAGAACGAACCCCAGTTCTAGTCCGTGTCATTTCGGACACGCGAATCGTGTTGCTTTCTTTATCGAGTCAATAAAAGTGGCAAGAGTCCCTATTCGACTCTCCACGCTTTCTTGGGTTCGCATTCTGCTGAACTCGCATCATTTGCTCTTCAAACAGGAATTGGATGTGTCGGCTCTGGTTGACTCACGGTATGCTCGTTCTTGTCGAGGCTATGGGACTTCCTCCTTTCTGCGCTGTGTCATTTGTTTGCTTGCATTGCATTGTTTGCGTGCTTTTGCCAAAGCACTTGCTTGCTTCATCCCTTGCATCCCTTGGTTCCACAACCAAGACGGATATAGGATAGCTTTCGTAGGGCTGCTTCGGTTAGGATAGATTCTCGAGCCTAGACATTAGGATTTACATCCTTTGCATGTTGACATAGGTAGAAATTCCCTTACATCCTCAACCATAAGTCCAATCTTTGCATGACAACATTAGGGCTAGTACTAGTTAGTCTCCTTTTGTTTTGCTAGTTCTTTTGCATCTTTGCATGTAATTAAAACTAAAACTTCTTTTTCTCTTGAAAACAAAACACTTAATAACGGTTTAAACTCCTTTTTCAAGGTAAAAACAACCAACCAACACTAACTCTTTTCGCCTTTGCGCGCTTTCTTTCTTTTTGTGTTTAAAACTTTTTTTTACAAGTAAAAAATACAAAACACACAAAACAAGTGAGCGAACTACGGCTCGACTTTCCATTGCACGGGAATCGTGAGGCATCTTGTCACGGGGCTCGACCGAGCGAACTTTGTAAATATTTCCTTCTTTTCCCCGTGTTTTCTTTATTTTTCTTTTCTTTCACATGCATTCTCTTTTAGCATACAGATGTAGCAATTAAGTAGCAAATAGATATAACACACCCATTAGATAGAAAATAGAAGTGGATACCGTAGAGTACTACGGGCGTGTAGGGTGCTAATACCTTCCCTTCGCGTAATAGATTCCCTTACCCTATCTCTCGGTCGCAAGACCGTGCCTTATCCCTTTTAGGTTTTCGCGATGCGTTTGCCTTTCTCCTTTTACGAGATAAAAAACGTTCGATGGCGACTTCATTGATACAGTTATCGGATGATGTTCAGGTTGTTTCGTTGGCGACTTCTGGGACCGTCAGACTGTCTTTGGTCCGATCAGGAGTCGATCCTAGCTTTTATTTTCATGTCCATTGGGTGTTTATTTATTTGTTTATCTATTTACCTGCTTTATCACACCATCCTTTGTATGCTTGCATTGCATTCTATGTGGCATATTTACTGCTTTCATATCTTGGTTGACACGGTTGTTCTCTTGATTGGGTGGGTGTTACCATGAGGTAAAGGCCCGATACACGGCTATGAGTGACATATAGGAACACATAGGACTAGAGTGGACGCATGATTGCTATGTGACGTGAGGTCTAAAATAGCGCATTCATGTGGTTCCGCGCTCAGACGAGGTTCGAACGCGGTATTATCATCATCACGTAGGTGTTACGATGATATTACTTAGCGGGAGACTTTCGACTCTGAGTCACCCCTTGACCTTACCCTGGCCTAGATTACACCTGTGAGTGGGGAGGAATATTTCAAACAGGTACAGATGGTGACTATGTTCTGTTGGTGACTTGGTATTTTCTATTGATGATCTGATGTTTTCTGTTGGTGACTATGATATCATTCGGTGGCATTTTCTAGCCGCTACTGTCCGATTTTGGTTTTCTTCAATCGGAGCGAAATAGCGGGTTTGATCAGTGTTCATGGAAGTAGTAAACCCATGATCAATGCATAATGTATTTGCATCATAGCATGTTTATTTTTAAAAGAAATGTCAGAAAAAGCATGTTATTTTATCTAACCCCGCATGCATATCATTTCCAGGACTTCTTGTGGTTTACTATCAACATCAGGATGGATACCAACAATCAAACCAACACCGAGGCCCTAAGGAAGACTTCCTCATACTCTTTTTGTGCATTCGACATCTCTGAAGTAAGAGCGGTATTCTTGTGAAGGATCGATTGAAAGAGAGTTCAGAAAAGATCATGGGAACATATTGCCGTTACTAATGGAGGATTATGAGTTCTATGCCATGCAATCTCTACTCCAGTTTTATGATAGTGAGCTCAAGTGTTTTACCTTTCAAGATTATCAGTTAGCACCTACTCTTAAGGAGTACTCTTTCCTTTTGGGTATCGATTATCAAGCGGTTTGCCTTTTGTCAAAAGAATGGGTACTCCTGATTTTGAAGCCATTGCTAAAGCCCTTGGTTTGCGCGTTAGTGAAGTAAGGGACAATTGGGTTCCGAAAGATCACACTTGTGGACTTCCGTTGGTTTTCCTTTTAGTCAAAGCTGATGAATTTGCCAAGGTTGGTAGTTGGAAAAGCTTCAATACTATCTTAGCCGTCATGATCTATGGTGCGGTGATTTTCCCTCTTTTGAGAAGTTTGTGGATGTTCTTTGTGATTTACATTTTCATGAATGACAATCCGGTTCCTACCATCTTGGCTGATACATATTATGCCATTCACTCTCGCCATGGTCAAAAGGGGCGTGTTATGGATTATATGCCTTTACTTTATCGTTGGTTCAACACAAATTTGCCAAAGAGAGGGGCATTTGTTGATTATGCTAAAACCATGAAGTGGTCTAGCCAAATCATCGCTTTCACTTCATATGATATAGTTTGGAATACCATGTCGGCGGTTACGAGATCATTACTAGTTGTGGAGAGTTTCCAAATGTACCATTGATGGGAACTAAAGGTTGCATCGATTATAATCCTATATTGGCCGTCAACTAGGATATTCTTTGGTGAAGCACCCAATGTTCGTCGATTGATGAAACTATCTTCTTTGCAAATGATGAGAACCGGTTTTGCTAAATCGATTATCGTTGCATGGCGCTCGGTTCACAAAGGGCACGGTTTTCTTTGGCCAAAAGGAAATTATGCGTTTGATTCTTACAGATTGGCTAAAAGATCGGGTCTCCAAGATTCGGCTTCCATACAAAGGAAGCACCTTTGTATTCTCAACTGGTTCCTTGGTTGAAAGTCTACTGATTTTGCTACTTCTGTTCTTCATCCGCAATCTCTCCTCCGGGTTTCGTGCGTATTGAGGTTTACAAACAGCTCCAATCGGAGAATTCACTTTGAAGGAGCGATTACAAGCTCGAGCCATGGACCTAGCATTTTCTCTTCAAGATAAAAGAGGTTATCTGTTGAGGTCGACGGAAAGACCAAGTTTTGGAGGCTTATGGCTTACTTGAAGAAACCAAGAGAGCCAAAGGTGGTAGTTCCTCTTCTTTTGATCGATGACCAAAGAGTTTGACGGTACAAGAGAAGTTGAAGAATATGCAGATAGCTAATGAGAAATTGAAAGCCAAGCATGGTGAAGAAAGGTTTTAAAGAAGCGACTCCAAGGAAGAATCTAGTGCTAAAGAGTCCCTCGGCGAAGGAAAGAACTTGAAGTTGAAGCCCAAAGTCGGCGGAGCGGATGACTATCCTTTCTAAAGAGGTTTAAGATTTGAAGACTAAGTGGCAATATGCTAAAGATGGAGAATATGCAGCATACACCATGTTGAGGGTCGAGACATTCATGTGGCTAAGCTAGTAGCCGAGATCCATACGCAAGACACAAGCGGCCCCTAAATAAGTAGTTGCAAATGTTATTTGATGTTATTTGATTGACGAATCACCTCCGAGGGTTCGCTCACTATTGTGTTTGTATTAATACTCGTGATCGTGGACTCTTGTATGACTCTATTTCATCTATGCACTTGAGCGGTTGATTCTCAATCGATTGTGTCCGGTCTTGATAATTATTGTTGTCACTATCCTATTATTATTATTTGATGTTTGATAACAAATTGCAAGAATGTCTGAAGTGATCATTTCATGCATCATGCATTAACTATGCATATATATACATTGTGCATATGAGCATTTGAACTTGGGATTTCTCTTACTCAAATCGGTATTTTCTACTCGGTGTGAACTTTGCCTCCGTGCCATTCTGCGTTTGAAACCGAGTGATGAAGCAACTTGGGGGCTGGATGAGATGAAAGAACGGATGGGATTTCTTATCTTTGGACATGCAAGACTTGAAAGAAGAGAACCAACAGTTGAAGACTCACTAGGCTTGGTGATGGAAATTTTAGGGACCGTGTTGAGAAAGGAGATGACCCCAATTTTCCTAACGAGTCGCTATTCCTCCTTATACTCGGGTTTTCTTTGAGCCCTAAAAGGCATGCATCTACTCCACCATCCGTATTCGAGGTCTCCTTGTTCCAATTCCTATTGTTCGAAAGGTCTAGAAGGTAGAGCTCTTGACCATGGTCGCCACACTGAAAAGCAATTCGATCCTATTCCGATGCCATATGCTCGATTGCTTCCTCACCGCTCAAGTTTCGGTTGGTTGAACTCCAAACTCTTGCCATGCGAAGGGATTCTATTCGATGCGATGTGATGGCTAGGTGTGATTTCCATTCGGGCACCACATGATCTGAGGGGTGTGACCTTGAAAAATGAGGTTCAGGATTTCCTTGACAAAGGGATTATCCGGTTTACTTCCACAGGGTTGAGCATACAAGTCAATTTAGCTCCAGCTGCCGATATGACCGTTATGCCTGCTGCTATACCTCAAAGCGAGTTTGTGCGTCGAAGAGGATAATCGACCGCTCCGCCCACGGCTCATCAAGCGCTTCATCGAAAGAATCAAAAGAAGGAAAACCGTGCTCTTAGAAGATTTGACGTCGTCCAATGTCTTATCTGAGATGTTGACACAATTGCTTGAGCTCAAATTGATAGTTCCGAAGGCCATGTTGCCATCTCCTCCTCGACAAGCGTCCGAATAGCTATGATACTAATGCCGTTTGCATTCCATTCGTACCGTTGGACACAACATTGAAGATTGTCATGCATTCAAGTGCAAGGCAGGATCGATTGAGGCAAAAGCTATCGATTTCACGGATGGTCATGTTCGGTCCTCCGCTAGCTCGAAATGTCAAGACTTCAAAATGCATCATCAAAAGCAACAAGTCAAGTCTCCTCAACGGCAATTTCAAGATTCATTTGCATTCTCATTTGTAATCTTTCTTGTTTGTTTAGTACATGCTTGTATGCGAACATTTTCATCTTACGAATGATTATCATAATGCATTGAATATGTTTGTCTTGAACTAATCCATTTGTATATACTTTTAATTGTTTTCAAACGCTTTTGATATTCAACTCTTGTTAATAAAGCAAAACCCTAGGGAGAATGACGAAAATATACCAAGAATTTCAAGCGGTATTGCTTTCAAATAAAAACCTACGACGATGTACGGGCCTTGTTTCAAATCCCCAAACAGGAGATATAAGGAGTTAGACCTCGTTAACCCTTTTGAGCCTTGAAGTAGGAGTTTCTTTTACTCGAGAAAACCCTCATTTTAAACCGGGCGGGGTAGTGTTCGATTAATCGATTGAGCATTCAAAACTCACGAGAGTATACATCAAAGGATACAACAATGGCTATCCTTCAAAGGTTGAAGCTGCGATCAAGTTTCAATTGACAACAATGTGCATCATGGAAGGACAATACCCCAACGGGAACTCCTTATCTAAAGAGGACTTGGATCGCCACAATCACATCTAGCAAATCAAAGACAGTGTGAAGATCAACGACTGGTCCAAAAAAAAAAAAAAAAAAAAAAGCAAAAACAAAGAAAAAGCCCGCTAAGTCGAACTTGGAAATAAGTCGCTTAGGCAAAATAAAAGGGCAAATGTTAAAAAGCAAATTGGCAAGCCGTAAAGGCGAGGATAATCCAAGAACATCCTCGATAAAGAACAAAGTCGTTGATCAGGTACCTAGCGAAAGGGTGAGTGGCTATCGTGTCCAAGAAGCCCCGTCCTTAACGAAGTCAAAGTGGCACGACCAAGAAACAACAATGGTTTCTCAACTTTCAACTTCCTCTTGTGAGAGATGATTGCTCGCATCAAGTTAACTGAACATAGGTTCGGAGAATATCATGAAGGGGGTGGGCACCAAATATTTTGAGCCTAAAAATCTTTCTTTCTGAAAACCGTGAACCAGACCACGTTACAACCCTTAAAAGTCCTAACTGAAGCAGGGTTAATTTGAAAGCTAAGATGTGATGAGAACGCGGTATCCTGACTCCTAGGAGGTTTGCTAACACCTTTGAGTTGGTATCACACAATCTTTTGTTATCTTTCGCACAAAAAACGCGATGTTTCGACATCTTTTCAAAAGCTTTTTGTTTCAAGACAAGCATAGGATTTGCATTAGAATTATTATTTTTAGGATAAAACATTCTTTGCATATGAGCAGTGCTCAAACATCCGAAGCTTGCATAATGAGCATCGGATGAATACCTTGATTGTCCCAAGGGGGTTGTCGAAAATCTATTGAACGGCCTTTCAAAGAATCATCTTAATGGGCATTCAAAATGGTATTATATCCTTCGGGCTCATTAAACTGGGCAACTTTGTCAAGGTTCCAATCCTTTCGGAGACACGGACATGTTGATTATCTATGTTTCACTCGGGGTTCGAAAGTGGCGATGGGTGACATTGGCGGATGCCTTACTCGTTTGATTGAAATTCTACATCTTGAAGAATACTCTTCAATGTAGGGTCCTCCTTTGAGTCCTTTCTAAACAGAAATGGTCTTCAGATTGGGTCTTTAGAAATTTGTCAGTTTGATTTGCTCTTCTTGACTCAAGTTTTGACCTGTTGTCTTTTTTCGCAATGAGTCGCACGCTCTTCGTTTGTGCAAAACCGTCGGTTATCTTACCCGTGTTTGCATTACCTTTCCAGACCTTTGGGTATCCATACTTGGTGTGTGGTAATCCAAATGTTTGATACTCTTGAAGAATTATACCCCGCCTTTGGCCTGAGGGATATTATAGTTCTTGCAGACACTTCCTTCGATGTCATCATCTTGGTAAAGTTCGTCTGAGTTCGTCTTAACTAGACGTTCTCTTCCCCTTTGCAAGTTCATCTTCTCGCAGATGTTCTTTCCTCGCGAGTTCGTCTACACTCGACGTTCTCTTTTCCTTTGCAAGTTCATCTTCTCGCAGATGTTCTTTCCTCGCGAGTTCGTCTACACTCGACGTTCTCTTTTCCTTTGCAAGTTCATCTTCTCGCAGATGTTCTTTCCCCGCAAGTTCGTCTTAACTAGACGTTCTCTTTCCCTTTGCAAGTTCATCTTCTCGCAGATGTTCTTTCCTCGCGAGTTCGTCTACACTCGACGTTCTCTTTTCCTTATTAGTTCGTTTTCACATATGTGTCTTATTCTTTCTTACGCGGGTTCGTCTTCGTCTGACGTCCTCTTCTTCTTTTTCCTACAAGTTCATCCTCGCACGGGTGTCCTTTTCCACGAGTTCGTCCTTGACCGACGATGCTCCCTCTTACGGATTTTTCTTCCATTATCAGGTATCTCACGGTGCCCTCGCCATCCTCCAATGAGATTCAGTATCTCGTTTTCAGTAAGCATGGACGAGAAAACCCCGAGTGAAACTTCTGCAAAGAATCAGATGTAGTGTTTGTCGTCAGCATACCATATTTGGTGAATCTCCCTAGCAGATGTTGTTATCGACAAATCCTTATTGCAGAACATGGTACCAATTCCCGGTACGGGTTGACAATATTTGTCTCAGTGAAAGTCCCTAGTGGATGTTCTTCAAAGTCGCAAGTGTGTTGTATCCTGATATTCCCTATGGAGGTGTTATCTGGATTGTTGATCGGGCGTTTGATTCCCCAATGAATCGCATATTATTCACAGATGATCCTCCCCAGAGGGTTCTCATCTCTTGACATCCCCCGCAATTGACATATCTTTGTCTCCCCAGCTAGAGTCGAGATGGGTAACGGTGGAAGATCTTTTCTAGGAGCGTATATTCTATTTCTCCAAGCAGACCTCTGTCTAGCTGACAGGTTTCCCATGGCATCATTTCCTCAACAGGCTCATCAAGCAAGATTCAGTTGTCTTGAGAGATTTTTTTGGGCATTCCTCGATGCTCTAATCCCCGGCTGAGTTCTTATTTCATTCACTTTATATATGTCTTGCAAGCATGCATCATTACATTGACATAATCCCCTAAAAGAGTCATACATCTCATAGGATTACAGCCAAAATGCATTTTCATCCCAAATGTCAAGTTTCTTTTGGTCCGCTTTCTTCCGCAATATGTCCATCTTCTTCGATTAGTGTTGAAACGCCCCTTACCAGTGCAACACGTCTTCGAAAGCAAGCCCTACACTTGTCTTTCCTCCTCGTAGTACAGATTCGAGTCAAAAGCCTAATCGGCACCTTTAGTCTTTGCATCACAAACCCGCCCGAGTTGCGTAAATGTGGTTAGTCTACTTGGTGTATCTAGTCTTTATTTCCACTTGCATGGTCTTTCCACGGCATTGTGGGTCTTTCGAGAACAAGAATACTCTTGTTTTGTCATCGAAAGCCTAATCGGCACCTTTAGTCTTTGCATCACAAACCCGCTTGAGTTGTCGTAAATGTGGTTAGTCTACTTGGTGTATCTAGTCTTTATTTCCACTTGCATGTCCTTCCCGGCATTGTGGGTCTTTTGAGAACAAGAATGCTCTTGTTTTCTTTTCCTCGTAAAGCCTAATCGGCACCTTTAGTCTTTGCATCACAAACCCGCCAAGTCGGTAAATGTGGTTAGTCTACTTGGTGTATCTAGTCTTTATTTCCACTTGCATGACCGGTCCTTCCCGGCATTGTGGGTCTTTTGAGAATAAGAATACTCTTGTTTTCTCTTCTTCGAGTCTAATCGGCTTTATGGTCTTCGCACACATCCCCAATTTATCGCGTAAATGTGGTTAGTCCGGTTCATGATCTAGTTTTGCCACGTGTCGCCTCCCCGATTTTGCGGATTGAATTGAGGCCAATTCTTCTTAGGTCGTTAGCACTTGTACCGCCTTCACGAGTTCAAGATTTATTTGGAACAAATACCCACTTTTGTCTCCCTCGAGTGTAGCTCGAGTCAAAAGCCTACTCGGCACTTTCTAGCCTTTGCATCACTAACCCGTCCGGTTATTCCTCGTAATGTGGTAGTATAGTCATCAGTATCAAGTCTTTGCTTGCGTGTCGCCTCTCCCGACATCGGATTGAATGGGTGAGGCCAATTCTTCTTAGGTCGTTAGCACTTGTACCGCCTTCAGAGTTCAAGATTTATTCGCTTTCTTTGGTGTGGTCCTGAAGCTCGCGCAACATGCCTTTTCTCCGTGAGGTTCCTTAGAATTTTGGAATGTCCACACCTATCTCTTGATGCACTTTTGGGATTCGTAAATTTACGGGTCCGTTTGGTATTCAATCACCTCGTACCTTGTCGCTCGAAGGCACGCCAATCTCGCTCCTAAGCTGAGGATGATTGAATAGGGCACGTTGTACCCCAAAATTTACCCTCTTCATTTTATATAAATAATTGGCTAACACTTAATTAATAGGTGCATCGATACATATCATTCATGCATTGATCATGGGTTCGAGATTTTCCAATCGTATGAATCACATCAAGAAGAGGTTTGTTTCTCAAAAGTTGAATATTTGAGGTTCTCAATTTGGGCGTCATTTCAATACGCAAGTGTGTCCGAAGCTTCGATTATTATCTTGCAAGTTTTGGTACTCGATCGCTCATCGTGGATCTGATTACAATTTCAAGCTACTGTGTTGTGGTGGATATTTGAACCCGAATCGATTCTATGGCCTTTGTGAAGCATTGGTATTTGGCTTATCGATCTCGCGATTTATCGAAAATCAAGAGCGGATAAAATGATATTTGGCGTGTATCGGAAAGTCAACAAAAGTCAAAGTTTGGTGAGTGGAGTTTTGATCAAAATTACGGTCAAAAGTCGACATTTGAGAAAATGCGATCATTTTTGAGAAAATCGGAAGAATCGGGTGAAAACGAGGTTTCTTGCATTTTAAGTAATTTTGGACTTAGAAATTTTTTCTAAGTTTAAGGTACTTTGTGTTCACAGAGCCATGTTGCCGCATCCATATCTTGCCCGTCTGTGGTCAGAAATTTGTGAATTGATAGTCGTTGGAAAGAGCGCATTTCGTACTCCGACTTTGTCACTGTGAAGATTTTTCCAGAAATGCCCGGATTTCGAGTTATACAGCACCGAAATTTGAAGTTCATAACTTTTGAAGTTTTACACTTAGTAAAATTTTGAGTGTTTTTAATGTGTTCAAGTACTCGACTAAGGAGGCAATTTACACGTGTTTCGAGGCATCGATTCGAATTAAGTTCAACATCAAAGTTGTTCATTTAATGGCAATCTACAACTTTGCTGAAGAAATCGAATCCATTCGGGAAACGGATAAAAAGTCACAGAGCTCGGAAGTTACGATTTATCATTCCTCAAATTTCAACACTTAGAAAAAATTTGAAGTGTTTGTTTCCATGCTTTTGCTGACAGCTTCAGGGTCGATTATGTCACGGCTCGTGGCTCCGAATCAGAAAATGCTCAACTGAAAAGTTGTTTATTTCACGGCAATCTGAAACTTTGCTGAAGAAGTCGAATTCATTCGGTACTCGAATCGGAAGTTATAAAGCTCGGAAAATAGGAACTCATTATGTTTGTTAAATTCGAGTATTTTTGTGCACATGTTCAGGGCTGTTTTCGTCAATGATTCGGTCGCCGCACGAAGAAATTCCGAACACGAAAGTTTGAGTTCGTAATTCCATCTACAAGTTCCGTTTAGAAACTTTTCCGTTTCGGACGTCGGAGCTGGAAGAAACAGAGCGCCGCAGTTTGCAGCATGAAGTTGTTAAAATGCAAGACAGCATGCACATTTTTGCCATGGCTATGAGACGCATTTCTTCGAACAGTTTATGTGCATGTGTTCGGGGCTGTTTTCTCGTCGATCCGATCGCCGCACGAAAAAAACTCTGAACGCGAAAGATGAAATTTGCCGTGTCCTCTACAAGTTCCTTTTAGAAACTTTTTCATTTCGAACATCGGAGCTGGGAGATACAAGTCGCCGTAAGTGAACGCGTGAAGTTGGAAATTGCCGCAAGGCATGCATCAAAACTTGCCCAGCCAGCCCAGACATTTCGTCGAACACTCGTGCAGCATTTTTCAAACACTTTTTATTCGATGATAACGGCTTCGTTTGGATTTTTGTCGAACTAAAGAGTTGTTGTATTACATGCATTCTTTCCAATGGCACTGAGTTTGCATAATTCGGTCAAGTATCGGAAAAGTTACGGATCTTTAAAGTGGTCTACATGGATTGAGTTTTAAGTTTGACACTTAGAAAAAATTTGTAAATATCCAGAACAGTTTGTGTCGGTGTGAGTTCGAAGCTAATTACGGCGAGCTTGCGATCATTTTTTCGTCGGGCACTCAACATCAAAGTTACTCTGCTACATGTATTCTTTCCAACGACTCCGAGTTTGCGCCATTTGGCCGAATATTGAAGAAGTTTTAAGACCTCAAAGTCATGGAGAAAAAACACTCGGTAAACTGTTGCCGTTATCGCCGTTAGTCAACTATGATTTCTAATCTTCGGGATCAATTTTAAGCATGCTACAGGTCTCGATTCGAAAAACTCCGAACACGGAAATTGTTCACGGAAGTATACTCTACAACTTTTATGTTCTGATTTGGTATCGAAAATGCATGCATTCCGAGTTATAATTCCATGAAGTGAGCCACGAGAATACACGGATTTGAAAATTCTTAAGCAACCAAGAGAGCAATCTGTAGCATGGACGGATCTCACTGGTACGTTCTGCTTGAAGGCTTTCTTTTTCTTCCATACAAAAATCTCACCACCATTCTCTAACAACTTTTTTACAACAACCTTCACCATTAAAGCAAAATATATAACATCATCACCATTTTTTCTTCTGCCATTTTTTATTTTTTCACACAGTATTTTGTTACAACAAAATTCAAACACCACTCTTCTTTTCATTTTTTTGACAGTAACAACAAACCATAACTGCTAACAACCACATAACTACACTCATCCTCTTGCCATTCATTTTTCTTCACTACTACCATTCTGTTACAAAACCATAACAAACTTTCATCCTCTCCCTTCTCCCATGAACACTTCCTCTCTTATTGTCAACCGATCCACCATCCTCTTCTCCTTCTCACGCCATAGCCATTCTGTTTGTTTCTTTCTCCAACAGTATCCATAATCCCTCTGTATAACAACCCACACAAAAAACACCATAAGAGAAAGCAAAAGAATAACCACAACCGTGACCTCACTCCCACAGCCACTCATTGCTCCGGTTTTCTTCTCATACATAACCATCACGAGTTGGCTCTCATCAACAACACACCTTCACGCACTTTTCTTCTCTTTCTTTTCGTTACGATAATAACCGTAACAATTACCGTAACCACCACCTCACGCCATAACCACCTCCATAGTCTCTCGTTCCACTCTTCAAGAAACGCGACAACCGCCGTAACAGAATTCGCGAACAGCGACTCGTTTTCGTCCTCATCCATCACCACAGTCCACAACGATAATGAATTGGATTTTTCATCTTTTCTCCTCACTCTGACTGCGATAATACACATCATCTTCCTCACGGATTCGCAGCAAGATTTCTGGTTTATGGAGTATTGTACATCATCATCAAGATTGGAGAAGATAACTGTTGCTTAGGGCTTCCGCATCATCTTCAACCTTGCGTCGTGGAGCTTGCTTGAACGAGTATTTGTTCAGATCTCGAATCCTCCGAACTCGTATACGGATTTGAAGTCAGGATCAGGATCTTAGAAAACCAAGTTCATATGCAGATTCTGCAAAAGATTTCGATGGAGAAGTTTTCCTTTCTTTCCCAGATCCCGGTCAGTGGCTGTCGCCGGCGGTGGGAGTGACCGGAGAAGCTACAGTTCCGGTGAGTATTTTTGTTTGCATCATGTAAGTCCTGCGTGGCACGATCTCACTCGCCCATGAAGTTTTCCATACCAACTGTTAGGATGCTGACACGTGTCTTTTCTTTTGTTTAATAAAATATAAAATCTGATTAAATATAACTGTGACCAATTGACATAAGTTGTACCACATGAAATAAAAATAAAACGTGACAGTGTGACATGTAATAATAAATCTGAATAAAATGAAATATAATAATAGTTTTTTTAGAACAAAATACTGACTGGACTCAGCCCCAAAAAAATACAAAAAAAACTGGACTGAATTGGGCTTAGATAGGTTCTGGACTTAGTATTCGCTACTGCATACCCCCTGTATTTCTGGATCCAATGCATTATAACTAGTTCTAGTTCATTTAGGAATTCTGATTTACACCCCCCCTGTTTCCATGTACATAATACTAACACCTAATCAATTTTGATTTCGATTTCGATTATTTTGACACATAAAAAATACATAAAAGATATATTCTGACCTTTTAGGATATTAGAATTTTATTGACTTTTTTTTAAATATTTTTATTAATATCTTTTATTAATTCTAATTCATTTCTAAATAATGCATTTTTATGAATATTGGAATTATCATTTCGATTAGCATTCCTCACATGTTCATGCATTTTTACATGTATTTGAATATTGGAATTATCATTTCGATTAGCATTCCTCACATGTTCATGCATTTTCACATGTACTTGAATATTGGAATTATCATTTCGATTTGCATTCCTCGCATGTTCATGCATTACTTTAATTTGAACATTGGTTTTATCGATTTCGATTTGCATTCCTCACATGTTCATGCATTTTTACATGTATTTGAACATTGGTTTTATCGATTTCGATTTGCATCCCTCACATGTTCATGCATTTTTACATGTATTTGAACATTGGTTTTATCGATTTCGATTTGCATTCCTCACATGTTCATGCATTTTTACATGTATTTGAACGTTGGTTTTATCGATTTCGATTTGCATTCCTCACATGTTCATGCATTTTTACATGTATTTGAACATTGGTTTCATCATTTCGATTTGCATTCCTCACATGTTCATGCATTTTCACATGTACTTGAATATTGGAATTATCATTTCGATTTGCATTCCTCACATGTTCATGCATTTTTACATGTATTTGAACATTGGTTTTATCGATTTCGATTTGCATTCCTTACATGTTCATGCATTTTTACATGTATTTGAACATTGGTTTTATCGTTCGATTCGCATTCCTCGCATGTTCATCCATCACTTTGCTATGGATATTGGTTTTATCGCTCGATTTGCATTCCATGCATATCCATCTGATTTCTCTTGCAGGTTTTGGTTGAGTTTGTACACCCACGTGTGCACTATTCCTATCTTGTTTTGTTTGTATTATCCCGTTCTTGCAGGCATTGTCGCTTCGGATGCGTATCGACACGTATTCCGCTTGTATTGATGCTTTGAGCGGTTTACTTTTGTTGCATGGTTGCTTGAAGTATTCGGATTATTTCGCTAGCTTGCGTTCGGATTCTATATCCGTTCGGTACTTGCTATTTATTGCATTCTCTTGACTTTCCTAGATATCATGAGAAGTAGGGCTTTGACTTTCTTTTGCCATGAGAAGTAGGAATAGAGATGCATGAAGGGCTTCCGTGGTTGGAGCATGTTCGGGAACCCTCGGTTTATTTAAAGACCCGTTTAGGGCGATTACGTGCTAATTGTGTTTGGTTTGTTTTAAATCCTCCATCCGCATAGGAGGTAGCTTTCGATAAGTGTTTATATTTGTGCTTGCATAGGTCGAGTGGTTAGGGACGCCCGACGTGGTACCACTAAGCAAAGTCCCGCTTTTATATTTCATGTCATCGAGTCATTGATATACGGGGCGGGCGGTCGAACGAACCCCGCACGTTCTAGTCCGTGTCATCGACACGCGAATCGTGTTGCTTTCTTTATCGAGTCAATAAAAGTGGCAAGAGTCCCCTATTCTGACTCTCCACGCTTTCTTGGGGTTCGCATTTACTGCTGAACTCGCATCATTTGCTCTTCAAACAGGAATTGGATGTGTCGGCTCCTGGTTGACTCACGGTATGCTCGTTACTGTCGAGGCTATGGGACTTCCTCCTTTTCCTGCGCTTGTGTGTCATTTGTTTGCTTGCATTGCATTGTTTGCGTGCTTTTGCCAAAGCACTTGCTTGCTTCATCCCCTTGCATCCCTTGGTTCCACAACCAAGACGGATATAGGATAGCTTTCCCGTAGGGCTGCTCGGTTAGGATAGATTCTCGAGCCTAGACATTAGGATTTACATCCTTTGCATGTTGACATAGGTAGAAATTCCCTTACATCCTCAACCATAAGTCCAATCTTTGCATGACAACATTAGGGCTAGTACTAGTTAGTCTCCTTTTTGTTTTGCTAGTTCTTTTTGCATCTTTGCATGTAATTAAAACTAAAACTTCTTTTTCTCTTGAAAACAAAACACTTAATAACGGTTTAAACTCCTTTTTCAAGGTAAAAACAACCAACCAACACTAACTCTTTTCGCCTTTGCGCGCTTTCTTTCTTTTTGTGTTTAAAACTTTTTTTTACAAGTAAAAAATACAAAACACACCAAAACAAGTGAGCCGAACTACGGCGCTCTGACTTTCCCATTGCACGCGGGAATACGTAGGCATCTTGTCACGGGGCTCGACCGAGCGAACTTTGTAAATATTTCCTTCTTTTCCCCGTGTTTTCTTTATTTTTCTTTTCTTTCACATGCATTCTCTTTTAGCATACAGATGTAGCAATTAAGTAGCAAATAGATATAACACACCCATTAGATAGAAAATAGAAGTGGATACCGTAGAGTACTACGGGCGTGTAGGGTGCTAATACCTTCCCTTCGCGTAATAGATTCCCTTACCCTATCTCTCGGTCGCAAGACCGTGCCTTATCCCTTTTAGGTTTTCGCGATGCGTTTGCCTTTCTCCTTTTACGAGATAAAAAACGTTCGATGGCGACTTCATTGATACAGTTATCGGATGATGTTCAGCCGGTTGTTTCACATAGCTAACTTCCACTTGTTACTCTTCAAAGCTTCGCTATAGTTAATTGGTTCAGCATCTGCAAGTAAAGCAAACTGAACTAACTATCCATCTGGTATTACTTCATCATCACCATTTACTTCATAATCTTGAAGTCATGTTGGAGGAACTCTATTTCGTTGAGGTTTATGGCTTGTGCTAGCCACACCCTCTTCGACTTTGACATTGTCTAGAATATCAGCATTTGCTTCATCTTCGACTTTGTCTGGATTCTCAGTAATTCCTACGACTTCAATCTCATCAATTTCTTCATCGAAATCAAAGCTCATCAGTGGCTTGTTAATTAAACTACTAGAATCCCAATCCCAGGCAGAATTTTCATCAATTACAATGTCTCTACTCAACACAATCTTATCATTAACTGGATTGAAAAGCCTGTATGCATCAGTTTTATGATATCCTACCAGAATCATAGGTTCACTCTTGTCATCAAGCTTCCTTCTTATTGTATCAGGAATATGCTTATAACACATATAGTCAAACTCCTTCAAATGACTTACTGATGGTCGTTTGCCACTCCATACTTCTTCAGGAACCTTGTTCTTCAAAATCTTGGTAGGGCACCTGTTCAAAATATAAACTGCAGTCGAAACAGCTTCTTTCCATATATATTTTGGCAAATTCTTCTGCTTTAGCATGCATCTTTCCATATCTAATATGGTTCTGTTTCTTCTTTCAGCAATTTCATTATGTTGAGGTGTATAAGGAGCAGTTACCTCATGATCAACACCATGTTCTACATAGAATTTCTCAAACATCTTCGAAGTGTATTCGCCACCTCCATCTGTTCGTAGAACTTTGATCCTTTTCTCACTTTGGTTTTCAACAAGTATCTTGAATCTCTTAAAGATTTCGAATACTTCGTCCTTTCGTTTGATCACATAGATCCACAGCTTTCGACTGAAATCATCAACAAACGAAACAAAATATCTATTTTCACCAATGGTATGTTCTTCGAATAGACCACATACATCTGAATGTACCACTTCGAGAATGCAGGATGATCTCATTGGCATAGTCAAAACGAAAGAATTTTTGGATTCCTTTCCAACTAAACAACCTTCACAGAGATTTTCAGGTATCTTAAGACTTGGAATTCCAAAAACCGTATCTTGAGTAATCAGTTGATTAAGTGATTGAAAATTCAAATGTCCAAACCTTAAATGCCACAACCAACTATCCTTGTGGTCAACAACAGTTTTTAAACATTGAACTTCTGTCGAACTGATCATAGTCTTAAATGTCTTGTTCTTCGACAACGGAGATTTTAAGACCAAATTATTCTTGGTGTCGAACAATTTCAAAGCTCCATCTTTCATAACAACTGAGAAACCTTTTTCAACCAGTTGTCCAACACTTAGCAAGTTGCACTTTATTCCAGGTACATAGAGCACATCTTTAATCATAGTTTTTCCTCCATTACTCATTTGAAAAACTATGTTGCCATTACCTTCTTCCTGCAACGAACTATTATCAGCAAGTTTTACCTTGCTCTTCTTCGACTCGTCGTAGTCTGCCAACCACTCCTTTCGACCAGTCATGTGATTCGAGCAGCCTGAGTCGAGGAACCAGATCTTGGATTCGACATGTTTATTTGAAACTGCACCCATAACCACCATACCACCTTCAGAATCATCTGAATCTTGGCGTGCAAGGTTCGCTCCTTCGTCCTTGCTTTTTGTCGATCCATTGTCTTTTCGGTACCAACAATTTTTGGCTATGTGGCCCAACTTTTCACAGTTATGGCAATGTACACCCTTTTTTATCTTCTTTGTCTTTTCGATAGTTTCCTCCCCCCTGTTTTGAGGATTCAGAATTTCTATCTTCGACCTTATTCTTGTGGTAATTCGACCAAGGCTTCTTTCCCTGAGACTTGTCGAACTTACCTTTGAATTTGTTGGAGCCACCATCCTTTTTCCATGACTGAGCTTGTAGAGCCTGTATCGAGTCTTGAACTCCTTTCCTTTCGAAAATCCTCATCTCATGCGCCTCCAACGAACCAACCAAATCTTCCACTTTAGTGGTTTCAAGTTTGTTGGATTCTTGAATAGCTACGATAACGTGATCAAAGTGAGAGGTAAATGTTCTCATTACCTTCTCAACTATCATCTTTTCAGTTATGGTTTCACCACAATCCTTCATGAGGCGGACGAGTTTCTGAACCTTCGACACATGTATTGCAACTTTTTCATCTTCTCCCATCGACAACAATTCATATTGTCGACGCAAGATTTGTAACTTGACAACCTTGAATTTCTCACCTCCTTCATAATATTTCACCAGAATATCCCATGCCTCCTTTGCCGTTTTAGCATGAGAGATTCTGTCGAAGTTAGCAGCATCAACAGCCGTCTGAATGCAATAAGCAGCCTTGCAATCTTTCTTCTTGGCTTCGTTGTGGACTTTTTTCTGTGCTTCAGTTGCATCTGCAATCAACGCAGGAACGCCGTCAGTAACCACCTCTAGGGTTTCATGGAAGCCAAACAAGGATTGCATCTGTTTTTTCCATCGAATCCAATTCTTGCCGTCAAGCATTGGAAGAGAATTCATAATGCCCTTATCACTAGCCATCTTCGCAGCAGTTGATTCACTTGCCCTGGAAACACGATTTCTAACGCGAAATTCTTGAAAACTTGATCAAGAACAGTAACCAGGCTCTGATACCAATTCGTTAGTGCATGAGGCACTTTTAGCAAGGAGAGAAAGAAAGAATAATAAAGGAAATAAGGATTTGTATTATTGAATTGTACAAATAATGATACATACTAGGACCATTTATATACAACCCTAAATGGACTTGGGTCTACACAACTTGGATTATATTTAAATATTAAATTAAATCTAATCTAATCTAATCTAATATTTTTAACAAATCTAATTTAATATTTCAACACATCCCTCCAAATAGTTGGGATTTAGAGGAGAAATAAGGTAATATAATTTTTATTATTTAAATTTCTTTTATATTTATTAAAATATTCTTAATTTTACTTTATATTTAAAAAATTATCTATTTCCTTCGTGCATGATTTTTACAATAGTTTCATTAATTTATTATAATTTTTCTTTGACAACAAATTCTTTTCATTTTTTTATACTTAAAATATACATTATAATTCCAACATTTTTTTTTTGTTTTCTTATAATTTATTTTATAATTTTTTCAACATTATAACTTTTTGTTTTCTATTAATTTATTTTATAATTTATCTTGTTAGGGATTTTATTGTATGTTGTTTTATATAAAATTTTAAACCACTGATTTTTTTGTCTATTACATTGTTATTAACATAAAATTAATTTATATCGAAAAATTATAATCTGAAACAATGTATTTGATTTTTTTAATGTTACGTTGTAAGTTATAATTTTTTTAACCAATCAATATTAAAAGTTGTGTTTAATTATTTATGCAATTTTATTATCAAAAGTTTTTATGAGTTTTTCACCTTTGAATATCTTATGATCTATATAAGATTATAAGGATAAAAATATAAATTATTAATAATATTCCTTCCCACCATTTTTGAACAAAAGATATTTTTAATTAAATCACTTCCTTCCCCTCCCCTCTTTTAAACCAAACATATATATTTTAAAAAATTGTCACACTCCGCTCCCCCTTCCTTTCCATCCATAAAATTCTCATTTGAACCAAAGAGACCCTTAAAATATGAGTGTTTCTCATTTAGTCACAATCTTTTACTTGCAGTTTCGCAAGATATGAAGATGGTTACAAACAATACGAGGAAAAACCTTGAGAACAAAGGATGGAATCATTCAAATTAAACCCAATCACAATTTTGTATCACACAAAATCGCAATTATTATGCCTAACCCCATTAAGAAGATAACAAAGACTTCCTAGTCTTCTTGAGAGAATTTTGTATTCTATTGGTTTATATATTTCTCGGCCAAACTCTGAATAAGGAGATGTGTATGGTCATTTTCTTGACTTTGTGTGGTCCTAACTTGTGAAGGGAATGAAACTAAAAAAAAGAATGCTACAAAGTCAAGAGGATTTATTTTAATAACCAATATTGAAAGATTGGTTAGCCTGCTACAAAGTCAAGAGGATCTATTTTAATAACCAATATTGAAAGATTGGTTAGCCTGAATATTAATACTCTTAACTTGTGAATTTGGTTGGAGTTTCTAATACGCAAACTTTTTTCTACAACGTGAATCCTTAAAGAGTTATCGGATGCACCATCAAATATTAGAAATGATTAATGTTTTGGTTGACTTCAACGAAATTTTTCTTAAACTATTGTCCCGCTCAAATACGCAAACACATATTTGACAGAAAACTACGTACTGTGATTGGAGTCAGTTATAATAGAACCCAAATTTCTACCATCTACAACGATTGAGTCCTTGAAAAGTTATTGAATGCACCACCAAATATTTGAAATGATTACTAAACGAACAGTAATGATTGGGACAAAATGAGATCACAGCTGCAGTGCTGCAGTCAAATACAAGTTAATGTTTTTGTTAAGAATTAAGAATTCTCATTCACAAAAAACAGTTCTTCAACATTAATTGTCTTAATTGCTTTCTATTCTGCATTGTATTAATAAACATCTAGTCGCGCCCTATAATACGCCACAAGTCCCTATCATATTTATGGATGAAACTATAAATTTATGAAAAGGTTTACTTTGAAAGATGTAATGTTTGCGTTGACTATGCAGCAACTTCGTAGATAGTTCAAGGAAAGACGCAGTGCAGATTGGCTATGTCTACAACTTTATAAATCAACCAATTATCACTAAGAAAGAGTAAGCAACAATGAGAATTACATTACATTCATTGCTTTCCTTCTTTCTATGCTTCTACTACATATATATCAGTTTCCAAATCACTTTTATCTATTCCAAATCTCATGACCATCAACAATCATTGCTACTCCAGTTAAAGAACAGTCTCATGTTCAACCCAGAAAGTTCAAGCAAACTGAAGTTGTGGAATTCAAGCATTGAATGCTGTGATTGGATTGGTGTAGCTTGTGACAGTGAAGGGTTTGTTGTTGGTCTTGATCTGAGTGACGAATCAATCTCTGGTGGATTTGATAGTACAAGCAGTCTCTTTAGTCTTCAACATCTTCAAAAACTGAACTTGTCTGTTAACAATTTCGGTTCTGTTATTCCATCAGGATTCAACAAGTTGGTGATGTTGGATTATCTGAATTTGTCATATGCTAGCTTTGTGGGGCAGATTCCTATAGAGATTTCTCAGCTTACAAGGTTGGTTACTCTTGATCTCTCTTCACCTAATAGCTATATAACAGGACAAGAGTTGAAACTTGAGAAACCAAATCTAAAAAACTTTCTTCAAAATTTGACTGGTCTTAGGATACTATATCTAGATGGTGTATCATTAAATGCTCAGGGAAAGGAATGGTGCAATGATTTTCCTTCGTTGCGTAACCTGCAAGAGTTGAGCATGTCTTACTGTGATTTAGCCGGACCCCTTGATTCTTCCCTGACAAAACTTGAGAATCTATCTGTCATTATTCTTGATGGAAACAGCTTTTCATCCCCGGTGCCCGAAACATTTGCCAATTTTAAAAACTTGACCACCCTTAGTTTTGCATCTTGTGGATTGACGGGTACATTTCCATACAAGATCTTCCAAATTGAAACATTGTCTGTTATTGACTTATCCTTCAACTACAATCTGCAAGGTTCATTTCCGGAATTTCCGCTGAGTGGATCTCTCCGTATGTTAAAGGTAAGTAATACAAGCTTCTCTGGATCATTTCCATACAGTATAGGTAACATGAGAAACTTATCCGAATTGGATCTTTCTAATTGTAAATTTAATGGAACACTGCCCATTTCACTGTCAAACCTTGCAGAACTTAGATACATGGATTTGTCATCTAATAGCTTCACAGGTCCAATGCCGTCACTTGGCATGGCCAAAAACCTTACACACCTAGACCTTTCTCATAATCATTTAACTGGTGCAATTCCATCATCTTCCCATTTTGAAGGATTGCAGAATCTTGTCAGCATTGACTTGCGTTTTAATTCTATCAATGGGAACATTCCTTCTTCCTTTTTTAGACTAGCTTTACTTCAAAAGATTCGGCTTTCATTCAACCAATTTAGTGAATTTGAAGAATTCAAAGATGTGTCTTCCTCTGTAATCAACACCCTTGATTTAAGTAGCAATAATCTATCAGGGCCTTTTCCAATTCCTATCTTTCAGCTCCATTCACTTTCTGTCCTGGATCTTTCCTCTAACAGGTTAAACGGGCTGTTGCAGCTAGACGAGCTCTTGGAGCTCCGAAATTTAACTGCACTAGATCTTTCATACAACAACATATCAATAAATGTGAATGTTGCAAATGCTGATCAGACTTCCTTTCAGAATATTAGCACTCTAAAGTTGGCATCATGCAACCTGAAAGCTTTCCCTAGTTTCTTGAAAAACAAATCCAAATTAAACATTCTAGACCTATCAAATAATCAAATCAAAGGAAAAGTGCCAAATTGGATCTGGAAGCTACAAAATCTTCAAAGCCTTAATGTTTCTCACAATATGCTAACTGGTTTGGAAGGACCTTTGCAAAACCTCTCTTTAAATTTGATAACCCTTGACCTTCATAACAACCAACTGAAGGGGCCAATACCTGTTTTTCCTATGTTTGCTTCCTATTTGGATTACTCGATGAATAAATTTAGCTCTGTCATCCCACAAGACCTTGGTAACTACTTGACTTTCACAATTTTTCTCTCACTTTCTAATAATACTTTACATGGAAGTATCCCTGATTCCCTCTGCAATGCTTCAAATCTTCAAGTGCTTGATATTTCCATTAATAACATTTCTGGAACGATTCCCTCATGTCTAATGACAACGACTCAAACCCTTGTGGTATTAAATCTGAGGATGAACAATCTCATTGGCACCATCCCTGATGTGTTTCCACCTTTTTGTGCTCTAAGGACTCTTGATCTCAAAAAGAATAGTTTAGATGGACAGATTCCAAAATCTCTTGTGAATTGCTCAGCATTAGAAGTGTTGGATCTCGCAGAAAACAACATCAATGACATATTTCCATGCTTGTTGAAGAACATATCCACACTCCGTGTCCTAGTCTTACGCAAAAATAAATTCCATGGTCACATCGGATGTCCAAAAACCAGCGGAACTTGGCACAGGCTTCAGATAGTTGATCTAGCATTTAACAACTTCGATGGTGCACTACCTGGAATATCCTTCACAATGTGGGAGGAAATGATGTCTGATGAAAATCAAACTAATTCGAAGGTAAATCATATCCGATATGAAGTTCTTCAATATGGTCAAATATCCTATCAGGATTCAGTGACAGTTACAAGCAAAGGTCTTCAGCTGGAGTTAGTTAAGATTTCAACAGTCTTCGCTTCCATCGACTTCTCATCCAACCTTTTCGAAGGAGAAATACCGACACAGTTATTTGACTTTAAAGCACTCTATGGGCTCAACTTGTCAAACAATGCACTTTCTGGCCAAATTCCACCCTCTATTGGAAATCTAAAGCAGCTTGAGTCCTTAGATCTATCAAACAACATTTTGGAAGGAGAAATTCCCATACAAATTTCGAGTCTTACTTTCCTATCATTCCTAAACCTCTCTTTTAACCATCTTTCGGGAATGATCCCTACCGGTACACAAATTCAATCATTTCAGGAGACTTCCTTTGAAGGAAATGATGGACTATATGGACCTCCATTGAATGAAATACCAGATGATAAGAGGAAGGGTGAGCTGCATCCGGAAATTGCATGTGGGGGGCTAGCTTGTTCTATAGACTGGAATTTTTTAAGTATAGAACTGGGATCTGTATTTGGTCTTGGAATTGTCATTTTTCCTCTGATGTTTTGGAAGAAGTGGAGAATAAGGTATTGGAAACTAGTGGATAAAATTCTTTGCTGGATGTTTTCAAGGATGTATCTTGAATATGAAACCCACAGAGGACAGACATACATAGTTTTAAGGTGGCATTAGTGACTAATGAGTGTGCTAATTAGCAAAGTCGTAGTATTTTCTATTTTCAACAATGTTGTTTTTGAAGTGTGGAACTTGGATATGTTCTTGGGTTGGGGAACATCTATCATTCAGTTACTAAATATATATGGAACAATTCCCTTTTGTTTAAATATGCACTCAAATATATTGTTTCTACTTTATGACCCTTTGTGAGAGTTGCATGGAAATGCTAACAGTAAAAATGAGTACTTCTATTGATCATGTCTAATGATTCAAAATCTTTAATATTTCCAAAAGACGATGCAATTTATCTCGACAGAATATTGTGCTAGAAGTATGTAGACATCATTATTACCGGTCATTAACTTTTTATAATATCTTGAAAATATAATTAATCAATTTAAAATCCTAAAAACTTATATTACAAATAACATAGAGGTCACATATAAAGAAAACAAAACTAATGCATTGTGCTTGTCACTTAACGTTGATGCAATAATACACTCTATCACTCTAAACATTTTTTTACAACATTAATCTTTGATATCTAGAAAGGTTTGAACTATTTAGATGAATCGGTCATTTTTAATCTAGAATGCTTATTAAATGTGTTAAAGAGACATATACAACTCATTGATGTATTGAATTTTTTTAAATAATTATTCTAATTTTAAGAAGGATTTTTAACAATTATATAAAGGACAAAATGTTGTGGATTTCTTAATCCCGATAACCTTCTCACGCATCACGTGAATTTTCAAAAATGCTCTTAGAAATCAGAAATATACTTCTGATTCGCACCATATATCATGCAAATCATTTTGAAAAGGGTTGGGTGTAAACCGGAAGTATACTTCCGGATTTAAGCTATATGTAACTTTTAAATAAAGCGTGTGTGTGAGATCAAATTTAAAATAAATTTTTAATATTATATTTAGTTAAATATATTTTCGATTTTCACCAAAATATTTTAAAATATAATACGTACCGAAAATATATTTCTAATTTCTTAGAGCATTTTGGGGTTTTCCCATGCTGCGACTCACCCCTATAGAATGGGTTAAGAAATACACAAAATGTTTAACTATGTTAGAGAGTTCAAACTTTAAAAGATATAAATTGATAAAACTATTTATTAATTCATAGAGAAAAAAAATATGGCTGAAATTATCAACGACACCAAAAACTTGATCGGAAAAATAGCAAGTGTACTATTTTTACCGATGTAGTAATAATGGGATTTACCCCAAGTATCGATCTCAAGGATTGCGTAGGAAATACTGAGTTAGATGATTTATTCAATTAAATAAAAACAATAGTTTTAAGTTTGGTGGAAATAAATCCTTGCAGAAAGTAAATTGGCATAAGATAAAAATTGACTTTTTGTTTGATTAAAGTATGCTAGGGTGAGTGTATAATTTGTCATGTAATAACCTTCACTCTTTGATTTATTCAACAAGTTCATCATCAGTTGCCCTCTTTTTTTGAAAGAATCTCCTTCATGAATTTTTGGTACAAAGGCATTTTCTCGAGTGCTTCAAAGAAAGGTATGTTGATCTTTAGCTTCTTGAACAATTTGAGAAATTTATCAAACTCTTTCTCTTTTGTGTCCTTCTTTGCCACTCGAGAGGGATATGGTAGCCTAATCTCAGGTTTCATCTTTTCTTCAGCTGGCTTCACAGGTAGCGCCACTTCTTCCTGCTTTTTCTTGTTCTCTCTCACTTCTAAATTCACTTCTATAAGATTATCATCTAATTTCACCTCTTCTTCTCTTTCTTTGGCAACCTTTTCACGCCTTGTGGTGACAGCATTCACATTCTCATAACTCTTCTTATTACCTTGAACTCGCAGAGCTACTTGTTGTGCAATCTGCCCCATTTGGACCTCCAGATTTTTAATTGCAGCTGTGGTGTTACGGTGATTGCTTCTTGTTTCTTCTTGAAATTGGGAAGTGTGGGCAACCATCTTTTCAATAGCTACCTCCCATTCTGCCTTTTGAGGAGTTTGTTGCTGCTGACCTTTCCAGCAAAATTCGGATGATTCTTCCACCCAGGGTTATAGGTGTTAGAATATGGATTATTTTGCCTCAAGAATTTTATCTCCTCAATTTTCTTAGGAGTTTCTAGACATTGCATAGTGTTATTTGGCCCCCTACATATGTTTAAATTATATGTAATTTTAAAATAGAGCAATGTATGTGCAATCAAATTTGGAACAAGAAATATATTTCCGGTTTTTGCCTAAATATTTTAAAATATTATGCATACCGGAAATATATTTCCAGTTTCCAGGGACATTTTAGAGTTTTCACGGGGTGACCCCGACCCTTATGGGGTGAATTAAGAAATCCACCTATAAAATACAAATTCCTGGAAGATTCAATTTTTACAGTTTTCCTTTAAAAGGGGCTCAAATTACCAATTGCTTGTGGTTTTTCTTTCTTTTATTATCTCATGGATTATTATATGCAATTTCTGTTGTTCTTTAGTTTTTAACATTTTAGTTCTGGATATTCACATGATACATGTTATCTTTTCAATTTTGTTGGTGTCTTTTTCTCACATTTTGAAAGAAGAATCACAAAACTACACAACTACATGGAACAAGCTGTTTATTTTTCAAACATTTATTTAAAATACTCAATTCTTTGCTTTATTTGAGCAATCAATTCAATCCTTATTTGGAAACTACTGCTAGATAGAAGTGCAAAACACAAAAAATAGAAGACAACAAATTGTTTGAGCTACAACACAATCAGTACCTCCACCTCAAAACTCTATACCTCTTCCCTTCATGATGTTCAAACTCATAATCAAGGTGTGGGATGATCTTGTAGAGCATCACATCTACATGTTTGGAATACCACAACCTCCATTTCTTCCAGCATATAAGGGGGAGGATGAAAATTCCAAACCCAAAAATAACTCCCAACTCCACACTTAGGAAATTCCAATCAATTGAACTCTCATTTTCAGAATCAGACGGTGGCAGCCCTTGCACTCCATCGTTGCTACAATTGTTGGACAGTGGATGACCACACAACCCTTCATTCCCTTCAAAGGAATCTGCATTAAATGTTTGGATTTGAGTAGTTAAAGGAATTTGCCCCTCTAAGTGATTGAACGAGAGGTTTAGATAATCGATGAACGATAAACTTGAAAGCTCTTGAGGAATCTCTCCATTGAACAAGTTGTTTGACAAGTCCATGGACTCAAGATTCTTCAAATTCCCGACAGATGATGGTATATGACCCGTAAGTGCATTATGTGACAAGTTCAGAGATTGAAGTGCCTTGAATTCCATTAGCTCATCAGGTATTGGCCCCTTCAAATAGTTTTTTGATACATCCACATAAGTGAAGGCCATTTGAATTTTGACTAGCTTCATCTGCCTACCCTTGTTGACAACAATAATTGAATCCTGATAACGTTTAAGATCCACTGAATTAGAACCAACGAACCCTTGGTCAAGGATAGATCGAGACATGTTTGCTACAAGTTTAACCAATCTAGTTTGGAGATATTTGCTAAAATGTGGTAACACAGCCTTTAAACTCATAGGAAGATAGTCATCGGTGATTTCAAAAAACAAATGGCCAGATTCTGGCCCAAGTATGCCTTCATCACGCATCATTGCCTTCCAATTGCTTAACAGTGTTCCTGATATCATTCCACTAAAGTTATTGGATGCTAGATCGACAATATGAAGCATCTCCCAATCACCATTGCTATTTGGGCACCCGATAGACCCGTGGAGCTTATTAGACCTTAAAACCATGATCCTAAGGGTGGAAATATTGCTCAAGAAACATGGAAATCTGTCAGTTAAAGCATTCTTTCCAAGGTTTAGGACTTGTAGTTTTGTGCAATTGATCAATGATTCAGGTATGGTGCCCTCCAAGAGATTATCATTTAAGTCCAAATATCTCAGTGCACACGAGTTTGTGAATATAGTATCAGGGATATCTCCTCGGAGCTTGTTCACTCCAAAATTCAACATCTTAAGGCTACTTAGTTTTGCAAAACACTTGGGAATCGTCCCATTAAATTTGTTGTAGGAAAGATCTAGCAAACGAAGAGTTGAAGCATTGCAAAAGGATTCATGGATTTTTCCTGTAAAACTATTATTTGAAAGAAACAGTATTTGTACGAAAGGGAGATAGTTTCCAATGTCTGGCGGTATGATAGAGCTAAACCTGTTGCTTGAGTAGTCCAAATACGTTACATACTTTGGAATGCAAGAAATAGGCCCTTGAAGTTGGTTAAAACTAAGATCAACCTCATAAAGGTTTGAATTTAAGTTCCAAATACTTTCTTCAAAGTTAGTGAGAGAATTCTTGGAAAGGTTCAAGGTAATGAGAGATTCAAGTTGCCAAATCCAAGTAGGTATCTGTCCTTCAATCTTATTGTGGGATAAGTCAAGAGTAAGTAATGTGGACCGGTTTCTCAAAAAACTTGGAAATCTCCTTAACTTGCAAGAAGCCAACATAACAACTCTAATCTCTGGAAAGGGTGAAAAATCATGATCTTCTTTGAAGTTGTCAACAACGGACAGATTGTTATGCGAGAGACCTATTGTAGATAAATTATTTAGCTTACGAATGATGTCCAAGTGTATCGTGCCATTAAACTTGTTGGCAGAAAGTTGAATGACACGAAGTGTTCTAAGGTTAAACACAGAGGCAGGAATATGTCCTTGTAAGTTATTGCTATCCAAATCAAGCATCTCCAATACCGGAGTGGATGCACTATCCAATTCACTCAAGTGACCATCGAGCTGATTAAATGGAAGCTTTATTTCTCGCAAACATGGGAGCTTAAGTAGAGACGAGGGGATGTTTCCGTTGAAAGAATTGAATCCTAAATCAATGTTGACAAGATTCTTGAGACTCTCAAAATGGTTGGATGGTAAGTCTCCGCTTAAATGATTGCGAAATAATGATAGATATGTGAGGTTTTTGGACTTATTGAAGGAAGGGAGTGGACCACTGAGGTTATTGGAGGACATGTCTAGGTGAAAAAGTTGGGTGAGTTCGGACATTGAACTTGGAAGTGTTCCGTTGAATTGACAGTAAGATAGATCAATGGTTGATAACTTGTTTAGATTTGAGATAGTATTTGGAATTGGTCCTGAGAAATTTGTATTGGCGAGATTCATGTAGTGAAGAGATGCAAGTGGTGGGAAGTCTGGCAAAGAACCATTAAGATTTTGATTGGTTGATATGTTAAGAACCTCTAATGTGTGTATTTGAAAGATATTTTTAGGGAAAAAACCATTCAAATCACAATTACTGAGATCTAGGATGGTTAAATTGGAGAAATTCGCAAAGGAATCTGGCACTATGCTTGACAAATTGTTGTTGCTCAATTTTAGAACAGATAGTGCCTGAAGCTTAGCTAGTGAAGAATCAATAGGTCCAGAGAGATTGCATGATGACATACTCAAAACTCGGAGCCTTTCCAATGAAGATAAGGCATGACCCCATTCGTCTCCGCTGGCTGATATTGCTACACCATCTAGATACAATTCTGTGATATCTGTGAGGTTTTGCATAAGCATTGCTATATTTGGCTCCTCAAGTTTTAAGCTGTGATTTGAAGTAACCGAAGAAGACAAATCAAGAGTAGCCAACTTTGTGAGGTGAGAGATTTCTTTTGGGAGCTGTCCTTGAAAGGCAGCATTTGACAAGTTTAGATACCTCAAATTCTGCAGTTGATGCAGCTCTCGAGGAATCACAGAATGGAAGTTATTGAAAGCCAAATTCAGACTTTCTAGATAGTGCAGGCTGAAAAGAGCACTTGATTCATCAAGTCCTTGTGAGATAGACTCACGACTAAGATCAAGGGCTATAACATGTCCATCTTTGCATGTTACACCATGCCATTGGCAACAATCATCATCACTTTGGTTCCAATGAACAAGCTTTGAGGATTTTATGGAGTTGAATATCAGGTTGTTTTTCAAATGGAGCAACAAGGAATGCTGATGGCCTAGACAGTGGCCATTCACCAAAAAATTGTTACTGCTGGAATTTATTAAACTGATTGGTATAATGAAAAGCCAAAAAATAATGTGTGGTTTCATAGTGAATTATGAGAATGATGCAGTAATGGTGTTATGTTAATAACGTATCATTTTCTCCTTTTATAGAGACTGCATGCAACAATCAGCTTGACTGTTGATTTGAGCATTCAACCCAATTTGACCCGTAATTAAGTCTTCTTGGTACCGCCCACAAAACCATAAGTTTTGAAGTCTTGTTCTCATTATGCTATATATTGTCAACAAGTCAATATTTGAACCTTTCTCTTGAGAAGAATTAGTGGTGAGTGACTGACTAACCCATTATTGTTCATGGACATGCATGTATACGTTTTGATATGAATGACTTGTTTCAGAAACATTATACAATTCAAGTAAATTTGCTCTTCATCTTTTTATTGTATTAGATAGTCTAACCCATTGTGTATTTTAACCGACAAAAATTTGAAATCAAATAATTGAACAAACAAAAAGACATTGTTTATGGTCCTGAACTAAAACAAATAAAATAATGTAGCAATGTTAATTAGTTATCGTAAGTTATTTCTCATTATAATTTGTAATTGCGTGTAATTATTGATATTATTAAATATAGTATGGAATGCAATAGAGAAAGGCAAGAAGCCAATTTTATGACATGTTTCAGAAGGTTCGAACAAATCAAATCTGTAATATCGTGCTCTAAATTGAGGCATAATAGAAAATTTAGAAAGAGTAACAATATCATTCATGGCAAGAGAAACATAAACTGATTATAAAAAAATGTCACATTCCTAGAAATGCAAAACAACGGTTAGAGACATCATAACACATAAATCCCTTGTGAGTGTGACTATACCCCATGAATGCACATTGAACACATTGTGCTCCAAACTTATACTTTTCAAATGGAGATAAGTGAACAAAACACACACACGTCTGAAACCTTTGGGGGTTAAAATCTCTTTGAAATTTTTTGAAGGTAAGTGAACAAGTTCTTTACCGAAAATTTCGTTCGGCAATTTCTTTGAAAATGGTCAAGGATAAAATGGAGATTAAAATTTTTGGGGGTGCCAGGTTAGATTTTAGTGGTGGCAAGAAAAATTCTCTAGATTAGATCGTAGGTCCTTATTAGTGGTCTGACTTAGTTTTGTTGAGTATCAAGTGTGAGGAAGAAGTCTCACATTGATTAAAAAAAAAAAGAATAAACATTATATAAGTGAGAGAACTCTCACACCTATCATTTTAAAATTTTATGTGACATATGTGACTCTCACAAAGATGTGATCTAAAATAAATGTTTCATCCTCGAAATTTTCTCTAACAAGTTTCATTTCTAATGTCAAAAATTTAATTTATTTAATTAAAATACTAAAAATTTAAATAAATTAAAAAGAAAATAAAGCCCATGTTTTACGCAAATTTTATGTTAAGTATCTCTCACTCTTGTGGCGATTCAACAACGTCTGATTTGATATTTAGTCGTACCATAGAATAAAATCCTTCGCTAACCAACCACAACAGTTGGTCGACATAATATGGGTTGGATTACTTTCTAGTCTATTAAATGTACTGACCTCATTATATATTTTCCACCACTTATGTTGTCTACTCAAGACAAATAATTCTCACTTTCTTTGGTTTCATACAAATAATTTCTCTTTTAACAAGATTGAATTAGTAGTTTTAAACGTCTCAAATACTCTTTAAAATTTTGTTTATTCTTTTGGATACACACTACATGAAATATCATTAAAACAAATTAGATTATTTATTAAAATCTTGTTACTATAGACAATGCAAAAAAAAATTAATCTAAGGGAGCCAAAAGAAAAATATAGTTCAGACATATAATATTAACATAATTAATGTAAAAGAGAATTTTTAGGTTAGCTTAAGTGTTTATAGCATAAAAATAAAGACGTTTGGGGTTAGAGATTTTTTGTGAATTTAGATATTGAGATTAAATAGAATTGGTGTCTTATCTTTGGTAATTTTGATGAGATGTGATTTTTTTTCTTGTTATGTTGTCACTATTATCTTCGGTTTTACGGTTAGTAATGTTTATGATATTATTTATTTAGGTGATTCTCCTTCTTTTTTTTTTCTGGATCATATTTTGGCATAGTTTTTCTCTCATCTTTGGATGACCAAAGTTTCTAGCCGATTTAATATCTTTGGATGGATATTGATTTGTAATAGACTTTTGACAAAGGTGGAATTGCCAAAACGTGACATTTTGATTAATTTTAATGATTTCTTTTTCCCTTCTTGTTTAGAGGTTGAAGAGGATTTATATCACCTTTTCTTTGGTTGTTCGTTTACAAATGTGAGGTGGAAGATGCTACTTTGGCTTAGATTGGTAGATGAATCTTTGGTTGTTTCGGTCTTGGACTGTCTTTGTTGGTTGGATGTTATGTGTAGTGAGGGTGGGTCGTTGGATTTGGGGTTGTTCTTTGGTATAATTTTTTGTTGGATTATGTGGAAGTGTAAGAATGATGTGATTTTTAATGGGTTAGTAGTGTCCTCCTTTGATGGTTTAGTGTTGATAAAATCTCTTTCTTGGAATTGGTTTAGTGTGTTTTTTAGAGATATTTGTAATGGATCGCGGGATGATTGGTTTGTAGATCTGAGACCTTTCTTATCTTGAGTTTTTTTAGTTTTGGTAGGTTTTGTTGGGAGGTGGATGTATATAAATAGTAGGTACTCTGAATTATCAATATGTTGGACTTGATTTTTTCAATACAACCCTTGCATCCAACATTATTGAGCTTGGTGTGCATATAAACGATGGGTGGCCCAAATCGGTAAGTTCTTGATACCATAATAGAATTAGAGTTTAACCTAACACATCCCTACAAAATTGGCTTATAAGGTGAGAGGTGTCACTAAACTTTTTGTGGGGGCCATCTTTAACCAATGTAGAACTTGGGTTTTCCCAATAAGATCTAGGCAGGAAATTTCTTCTGAATTGTTTGTGGATGGCATTTTTAGAAAGTAGGATCAGGGTATACGAAGACTTTTTGGAATGACTTGAGGATTAGGAATATGCCCCCTTAAGGATAGGTTTTTTAGGTTGTTATTCATATCTGATTATCTTGAGTAGAGTGTGAGAGAGATGGGTATGTTGGTAGAAGCGGTCGTTATTTGGAATTTCAAATCGAGGAGGTATTTCTTTATCTATGAGAAATATGTTGCTGCACAATTATTTCCATCATTGGAGGAAATATTTTCTCCTTGGAGAGAGATATATAGGGGGTTTGAAATTTTCCAGGGAAGACGTCTTTCCGATGCCCTACGCATCACTATCTTTTTCTTTCTTCTTTTTCTTCTAACAATGTCTCCTCCTCGGGTAGTTTGTCTTTGCCCCATATTTGGATTAGTTGAACGCTTTCTAAGGTGATTGTTTTTTCTTGTCAGCTTCTGCTTGATAAATTTCCCCCTAAAGAGAATTTATTCAAGAGAAAAGTGATTGTAGACCATGTTCAATGGTCATACCATGTGCCCATTTTGCAGTAGTTCGTGGAGTCGACTTCTCTCTTGTTTTCCACTTGTGACTTAGCTAGTATTGTCTTGTATATATTTTTATATGGTTGGGTGACATATAGTTCTTTCTAGATACCCTAACCTTATCTTTGAAAATTTCCTATTTTAGATGTCAGACCGAAGTCAAAGGGGTCTTTTATGATTTGGACCTTCTAGAGGGCCCGTAAGGTGACTAATTTTTCTAGTACTTTATCAAGCATGAAAGAAGTGGTGGCAAAAAAAATTGGCTTGAAAATAATTCGTGGGTAGAACAAACGAGAACTCTTAGAGCACCTCCAGCGGAGGTTTTTAAACTCAGTTCGCCAGCATGGATTTTAAAACAACTCTGCCTTTAACAACAAATTGCCATTGGAGTTGGCCAGCATGGAGGACCGTTGCATTGTGATGCAACGTTGCTTCAATTATAATAATAATAAACATAAAAAATAATTAATTTTAAAGGTTTTATTTTCTTTTCTTTTCTTTTTATTTTTCTTATGTTATTTTAATAATTCTTTTGCTTTTAAATATGATAATTTAAATTTTTTATATTCAAATATTTAAATTTAATGTTAAATTTTAATTATCATTTTAAATTTTCTATTTCAACAATTGAGATTAATTTTAATTATCATTTTAACTTTTATGTTTAATTTAAATTTTATTTATTTTATATTAATTTAAATAATTTAAATTATTATTTTAAATTAAATAAAATTTAGTGTGAATAAAATATTAATATATAATGTAAAATTGTGGGACCCAATATAAGTTCTTTAAAATTGCACCACTGGAGTGAAAAATGGAGTGAATTGCTTCAAGATGATATGGCTTAATAGGTCCCACAAAGAACCCAAATATGAGTAGCACCATTGGAGATGCTCTAACGCCTTCACATAATAACTTTATAATCATATCCATCAGCTTAATCAATACTACGCATTCACATAATAACTAATCATATCCATCAGCTTAATCAATACTACGCATTCACATAATAACTTTAGAATCATATCTGTCAGCTTAATCAATACTAGATCGAGATCTATGGCCAAGTTGAGAGTGCGCTTTTGTTCTTTCTTTCCTGGTGGCTTTTGATGCGAATTTTTTGTTGTGTTAACAAAGAAGAGAGATATTTGTCTATTTAATGAGAATTTAGAGAGAAAAAATTAGAGTATATTTAAAACTAGAGAGTCTACATGTCATTTTAATAAATCTTAATGAAGATATTTGTAATTTCTCTAATATTTAAAGAACTATTGGAAAGAATTTAATAAACTAAAAGCAAAACATATCGCAATGAGACCAAGTCATTATGTAACTCAAAAACAAAAAAGATAGGACAGAAATTTGTTTGGCTATAATGTATGGTCCCAAGAAGACTTAATTACGTGTGAAATAGGGCTGAATGATCACATCAATATTTAGCGGCATGCAATCTAATATAATCTATAAAAAGAGAAAAAGGTTACGTTATTAGCATAACACTACTTCATCACTCTCAAGCCATTAGTCACACACTGCTCATAACTCACAATGAGAGCACACATAATCTTCTGGCTTTTCTTTATACCATTCAGCTTAATTAATTCCAGCACTAACAATTTTGTGGTGAATGGCCTCTGTCTTGGCCATCAGCATTCCTTGTTGCTCCATTTGAAAAACAATCTGATATTCAATCCCTCTAAATCCTCAAAGCTTGTTCGTTGGAACCAAAGTGATGATGATTGTTGCCAATGGCATGGAGTAACATGTAAAGATGGACATGTTACATCCCTCGATCTTAGTCATGAGTCTATCTCGGAAGGACTTAATCACTCAAGTGCACTTTTCAGCCTGCACTATCTGGAGAGTCTGAATTTGGCTTTCAATAACTTCCATTCGATGATTCCTTCAAAATTGCATAAGCTGCAGAATTTGAAGCATCTGAACTTGTCATATGCCGGCTTTGAGGGACAGGTCCCAAAAGAAATATCTCACCTCACAAGGTTGGTTTCTCTTGATTTGTCTTCTTCAATTACCTCAAATCGCAGCTTAAAACTTGAGAAGCCAAATATAGCAATGCTTATGCAAAACCTCACAGATATCACAGAGTTGTATCTAGATGGTGTAGCAATATCAGCCAGCGGAGACGAATGGAGTCATGCCTTATCTTCACTGGAAAGGCTCCGTGTTTTGAGTATGTCATCATGCAATCTCTCAGGACCTATTGATTCTTCACTGGCTAAGCTTCAGTCGCTTTCTGTTCTAAAATTGAGCCACAACAATTTGTCAAGCACAGTGCCGAATTCCTTTGCAAACTTCTCTAATTTAACAGTCCTACATCTCAGTAGTTGTGGTTTGAATGGTTTTTTCCCAAAAGACATCTTCAAAATACATACACTAGAGGTCATTGACATATCTGACAATCAAAATCTTAAAGGTTCTTTGCCAGACTTCCCACCACTTGCATCTCTTCACTACATGAATCTTGCCAATACAAATTTCTCAGGACCACTTCCAAATACTATCTCAAACCTGAAGCACTTATCAACCATTGATCTATCTTACTGCCAATTTAACGGAGCACTTCCGAGTTCAATGTCAGAACTAACCCAACTTGTTTATCTAGACATGTCTTCCAATAACCTCACAGGTCCACTCCCTTCTTTCAATATGTCCAAGAACCTCACATATCTGTCCTTATTTCTCAATCATTTGAGCGGGGATTTGCCGTCCAGCCATTTCGAAGGCCTTACAAACCTTGTCAGCATTAATTTAGGGTTCAATTCTTTCGAGGGAAACATGCCCTCATCTCTACTAAAGCTCCCTTATTTGCGAGAATTGAAACTTGCCTTTAATCATCTGGGTGGTCTCTTAGGTGAATTTGATAATGCATCATCTCCTGTATTAGAGATACTTGATTTGGGAAGCAATAACTTTGAAGGAAATGTTCCTATCTCTGTCTTTAACCTTAGAACACTTCGTGTCGTTGATCTTTTTTCCAACAAGTTCAATGGTACAATAAAATTGGATGTCATTCAAAGGCTACACAATTTAACTACATTAGGTCTTTCACATAACAATTTGTCGATTGATGACAACATCAGAGATGATCATGATTGGTCACCCTTTCCAGAGATAAGATTTGTTATGTTGGCTTTCTGCAAGTTAAAGGCAATCCCAAGTTTCTTGAGAAATCAGTCCACATTATTACATCTTGACCTATCTGGAAACGAGATTGAAGGATCAATACCTAACTGGATATGGAAACTTGAATCTCTCAGTGCATTGAATCTTTCCAAGAATTATTTGACTAATTTTGAAGAAAGAAATTGGAATGTAAGTTCTAATCTTCTTGAGGTTGATCTTAGTTCTAACAGACTCCAAGGGCCTATTACATTCATCCCAGAGTACGCAATGCGTTTGGACTACTCGAACAACATGTTGACTTCTATCGTACGGCCAGACATCGGAAACTATCTCCCTTACATACAAATATTGAGTCTTTCAAACAATAGTTTTAAGGGAGAAATTGATGAATCTCTTTGCAATGTTTCAAATCTTAACATGCTAGATCTTTCCTACAACAACTTTGATGGGATGATTCCCAATTGTTTTGCAACACTGAGTAGCAAACTCAGGATGTTGAACTTTGGAGGAAACAAACTCCGAGGCCATGTCCCTGAAACTATATTTCCAAATTCATGTGGACTAAGATATTTGGGTCTAAACGACAATTTCTTGGAGGGGAGCATACCAAAAACTTTGGTCAATTGCAATCAACTAGAAGTTCTAAACCTTGGAAATAATGCTTTAAGTGATGGATTTCCATGTTTCTTGGGCAATACTTCCACCTTGAGAGTCATGGTTTTAAGGTCTAATAAGCTCCACGGGTCTATTGGGTGCCCGTATAGCACAGGTGATTGGGAGATGCTTCATATTGTTGATCTATCATCCAATAACTTTAGTGGAATGATACCAGGAACCCTGTTAAACAGTTGGAAGGCAATGATGCGTGATGAGGGCGCATTTGGGCCTGAATTTGGCCATTTGTATTCTACAATCATTGATAACAACAATCCTCCTGTGAGTTTGAAAGTTGTGTTACCATATATGAACAAACATCTAGCAATGAAATTTGTTAAACTTGTTGGAAACATGTCCCGCTCTATTCTTGACCAGCAATTTGCAGATTTCATTACATTGGACCTTTCTCGTTATCAAGATTCGGTTATTCTTGTCTACAAAGGCCAGCAAATGAAGCTTTCCAAAATTCAAATGGCATTCACTTATGTGGACATGTCAAACAACTATTTGGAGGGGCCAATACCTAAGGAGCTAATGCAATTCAAGGCACTTCATGGTCTGAACTTGTCACATAATGCACTTACGGGTCATATACCATCATCTGTGGGGAATTTGAAGAATCTCGAGTCTTTGGACTTGTCAAACAACTTCTTCAATGGAGAGATACCTCAAGGGCTCTCAAGTCTATCTTTCCTAGGATATCTTAATCTCTCGTTCAATCACTTGGAAGGGAAAATTCCTTTGAGTACACAAATCCAAACATTTGATGCAGATTCCTTTGAAGGTAATGAAGGGTTATGCGGTCCTCCACTAATCAAAAATTGCAGCGAAGATGGAGCGCAAGGGCTGCCACCGTCTCATTCTCAAAATGAGAATTCAATTGATTGGAACTTCATAAGTCTAGAGTTGGGATTTATTTTTGGCCTCGGAGTTTCCATTCTACCCCTTATCTTCTGGAAGAAATGGAGGTTGTGGTATTCCAAACATGTAGATGTGATGCTTTACAGGATCATCCCACAGCTGGATTTTGGGTTTGAAGACCACAAAGGGAAGATGTATAAAGTTTTGAGGTGGAGGTACTGATTGCTAAACTCAATGGTCCGATGTTATAGCTCGCGTTCTTCTATATTTTGGTGGATTTTGCACTTCTTCATCTTTTCTAGTTTAATAGTAGTATTGTCAAAATCAGAATTGACTGGATTATATATGTTAATCTGGTTGAACCTAGTGATAAGTCTAATAACTACTGTTTCTAATAATATTATTTTTATAATCTTTCACTGTTTACGCTGTAGGTGTAAAAAATTATGTAAAAATAGCATTTTTCATTTTTTAAAGTTCAACTACCTGTTTAGTTTTGTTCACAATTTTGGATCAATAGCTTTTTTAACTTTCTAACTTTAAACTCAATTAACGAAAATCAACTGAGCTATCTCACCAAAATTTATAACAAATAAAATTTGTTTTAAAATGATGTTAATCTCATTTTTCATAATGAATGATTATTATTTTTCAATTATATTTTTTAATTATTATATTTTATAATACTTTCTGTATATTTATTAGTATAAATTTAATTTAATAAAAATACAATATTTTGTGATAATATTATTATATATTTGATTTTACTTTTAATATAATAAAATTAATAATTACTATAATTACGTTATTAATCAATTAAAATCAGATTTAATATGAATTTGAAAAACATATAAATTATTATAACCACTAATCATTTCTTTAATTTAAAATATTATATTTATTATATTTCCTATATCATAATCATTTCTACTATTACAATCTCACTTTTAAAAAGATAATATTGGGAACATTTATTTTTTGAGAAAATCTTCAAACAATTGAATTTGTTCCATCCATTGAAAATATTTATTTAAAATTTTAATTTATTTTAAAATTAACTATTATAAAATATAATGTAACATTTTATAATTAGATGGTGGAAATTTCTTCACACACCTAGCGATTTTCTCCCACACCTTTGAAAAACTAAAATATCTTTCGTAAGTGCACTTACGAATTCACCTTATCAAGTGAATATGTAAGTGCACTTATGTATTGACCTTTCTGGGTGAATTCGTAAGTGCACTTATGAAGTAATTTTATTTTGTACATTTTATTTTTTTGAACGTTGGATTTGAAAAAAATAAGATTATTTCATAAGTGCACTTATGAATTCACCCAGAAAGACCAATTCGTAAGTGCATTTACGAAACATTTCCTGAATGTGTTAAACAATGTTTAAAACAACAATGATTTTTGCTATAAGTCACATTATATTTCCGATTTCAAAAATTCAAATAAGGAGCATTCTATATACGCAAACCATGTAAATATTACTATGTGATAGGAGAAAAAATGTCAGAAATATCAAATTATATAAATTGTTCTGAAAGTAAGAGCGGTCAAATTATTACAAATAAAAATGACAAAATACAAGGCTATTGTGTATGTCTAATCCTAACCCTACGCCCTCCTTTGTCTGTGGTAATTAGTTGTACGCTCTGCCTCGGCGATAATCCTCTCCATCACGGCAACGACATGGTCACCGCCCTCACACACAATCTCTGCATCCAACGACTCTCGTCCAAGCTGGAGGATACGTTGACAGATGGGCACTAGATCAATGACATGGTTATCCTCGGTCTGCTCATTCTCCAGGAGCTTCTCACGTGCTGGCCTAGGTGGATCTCTAGGACCATCCGATGTCATGAAAAGTGTGACACTCTATAGAACCATGTCACGTAACCCTCAACATAGTGTCACATCTGGGACACCCGCATCATCATATACTCCTCTGTCACAATATGATTCTCCATCTAGGACGCACGTCATCGAGAGCCCGCCGTGCCATGGTGTCGGGAGCATCCTGAAAAGGAGATCTAGGTATGATATGCACATAGCCAAAATGGCGCATAAACCTCTCTGGAAGATATCTGACCATCATGTTAAACCCACAAGCTAGCCACCCAGAGTATAATAAGATGGGATCGAATGCCACAACCTCCCTGTAGTCCGCAAATGGAGTCCAGTTAATGTCGCCATGGGCAGTACGATCAAGGAACACCCGGTAGGGAAGCACTTTTTGGTTGCCCCTGTTGAGAATAAACTTGGCAGCCCTTGGCATGGCGGCCTGATAGTCGGGATCTTTGGTGTAACCATGGATGCAGTGAACGTATGAGATAATCTAACTCTACATAAACAAAAACATCATGTGTAAGTACAAATAAATTAAAACTAATTAAAATTTATCGTTAAAATAAAAATGTACCGTCAGGAGTGTGCACGAGCCTGGGCCTCCTCCTACGCTACCTCTACCTCCGGTACCTGCTCCTCATGTACACCAGAGGTAGACGACTCGTGGAGACGACTCCTCTTGACGGTGCGAAAGGTGAAGTTATCTCTAGTTGTGCCCTTTCCGCCCTTGCCCTTTGCTCTCACTCTCGACGAGCCGACCCAGTCTGACTTTGCCTGCCATGTCTCAAACGTGCCATCTGGTTTTGGTTCTCTGTCATTTTCTTGAAATAAACCATTATAATTGTTAGGTTACTAATTTAAAAACAACTCAGACAACAATTCGCAAGTGCACTTGCGAATTCACCCATCCTAGGTAAATTTGCAAGTGCACTTGCGAACTCCCTCTAGGATCACTTCGCAGATACACTTGCGAAACCCCTTCGTCCAGACAGTTCCAAACCCAGAAAAATCAGTCCCAAAACACCCTAAATTCCTTTTTTTTTTCATCCAATACAACTACATTTACCTACTATTACTTCATACACTATTTAATTTCTACAACCTATAATAATCTTATAAAAATTTACATTTTGAAAAGAAAAAAATTGAAGAAAATTTATACAACTTTGAGCTTGGATTTGATTTTGGAGGAGTTTAAATGAGTTAGAATTAGTTGAAATGAGAAGAAGAACTTGAATGGAGTGAGTTTGAAGTGATGGAAATGTTAGGGTTTGGAGTAGAAAGATTAAAATTTGAGTGTTTTGAAATGAATAGGTATTGGGGGTTATTCTGTGTGTTTTCTAAAACAACACGCAGACTTCGTAAGTACACTTGCGAAGTACATCTCTTAGATTAATTCGTAAATACACTCACGAAACCTAAAAATATTTTTTGTTTTTATCATAAATAAAGAAGAACTTATGATAGATAAATATCCTCATAAAACTCATTAAACTCTAAGAATGTCAAAATGTTCACTTAAAAAATCAAAATAAAGATATTTTAGTATATAATGGAAAAAATGTCATTGTTGAGTTAATTATTTTTGGAAATGAATTAGTGAGGAAAATTCACTTATTGTATTATTTAAAAATACATTTTAGTAAGTGATAAAGATAGTACTAGTACTAAAGCAGCTGAGAGTCCTGAAAATACTTTTAAATGAGTACATGAATAATGATGACGTGGACATCTATAATTTGGTCTATTGACACTAACTAATCAAATTAATAGACAGTAGCTGGCAGCGAAACTAGTTTCATGCATCATTCCCAACTTTCCAATTGTTCAAAAAACAGTTGACTCACCATATTACTAGTTTTTCTTAACTAATTAATAATTCAATTACCATCAACTACACAAAAACAATGGACTCAGTTTAGAGATTTTGTTTAATAAATTTTTCTGCACCATGTAAGAGCTGATTCTGGAGTATTTTTACTAAAATATCTCTGTAAAATATCGGATACTTCGGAATTTCTGATACATATTAAAAAATTTGTGAGGAATATCTGAAATTGTGAGAAAGTTATAATTTTACTGTTTTTATTAAAAATTTCCGTAAAATTCAAATTTCTAGTACAGTATATTTGAAATTTTCGGAATGCAAAATTAGTTTAAATACATACTGAAAATTCTAAATTTTCGATTCCAAAACAATATCTGAAAGAATTTTCAGTATGTATTTTAGTTCATAATAGACCAGAAATTTGAAATTTCCGATACGGTTCCGGTACCCGAAATTTCAAGTTTTCGGTATGGTAGTCCAGTTCATAATAGACCGGAAATTTGAAATTTCCGGTACGGTTTCGATACCGAAAATTTCAAATTTCCGATAATATTGGGACTTCATTTTTTTAAAATCTTTTTCAGTTATAAATTTATACTTAAATAAAATACATAAATATAATTAATACATAGAAGCATTACAAATATAATTAATGTCATACATAGATGCATTACAAATATAATTAATGTCATACATAGATGCATTACAAATAAAATACAATCACTCCCCCAGACAGTACTGCTCAATGTCTGAACCGGTCCGCATATGCTGATTCACATCCTTTTGCAACATCAGGACAATTATTCTTCCAACGCTCTGTGACGGGAGGCAGTGGACAACTGGGTTTCAATTTTATCAGAACCCAATTATTTGTGTTGACAAAACCAACAACAACAATTGTATGACGACTTGTGTACAGGGGTGGAGGTATGAGAAGCGGAAAAAATGGCGTGCTATTACTCATGGATAAAGAAACAAAAACAACATTATATCTACAAGCAATAGGGTAACTCATATCTGGAATCGACATCCATTTCTCCCTACCCTGACGACCCAAGTATTTCACGATTAACGAATTCCTCACATAAGACACGGTGTCATAGAACACCTCGGAAAAACAATGTTTTGTATTGATGGATATGAGTATCCAACTGCCTCCTAACATCAAAACATGCATCTGTGTCTCATCCCAACGCAGTAGCAATACAACGGTAACCACAGTTTCCATCTAATTTGACATCAATAATGTCTTCGATGTATGGATGAAAGGAAGCATGAAATTATGGCAAGTACTCGCCTTTTGCATAATTGGTACAAGGTTGCCTACAAATCGACATGGTTGACGATTGACTCCCACTTGGTTGTGTGCATGACCTCTTCGTAGTCTGACTACCTTGCGAAGCTTCAACATATTTCCACTGACTTAGATCACGATGCACATCACTTTTCGTACCCTTTCTGTTCTTCTTAACTCCTCTCTTTGATGACTTATATTTCACTAGCGGTGGACACATTGAAGTTGTTGATGGATAGGCTAGGTCACATACTTTTTATCAACACCCTTTGACCCACAATATCTAGAGTACTGAATTGTTTCTTCAATTCTTCGCAGTCCTCTTCTAAATCTCACTTACTCTCTTCAGAACTCACCTCATGTTCTACAATTTGCAATTTTGTCCAAAACACATGAATTGCTTCCAAAGGTATAGGTGTTCCTAGAATCTGAAAACCTGTGAGCTGACACACACACGGTTAGCCATGTGTTGTTCTAATGTAACAACCACACCTCTTTTTGCTTGCACCAACATATTTGACTATTTCAAGTTCCTTTCCAATGAGTTGTATACACTGTCTTGAAACAAAACTGTGTAACTTAGAATAGAATGAGGTGTTATACTTGTGATCAATATTGACGATACTTTTTTGAAATGACACCCTTATGGAACCTAACTGCAACTTCAATATTGTGTTCACATCATCCCATCTTGCCCATAAATCATCACGACCTGTAGTCAACATCTTTTTCAGTCTCCAATGTGCAGACTCCATCCTAGACATCATAAACACATTACATAAACAACTCTCAATTTAATGCATAAACATAAACATATTTCATGTTAGAAGAATGTACCTGTTTGTTGTTGTGTTCCCTAAATGAGTGATTTTGTTAGTCCATGCAGAAACAAACCTTTCTTTATATGGTCTTAACCATGTTTCTTTCACATAGTACTTCACAAATTTAGGAATATCACCGCAAACACTCCCAAAATGGTTCAGATGTACATCAAATTCGTCTTCTGTATTTGAATACATCATGTTGTTCCATTGATCCATGACATGTTCTTGTCTATCTGATTTCACATACTCCTTACACTTCATGCTAACGTTTTTTGAAATATGAAACGTACACAACATATGAGAAACATTTGGATACACCGACTCAATGACATTCATTAATGCAAGCTCCCGATCTGTCACCATGACATTTGGTAGCAACGTCTCAGAACAAAATTACTCTTTCAGCCTCTCTAGCGCCCATGTGAAGTTCTCTTCCCTTTCATATTCCAAATAAGCAAAAGCAACTAAAAACGTCAATTTTGTTGATGTAACACTAACAACCTCAAGCAGTGGTATTTGGTACCTGCACTACTAAAAAATGCAAACGATTCAGCAATCAACTCACTCAACATATTTTTAAGATGTGATGAAATTAAAATTAAATTTTTTATCTATTTGTTTTGTACGTGCAATCAAAAATCAACACCATCGAAGACATATTCAACAACTTCACAGAATCAGCGTGTGTCCAGAAGATATCAGCCACCATATCTGAGTTATCCTTATTTCTATACCAATACAAGTATTTCTCTTGGTGAACATAACCCAATAACATTTGCATTTATGTCATTTCACCTCTCTTGCTCATTCTGTATGTTGCTCTAGCTTTATATATCTGGGTAATACTCGTGAGGTTTTCTGGATCTTTGTCTTTCAAAGCAGAAATGATGTACCTTGGAGCCATGTTGTACTTCGTCATGTCATTCACAAACTTTCTTTCTTCCTCTTTTAGACGGCCCAAAATGTCATGGCCTACCAATTCTTTGTCTAGTTTATGATTGTGCATCCCGCATCTTACCACCACCACTCGGAACAGATCTCAGCCTAAATGGATATTTAACCCTCATAGAATAATTTCCATCAAAAGGGGTTGCAACTTCATTTTTCTTTTTGTAATTACCTCCTCTGTCACAGCCCATAATCAATTTACTCTTCCTCCCAAACATACCATTAACAGAGTCGGATCAGATAGTAACAACAATACCATGAGTTTTTCCAATTGACTGTGCTCATTCAAGAACTTTCTCTCGTGATTCAAAAATCTTGCAATCACATTAACGTTTAATTAGCTAAATTAGATCAATTTTGAAAAGAATATAAAAATGCGTATAAAGTCAAGAATAGTGTATTGGTGATGAAGAGTACTGCACAAGATCAGTACATGAATCTGTAGAAAAAGCTGAAGCATCCGATTCAGGATCACAAATATATAACATTGCATATGTCATACCGGAGATTTTAGGCTTCACGAAATTTTTGGTATACCGGAAATACATAATTTTCTATATTACTTGTATACCGGAAATGTGAGAAATTTTTGGTACGTGAAGTATTGTTAAAAATGTACTGGATTTTTATAATTTCCGGTAAATCGCACCGGTAATTTGTAAATATCTGGTATGTTGGTATCAGAAATTTGTAAATTACAAAGAATTTTTGGTATGCGTCAAATATCAGTACCGAAAATGTGCTCTGATGTACTGAAAATTTAGTATTTTGACAATTTTTTCAACGGTAAATTTTTTTTAAAAAAAAAAAGTCATTTTTTTAATAAATAGAATAAGACGTATTTTCATAATATGAAAAAAATGAGAGTGCAAAATATAAAAATGGGGTAACAAGAAAAAATCCGTCTTTCAATTGCGACCAATTTCTATAAAGAAGTGTAAAAGGACGACCTGTTTTTTTACAAGTACGGTCATACATGAAGTAGGACAACACACTTCACCAATTAGAGAATAGTTGTGATGTTTTTTTAGTTAATTAATTATTACACCATTCAAGATACATTTATAATCAACAAATATTTTTTAAAATTTATTAAATAATTAATATATTTATATAAAATAATAACAAAATATATCATTTATTTAATAAATTTTTTAAAAAATATATTATATATAAATATATTTGAAAGATATATCAAAATTGTGTAAACATAAAAAATATGTTTTTGGATGAATTGTGATTTTGGACGTGTGTATTTGTTTATAGACCGTTATAAAAAGGGTTAATATCTATTTTCACCCCTGACATATGGAGTGTATTTGAAAAACCCCTCTGCTAAAAAAAAAGTTCCGATTGTTACCTTGACAAATTTTAAAAGTTTTATTTTTTACCTTTAGGTTGCCACATCACCTAAAAGGCTGATGTGGCTTATTGTTTTGTTACACTTGTAAGTTTTTGGTATGCCATGTCACAGTATTCCAAATAAAATGACCAGAATGCCCTTCTATTAAAATCCCTAAATATTTTGCAAAGGCACGGTTTCAATTCAGACCCTCTAAATTAGGGCCATCTTCTTTCTTGTTTGCAAAATTATTTTACAAAAAAAGCCAGTTTCAATTCAGACCCTGCGATTAGGGTTCTTCATCCCAGCAAATGGGTGTGTTTAATTTAGTGTTTCATCATGGGGAAGTTTCTGCAAGACGACCATACGTATTATAGAGGAGGTAGTGAGAATTATTGAAGGTCGGACGAAGATAAATGGAGCTTTTGAAGTTAGTCAGTTAAAGATTGGGGTTATGAAGGTTTTAGGCTATGGAGAAAGATTCCGCAAACGGATGAAGGGTTTACAAATGTTGTTGATGATGCAGGAGCTGTAGAAGTTGCTAAGCATTGGGTAGAGCACGGTGTAGAAGACATGATGACCAAGGTTCTGGTACCTAATGTTGATGACTTCAGCACCTCTAGTGGAGATGATAGTACTGGTGACTATGTTGATGTAAGCCAATGTTTCAATGACAGTGAAGAGGAAAGAGTAATTGACGTAGAAGAAGAGCAATTTGAACAAGTGGAGGTAGAAGAGAAATTTGAACAAGTGGAGGTAGTTGTTCCAGTTAGTGGGAATAGGGTGGAGATCGAAGGGAAATCATTGAGATTCAAGCGTTGTGCATCCAAGGATCCTAAAAAGATGAAAGAAAAGAGCAAAAGGGACAAGGTCAGTGTTTTGGTGCCCAAAAGTGTCTTAGGGTCTTCTTCAAAGAGGGCTACAAGGAAATGTGAAGATGTGGATTATGCTAGTGAGGAACTTGAAAGTTCAGATGCTGATGAAAGTGACATGGATGACAAACCTTCCAAGCCAAAGTATGAGAAGTACGATCGAGCTTAACAAAGACTTTCAATTCAAATTAGGTATGGAGTTCATTTCTCTTTACGAATTTAAAGATGCTATCGGGATTGGTCAAGATTAAATGGTAGAAATAAGGTTTGTTAAGAATGAGAGCTGTAGGGTTAGGGTTGAGTGTAAGAGTAAATGTGGGTTTTGGCATTGTGTAGCAAAGTGGGAGGCACCTCACTTACAGATAAAGACTTGGGTGGGGACCCACACATGTGCAAGGGTATTAAATAACAAGTCTCAATTCAAGTGGGTCTCTAAGTTAGTGGTTGAAAAGAGGAAGTCACAAGGAAAGTTAAACTGTCGAAATTATGTCGAGCTTAGAGAAATATTCATGGGCATTACCAAAGGGAAAGCTTGGAGAGCCAAATCTATGGCTGAAGAAATAATTGAAGGTGATGCAAAGGAACAATATAACATGTTATGGAGATATGCAGTTGAGTTGAGAAAACATTGTGCTGGGAACACCGTCAAAGTAAACACTGAGAGACCACATCCAACACTACCACCAAGATTTGGTAGATTTTACTTCTGTTTTGATGGATGCAAGAAAGGGTTTACCAAGGGTTGTAGACCATTTATAGGGGTAGATGGGTGTCATCTTAAGACACAATATGGAGGTTAGTTGTTAATTGCTGTAGCAAGGGACCCGAATGACCAATATTATCCTTTGGCATTTGGTGTGGTGGAGACTGAGACAAAAGAAAGCTAGAGATGGTTTATGCAATTGCTAATGGAAGACATTGGAGAAGAGAGAAAGCATGTTTTTATTTCAGACCAACAAAAGGTACAAAGTGACTTTGTTATTCACATTAGTATACAAATATGCATAGTTCTGATACTGTAGTATTTCATGATGCAATGCAACCTCCCCCAACACATGAATCACAACCTGATGCAATGCAACCTCCCCCAACACATGAATCACAACCTGCTGCTACTAATGTCAAAAAACCTTCAGCTAAGAAAAAGGCTGTGGTCGTGCCTTGGAAGCGATCAAGAAAGAGAGTCGGTAAAAGATTGAAGGAAGTGAGGAATGCCAAAAGACATGGTGGGCCTGGATCAACACCTGATGCACCTTTGACCATTGGTGATGAAACTGGTGGTAGTACCTCAAAGAAGATATCAAGGAAGAAGAGGAAGGGCATTGATCAGTAGTTGTGCACATAGTGTGCTATTTTGTAATTTCAGGCTTATTATCAGTATAGGCTTGGCTTATAGTAGGCTTTGTTATTTTGTAGGCTTATAGTAGGCTTATTATCAGTACAACACATAGTAGGCTTTGTTATTTTGTTACTTTGACTTATTATCAGTACAGGCTTGGCTTAAGTTATGTATCACAACAGATTTGCTTAACTATGTTATTATCATTTTGTATCACAGATTTGCTTAACTATGCTATTGCAACAGATTTGCTTAAGAACAGATTAACTTAGGAACAAATTTACTTAGGAACATATTTGTATCACAGATTTACTTAGTATCACAAATTTGTTACATAAGGTATTAACCTTTAGGTTGCCACAACAGAATTACATAGGTTACCATAAGGTATTCCAAAACAGTTTTACAATTCCAAAATATCATAACAGACTTACTTAACTAACCATAAAACCATAAGAGTAATATATTCCATATTCCATAAGAAAGACCTATAATTCATGAACTAAATTTTACATAGGTTACAACTTCATAGAACATAAGCAACAGCTTTAGGAATTTTTACATGAACTAACTAAGAAATGAACCAAAACACAAATAAACCCAACTAAAACATAATTCAGCTTCTTTTTTAACTCATCAATTTTTTTCTCCATGGCTTCCATCTTCAGTGTCATATCTCTCTCCAGTTTGCTCATCAGTTCTACTGAAACTACATCCGAATGGCCGTTATCACCAAAATCACCAGAAAATTCATCATCCCAAACAAATGCGTTGCAGTCATCTCCTTTACCCCAGAACTTACACTTCCAGTATTTTCTCCCAGGATTTGCAACCGATTTTGAAACAAATAACTTCATGGAGACATTGTGGCCACATTTGGGAGTTACTCTACCATTTGAAGATAAGCTTGAAGTAGAACAAATTGGTTGACTCATGTTTATGAAATCAAAGAAAACTTAAAGATGAAGAGGAGAGCAAAAGTTGTGTTGCTGAGATGAAGTAGAAGAACGTTGACGTAGAAGATGGCTTTGCAAACGAGAAAGAAGATGGCTATGGCTGCGCCCTAATTTAGAGGTTCTGAATTGAAACCGTGCCTTTGCAAAATATTTAGGGATTTTAATAGAAGGGCATTCTGGTCATTTTATTTGGAATACTGTGACATGGCATACCAAAAACTTACAAGTGTAACAAAACAATAAGCCACATCAGCCTTTTAGGTGATGTGGCAACCTAAAGGTAAAAAATAAAACTTTTAAAATTTGTCAAGGTAACAATTGGAACTTTTTTTTTGGCAGGGGGATTTTTCAAATACACCCCATATGTTAGGGGTGAAAATAGGTATTAACCCTTATAAAAATGGTAAGTTGAAAAATTAAACTTTAAAAAATGAGGAAACTTAAGTTAAAATAGTAATATAGGTATAATATAAAATGTAGTCAATAATATTATGAATAATAGGATTAAAAATATAAACTATAACTTGTATTATTGTTTATGGTGGAAAATGGTAAACAACCGCTGATCCTCCCTAAGTCTTAAAACTACGGGTTACTTGCAAGATCGACCAGTTGATCTTAAGACACGTGCTAAGGTTTTGGTATATTGTACTGATTCTGTAAGTAAAAAGGCCTTGGCCCAGAAACGGTTTCCAGAACCCAAGGAAAACAAGACAATGACTTTCCAGACACACAGAATTCCGACTGCCTGCTAACCGACTGCAGGCACTGGACTCAACAGAACACTAATTGGTGACTCGTGACCAACAATTTGCGTTGAAGTATTTTTGACGAAGGAGACAGAAGTAAATGAAAACAGTAAAGATAAACTTAAAAGTAAATTGATTGCATTGAAATAGATATGTGGTGATTCACGTACATCAAAAGCTTGAGTTACTCTTTCTTCCTTTAGCGCGGAATTGGGAAGAGTTTTGGCAAGCAGTTTGAAGGTACAAATGAACACCCTAAAATTCTAACATACATAAATGTTGAGATTTGATTTACTTGAAGTGCAAGACAAATTTGAGTTTGATATGGACAATTGTGTTTCAAGTTTTTTTAATCGATTAGTATATCGTGTTAATCAATTAGGCTTTATTGAATCAGCTTTCTTTATGCATTGTTGGACTTTTTATTGTTTTACTTTTCATCACCTACAACTTTTACTTTTTAGCTCCCTTTTGCTAGAAAGCACTAAAATAACTCATATTTATGGGTTAAAAAAATTGAGTTTGATGAGTAAAAATTTTAAAATAATTATACTAAGGATTTAATCACATTTCTTGATTATTTTCAACCTCAAAATAATTTGTACCTCCATGTCAAGAAATTTTGACAAGTATTTCCCAAAAGGAAATAACACCTTACTATATATCTATGTATGCATTGTTGTATGCGAAAGTTGGTAAATCCCATTAATAACTTATTCATTCAAATGATCATTTTAAATCATCAATTTGAGATATTCTCAACAATTTTTTCTTTGATCACATTGGTTGGTATTTTTCATCATCGTTCATTTTCGAAATAATAGACTTTCATAAACATGTGTATACTTCAAGAGTATACTGATGCTTTGTACAACTTTCTTAAAAAATCTCTAAGTTTCAAATTGGAAACCATACCTACAAAATACGTAAGGTTTCACATTTGTTGCCCATATCATCTTCACGGATCCAGGTGCATTAGCCGTAGAGGATATAAGGAGATTACATTTAGATCTTTTTACTAAACAAAAAGATTTTAAGTGTCCACTTTCTTATAGTAAGTGCATTTATATACTAGAAACTTCTCTTCTTTGAGATCTTCGTTATCCAATTTTGAAAACGTATATTCCTCGTTGGGTGCCTTTGAGCATATTCTATCTTCTTCGTTGGAAGACGTTGGAAGACGATTCTTTCAAATTTCTCTCCGAGGTTGATGTATCTCCTCCTCTTGTTTATTAAAATGTTGAAGAAACTTATTCATCTTCTTTATAGATCTTTGAACAACAGGATTGTTCATCTGATGTTGAATTTTCCAAAAACTACTTAGTATGGTCTTTAGAGGGATTTGATCAGAGTTGTATGATATGAGTAAGATGGGGATGACGATTATTTGGTTTGAATTTGTTCATATTTAAGTAGTTGAATCAACTCCTTTATGTTCTCTATGATTTCCTTCTTTCTTTATTTTTCCCGAAACTCATGAAGACTCTCATATACTTATTTAAGAGTTAGATTGAGTTTTCAATTCTTAATTCTTAGATATTTGTTAGTAAAACAGTTTCTAACAAAATTTCTTATATTAGAAAACATCCATGACTAATATCTACATCTTCTTCGACTCGTGTGTTCATCTTCTCTTGTTTGATACTTGGAGAAACTCCATATATGTTTTCTAGAATATTCCACATTTCCTTGGTGGTTTTACAATGACGAACATAAAAAATTTACTATCATCTAACATTTATTCCATTGACTGTGTGACTGTTTTAACCCATACAATGACTTCTTAAGTATACACACATGATTTTATTTTTCTGATATAACAAATCGTTTTGGTTGCTGCATAAAAATTATTTCCTTTAAACCACCATGAATAAGGGTTGTCTTCACATCCATTTGTTATAATTGTGTGTCAAGCAGAGACACTAAAGTAAGAAAAACTATAATGGAATTATGCTTTACAACATGGGTAAAAGTTCATTAAAGTCAATACATTTTCTTTATGTAAAACCTTTTGCTACAACCATTTCTTTGTACCTAGTTTCATCTATGTTCTTGAAAATCCACTTAAAACCCACAATCTTCTTATCATCTAATTTCTCAACAAGCTCACAAGTATAATTCTTGTGGAGGGATTCAAGTTCTTATTTCATTTCACTAATCCATTATAATGCTTAATCACATATAACTTCTATAGAAGATTTCAAAGTAATAATTCTGATGATTTTATTCATTGATCAAGGTACTATATATATACAAAAGAGTCCCTATAATTCCTCTTCTATTAAGGGAATGACAGCTGCACACAATAATCACATAGTTGTACAAATAAATTATTTACAGCACAAATATTTTCCTACTTAATTTAGCTAAAATATCTTTGACTTATCTTAACACCCCCACTCAAGTTGGTGCATGGATATCACACATTCCTAACTTGAACAAAGAGTCATTAAACACCTTACTTGTCACTCCTTTAGTGAGAACATCTGCTAACTGAAATTCAGATCTTACAAAAGGAAAAGAAATTATTCCAGCTTCAAGTTTCTCTTTGATAAAATGTCTATCGATTTCTACATGCTTCATTCTATCATGTTGCACAGTATTGTGCGCAATGGCAATTGTTGAAGTATTGTCACAATACAAAGTCATAGTCTCCCTTGGTTCAAAACCCAAATCTGATAGAACATTTCGTATCCATAAAAGTTCACAAACTCCTAGTGCCATGCCTCTAAACTCAGCTTTAGCACTAGACCTTGCTACTACCTGTTGTTTTTTACTCCTCCAAGTTACAAGATTCCCCCTACAAATGTAAAGTAACCAGAGGTAGACCTTCTATCATTTCTTGAACCTGTCCAATCAGCGTCGGTATACCGTTCTACCTTCAAGTTTCCATGATTTGAGAATAAAATTCCTTTTCCAGGAGTGGACTTCAAATATCTCAAGATCCTTTCAAGATCATCCATATGAGCTACCCGTGGATCATGCATAAATTGACTAACGACATTTACTGCATATGTAATATATGGCCGTGTATAAGACAAGTAAATTAGTTTTCCCAACAACCTCTGGTATTTTCCTTTGTCTATGCTGGCTGAATTTTGGCATTGAAATATCATATGATTTTGTTCAATTGGGGTATCAACAGGTTTACACCCAAGCAGTTCCGTTTCAGATAGTAAATCAAGAGTATACTTTCTCTGGCATAGAAAAATACCATGTTTAGATCTAGCTACTTCAATACCCAAGAAATATTTGAGGTTTCCAAGTTGCTTCATCTCAAATTCAGAAGCGATGTATTTTTGCAAACTAGACATCTCATCTTGGTCATTCCCTGTAACAATTATATCATCTACATAAATAATCAAAGTTATAATTTTACCTCCTCCTTTCTTCAAAAATAAGGTGTGATCAGAGTTACTTGCTTTATAGCCAAAAGCCTTCATAGACTTAGTAAACCTACCAAACCATGCTCTTGGGGATTGTTTTAATCCATATAGAGCCTTTCTTAACTTGCAAACCTTCATCTCATTTGAATCTATCATCCCTGGTGGTAAATCCATATAAATTTCTTCTAAAATTTATCCATGTAGGAAAGCATTTTTCACATCAAATTGTAGAAGAGGCCAGTCTTGGTTTGCTGCTAGTGACAAAAGTATTCTCACAGTGTTGAGCTTGGCTACCAGCGCAAATGTCTCTTGATAATCTACACCGTAAGATTGAGTGTAACCTTTAGCCACTAGTCGTGCTTTATACCTCTCAATAGTTCCATCAGCTTTGTGTTTAATTATATAAACCCATATGCACCCCACAGTTTTCTTCCCTTTTGGTAACGTCACAAGATCCCAAGTGTTATTTTTTTCTAAAGCTGCCATCTCCACAACCATTGCTTAAGTCCATCTAGGATCTGCTAAAACTTCCTGCACATTACTAGGAATAGAAATTGAGGATAATTGAGATACAAATGATGCATATGACTTAGATAACTTGTGAGATGACACATAATTACTAATGGTATATTTAACTTTGGACTGAAGGTCTGGTTCATATCTAATGGGAGGTTGACCACGGTTAGAACGAGGTGGAAGATTATATTGGACAATAATGGATTCAGTGTTAGGTGTGTTGCTGGTCTCATGGAAACTAGGGTCAATTTCATGAGAAAAGGAATCGACTTCAGAATGAACATTAGTACCTACTTCAGAATGAACATTAGTATCAACTCCATTGATAATTGTATTATCGGGAATAGAATTAGGAAATACCTCTGGAGAGTTAACTTGATATTGTGGAGAATATTGAGCTAGTTGATTATCGTCAGGGGAAACTGTATTATCTAAAGGTGATGTGTCCATATATGAGATTTATTCATTACCTGCAGAATGATCCTCACAAGATAATTTATCTTCACAAAATAAGTCAAACATGCTAACATCATGGTGATGCACTTCACTTTCATTTCCCCCTTGAAGTGTAGAATCAACATAGAAAACATTATCTTCATGAAAAGTTACATCAATTGAAATATAAATTTTTTTATATGATGGATGATAAGCACGATAACCTTTTTGAGTTGATCCATACCCAACAAAGACACATTTAAGAGCTCGTTTTTCAAGTTTTGTACGTTAATGTGGGTGTAAGTGAACATATATAACACATCCAAAAACATGAGGTAGTAAATGAACAATGGAAGGGAGAACATGATGATCAGAATCTAAGATGACCGGAATCTCTTATTCTCTCAACTCTATTGTTTTGAATGTATACAACTAACCTATTTGTATTTGATCTGGTGTCTTGATCAGAATCTAAGATGACCGGAATGATGAAGGTCATCGAGTAGTGGTTGATGAGGATGGGGTTATGTACATGCAAGGCACTCTGATGCTAAAGAAAGCAAGTGTTCAAAATGAGATTAGGAAGATATTATGGTTTTTAGAGTAAGAATTGGATACCTGGCCCTAAAAAATATGAGGGTTTATAAAATTTTCTTAGGAGGATTCTCATTGGCTGCTATCTTTAGGCCTAGATATACGGGTCCGTGAATATAGCTGAGCGAGCCGACTTGCTCCAACTGAGCGTAGGTTCCTGAAACTAGTCGTAATGTCGACCTAGAGGGGATGTTAACGAGCATAGTCTTCAAGGAGAAGACTCGGTCGATCTGGCTAACGACCGTCGAGCGGAGGAGTTCCTCCTCGGTGCGAGACGGTCAGATGATGTATGGACCATTCGCTAGTGTTGGCCCGTCATAAGACTCAAAGGCATGGTTGACCCACTATTGATTAGGGCAGTCCAGAACAGTATTAGAGAAAAATGAATATAAATCTTCTATTACAAGTGGTTATAACAATTAATATCTCACAAGTTAAACGATAAATACAATTTGTTATTAAGGACTCGTTTGTTTTATCTTTTAAAAAAACTCGTTTTCATAGTGTCACATATTTTTATTAAAAAGAATTATTTAAAAAACAAAAAAAAAAATCAAACGAATAATCTATTTAAATTATTAATTTTAAGGTGTTATTTTAGTTTTTTTTTTCATTTGATATTAAAAAATAAAAAAATCAAACGAATAATCAATTTAAATTATTATTTTTAAGATGTTATTTTAGTTTTTTTTATTTGGTATAAAAAAATTGGACATCAAAATTTTAAAAAAATCACTTAAATTTTAAGCTATTTCAAATAATTTTTTATAAAAAATACTTTTGAAATATATCTTTTTAAAAAAAAAATTGATTTCGACCATGTTTTATTTTTTAAAAACTTTTAAAAAATTAATCTTTTAATTTATAAAAAAATAAATTTTTAAGAAACATTTAATTTTTATAAAAAAAATTATAATTAAAGAAAAATTCTTTTTTTGAAAGTTAAAACATAGATACCTTAAATCAAGTCACAATTACAACGAAGAACATGTAAAAGGTTGTATATGCCAATATGGTAATGATTAGTCTAACTAGAGAAATCTGATAGTATTATAAGAATTATAAGTCAAATAAAGAAAAATTCTAGCAGCATATTTTAACCCATCTTTTCAACCTTTAGTCAACAAAATAACACACATTGTTTCTACTTTCAACTCAAAGTTACTGCTAATTATTTTAAATTTAGTTGTAAAAATATTTTGTATTAGTCGATTCATTTTATGAGTGTTTGACTTTCATTTTAATTCTATTTAAAATATTACTTATAAATAACTATAATACACTAATCATCTAAAATATTTTTCACCCACCATTAATCTCATTAAACTTTATGTGTACCTACTAATTTATTAATATTTTCTTACTAAAATATATTTAATATTAGTACTTAAAACAAACATTTTAATTAATTTTGAATAACCACAGTGGTTTTTATTATAAATCAATAATATAAAATGAAAAATTATTTTCAGTATATATGCCTTAAGTATAAAAAATAATTTGCAATATTTCTTATTATTAAAAAAAAAAATCGTTTTTTCCATACTTGAATACCAAAACAAATAACAATGCAAACAGAAAACCGCCCATTGTAATAATAACACCAGCATGCAAACAGATTATCGTTACCTCTCTCTCTTCTTTCCCAAGGTTTTCCTTTTTCACTTACCTCTCTCCCAAGTAACACACTACTATAAATCCTCTCCATCTCCCATTCATATTTCACACATAAAAAACAATACACAAAATCTTCCAAAACCTTTCTCTCTCATTTTTCCCATTATGGCCACAAATCTAGGCTCTCTCGAAACCTACAAACCCCACAACAACGACCTAGCATCTCCCCCAAACGGCACCGTTTCCACCATCCAAAAATCCACTTCTTCCACCGCCTTAGCCTCCTCCGAATCCACCTTAGGCAGCCACCTCGCACGCCGCCTTGTCGAAGTCGGAATCACCGACATTTTCACCGTTCCCGGAGACTTCAACTTAACACTGCTCGACTACCTCATCGCTGAACCCAAACTGAAAAACATTGGTTGCTGTAACGAACTCAATGCCGGATACGCTGCTGACGGTTACGCCCGGGCTAGAGGCGTGAGCGCGTGTGTTGTTACTTTCAATGTTGGTGGATTAAGCGTGATTAACGCTATTGCTGGTGCTTATAGCGAGAATTTGCCACTGATTTGCATTGTTGGTGGTCCTAATTCTAATGATTTTGGAACTAACAGAATTCTTCATCATACTATTGGTTTGCCTGATTTCAGCCAAGAACTCAGATGTTTCCAAACTGTTACTTGCCACCAGGTTTACTTTACTTTAAATCACAACTATATTACTTCATTATTAAGCCGGGATCTTTGATCAAAGATCTCGTGTGCGTGAGTTTCTGGTAGTTATTATAATATAGTATCAGATGCAATTTCACGGCTCAACTGTGACATTGCATTTGGTTATTCATGTTTTTATTTAATGAATGTGAATTTTATTGCTTGCATGTATTAAAATGGTTGATGTTTTGATTATATAGGCTGTGGTGAATCATTTGGAAGATGCTCATGAAATGATTGATACTGCAATATCAACTGCATTGAAAGAAAGCAAGCCTGTCTATATAAGCATAAGCTGTAATTTAGCAGGAATTCCTCATCCTACTTTCAGTCGTCAACCTGTTCCGTTCTCTCTATCTCCGAAGTAAGATTTTACTCATCTGTGGCTTTGTTAGATTTTGCTGTTTGTTTCAACTTTTTTTTATGGAAATCACTTTATAAAGTAGTTATAGCTTTTGACTATTTTTATTTATACTAAGGTAGCTTTTTAAAAAAAATGTGAATATGAAACAAATACTATTTAAATTGTGAATTTGTTTTGAGTGTTTTTTTAGAAAAATACTTTTGAAGTATGAATTTTCCTTATAAATGTACTTTTTGTTAAAGTGATCACTTTTAAACTTTAATCTTTTTGTTAAAAATGAAAATCTAGAAACTGGTTTGAGTTAAAAATTGTTTTGAATGGCTTCTCTTAAAAGTGATATTTGTATTTTATAGATTGAGTAATGAAATTGGGTTGGAGGCAGCAGTGGAAGCAGCGGTGGAGTTTTTAAGTAAAGCAGTAAAACCAGTTCTAGTAGCTGGTCCAAAACTAAGAGTAGCAAAAGCATCTGAAGCTTTTACTGAACTAGCTGATAAAAGTGCTTATGCATATGCTGTTATGCCATCTGCAAAAGGACAAGTACCTGAGAATCACCCACATTTCATTGGAACATATTGGGGTGCAGTGAGCACTGCATTCTGCGCTGAGATCGTTGAATCAGCAGACGCGTACTTGTTTGCTGGACCGATTTTCAACGATTACAGTTCTGTTGGTTACTCACTTCTTTTGAAGAAGGAAAAATCTATTATTGTTGAGCCTAATAGGGTTGTGATTGGAAATGGTGTTGCATTTGGGTGTGTTTTCATGAAGGATTTTCTTAGCGCACTCGCAAAGCGTATTAAGAAGAATAATACTGCTTATGAAAATTATCATAGGATATTTGTTCCTGAAGGTTTGCCTCAGAGATTTGGACCTAGAGAACCTTTGAGGGTTAATGTTCTTTTTCAACATATTCAGAATATGTTGTCTAGTCAAAGTGCTGTTATTGCTGAGACCGGAGATTCTTGGTTTAACTGCCAAAAGCTGAAATTGCCAGAAGGATGTGGGTAAGTAGTTGTTCATAGAATGTGATTTTTTTGTATCGGTCTTCAAAGTTTTATATAACGACTGTGTCGCAATTGTAAACCTTTTTTTTTAAACCTTGTTGGTTATCTTACAATTTTGGATCAATTGCTTGTAGGTATGAGTTCCAAATGCAATATGGTTCAATTGGATGGTCTGTTGGTGCAACTCTTGGTTATGCACAAGCTGTTCCCGACAAGCGCGTCATTGCTTGCATTGGTGATGGAAGCTTTCAGGTTTGTCTTGCAAATCATGACTACATAAATTACATTCAAATTCCAAATTTTAGCTTAAAATTTTATAAGTACTTTTTTTCTCCCTGTGTAGGTGACAGCACAGGATGTGTCCACAATGCTGAGATGTGGACAGAAGACCATAATCTTCTTGATTAACAATGGTGGATATACGATTGAAGTTGAAATTCATGATGGACCATACAATGTTATCAAGAATTGGAACTATACTGCCTTGGTTGATGCAATCCACAATGGTGAAGGAAAATGCTGGACCACTAAGGTAATTAAACTTCAAACACTTGACACGACACAGACACTGACACATAACAGATACCAAAACACGATTTCAATTTGAAGTGCCGATTCCATTGATTTATGTATTGATAATTGCAGGTCACTTGTGAAGAGGAGCTTGTTGAAGCAATTGCGACAGCAACAGGAGAAAAGAAGGATAGTTTCTGCTTCATTGAAGTGATTGCTCACAAGGATGACACAAGTAAAGAGTTGCTTGAATGGGGATCAAGGGTGTGTTCTGCAAATAGTCGTCCTCCTAATCCTCAGTGAACTTCACACCTTTAAGTTTCAAGACATTAAAATAATGTGATTGAATTTAGCTTTACTAAGTTGAGTTGTCTTTAAGGTCCTTTTGTAATAGGGAGAATTACTTTTGAAATGTTTGCGCGAGTTGTTTTGTTTCTGTGAAAATCCATTCATTAGGAACACGTTCTCTTAACACTTTGTCTTCTATAGGCTGAAATAGAGAAAAGTATGTTGAGATGTGTGTTTGAGAGTGAGTTGTTAGAACTCCTATTTAATAAATCGAATGATCATTTTGTTTCAACTTTGTCTAATAGAATTATTGCTCTCTTTATAGGTATATGATGAATTCTGTTATCTACTTGATTTTCTAATGTCCAATAGCCTTCTATGGGTTTTAATGTTGGATCATGCACATGTTTGGATGTTAATCCTATAAAATATCATCTTGTAGTAATAAAACATCTACTTAACCTAAATTTTTAGTATAAGAAACATTCAAATTTTGATATAACAAGTTTCCTCTCTCTAGTCCTCATGGACAAACTCATCTATAACCAAATGTTGAATCTTCATGCAGGAAATGGTGTCACTACAAGGCATTGAGCATTCCTTTTCTTGATAGACCCTAGTGAACACTATATGTCTAATCTCAATCATTCCCCAACATGGCAAAAAGAATTAAAAAATTATCCAAACAACTCATTACATTAATCTAGATCAGTACATGCCAATTTGCATAAGGACAAGTCAGTTTGAATTAGTACTGTCAATATGCATTAAACCTATATCAACATATATTAAACCAATTCAGTATGCATTTACCTTTTTGGTTTTCAAAATTACAGTCTTTTCTCTCATCTATATATGCATTACAATCTAGTTTCACATGAAATTGCAATCATCATCGTTATCATTTAGTTTTGATAATATGTCAAATTGCGTATATATTGTCAATTTACATGTATATGCATTATTTGATTTATCGCGTGTTTGTAGCTTGTCAATTGTATGAATTTATTTGCATTGTGTTGTAGCTTTGTTGTTGTAATTCATTTGAGTTTATTCGTACTCGTTTGGATCGTCTATATCTAGTGTTTGTACCATTGAGTAAACTCTCCATTCATTATCTTACTTGTTGTATCTATATATACGTCTTCTTTTTTAACCTAGCAATAGGTTAATGTATCAATATATTGAGTATTGCTTGAATCACGAGTTAGAATGCTTGAGTAAAGGTTGCAAAGGCGTATGATTCGAATCATGAAAGCTGGGGTTTGGCTCTGCCTCATTTAAGTTGAATCAAGGAAGAGCGTGATTCGAATCACAACTCTACTTGACTCGAATCATGGCCCTTTTCCTTTTTTCCGACCATTCATTCAAGTTTTTGTTTCTTTCATTAGAATTGTTACTTTATGATTTGATAAAAACCCATTGTCTATAGAGAGTGGCAACATGAAAGGTGAGTCTACCCTCTTGCACCAAAATAACTCATCTTTCTCTTTTGTTGTTTTTGTCAATGTGTGAGAGTGTCGCCCATGAGAGAAGATCTCAGAAAAGTGTGAGTTTATCTCATGATGAGCATAGCACAAGTAACATAGACAGGACTCAAAGATAGTATAATCTTAACAAAGTAAATTGTGTCAGTTGAAAGGGCCACAATTTTTCTCAGCCAAACTAAGGAGTTGAGCCTAAAATTTATAATAAATGGCTTAAACAAGTTTAATCTTGAAACCTCCAATTGAAGGATTTTCACATAAACAATTCAATTCATGTAAACATTTCAAAAGAAAATCTCCCTCACCCATAGTCATTTTAAAGAAATCTTGACTTAATAAAGCTAAACTCAATTTCAAATCTCAATTACTTAAAACCTAAGTGTATGAAATTCACTGAGGATTAGGAGGACGACTATTTGCAGAAGAGACCCTTGATCCCCATTCAAGCAACTCTTTGCTTGTGTCATCCTTGTGAGCAATCACTTCAATGAAGCAGAAACTATCTTTCTTTTCTCCTGTTGCTGTTGCAATTGCTTCAACAAGCTCCTCTTCACAAGTGACCTGCAATAAATAATCAATACAATCAATGAAACAGACACTTCAAATTGAAATCATGTTTTCGTATCGGATATGTATCAGTGTCATGTCGTGCCGAGTGTTTATGTGAGAAGCTTAATTACCTTAGTGGTCCAGCATTTTCCTTGACCGTTGTGGATTGCATCAACCAAGCCAGTGTAGTTCCAATTCTTAATCACATTGTATGGTCCATCATGAATTTCAACTTCAATAGTATATCCACCATTGTTAATCAAGAAGATTATGTTCTTCTGTCCACATCTCAGCATTGTGGACACATCCTGTGCTGTCACCTACACAGGAAGAAAAAAAAGTACTCAATAAAATTTTAAAGCTAAAATTAGAAACTGAATGTAATTTATGTATAGTTATGATGTGCATGACATACCTGAAAACTTCCATCACCAATGCAAGCAATGACGCGCTTGTCGGGAACAGCTTGTGCATAACCAAGAGTTGCACCAACAGACCATCCAATTGATCCATATTGCATTTGGAATTCATACCTACATTACGAAAGGTCGCGATGGAACCGTTATTTAAAACTTTGATGACCAATACCAAAATATCATATTCTATGAACTGCTACTTACCCACATCCTTCTGGCAATTTCAGCTTTTGGCAGTTAAACCAAGAATCACCGGTCTCAGCAATAACAGCAGTTTTACTAGACAACATATTCTGAATATGTTGAAAAAGAACATTAACCCTCAAAGGTTCTTTAGGTTCAGATTTCAGAGGCACACCTTCAGGAACAAATATCCTATGATAATTTTCATAAGCAATATTATTCCTCTTAATACGCTTCGCGAGCGCGCTTAGAAAATCCTTCATCAAAATACACCCAAACGCAAGACCATTTCCAATCACAACCCTATTAGGCTCAACAATAATAGATTTTTCCTTCTTCAAAAGAAGCGAGTAACCAACAGAACTGTAATCATTGAAAATTGGTCCAGCAAACAAGTACGCGTCCGCAGATTCAATGATCTCAGCACAGAATGAAGTGCTCACTGCACCCCAAAATGTTCCAATGAAATGTGGGTGATTCTCAGGGACTAGACCTTTTGCTGATGGCATAACAGAATATGCATAAGCACTTTTATCAGCTAGCTCAGTAAAAGCTTCAGATGCTTTCGCCACTCTTAGTTTCGGACCAGCTACTAGAACTGGTTTCACTGCTTTGTTTAAAAACTCCGCTGCTGCTTCCACTGCTGCCTCCAACCCCATCTGATTACTCAATCTAAAAAAAATTCAAATAATCACTTTCAAGAAAAGCCACTAAACAACTTTTAACTTATAAAAAAAGTTAAAATAAACAATCTTACTTTGGCGATAGAGAGAACGGAACAGGTTCTCGACTGAAAGTAGGATGAGGAATTCCAGCTAAATTACAGCTTATGCTTATATAGACAGGCTTGCTTTCTTTCAATGCTGTTGAGATTGCAGTATCAATCATTTCATGAGCATCTTCCAAATGATTCACCACAGCCTATATAATCAAAACATCAACCATTTTAATCACTTAATCAATAAAATTCTCATTCATTAAATAAAAACATGAATAACCAAATGCAGTGATACTGCACCTGATACTATATTATAATAACCACCAGAAACTCACGCACACGAGATTTTTGATCTCGACCTCTCGACTTTAATAATGAAATAATATTGTTGTGATTTAAAGTAAACCTGATGGCAAGTAACAGTTTGGAAACATCTGAGTTCTTGGCTGAAATCAGACAAACCAATAGTATGATGAAGAATTCTGTTAGTTCCAAAATCATTAGAATTAGGACCACCAACAATGCAAATCAGTGGCAAATTCTCACTATAAGCTCCAGCAATAGCGTTAATCACGCTTAATCCACCAACAGTGAAAGTAACAACACACGCGCCCACGCCTCTAGACCGCGCGTATCCGTCAGCAGCGTATCCGGCATTGAGTTCGTTACAACAACCAATGTTTTTCAGTTTCGGTTCGGCAATGAGGTAGTCGAGTAGTGTGAGGTTGAAGTCTCCGGGAACTGTGAAAACGTCGGTGATTCCGACTTCGACTAGCCGGCGTGCTAGGTGGCTGCCTAAGGTGGATTCTGATGAGGCTAAGGTGGTGGAAGAAGTGGATTTTTGGATGGTGGAAACGGTGCCGTTTGAAGGAGATGCTATGTCGTTGTTGCATGGTTTGCATGTTTCGAGGGAGCATAGATTTGTGGCCATAATGAGAAGAATGAGAGAGTTTTTGAAAAGTATTTTTGTTGTGTAATTGTGTTTGTGTGTGAGATATGAATGGAAGATGATGAGTATTTATAGAAGTGAGATTTATGTGTTACTTGGGAAAGAGGTTAAAGAAAAAACCTAGAGAGAGAAAAAAATGTAGTAACATTATGAATGTGACTATTTGAGATATGGTGGGTGGTATTACCAGGGGCGGTTTTCTATGTTTGCTTGCTCATTGAAATTCACTCTTTTATTTGTCTTGTTCTTCATGAATGGTATTGCAAATTCAAATATTTTGTTTGTAAAATAATTTGGAAGTTTATTTGATATTTTTATTGGTGTATTATTTTTATATGGTGTCTATTTTATAAGTCAAAATTGGGTTCTTTTTAGTATAATTTTAGATACTACTAATTTAAGTGGATTTTATATAAATTTAATAGGACTACATAAAATTTAAGTAGTATATAGTAAGTTTTTTTTTTTGAAAACAGTAAGGTAAACAAGATGATTTAACTTTAAAAATATGGAATTTTTTTTATATTTTTAAAAATATGGATTTTTTTATATTTTAAAAAATAATTTTTTAATAACATTTTTAAATTATATAATTTTTTTAATTTATTTTTTATAAATTAAAAGATTAATTTTGATATTTTATAGCATAATTATACATTATTAATAATTAAAATATAGTCAAATTTGTTGAAAGTAATTCATGTGTGCCGAATGGTCAGAGGTGGATCGAATCAAGTTGCTTGAAGGAAGCCGACCCAGTCGAAGAGCTTGTGTGTCGAAGTAGATTGCACATAGATTTGATTTGTTTTTTATTTAGATGTAGAATATAATAGATTTGATTTAGTCCAAATGGATATTTTGGGCTTTTATAGTTTTGGGCCTTAGCTTAGGGAGCAAGCTAACCTAAATCTATAAATAGAGGGCATAATCCCTAATTTTGTAATCAAGTAGTATTCACAGAATTTGCAGTTGCAGGTGAATAAGAAATTCTCCACAGTTTATGGGCAGAAAGAAACTCTGCAGAAAAATATTTCCTTCTTCTTCTTTTCTTTAATTGTTCATTGTCATTTTATGTGGTGATATCAATCTTGTTCATCAAGATTGATAGAAATTCATCATAGATATTTGGTGTATTTTCAACATCTGATATTAAGAGCTCCAGCTTCGATTCAAGGGAAGAACAATCAAGAACGATCAAGAACTATCGTAGCAAGCCTTCCAATTGTGAATGTAGATAACTATGAGAATTGGTGCAAGCAGATGAAAGTTTTATTCCGTTGTCAAGGCCTGTGGGATCTTGTAAAAGATTAAGTAAAAGGGTTTGAAGAAGACGCTTTAGAAGAAGAAAAGCAAGAACACACAAAATCGGAAAAGAAGATTTATAAATCCCGCTTAATAATTCATCAATGTCTGAGTCCGGACAACTTCGAAAACGTCAGTGATACAGAATCTGCAAAAGAAGTTTGGGATATTCTTGAGAAATCTTTTGGAAGCGCGGAAAAGGTGAAAGAGGTGAGGTTACAAACTCACAAGAGAACGTATGAATTGCATCAAATGGAAGACAACGAAAGCATATCTGACTTCTTCACTAGGGTTACAAAACTAATGAATCAAATCAAGATATGTGGAGAAGCATTAACAACAAGATTTGTTGTTTCAAAGATTTTGAGATCTTTGGCTCCCAAGTTCGACCACGTAGTGTTGGCTATCGAAGAAGGGAAAGATTTGTCAAAATTGACAAATGAAGAGCTTCAAGGGATGCTTGAATCTCATGAACGGAGAATGAATGACAGAGTTGCAAGCAAGACAAAGAGTGATGTAACTTTGCAGGAAAATTCAGCAAAAGAAATCGAAGGTAAAGGAAAGTGGTTTGACAAAGGTAGAGGTGGCTACAATAATTCGACTGGAAGAGGAAACCAGAACGAAGGAAATGTGTCAAATAAGAGAAGACCATATCAGGGAAACCAAACAGGTGGTGTTGCAAATAGAGAAAGAGGTGGTGGTCGAAAACCTGACAAGAGTCACATTCAATATTACAATCAACTAGGCCATCTCAACTTCAGAGACATCAGAGATTTGAAGAGAGAGAATATAATTTTAGGATTGCCAGAAATCGAGATTCCAAATAAAGTGTGTGAGGAATGTGTGCAAGCAAAGAAACACAAGAATAGCTTCAGCAAGGATGCAGGAAGAAAGTCGAAGGTTGTTCTCGAGATCATATACTCTGATGTATATGGACCAATCCAGTTGGATTCGCTTGGAGGTAATAAATATTTTGTCACGTTCATAGATGATTTCAGTCGAAAATTGTGGACTTACTTGGTCAAGAAGAAAATTGAAGTAATCGAGGTATATTCCAAGTTTAAGTCTATGGTCGAAAGGTAAAGCGGTCGAAAGCTCAAAGTTTTGAGAACTGATAGTGGTGGAGAGTATGTGTCAAAATATTTCTACAGGTTATGTGAAAAATAAGGGGTTGTGCATGAGGTGGTACCACCCTACACTCCACAACAGAATGAGACTGCAGAAAGGAAGAATCGGACTATCATGAATATAGTTCAAAGTAGGTTGAAAGGCAAGAATTTACCTAAAGAGTTTTGGGGTGAAGTTGTGTCGGCTGCAACGTATATTTTGAACAAATGTCTGATGAAGAATCTGGAAGGAATTACTCCAGAAGAATGTTGGTCTGGTGTAAATCCTAGCTTGAGTCGTCTGAAAGTATTTGGATCTATTGCACATAGACATGTGCCAGATCAGTTGAGAATGATGACAAGTCGAGTCAAATTATTCTAGTAGAATATCATTCGACAGGAGGTTACAAGTTATTCGACCTAGTGAACAAACAGATTGTGATCAGCAGACACGTGATCATAGATGAGCTTAAAGAGTGAGACTGGAGTCGAAATGTCAAGAAAGATTCTGTTTGAATTTTACTGGAAGAACCAGAAACTCAAGTCGAAAGAGAAGTTTGACAAGAGGAACCAACAGTTATAGATCAACCAAGCACAAGTCGACCTCATAGAGAAAGATGCATGCCTGCAAGGTTGCAAGATTGTATGGTTACATTAGATGATGTGGTTGATGAAGAAGGTGACCTGGTACATTATGATTTCTATGCAGATGTTAAACCAATCAATGTAGTTGAAGCATTAAAAGATTCGAAGTGGATGAAAGAAATGAACGAAGAAGTGAAATCTATCGAAGACAACAACATTTGGTCACTTGTCGAATTTTCTCAACGCAAGAAGGCAATTGATGTCACGTGGGTATACAAACTGAAGATGAATCCTAAAGGGAAGTAACTCGACACAAATCAAGGCTAGTGGTGAAAGGATTTCTCCAGAAAGAATGAATCGATTTCGATAAGGTTTTTGCACTTGTGACTTGGATCGAAACAATCAGGATGGTTGTCGGCTTAGTAGAAATAAACAGTTTGCATATATGTTAGATGGACGTAAAGTGTGTATTCCTGAATGGACCCTTAGTTGAAGAAGTCTATGTTAAACAACCAATCGGGTTTGTGAAACATAACAAAGAGAGGAAGGTGTACAGGCTTCATAAATCCCTATATGGATTGAAGCAAGCTCCAAGAGCTTGGAATAAGAAGATTGATAGCTTTATAAGGGAGAAGGAATTTATGAAGTTCACAACGGAACATGGAGTATATGTAAGAAAAAGCAATAGTAAATTGCTTATACTGTGCCTCTATGTCCATAACTTGTTAATCATAGGTAGCTGTAAGAAGAAGATTGAAGACTTCAAAGGAGATCTTAGCAAGGAATTTGAAGTGTCTGATCTAGGTGACATTTCATATTTCCTTGGCATCGAATTCTACAAGACTAGTAGAGATTTGATGATGCATCAAAAAAGATATGCAGAAGAAATTCTCAAGAGATTTGAGATGGACGAATGCAATTCGACTTCGACACCTGCAAAACACGGACTGCAACTGTCGAAAGACCCTGAAGAGGATGATGTCGACCCAACCCAATATAGAAGACTTATTGGGTCCTTAAGATACCTTTGCCATAATAGGCCTGACTTAGCATACAGTGTTGGTATGGTAAGTAGATTCATGCAGAATCTGAAGGTATCTCACTTAGCAGTAGTGAAGAGAATATTGAGGTATTTGAAAGGAAACTATCGGCTGTGGCATTTTGTTTCCTGCAGCTGATAAAGGAAAATAATGCAAGTTAGTGGGGTACACAAATTCGAGTTGGTGTAGTGACTTTGAAGATCAAAAATCCACAACAAGATATGTGTTCATGTTAGGTGGTGCGCCAGTTGCTTAGAGTTCGAGAAAGAAGCTAGTTGTGGCATTATCATCATGCAAAGCAGAATACATATTTGCTTCTCTTTGCGCATGTCAAACAACTTGGATGGTGAACTTGGTCGAAGAAATCACAGGTAAAGATCATGGAGCAATTACCATGAAGATCGACAGCATGTCAGCTATCAATTTGGCAAAGAATTCGATAGCACATGGTCGAAGCAAGCACATCGAAATGAGGTTTCACTATCTTCGAGAGCAGGTAGAAGATGGGAAGATGAATTTGGAAAACTGCAAAACTGAGAATCAGATTGCGGACATTATGACGAAGGGTGTGCAGGTCGAAGTATTTCGAAGACTAAGAGCAATGATGAATGTAGATAGTTTAGATACAATGAATTAGGTGGTGTCTTGAAAGTAATTCATGTGTATCAAAACTATGTGTGTGTCGAAGGGTCAGAGGTGGATCGAAGCAGGTTGCTCGAAGGAAGTCGACCCAGTCGAAGAGCTTATGTGTCGAAGCAAGTTGCACAGAGATTTGATTTGTTTTTTATTTATATCTAGAATATAATATATTTGATTTAGTCCAGATAGTTATTTTGGGCTTTTATAGTTTTGGGCCTTAGCTTAGGAGCAAGCTAACCTAAATCTATAAATAGTATTCACAGAATTTGCTGTTGCAAATGAATAACCCTTAATTTGGGAGTAACCCTTAATTTTGTAATCAAGTAGTATTCACAGAATTTGCAGTTGCAAATGAATAAGAAATTCTCCACAGTTTATGGGCAGAGAGAAACTCGGCAGAAAAATATTTCATTCTTCTTCTTTTCTTTAATTGTTCATTGTCATTGTATGTGGTGATATCAATCTTGTTCATCAAGATTGGTAAAAATTCACCATAGATATTTGGTGTATTTCCAACAAAATCTACAATTTCAAAAATATATATATTTCAAAAAGTATTTCGATGAAAAAAAATTAAATTTTTATAAAATTTAACTAATTTTTTAAAATTTGATATAAAAAAAAGTATACCAAAAGAATATAGTATCTAAAATTACATTTTAAAAATAATAATTTAAAACAGTTTTTATTTGAAGCTTTTTATTTTAAATTCTTTGTAAAAAAATTCAAGTAAAATACATTACACAATAAAAACCATTTAAAAACATTTAAAGTGAGTTAATTAAACTATTGGCTTGTCTTTTTCGTTAGTTTTATGTAGTTTCTATTTATAGTTGACTTGATCTATGAAAACATGTTATGGTCTTAAAAACCTTTTTTTTTTTTTCACTTTTTAAACGTTTTAAATGTATTTTTTTGCTATTTTATTTTAAAGAGAAGCTGTGCCTATTGACAAAGCTAGCAATTTTTAATTATGGCATTAGAAAATAATTGTCCTTTCTATTTTAGTTACTCTCTCTGTTCTTTTTTAGGGATCACTTTTAAGAAGAAATTTGTTTCTTTTTAATTGTTACTTTCAAATTTCAAGATAGTAATGATTATTGTTTAGTCAAAATTATTCATATTACCTCCATCTCAAATTATATGACGTTTTGATCATTTCACGATAATTAAGAAATTTAATTATTACTTTATGAGAAAGTGAAATGATGTATGAGTTTACAAATATGTCTTTCAATAATTACATTGGAAAACGTAATCAAAAGAATAAAAGAAGAAAGAAAAATAAATAGTAGATGGTATATTAGATAAAAAGTCATAAATTATGTATTGAGTTTCTAAAGTAACTTATAATTTGGGATAAATATTTTTAGCAAAATGACTTATAATTTGGGACGGAGGGAGTACTATTTAATAGAAAGAGAAAAAGTAAATTAATATAATGAAAAGTTAAGAGTATTATAGATAAAATGAAAGTTATTATCTAAAAAAGTAACAACAATTATTACATTTTGTGATATGTGTAAAAAGTCAAAAAATGACAATTATAAAGGAACGAAGGGGTACTTATTAGACCGTGATACAATTATAGTAGTTATTAGGGGTAAAAAAACGGGCTCGACCTGTTGGGCATACCTGTTTTGTCCACACTTTAGTGCGGGCGGACCAAATATTTAGGCTCTCACGCTCTAATATGATTGATCTGCCCCACCACATTTTCTTCGCGGGCTTTAAAGGGCACGAATATTAACATACAATTTTGCATTTTTAGGCTTAAAAGATGCAGTGTCCGCGGGCTTTCCCTGCCCCACAAATACTTTTTTGCAGAGCGGGCCTAACTTTTAGGCCCTCATTCTCAACTACGCCCACTCCGTCCCATTTTTTTGCGGGCTTTTGCGGGACGAACCTAAACGGGGCGGGCATGACCGTTTGCCACCCCTAATAATTACATGTGCATACTATTTATAACTCTTGAAATATTATTTTATAATATGTTTAACCTGAATTAGTAGCTAATGACTTTTTTAAATAAATTAAAATTATATTAAATAAAAATAAATACAAAGACCAAGACAATAAATTTGACTCAATTAGTCTAAACAAAAATATAATCGGCCTAATAGTCCAGATTACACAAATGGACTCAATTCTAATTAATTCTAACAAACAAATACTCAACACGAGTTGAATTCAATGAATCCGTGTATAGGGTACATAACTAAATTGTAAAAACAAAATGAACAATTAATGATTATCAAAGACTCTCAACTAGAGTTTCAAAGTTAACGAATAAATCGATTGTCAATACATAACTAATACATAATTGATTCATGTATCATCAACATCTTTCCACAACAACAACAAGCATATAAGCCTTTTCGAGCTGGACATTCTAGATTCATAAAATAAGAGTGAATAAAAAAGACTAGGTTAGAAGACGACAACAACAAGCACACAAATCTTTTCAAGCATAATAGACTGAGTTCAAAAAATAAGAGGGAATCAGATAAGATTAGGATTAGAAGACAACAACTACTTCTACTGACATGGAGAAGGAAACCGAATATCCAACTAACAAGAACTGAATCACCACCACCATCATGAAAGATCTAAAGAAACACAACGACTCGGCCTTTTCCCAACCTTGAAGAACATTGCAGATGACGACTACGGTAAGTTGGAAATTCAAGTTGAAGCTTGATTGTTGAAGAGGAGGATGAGGAGTCTGACCAATGGACAAAAATCTCCCTGGATCCTTAAGGAATCTAGAAAGCTTAGCATAAATATGAATCAAAGAATCTTCATTATTAGTGATTGCTGAAATTCTGGTATGCAGATATCAGATGCCCTAAGAGATGTCAAGACACTGATATCTGATCAAAACACAAAGACAATATAAAAATAGATAATATTACTTGAAAATAAAGGAACACACAGAGTTATTAACTCAGTTCGGTGTACAACAACACCTACGTCTGGGAGCTACAAAGTCAGGGAGAAAATCTACTAAATAGTATGAATTTATAGATCTTCAGTAAACTATCTCCAGTTTACAATCTACTCCCCTAATCACTACTCGTGCTTAATTTCTACCTAAGACTCACCTAGGTATGAGACCCTTCTCAATTCCCTTTTGATCACAACAGTGATAAAAACTCTAATACTTAGAATATTTCATAAGTTACACTTCAAAGACACATAATCACTCAATGTTTAAATACTTAAGAGTGATTAATATAAATTACATCTAAATAGAGACAGTCTTAATAAAGATGATGTCATAGAGGCTCACAATTAACAAGAACGTACAAACCCTAAAATCTCACTAGAAGACACAGTGTGTTCCACACCCTGAAATAGGTTTGTAGCCTTCTTTTTATAAGAAATGTCTGTCCTGGATTTGTGCTTCAAAAACACAACAATGCTGCTACTAAATATTAGTAGAATCTTCTGCATAAAAATAGGTCTTCAATGTTTTCTAAAATGTATCAACATTTAGAAAAACAAAATCACTTCAAACTAAAATAGAATATCTGATTCCCTAATCTTGGATGCCACATAGGATTACTTAATACTTTCATAATATTTTGTAATCAATAATCAAACCCAATAAATCTAATCTACAAAACTCTAACAGCCAAGATGTAGAGACTTTGTGATATCTGGTTCAACATGTTGTTGTCAAGTTAGTTTTACCAAAATTAATGTCAATTATAGAAATTGAGAAGTAACAATCGCCCCCTTTGGCAAATTTTAGCTAAAACAAGTAAACAACCCTTGTACGCAAAAAACCACAATTTAGATTCCAGCAAAACAATATAGGTTTGAAAATAAATCAACCAAACACAACAGAAGACAACAACCAAATAGTTTCATCAGAAACATCATACTATAAGAGATATTAGCAGCATAAGTAATTATCAGAGTATCAATTAGTGGAACCTCCTACACAACAATATATAGAGGAAAATAAATTCTCAATCAGATTGGTATCTGAACATCATGTGTGACATCTCTTCACAACAGTCTGATTCAGAATAATGACTCTCTCTTAGAAAAGGCTAAGAAACAGTTTAGAGAATTACAATACTCTCCCTCTCGATAGCAACAATCAGCTTCAGAATCAGAATATTCTCCCCCTTAATAGCAGCAATCAACTTCAGAGAATTAGAAAATTTTCCCCCTCAATAGCACAGGTAACTAATCAGTTAATGGTTAGTGGTTAGAGCACATTAGATATTACTCCCCCTTTTTAGCAAGAATATGATAAAGGTAAGCATCTAACAAAAATGAAACCACAATAACACATAAACAGAAGTAGCTCAAAGTGCACATAAGGTGCTAAAATTTGTTTGGGCATTTAACTCTTACAAATCCATAAACCACAAAATAATAGTCATGCATCAACATCAGCTTCATTGACAATTTCATACTCTTGTCCATAATCATCATCACCATCATATGCAACATTTTCACCTTCAATATCATCACCCTCGTATGCACTATTTTCAGCAACAACATCCCTAGCAGATCCAACATGGTTTTCCTCTTCTTCCATCAAAGCTTAACGTCATGACATCTTATATGACATTATATTCAATAAAAATTTATTCCATCCACACTAGTTGAGAAAAACTGCTACATGTTGCTATGTACTCAAATTCAGCAGTAGATAGAGATACACAGTTTTGTTTCTTTATGAACAAAGAAATCAGACTGTTTCCTAAGAAGAAACATCCTTCAGAGGTACTTTTCCGGTCACCGGCACTACCAGGCCAATCAACATCACAATACCCCACTAACATGAAATTTTAATAATGAGAGTACAACATTTCATAATCACATGTACCATTCACATACTACATAATTATTTTTACTTGATTAGTGTGACTCACTTTAGGTCCTGCTTGATATCTAGCACAAACTTCAACAACAAAATTTATATCTGGTCTACTTGTTGTAAGATATATAATACTACCAGTAATGCTTCTATATATACTCTGGTAAACACTTATACCCTTTTCATCTTTAGAGAACTTCAAATGTATAAGAGCATGAGTTCTTTTGTGAATAGCATTCTCTAATCCAAACTTCTTAACAATATTCTTTGCATATTTGCTTTGACAAAGAAAAATAGAGTCTTCGATCTTCTTGAATTGTAGACAAAAAAAAGTAGGTTAGTTCACCTACCAAACTCATCTCAAACTCATATTTCATTTGCTTGACAAAATGTTAGACCATCTCATCTGACATCCCTCCAAGAACAATGTCATCCACATAGATTTGCGCTATCATAAGTTGTCTACCCTTCTCTTTGATAAAGATGGTCTTATCAATACCACCATTTCTATATCCATGGTTGATTAGAAACTCATTCAACTTCTAATATCAAGCTCTTGGAGCCTGCTTTAAACCATGCAATGTCTTCTTTAGTTTGAAAACGTGATTTAGAAAAGAAGGATCAACAAATCCTTTTGGTTGTTCAACATATACTTCTTCATTTATATAACCATTTAAGAAGGTGCTCTGAACATCCATTTGGAACAATTTGAACTTTAAAAAACATGCCACACCAAGTAACAATATGATAGATTCTAAGAGAGCCACATGATCAAATGTTTTATCAAAGTCCACTCCTCCAATTTGAGTGTATCCCTAAGCAACAAGTCTGGCTTTGTTTCTAGTAACATCTCCTTATTCGTCTGACTTGTTCTTATACACCCATTTAGTACAAATAACATTTGTCCCTTCAAGTCTTGGTACCAAGTCCAAAACTTCATTTCTCTTGAAGTGACCAAGTTCATCTTGCATAGAATTAATCCATAACTCACCAGTCAAGGCTTCCTTTATATTCTTTGGTTCAAATTTTGAAACAAAACAAGCATTTGACACAATTTCCATTGATATAGTGATTATCCCTTCAGTCATATTTCCTATAATAAGCTCTATAGGATGATATTTTTGAATCCTGATTAACGGTCTTTTGTCAACTGCTCAGATTCTTCAGGATCAGTATTAGTACTTGAGTCTGAAACATCTTCAGGAAAATCATCATTCATAGGAATATATATTTCAAGATCATATTGGACATCAGCTTCTTTTATTGAGTCATCAACAAGTACATTTATGGATTGCATCATTACCTTAGTTCAGGAGTTGAATACTATATATGCTTTACTGTTTGTAAAGTATCCTAGAAAAATTCCCTCATCGCTTTTAAGATCCATTTTTCTCTTATGCCCATGATCTCAAAATATAAAATTTACTTCCAAAGACATGGAAATATTTTACAATTGGCTTTCTGATCGCGACTTTATCGTCTATAATAATCGGGAGACTGCAAGTATACAGCCCTATCGCGTAGTTTTAAAAGATATCGAACCTAAGGGACTATAAATTGAACTAACGTAATCCAAACTTACTATGTAAAACTATAGCTATCGAATAAATAAATGGGGAATTTTTGGGTAATAAAACTTAATTTTAATTAAAATAATAATAATGCGAATATCGGTATGTATTCATTAATTCTAAAGAATCCGGCTTTCCACTGGCTTATTTTCTAAAAATGATAATAATTTCTTTTTCAGCAAAAAGTATTTATTTAAAATCTATTCTCAAACTTTCGCTCTATTGAAATAAATTATAATTTTAAACTCTAATGTATGTTCGCTATCCCATTGATTTTAAAATTACTTTTGAAAATAAATAAAGTTTAATTGGTTTTAAAAGCTGTCATGATCTTTAAAAACAATACCTAGTATCTACTATCGATTCTAAACCTCAAACTGTCTCTATTGGTTTCTAATCTTTTTCAGTTTATTAACCTCAAACTTTCGCTCTGTTGGTTTCTAAACCTTTTTAACAAAATAAATTAGATAACTAAACCAGAAAAAGTATTTATTTTATAAAATATAATCAAGCCAGTTTATTCCGGATACTTTCAAATTAACTCATTACATACCGATATTTAAATAATTTAGCCAGACATATTCATAAAAACAAACATGAATAAATTAAAGGTTTTAACATTCATTAGTAAATTCATGGCAAACAAATATATCTCATGCAACAATTAATTAAATAAATAAAGCAATGTAAATAGAAACCTGAATTAAATAAATGCTGGAAAGAATCCTTGAAGCTGGAAATAACTCGTACAACGTCTCGGTTCTTCAACAGGAATTTAAATAACAATGCTTGAAAAGAAACTAGCTCTAAGAACAATGGAAAATAACTCTGGAAATAAAAATCTAAAAACTGGGAAAAGAAAGCTGAGAATCGGTGTGTGAAAATATGATTTGGAGAGGTCCTTTTATAGTGGTAGGAAGTAACCACTTGTTGAGAGATTTTCGTAGCTTTCTCCTAAAGAATCTCACTCCCAACTGCCTTGGTCGTCCGAAAAGTCCTCCTCTCTTTCCTCCACGTTGAGACGTGCGTCTCAAGCAACTCCTAGGGCCAACGTGGCACTGGAGACGGTCGCCTCCTTTGTAGGAGGGAGTCCGAGGCGGGCGCCTCACTTGTAGGAGAGAGTTGAGACGCGGGTCTCACTCTTGTACGTGGCATTTAGGGTTTGCTTGCATTTGGGCTTGGCTTTGTTTGGGCCTTTGCTTGCTTGGGCTCTAATAAATCTTGGATCCATCACTTTGCTTTTCACACCTCTTTTTTTCTTCATTTAATTAAATAATCCTCCTAATTTCTTCACTTTGCTCAATTTGTTTATTTAAAGTAAAATACCTGAAACAATGAAAATACCAGCGTAATATGGAAATAAAATGAAATAATTAAATAAAAATACTAACATTATTTATGAAAATTAAATCAAATATACTATATAAAATCGTGTTATCACTTTCTCCCTTTCCACAATTAATACAATGTGACAGATGTACCATATTTGATAGTCACTCTATTATGTATATAACAGGCAGTGTTCATGGCTTCTGCCCAAAAATGATATAACAATTTCTTAGCATAAAGCATGACCCTATAAAATTCTTAAGTAGTCATATTATTGTGATCCACCACACCATTCTGTTGAAGAGTGATGGGTGAGGAAAACTCATAACTAATCCCTTCAAAGGTGCAGAGTTCATCAAATTTTCTAATTTCAAATTCCTTCCCCTGGTCACTTTTAATTTTGGAAATACCATACTTCTTCTCTCTTTGAACCCTTAGACATAATTCTTCAAAAACTTCAAACACTTCATACTTCTCTTTGATGAAATCCACCCAGGTGAACCTTGAGAAGTCATCAACAACAACATATGCATACCTCTTTCCTCCAAGACTTTCAATCTGCATAGGTCCCAACAAATCCATATGAAGTAGCTCCATAACTTTTGAGGTGGTCAGATGTTGGAGATTTTTATGTGATATCATTTTTTGCTTCCCAATTTAACATTCACCATAGATTATTCATTCATCAATCTTAATATTGGGAATACCTCTGACTGCTTCCTTTGCAAAAACTTTCTTCATACCTTTTAGGTCTAAGTGGCCAAACTTTTGATGCCATCACTTAACTTCATCTTCCTTTGACATTAAGCATATAGAGAGACACTCTACTTCTTGAGGAGTCCACAGATAGAAATTGTCTTCTAATCTGGTTCCCTTTATGATGACTTCATAACTCTCATTTATTACTAGGCACTCAAATCTATTAAAGTCAACTTTGAGACATTAGTTACATAGTTGACTAATACTTCTCAAATTGGAAGTAAGCCTTTAACATACAGTACATAATCAAGACTAGGCAGTCCTGTACATTCCAGTTTTACAACACCATTTATTTCACCTTTTTCTCCATCTCCAAAAGTGACATAGCTATTGGAATGTGATTTAATATCCACCAGGAATTTCTTGACACCAGTCATGTGTCTAGAACAACCACTATCAAAATAAAAATTCTCTCTGGCAGAAAATCTGAGAGAGATGTATGCTATGAATTTAGAAGAACCATTTTTAGGAATCCATTTTTCTTTACTTTAACAGCAATATGTTCTCTTCTGGGTTGTGTAACAGGTTTGGGATAGCCATATAATCTGTAACAATAGGGTTTTATATGACCAAATCTTCCACAATAATGACATTTCCATTGTTGAGTCTTGATTACAGAGTGATTTATTTGATGTCTTTGATGATGTTGGGACATTTGATTTGACATCTTTTGTTCCGATTTTTTCTTTAGATGAACAAACTTCACTTCATGCTCTTTTCCTTTGTTTTCCACGCCTTCATTATCAGAACTAAGACCTTTAGCATTTCTAGCATTCTTTCCATACTGAAGAATAACATTTAGGACATCAGAACTATTGTTAAGCATTCTTACGGACTTAGTCATATTCTCAAGTTTTGAATTTATCAATCCAACTACATCCTTAAGATAAGAGATGATGGACAAATGCTTTACTTTTTCAGCTTGCAGTTAAGCAATGATTTTCTTTTGATCTTCTCCTAGCTGAGATTTTTTCACTTCTGAGGCACAACTCCTTGTATGAAGCAGGAAGTTCCTCAAAGGTGAGTTCTTCACAATATGATTCTTCAAGAAGCACAAATCAATTAAGCTACAAAGAATAAAGTCAAATTCACGGATGACACCACTTTATTGGCCGATAGGGTGGGTGATGTTTTGATCACGAGAAGGGATGCTGGTCATTCCTTGATCAAAGATGTATTATACTGAATCAAAAATAACCTTCAAAGTATTGAACAATTACTTGAGAAGGATTACAAGATTTACCTGGAAGACAAGACTTTTCGCATTATGGATGCAAATGAGGTTTTGGTCCATAAAGCTCCTATGGCTGCCAATATAAATTTCAAGATTGAGTTGAAAGTGATAGAGTATAGGTGTCTTGCTACATCGACAAATCGAGATGAGTGGTTGTGGCACTACCGTCTTGGACATCTCAATTTTAGATATCTCAACTAGTGCATAAGGTAGGACCACCCTATACACCACAACAAAACAGTTTTCCCGAGAGGAAAAATAGATCGATTATGGACATGGTGATAAGCATGTTGAAAGGAAAGAACTTGCCTAGAGATTTGTGGGGAAAAGAGGTTTCTACAAGTGCCTATTTGTTGAATATGTTCCCTTCAAAGAAGCTTGAGAAGATAACTCCAGAAAAGGCATGATCTAGATTCAAACGAATCTAAACCATTAAAGAGTTTTCGATTTTGTGGCGTATCGACATGTTCCAGGTCAACTTAGAAAGAAGTTGGATGACAAAGATGAGTGATTATACTTGTTTGGTATCATCCTACTAGAGGTTACAATCTATTTGATATTGAAAATAGGAGGATCGTGATTAGTCGAGACGTTGTAATTGGCGAATTGAAGCATGTGTAATAGCTTGTACCCGGTTAAATGCAGACGTTAATCGGTTACATGCAGGCGTTAATAAGTTACAGTAAAGTCGTAACTAGTTACATGCAAGAAATTTTGGATTCTGGATAATCTGAAATTGTTGAACAGTCGCGCGTCAAAGCTCGAACATAGGAAAATGTTAAATGGCCAACTAGGCAAATAGGTTTTCCTCAAAAACTTCTAGATTGTGAGATATTTCAGGATAACGAGATCAATGATGATGGTGATTTTGTCTATTTTGCACTTATGGCCGAATTTGAGCCCGTTAACACGGAAGAGGCCTTGAGTGATCCAAAGTGGATTTGTGCAATGAAAATAGAGTTGGAATTGATTGAGAAAAACAATACTTGAGATTTGGTTTATCTACCAAAAGGTAATAAGTTGATTGGTGTAAGATGAGTGTATAAGGTGAAGGAAAATACCAAATGTGAAATAATCAAGCATAAGGCTTAGTTGCGAAGAAATTTTTGCAAAGAGAATGTATAGACTTTGATGAGGTATTTACACTAGTTGCTATAATAGAAACCATATGGCTAGTTCATGATACTGCGAATAACAACAATTGGTCCATCTATCAAATGGATGTGATGTCTGCATTTTTAATGGTCTTCTTGAGATATAAGTGTATGTAGAATATCCCCCTGGTTTTGTTGTGAAAAACCAAGATAAGATATTCTACAAGTTAAGAAAATGCTATATGCTTTGAAGAAAGCTCTGAGAGATTGGAATAAACTAACTTATGGTTTTCTAGTTGAGGTTGGTTTCAAGAAATGTGTATCCGAGAATGGAGTTTATGTGAAGACAGGTGCAAGTGTAGGTGTGATCATACTTTGTCTATATGTAGATGATTTTTTTATCACAAGCATCAACGAGAAGGGTATTTCTAAGTTCAAGAGTGAGCTTATGAAAGAATTCGAGATGAGTGACCTTGGTATCATGACATACTTTCTTGGAATAAATTTCCACAAGTAAAAACAGGGATTATTTATGCATCAAAAGAAATATACCCTTGAGATATTGAAGATGTGTGATATGGAGCAATGTAATGTTTCCATTACACCAGCTGTAACAAGTTTGTAACTTCCTGAGAATGAAGAAGAGTATAATGTTGACCCTACTTATTATAGAAGGTTGATTTGATTATTACGTTACTTGTGTAATATGCGGCCAGATTTGACATTTAGTGTAGATTCATGGATATATTGAAGTTGTCTCACTTGACAGTGGTTAAGAGAACCTTAAGATACGTTAAAGGGTCTATTGGCTACGAAACTCTCTTTTCTGTGGCAAATACTGGCAGTAAATGTAATTTGCTCGATTTTACTGATTCCAATTGGTGTAGAGATAAAGATGATTGTAAGTCTACAACTTGATACATTTATATGTTCGGAGGAGCACCAATCTAATGGTGTTTTAAAAAGGAATAGATACTTGCAATCTTGTCGTGTGAGACTGGGTATATTGCCCCTTTGTTATGTGCATGCTAAGCCATATGGCTAATGAATCTATTGGAAGAGTTGGACAACATGAGGGTGAAGTTGTAACACTCATGGTTGATAATGTTTCAACAATTAATCTTTCTAAGAACCTAATTACACATGGGGGAGCAAGCACATGATATGAGGTTTCACTACTTTAAGGAGTTTGTAAGTGAAGACAAGTTAAGATTGATATATTGTAGAAGTGAAGACCAAGTTGTTGATTTGTTGACTAAGGGAGTCAGAAACAATGTGTTCAAGATGTTGAAGATGAGCATGAGAATGGAAGACTTGGAGCTCTTAAATAAATATGGTGTGTTAGTTAAAATCCAATAATTCAAGTGTTGTACCTGGTTAACACAGGTGGTAACTAGTTATAGCTTGGAAATAAGCACTTTTGCTGGTTGAAAAAGTTTTTCTTACGTTGTGGTAACCGGTTACGCCAACGCGTTAACCAGTTACAACTGTTTGTTATTGTTTTTGTTGTAGCAATGGTAACCGACTAACCATTTGGGTTAACTGATTACACATACGAAAATTCAATTTTTCTTGTTGTTTAGTGAGTTGTTTTAAGTCTCAATCATTTTGTAACACTTGTATAAATATTTTGGAGGCATCTCATCTCAAGATTAATGCCATTATTTTATCAGCATCAATTACTCTCCCTTTCGCTTATTGTCTTCTCTGCTCACTATCTTCTTCTCACAAGTATTAAACCTTCAACTTACTTCAAGAGTAAGTTTTTTTAACTTGTTCCACAATCTTTACCTTTAAATTAGATTTTATATATATATATATATATATATATATATATATATATATATATATATATATATATATATATATATATATATATATATATATTGTTAAATATTTATAAAATTGTAATTATTCTTAAAAATATTTTCTTATATTTGTTTGTGTGATAAGAGTGAGAGTGAAAAAAAAAGTATTTTCTTACTTTATCTAATTGAGTAGGACTTCAGGGAAAGTGATGCTTATAATTGCTAAAAGACATAACTATCTATATAAAGATCAGATGTATATTAAGTTTATATTTTAAACTCTAAATTAAAAGTTGTACAAAAAATATAAATTAAAATTTTTAATAAATAAATAAAATTAAATATTTATTTTAATAAATTATCATTAAACAAAAATAATTATGGGCTAACTAATTTTAGTTTTATAAAAAGTAAATAAATTACTATAGTAAATTTTAATTGAAAAATATGGTAATGAAGAAAGTGTGCAACCCTAATAATACTAGGGATTCATGTCAATGTGTTTCACAACAAAATCAAATTACTATCTACTTTAAGGACCGTATGTATTATTAAAGGTGGACAGTGGACTCAATTTCGTAGTTAAGTCAATTGGTCAAACAGATTGTCTTTTTTAACTTTCTGTAGATCTTGGTCGCACTTGAAATTAAATTAATATAAAATCATTAAATTGAGTCCATTGGTTTATAGTAGTAGTAGTTAGTTGATGGTAATTGAGTTAATGAAAACTAGTAATAAGGTGGGTCAGCAGGTATTTGATCAATGGTGGGGACGTTGTTAATCGATGGCATGGCATGGCATGATTCCGAGAAGGAGCTTCTGCCATGATTGCAGCTGCTGTCCACTTTTTCTGCTTAATTAGACCTAATTCTAGATGTCGTAAGTTCGTAACCACATGAAAAGCATGTGACTCCTGTCACCTCGTACAACAAAACGTTTTTCACTGCTACCTTGTACTATTATGAGTTTTTAATCTGTGTATGCTTTGTTGTTGTGTTTGATTTCATATTTGAAATGTACGTTTCAAAATTTAGGTGATGATACTAAAAAAAAAAAAAGATTTCGAATTTTGTAGCTTATGCATAACATTAAAATATTATATGAGTGTGAGAATATTAGAAATATTTAGTGATATTCGTGATTCATAAATTTAATTAAATTATATTAATAGTTCAATTCAGTTATTAAAAATTATTTAAAACAAATAGTTAATCTATTAAATCAGATATAATTTAGTTCATAACCAGTTCAAACTAATTTATAATAAAAAAATTAATTTAATATAATTTAACTAGTTTCAAATTAGTTTTATTAAAAATAATTAATTTTTTAATTGATTTTAAATTGGTTTGAAAAATTTATTTATTTATCTTTCAGTTTTTTTTTTGAAATATTTTTTATTTTCAGAAAAAATTTATTTTTCCCAGTTTTTTTTTGTATTTCTGAAAATAAGTTTTTATTTTAAAAAAATAAAAATAATTAGCATTTTTTTTATTTTAAAAAAATCACTTATTACAGTTTTTTTGAAATTTTTTCGAAAAAAATATTTTTAATTTTTTTTATTTTTGAAAAACATTTTTGTTTGGATTTTTTTTTCAAAAAATCAAAATTTCAGTTTTTTTTTTATTTTTTTCAAATTTCTTTTTATTTTTCAAAATAAAATTCCAATTTTTAATTTTTTTCGGTAAAATAATTTCATTTTTTTTTATTTTTTGAAAAATAACTTTTTTCAGTTTTTTTTTCCCAAAATTATTTTTATTTTTCTCAAATTTCCTTTTTTTTATTTCTAAAAAAATGCTCAGTTTTTTATATTTTTCGGAAAAATAATTTTATTTTTAGTTTTCAAAAAAGCAAATTTCTCAGTTTTATTCCGGGAAAAAAATTTTCTAGTATTTTTTCTTTCTGTAATTTCTTTTTTTTCAAAACAAAATGTCCAACTTTTTATATTTTTCAGAAAAACAATTTCAATTTTTTTCAGAAAAACAAATTTTTCAGTTTTTTTAAATAAAGTTTTATATTTTTTTGAAAAAAAAAAAGTTTATTTAATTTTTTTATAAAATCAATTTATAATAAAAACTGGTTTTGAACTAGTTTAAAACTGTATTGAAATTGTTTTTATTAAATGGTTCAGTTTTTTCTATGGTTCAATCCAATTCAATATAGAAATACAATTCAATTAACCATATTTTGAATACTTTTAGAATGATTTACGTCTAACATACTGCATAGGTATGACAATAAAACTTGTATCTACGAGTATTTATTCGAACTCGTTTTAAAGTTGATGGGAAAAATCCGTTTTGATTGAGTTTAAGTTCTGATGTGAGTTTTTTTCAATTTATAAAAATGGAGATGGATCGGATAATGAGAACACTAGTATTCATCCATAAACCGTCCCCAAACCTACCACTTTTATTTTATACGTATATTATTATTTATTTTTGATAATTTAGACATTAAATGTGTGGTTAATCTTTTGATAATTTATTTTGTATTTATTTAAAATATTTGAAATATATGTATGTAATTTTTTAAGATTATTTTATTATTTATAATGTAGTATAATTATGGAAAAAAAATTATTAAAAATTTGATATCTGAATCCCAAAATACCCCCTAAATTAAATGTATATAAAAGCTATGTCATTGTCATCCCAAAATGAACGAAATGGTTTTGTTAAGCAACTTTCAGAAAATATAAAATGGCAGACAAGGGACCCTGTGTTGGTAGATAAAGTAAACAAGAACAAAGTTTCATGGGACAAAACTAAGTAAGCCAGCATAGCAAATGACTAGAAATCAATCGGTCCCCACTTTTATGTCTCCGTTTAAGACAATAGGTATTTGCATGTAAATACAACTTTCATTAATACAGTCTAAGTCTGAAAAGAATGTTACACCGTTCTTGCAAGCACCAAGGACCCCAAATACACAATACCGTTAGCAGATAAATTTCAAAACGGAGAATCGTGTATAGTTTATGTTGCTATGGAAGAAACCGTTAGAGGAAAAGAAGGTTTGATAGTTTTGTAAATTCTTTAGTCACTATTGTAAGTTAAGAAAATTATTTATGTTCATTGGGTAATTAATATATTTGATAATAATAAACTTAAATTTTTTTTTGTTTATAATAACGATCTGAAGGTGTATGTTGTAGTGTAAAAATTATTTAAATTTTATATTTATTTAACTTTATTTTATATTTGTATGATGTTCTGTTGTAATTAGATGTTAGTAAATATATATCTAGAATTTCATGGAAAAATAATATTTGAGTAATAGAATATAGTTATATCTCTATAATTATATATTATTAGTCAACTATCATTTTTTTTCTTCATAAAATTCAAAAGTAACAATGTTTAATTAGAACATCTTATGAGATAAACATAAAATAAAGTTATATTCTATACTTTATGTACTTTGTATTGTAAATTTATTAGTCAAATGTTATTTTTTGTTGCATGACGTACAAAATTAAAAACAATCAGTAATTTTTAATATATTAAAATAGAATACATATTTAGGGCGCCAAAAGTAAAATTCCATCTAAACAGTTTTTAATCACATTATTTTTTTCTCTTTCTAACAAAAAATTCTCCTTCCAACCAAAATTCTAAATTTTTTTCTCATGTATAATATTTATCTATAATTTGTTCTGTGCATCGCACGAGATGAAAGTACTAGTATACTTATATGAAATAAACATAAATGGAGTGAGAGGGGGAAATGTTACAAGGTTTGTTTAGTCTCATAGTTGTCAAGGTTGATCAGGAAGACTCTTAGGTTTGGAAATTTGATCCAACTAGAGGATTTTCAGTTAGAATTTCTTATAATATCATGTTGGTCATGACTAGCTTTTTGAAAGGGGGTTTTAGAGTGTTTTAAATGGATTTGCTAAGGTTTGGAAGAGTTAAGGGTCTTTCAAAGTTCTTGTGTTCTCTTGCCAAATGCTTCAGAATTGGTTGTTGACTAGGTAAAAAGTTTTGAGGTGTCAAATCGTATCTGGTTTTAGTTATACAACGTGTGTGATTTGGATTGGCCATGAAGAGTCTGTTGATAATCTTTTTTTCTTGTGAGACATTGGGTCGGCCTGAATCGTTGCCACATTCGATCTAAGGAAATATTTGAGTTGTTTCAGGGTCTATGTAAAGGTAAACTTCTCTATTTAGGCTTGGTTACGATCTGGAATTATGTGGTTTAGATGATTTAGAAAATGGGGAATAAAGTTATTTTTTTATCAAGAAAGATGGTCGATAATGTTAGACAAGTGACTTTAAACACAAGAGGGGAGTAAATTGTAGTACTCAAAATTTGCAATTAAATTTAAGTTTTTGTTATTTAAGAAACAAATTGTGTTAGTATTAAGATCAAAATGAAAAGTGGCAAAAAGTAAAGGCATTAAAATAAATTATGAGAAGTAACATATAAGGGTTAGAGATTTGGCACCAACGATTTATCCAGATTTAACCAAACGTTAGCCTACTCTTGTTTCAAGAGATCTTCTTTAGATTTGACTATAATATTGAACTTTTTACAAATTATGCCTACAAATCTTTGATACAAGAGAATAAAGAGATTTCATAATAGATTATCCTAAAACAAAAGTGAGTCTTTCCACATAGTGAACTCACAAGCCGAGTAGATATTTTACTACCCTGTCTCAATATCCAAATAGAATTTTTCCAGGTTAAATTCTAGCCAAACAAAGATTTTTAAATGGTTTATATCAAGAGAAAAACTTAAATTTTCAAGAGTATAACACTCTTGAAAGTAAGAACAGTGTCATGACAACAATACATCTTTATCCTCACTAACAATTTTCACTCACAAGCACCTAATGTAACTTTGGTGAAAAGAGTTTTTTTTTGTTTTTGAGAGAGAAGAAATAAATTATATAGAATTAGAGAAATCTTGAATTCTTATGTGAAATGAAGAGAGGGGGCGCCTCCCTTAATAGGAAGTGAATTGAAAAAAAATGAAATGATTCTTGGGTCAAATAACCCACATAATCGATTAGGTATTATATCTAATCAATTAGGTATCACAAATACCAGGAAGGCTTGGATAGTGAGTCGTTATAAATCATTAAGAGACTATTATAATTGTATATAATTCATTATTCTTCATCTGTGCGATTATCCCGAGGATCTAATCAATTAGGTTGTTTAAAAATTTCTTCAAATGAAGATGACAGTCTCCTAATCAAGTTGCTAGACATTGAAAAAATTGTTAGGTGTTTTTATATGTAAACATATACTCAAAAAAAATAAAAATAGGTATGTGTATGAGATGCCTTAGTATCTTAGAATTTACTCTTTATCTTTCACAAGACTTTGTTCACTATGACAGACACGACCATGTGAGTTCTCACACTTTCTCTCTTTCATAACTATGATGTTTTAAAGTCCCTTTCCATATATATATATATATATATATATATATATATATATATATATATATATATATATATATATATATATATATATATATATATATATATATATATATATATATATATATATATATATATATATATATATATATATATATATGAACACTTAATTTGAACTTTGAATATTCTACTTGATGAGGCTTTATATATATTCAAAATAATCAATATCATTAAAGAATTAGAAAGATGTTACCACCGACTTCAACAAGAATAAGCATTATCGTCATCAAAACACAAAGAAGGTCACCAACATTGTGATCATCAGCTTCATACCTTAGATCCATATTGTTCCATATTTTTATGATGAAAAAAATATCTCATGGAGGTGGTAATAGAGAAAACAGAAAGATAAAGTTTGGATTGGCTAAACTCCCTCTGAGAGTATATTTCTCCCTTTTTGGCATAATTAAAAAAAGGTGATAAAACAATAATAACACAAAGATCGAGTGTTTGATCAACTTAAATGAACATATTAACTGAAATAGAGATGGAAAAAACATTCGAGAGTGAGAAATAGGAAATAAGATCATACTTCTCCCTATAAAAGCCAACATCCAACTTTGAGATCAAACTGAGGGTGAGCTTTGGAGGAATTTTTCCGACTTGATTCTTTCTCAAACAAAACTCAAATATATTTGAAGCTTTCTAAATCAAAAGGCAATTCTAGAGTCACTACTACAAAAAACACATAGCACCTCAGAAGTGAAAATCATTTAACTTCGGATAAAAAAGAAAGGTAACGAATGACGTCATGAAAAGTTGCAACTTAACACCTCGGTAATTTAAAAATCAAAGGTTAAAGTTATATCAATATGGATTCGAACCCCAATAGCAACACTTTTATTATTTTCAAAACTAGTATATCTTATCTCGCGGTTTATCTAGAAAATCGTGGGTTAAGATTATTTTTATTTTAAAAAATAATTGTTACATTGTTTACTCATAGTATAAAATTATTAATCAAATTCCCTAGAAATCTAGATAAAAATCAAATTAGCCGAAGATATAGATTTTAGATCGTCGAATTATTGAATATTGGGGAAGATCAAATGTTGGGTGCAAGATTAATCTCTACGAAAACGAATCTTGCACGCATTTGTTCATGATGAAAGGGTAAGATAATTAAAATCAATATTCAAATATATGATTTTCTGCTAAAATAAATATTTTAGAAAATATACCTTAAATCCAGATAATTTTTTGCTCTTGCAATCCATCATAGAGAACTTTTCCATGCGTCTTTAGGTTTCAAGCGCTTCATGTTTCATTTATGTTAGAATTGTTAATATTCGACATAGTTTTATAATGGATGTCTTTTAGGTTTCACACGGATCCCTTATGGAAGAGTCTTGAGAATTGGTAATCATTAAATGGATGGCAAAGATTTGGTTAAGGTCGGTGAAATTATTAATAAAACACTTAACATATCCCTCTATTCAAATCAAAAACCGAGGTGAATAAGCTTTTTTTTTATATTATATTGTTTACACAAATTATTAAAATATATTGTTTATAACAAATCTTCGGTCATATCCAAATTTTGTTGCATACCTTTTGTTCCCCCAAAATAACTTCATAACTTATCTAACTTCTAATAAGTTATTTGTTCCCCCATGAGAAAATTGATTTTTCGCACTTCTGATAACCTCTTCAACTTCAGTGCTTGGTGCTTCCACGGTCTCTTGTATCACTATTCGATTCATCCCTTGCTATCTAATTGGTCTAAAAGATTGACTTTGATATTTTTCCTTTATGGGAATATGCATTATTTCTAACTTCCTGAATACTTTGGCTATTTGTAGAGCCCGTTGCAAATATTTGGCTAATAATAGGTCCTTTGTTTGATACTCTCTTTGATCTTACTAGCAATTAGTTGTGAGTTAGTGTGAATCAGAAAATGGGTGACTCGGACTTTTTTACTCAATCTCATCTATGCAATCAGAGCCTCATACTCCGATTAATTATTGTTGGCCTAAAACTTCAATCATAGAGTCTACTCTAACACCAGATCTCAAGGACCTACCAAAATTATCTCTGCTCCACTACCCTTAAGATTATAAGAATCAGCCACTAACAAAATCCATTGACAAGGCGATTCTTTATGAAAGAGTGTACTTAACTCTAATAAAAAATCCCCCAATACTTATGATTTGATGTTAATCCTTGGTGTGAGTGAGATGTTGTATTCTAATAACTGCACGACCAAAGCCATTATCCTACCTGCCATATTTGGTTTCTCCAATGTCTATTTTACAGAATAATTCTTCCTGACAATGATATGGTGTCCTTGAAAATAGTATCTCAGCTTGCTGGCAATGATAACTATTGCAAGAGCCAATCGTTTGATTCTAATAATGGAGTTTCACTCCATTGAGAACTTTGTAGACAGAGTAAACTTGCATCTCCCCTTTATCATTGACTTGAGCTTACACAAAACTTATAGCTTTATTTGAGACTTATAGGTATAAAATAAGGGGGAATTCTCCTTCAAACGAACCAGGATTGGTGGTGCTAACAAGAAAAGCACCAACTCTGCGAACGCCTTCTTACATTATTCCATTCATTGAAAACTTAAGGAATTTTTTATAGTTATGAAGAAGTGGATAAACTTATCACTTGTGCAAAACAAAAACCGAGATAGAGAAACCAATCTTCCAGTTATCTTTTGAAATTATTTAGCTGATGTCGGACTCCTCATATAAATAATTACTTGGCACTTATCATGATTCGCCTCTATTCCTCGGTTATTGTCAGCATGAAGCTGAGGAGTTTTTCGTCCTATACCCTGAAAGTACATTTATTCGGGAAAAGCCTTATGTTCAAAATCCTTATTGATGCAAATGTATCCTCAAAATATTTGACATGTTCCTTCTTATCGGGGTTTTGACTACCATATCATCAATGTATACCTTCAGATTTCTTCCTATTGGTGAAGAGAACACCATATCCATTAATTTATGATAAATAACCTCTAAATATTTTAGACTGAATGGAATCACCTCATAATATAATAATTTTGATTTATCATGAATGTTTTCTTAGGGCGCATCTAGCAGGTTCATACATATCTAGCTATAGCCAGAGTATGCATCCGCGAAATTGAGAAGACGAAACCCATGTATCGTCGATAAGATTATAAATATGACGTAATAGATGTGGATCCTTTGGACAGGCCTTATAAAGGTTGGTGAAATCTACTTCCCAGTTTTTTTCTTAACCATGACAATGTTGGATAACAAAGTCAGATATTTTAACTCTTGGATGAACCCGGATTTTAAGAGCTTTCCCACCTCTTCTTCAACTGTCCTTCTTTTCTTTTCACCATCTTTTCACTTTCTTTGTACCACCGGCTTCAAGGATAAATCTAAAGAAAAGTAACGACATACAATACTCGGGTCAATTTCGAGCATGTCAGACGACTTCCAAGCAAAAAGGTCTACATTATAAATATTTTGACGATGTCATAAGCTTTTTCTGAGATAATCCCGAATTTATCTGTGTGATCTAAAAATCTGTGGAACAGATCTGTACCTTTTTTAACTCTCTCATAGGCGTTAAGATGCCTTTAGTTGGGTCCTCTCGAGGGTCAAGGTCAACTAGGTTCACCTTGAGGGGGCTCTCATTTATTGGAGAATCTTGTTGCACTTTATTATTTAGTTCCATGTTATCTTTGTAGCACTTCCTTTCTATCCCCTGATAACCCTTTATCACGCCCACACATCCATCACCAAGGGATATTTTATGGTGAGATAAAGAGTCTATAGTGCTGCTTCAAGGGCATCAAACGCCAGTCTTCGAATAATAATGTTGTAGGGAAAAGACACATTTATGATCAAATATCTTACCTTGATGTCCTTTGCACTATATTCATTTCCAAAGATAGTCATGACAAAAAGATGGCCTGACACTTGAAAATGTTCATAGGATAAATCGACCAAGGTGCCCTTGAAAGGTGATAACTCGATTGTATCAATATCCAAGCCTTTGAATGCATCCCAATACAAAATATCTGCAGAACTGCTTGAATTAATTAACACTAACTTTAAGCTTCAATCATGGATTTGCACCTTTATTAACATAGTGTCATTCTCGTGTGCCAACACTCTTTCTACGTGCCTTCTAGAAAAACTGATTGTGGTTAGCCTTTCTTTTGATTCTAAAAGTAACTTATGAGAAACATGCATCACTTATCTGACATATCTCTTCCTGGTCGAGGTAATTTCTCCTCAGCCAACGAAACCTCCCAAGATAGTGTTAAGCATATGACGTGTCACTCTAGTTTCTCGCACCTCCTCGGTTCTCGTGCCCTTTTTATGATAAGGGTTTTTTGAGCTAGGCTCTCTTTGGGAACAACTTCTCTTTCTCGACGTCCCTCCAACATCCTTTACATAATACAACAAATGACCTCTTTAGATCAAAATTTTGATTTCTTTTTTTAACCAATGACAATCTTTAATTTGATGGCCTCTTATCCGATGGTAAGAGCACCGTGTGCTTCCGTCTTTACCCATTACTGCATTTACCCCTTATGGAGGCTTGACATAGGGAGTAGTTTGAGTTGGTAAACTTCTCACAAGATGTCTTCTCTCTTTGTGTTGAGTGAGGTATAGTTTTCAGCATAGCTTTCAGTCTCCGAAAAGGCTTCGTTGTTGATCTATCATTTGCCCCGGGTTTATGATAGTTTTTCCTGAACCCGATTTCATCTTGTCTAGGCTATTTTCTTCTATGGCATCTCAAGACTTCTTCTGCATGTTGATTTCTTAACCCTTGATATAACATTTTGCACTAGTTATCACTTTATCCATGATGGTTACTGGTTTTTGCGCCAAGGATTCATTAAAGCGACCAACCTTCAGGTCGTGTTGGAATTCTCCTACGAACATCTCCTGATTTGGATGAGATACTTTGATGGTCTTATTATTGAAGTGTGCCATATATTCCCAAAGTGATTTAAAATATCCTTGATAGGTGTTGAATAAGCTCGTTGTTGACACCTTTCTATGCTTGCCAACCAAAAGTGTTGTACAATCTTTCTAGTCACATCTTTGTAACTGGTGACTGAGAACCTGACAAGCTCATATACCAACGCAGGGCCACGCCCTTGAATGTTCCCGCCATGAGCTTGCATTTTACGGAATAGGAGGCGCCAACAATTATCATTTGATTATTGATTGTTATGATGTGCTCATGAGGATCACTCTTGCCATTGAAAGATGCCAAGGGTGGTGGTTTGAAGTTATTTGGAACTTGATCGCCCTAGATTACTTTCAAAAAAGGCTGGGGATCCAGAAGCTCCACCTTCGTTTCCTCATCCTATTGGCTCTGAGTTTGTTGAAGTATATGAACGCTCTCCTGTAGTGACCCATTCTACTTCTATAAGGTTTCAACGATTGTTAGTAATTGTGCCATGTCTAGCAAAGTGCAAGGTTCACTCCTGCTGGGAGACGATCTAGAAATCTAGTTGCTTTGAGGTTAATGATTTTTTGATTATTTTTGTGCAAATTGAAAAAGTTTTACCAAAACCTCATGGTAGACCAATTAAACTTCTCAGTATTCTAAAATGTATCATTCTCTCATCCACTCATATTTGAATTCATTCCAACTTGCTAATTAATAAACTAATTAATCATTTATTAAATAAAAATCTAATTAACTTTTTTAACTTTGACTACTTAATCAATTAACTCTTAATTTAATAAATAACTAATATAATTAGTTAAAATATAATAATTAAATAATATTTAAATATAACACATTATAACAAAACATACAATTGTCTTAAAAACAAAAAAGAAGAAATGTAGTAATAGAATAAGAAATGTTGGTCAACTACATAACACCCTTTCTAAAGGGGATCTTAGATCATCTTTTGAAGACTTTTGTGTTTTTCTTTGGAGAAGATATCTCACCTTCTAACTTTCGAAATGAGATCAATCATCCAATCTAATATTACACTGGTGCTTTCCATTTATTTTATTTCTTGATTTTCAATCTTTATTTTTGTTTTTTAATGTTTTACTGTTTGGGTTTTGTATATATTTCTTTTATCTTTTGATAATGTTGAATTTACTTTTATTAAAAATATTATTAATTAAATTGTAAAGATAAATAAATTTAAATTTAAATTTTGCTTCCAATTTTTCAAATACTATCATTAATTCCCTCCATAAAGAGATGAAAAGAAGCAATGAGAATGCTGAAAATAAAGAGATGAACGTGCAAAGAAATCATTATTATTTTAGTATTCTAATATGGTCGCAACACTAAATATATATTTCTTCCGTTATTTTACAATTTTTATTTTTATAAAAAAAAAATTATTTCTTTTTAATTGTCACTTTCAAATTTCAAAATAATATTAAGTGATAGTTTTGTCAAAATTATTCCTAATCGTTTATTATAGAGAGAAAAAAATTAAATTAAAGTAAATAAAAAATAAAAAATATTATAAATAAAAAATTATTGTACAAAAAATAACAATAATTATTAATTTTATTGATATGTTTAAAAAGTCAAAAAGATGACAATTATAAAGAAAGAGAGAGAGTATTTGTTAGGCACACTCATAAACTCTTAACCAATGTTTTAAAAATCGGACCGAAGATCAAACCGATGAAGGTACTGGGTCACTGATTTATTGATCAAGCCACTGAATTACTGATCGAACCGCATGACTAAACCAGATTAAACCGGATAACTCGGTTGAATAGATCAATCTTTGTAACAAAACTATATAGGTATAAAACTTGTTGAACCGGATGACTCGTTCTTTACAAAATATAACTAGAACTTAAATTTTTTTAAAAATATCATGTCATAAATAAATTCATAATTTAATAATTTTAATTTTAATTTTAAATATTTTAAAAATATCATATCATATATAATAAAATAGTACAAAATATAATTGCAACATAGTATAGTTGAATAATTTATAACAAAATAATTTTATTGTCTATTATTTAGTTTTAAAGAATAAAAATTATTTTAATATTGAGATATCATTATTCAATATCAAAACTATATGTAAAAAAATCAATTAGATCTGCAACATTTTCTCTGTCAATAATATAATTTATTAAATTAAAAAAAAATTAAAAAAAAATGCAGCTGAACTACCGATTTTAAAAAATTTCAATTTTTTCCGGTTTTTATCAATTCAACGATATTTCCGATCTAACAATTAAGCCAGACAGATTACCTGGCCGGTTTCTGATTCAATCGGTACGACCGGATCCGACCGATCGGTCCGATCCATTTTTAAAACATTGCTCTTAACTTTATTTTTTTTTTTAAATATTTAAAAATTAATTTGAACTTCTACTTTTTAGTGAATATGTCTAAAATTTGTGCCTAAATTTTTGTGATTGTAGTAGTACAAATGAATTCAATGACTGTTGAAAGAAAATTCAACTAAGCTAATCCTTAGTCGGTTAACGTTTTCCCAACTTCATGTACGGATGTACTTGTAGTAAGTTGTAACTAGTGTTCACATATCAATGTGTTGCACAATAATATAACAATGGATTCCGTCGGTCCCAAATTATAAGTCATTTTACCAAAAATATTTATCTCATATTATAAGTCAATTTAAATTTTTAATATATCATTAATACTCTCTCTGTTCTAAGTTATATGATATTTTGATTATTTCATGGGAATTAAGAAATTAATTATCACTTTATGTAAAAGTGAAATGTTGTATGACGTCACAAATTTGTCCTTCAATAATTATATTGGAAAGAGAAATCAAAAGAATGAAGGAAAAAAAAAAGAAATAGTAGAGGGTGTATTAGAAAAAAAGTTATTAATGACGGATTGAGAATCTAAAGTGACTTATAATTTGAGATAAATATTTTTGATAAAGTAATTTATAATTTGGGATTTACTTAATACACCATCTACTATTTTTTTCTCTTTCTTCTTTCATTCTTTTGATTTCATTTTTTAATAGAATTATTGAAAAAAATTTGTAAAATCATATAACATTTTATTTTTTAATAAAATAATAATTAAATTTTTTTATTCACGTAAAATCACCGAAACGTCGTATAGTTCGGAACTGGAACAGAGTATAAAAAATTAGCTACCTTAATCAAATGCCAAACTGGACCCAGTTTGATACTTTGATGGTTTAGTCAATTGGTTAAACAGAATGTTTTTTTTCTTCCACTTTTTGTAGGTTTGGTCGCAGTTGAAATTGAATAAACAAAATTTATTAAATTCCATACTTTTGTAGATAGTTGATGGTAATTAAAACTAATAAAGTGAGTCAACAGGTTTTTGAACAACGTGAACGTTGGTATACATGTGAGTTTTGAATAATGCATGAAAGTGAAACGCGTTTGTGTGTTTCATGTTGTGATTAAATTATTATGGCAAGATTCTAAAAAGAAACTTATGACAAAATTTTATCCCGTACTCCTACGTTTATTGTCATACCCTTACAATTTTGACATTTAGACGAAATTGTCCTTGCATAAATACTAATTACCTATTTTTTTTCTTCCACTTTTACCATTTTAACTCCTGAAAAACAAGAGAGAAAGATAATTTTTTGACAAACCGGAGAACCCAAGAAGCTTACATCCGGTCTTTATTTTTCACTCCGGAAGACACAAGAGTAAGTTTTCCGATTTATGCATTGATGAATTTTTACAAACCGGATAACATGGTAACAAGTTATCCGGTGTGTTTTTGAAAAATTTAACACACACCGGAAGTCACGTGAGTGGGTTATCCGGTTTGGGTTTTACACTCCGGAAGTCATGTCCCATGGTTATCCGGTTTGTAAAAATTCACTCGGGATAACCACTACTTGGGTTATCCGGTTTGTTCCTGCGTATTTCGTAAAATTTTCCCGTTGGGTTATCCGTTTTTTGACTTTTTTTTTCCAGTGGTTCGCAGACGAGGAGTGGGTGACAATAATGTACGTAGAAGAATAGAGGGGCGACAACGTCGCCGTGAAGCAGACAATGCAGAGGGACATCAGCCGCCTGCAGGGGATCAGGTGCATCCACATTTTCTAGGAGGACCCACCGATACTTCTCTTTTAATCAGATATGATGGTCACGTTGCTCGTCATCTTTGGTTTGGCGAGGTAAGCTAATATTTATCATTTTATTTTGAATAATTTTTATTTGTTAAAATTTATATATTTTATAACATTTTGGTATAAATTATTTTCAGGAGAGACATCCAAAAAAAGAGTTAAAGGTTGCTGCACATGGCAGCAAATTGATTGGTTGGGTTCCACATATGTTTCCTCCTATTATAAAGCACTGGTTGTTAAATTCTGGTCTATCATCTCTTCAAAGAACCAGTTTGTCGAGGATTGATCAACATCTGGTATCGGCATTTGTAGAGCGATGGCATCCTGAAACATCGTCATTTCACATGCCATTTGGTAAAATGACCATTACTTTAGACGATGTTTCATGTCTTCTCCATGTGCCGATTAGGGGTGACTTGGTTGACCCTGCAGAAGCGTTTACTGATAATGACGCTATTAGATTAGCGATCGATCTTATGGGAGTTTCGTTGGAGGAGATTGCTGAGGAGGTCCAATTTTGTAGAGGTCCTTACTACATATTGGATTGATTAAAGATTATTTTTGAGCGTCAGCGGGCTGCTAACAGGTTTGATTGTGCTGCCAGAGCGTACATGATGCTGTTGTTGGATTGCACCATTCTGACTGATAAGACCTTTACTCTGGTGGAGGCAAAATATTTATCACTATTTAGGGATTTGGATGAATGTGGTAGATATTATTGGGGAGCAGCGGCACTGGTTAATCTTTACCGTTATTTAGGTGATGCTTCTTTCTATTCCTGCAAACAGTTGGGTGGATATGCCTATCTATTACAGGTATAAAATATATATATATATATATATATATATATATATATATATATATATTATCTTTAGTTATTTATGAATTTTATTTATATTATTCATGGTGTGTAACAGTGCTGGATCCACTTCCGAGGGCGATGAAGTGGTGTTATAGGCAATCCACTGCAAAGGTCGAGCAGCATAGGGTGCAATTAGATGCATTAACACCGGATGATGTCATTTGGCGTCCTTTTGAGGATCACCGACATATATGTCTATTTGATGATATATGTCTATACAAGGGTGGTCTGAAATGGTATGGTACAATAATGTTATATCTACCCGACAGATGTTTGTGTCAGTTTGGATACAAACAATACATACCCCACCATCCTACTACTGTTGAGTCTCTTGATGTGGATGTAGACTGGTTAAGCTATGTTCAGGGGGTTTTGGATGTTATTCGGGATGCAATTTTTGCTGTTCGATCCTATGATGTAGTTGATGAGTATTTGGGTTGGTATTATATGGTGTCACATCCTCGATTGGTAGCACCGCCAGAAAATGAGGTGAGAGAGATCTCAGTGCCTGTTTATGCTGACGGACCGGAAGATGAGAGGTTAGCATATATATCAGGTGAGCTTCATCGCTACTTGCAGCGTCACGGTGCAAATGAGGAGGACGATGAGCTCATTGAGATTTTTCGATCATTACGTGTAGCTCATGGCGGACCACTACCTCAGGGAGGACCGATACCTTACCCATCTCCATGATTTGCCTTGTTTATTGTTTTTAGACTTATATTGTATTTTGTGACATGTATTATCCTACAATTTATGTATTTCTGTTAGACTTATCTATTGCTTTGTGCACTCTTTTAATATTTCTACTTTCCACAATCCTAAATATAAAAATTAAAATAAAATCTAAAATATAGCATGAAAGATATATGTCAACTTAATCCAAAATCTAGCATGAAAGTCATATGTCAAATGAATATAAAACAAAACAAAGACATCTGAATCCAAAATCTAGCGTGAAATAAAAATGTCAAATGAATACAAAACAAAACAAGACATAACAATTATAGTTTAATAATATGTGGCGCTACTACAGGTGTAAGACGCTCCCAATGTTGTAGTCGTCCGCCAAATCCTATCATCCAAGAAGTCGCCTCTTTTGTGCGGAATTGTTTCCAAGCCAATGTGACGGGTGGTAACAGAAATCCTTCGTTCATGTTTACCTGGTTATAAGTCATTGAACAAATAAGTATATGCATAATAAAACAAATAAGTAAAATAAGTATATATGTAACTTAAAAAATAAGTATAGGCGTAACTTAAAAAATAATTACCTGTACCCAATGATTTCCATCTACAAATCCAATGCAGTAAATGGACACATTAGGTGAATGTGAAGTCGTCATAGGAAAGAACGTTAAAGAAGGAAAACCCAAAGAGACAACAATGACATTATACTGATTAGCTATTACATAAGTCATTTCAGGTAATGTCATCCATTTCTCTAGTGGTTGAGGACCTAACCTTCATATCATCAACGAATCTCTCACTATCGAAAAACGCGGTCCAAATAACTTTTCATACAGCTTGCTTCTAAGACCTTTAAGTTCATTATCCAAATCACGACGAACAATTGACCATCCATCCGATCCATAACCATGAAACAATGCAATGACTCTAAACCCACAATTTTCATCCTTCATCACATCAACAATGTCATCAATAAATGGTCTGATATGTGCTGGAAATTGTGTAATGTATTTAATACATGGTTTCTTCTCAGAGGTTTGGGATAATTGTGAACATACCCTCTTTGAAGACTTTTGGGAGTTCGAGTGCGCTCGATCAACATACTCGTGATATGAAGGATCACGATAAACATCATATCCCGCAGGTCTCTTCCCATTCTTCTTCACTCTTCCCTTGGTTTTTATTTTTTCAGGCGGTGGCAACATTTTTGATGTAGTGGGATAAGCAATTTCATAAACCCTACTCTTTAATGCTCTTTTCCCGACAACATCTACTGCTCTGTACTTTTTCCAAATTTCCTCAATTGCATGGTGTGAAATAGACCAAATTATTGGAGTTTTTTTACTGCCACCCCCTTACTATACTAGCACCCCTCATTTTTTATTTCAAAAATAATTCTTAGTTTATTTTCTCAAAATTTTAACATTTTTAAAAAAAAAATTACTGTTGAAAACTTGTGAAAATAAATAAATTTTTAGTACTCAGACCAAATTTATGGTACTCTTTTTTTTATGCATATCAAAATTCTTTGTATTTTATAAATTTTCTGATATCTATTTATCTGATATTTTTAAATTTACGGTGCAATTTGCCGAAAATTTAAAATATCCGATATATTTTAGAAAAATTATTACACGTACCGGAAATATTTCAAATTTCCGGTATAAAAGCAATACCGAAAATTATATATTTCCGGTAGATGTTATTCATGTTTAAATTTATATGTTTAAAACATAATAAAAATTAAGTCTCAATATTATCGGAAATTTGAAATTTTCGGTATATAAAAAAGTATCGAAAATTTAAAATTCCCGATTATTTTTTGTACTAAAATCATACCGAAAACTTAAAATATCCTATATTTTTTTGATACTGATTTTTGAAATTTACAGTATGAAACATCTGACACGGTAAAAATGGTAAATCTCACAAAATTTTTGGTATTCTCTAAAAAAATTTGATATATATCAAAAATTACTAAATATCCGATATTATTTTCTGATGATATTTTGATAAAAATACCACATTTATGGTGATAGATATAAGTGTGGGGTAGCAACAATAAATCTCAAATTATTGATAATTCATGTGACTCATGTTCTGTCACCTCGTACAAAAGATTAAGTAAAAATAAAACTATTTTCATTCACCTTTATTTTTCACTAAAATATTCATCACAACTCAATTCTAAATATCCACATTTTCGAATTAAATTCCAAAACATTTATTTCAAACAAAAATAAGTCATTTATAAGAGGTCAACTCAATTTTAAATATCCACATTTTCAAATTAAATCCCAAAACATTTAGTTCAAACAAATATAGGTCATTTTTAACTTATAAGAGGTCAAAGTGTCTTCATAATTGTCGCGAGTAATTAAGTTTAAAAATCAAAAGTTTAAAAAGGTCACACAACGTGTCCTCCTATTGATTGTGTCAATCGAATTTAATTGTTATGTTTTATTTTCTAAAATTATTTAATTATTAATTTATTATTTTTAATAATTAATATAATATATTTAACAAATTATCAATTAATAAAAAATAATAATGTTATATAATTAAAGTTGAATTACATATGTGGCAATGATTTTTCACATTATTAATAATGAGGCATATAATTGAAGTGTTCATAATTTAGCATAGAGTTTTTAACTATCGTATCGGTCTCCTTCAATTATCTTCAAATGCTTGATAAAAATTCTTATGCTTAGATCATCCATAAATAGTTCTCGTGAATTGTCTGAGCTTTGTGTGTCAATGTTGGCATTATCATAATTTAGCTCGTTGTCCATGTGTTTGTAGTGTGGTTCGTTGTTTGGATTAGTGTTGACAATTGGACGGTAGCAAGGTTGGTTGAGTGGTGACAATGGTGAGAATATTTTGTTTGGAGTAATAAAAGGAAAATGATGTTTTGGTGTTTTTAATTTTATGTATGTTTGAGGTGTTTGTTGGTGTTTTGGTTTGTATATGATGGGTTGGTGAGTTGTGTTTGATGGTGTTGATATTATGTGCTCTTAATTTTGTGATTATGTGTGACATGTATGTATTGGTTTTAGGTTTGAATTTTGTGGATTAATAATTTGTTTTGGATTGAAAAATGGAGTTGAGATCCCCTATATTTTTTTTAAGAAATGAAGAATGTCATTATCAATGTATGTATTGTATAAATATAAAAATATACAATATATATGTCACCTTTTAAATAATATAAACATATTATATCCCTTAATTTTAGTAATGGTACCCTCCAAGAAAGAAATGGAGAGGATATTGACTGTAGAAAATGAGTGTAAGTTTTGTTAGTAATGCTTGTTGATTTGTTGACGTGGGTTGATTAAATATTTGAGTTCATACAGAAATTCAATTTTAACCGACCTATACAAAATATGTATAGAAGACATGGTTTATATTCGGTTGGTAATACAAAGTTTGTCAAAATAAAGTTGCAGTGTTGTCTCCAGACGATACTCTGCTTTGGTAGAGTCTTTTCAAATGGGATTCCATTGGTTTGAGCCTTTACTATTGTGATACTCTTTGAAACACTTTGGATGATTTGAGATTTCTTAATGCATGTTGAACTACGGTTCAAACATTTCTTAATGCATGTTGAACTGCGGTTCAAACAATCACTGTGATCCATCTCTATTGTAGCCAACATGATTATTAGTATAGTTATAGTCACGATTGATCATCTTAATTTCTTCCATGATGATCTTCTAGACAGTCTCCAAATAAAACTTTTTGGAATATGTGTTTGTTACTTATTAAAAGTTAATACTCCGTTTCAAAATGACTGTTGTTTAAGTTTTTTAATTTTTACACACAAATTAAGAAATATAATAATATTGTCATAAAATATTACACTTTTACAAAATTAACCCTATTAATTTATTGAAAATAGTGTAAAGAGTAAAAAGTAAATGACATAATTGAAAAAATAGTAATTATTACTACATTGAAAAGTAAAAGTGACAGTCATTTTAAAATAAAATTTATTTACTAAAACGACCGTCATTTTAAAACGGAGAGAATACTAAATATAAATTATTGAGACTGCAGAAAGTTGGTGCGATTGCAGAAAATTTCAAAGTGTCTTGCTCTTATAATCATTGGGGCATGTTCTGATGTTGGCAAGTGTTAACTAGTTATAATCATTGGGGCATGTTCTGATGTTGGCAAGTGTTAACTAGTGAGGAATACTGACTTACATATCAAGTGTAATTTTCCACGACTAAAATATGAAAAGGAAGAAAATGACCGCTCAAACGGCATATATATTATATATATTAGAAATGAAATGTGGATACGGCTAACAAAATGAAAAGAAAGTGTGGTATATGTAGTATTTACACACACTCTAGTTGTTATCACCACCATCATTGTGTTTTGTTTGCTGGTTGCATGTAATAAAATCAATAAACCAGTACTATTAATCATTATCACCAAGGTCATATCATTCGACGACCAATTAATAGTTGTTGCTATTTTTTTTTCTTCATTTTTCTTTCAGTTTAGTTTTGCCAATACTCTCCCAGACTCAAAGTATAGAACAAAATCCTTTGTCTTCCTTATATGCTATTTGTATAGTAATTCATTCAGATAACATTTTCGAGATGGATTCAAAGAAAGAGACAAGTAATATAAAACACATTCGGAAAGAACAAGTTGAATATAAGTTTTTTTTTTTTTATTTCAATAGATATCATTACTCGAGAAACAACAAGATCATAAAATACAGGACAATAAGACTTCATGGTTAATCTTATTCCTATACTGTCATCAAATGCTCAACTTTTCTACCTGTTCACGAGCAATGGAGGCAGAAAGAATTCCAAGATCTCGATTTATAACTGTCATTTCAGATTCACATTCAGAGATTATTGCTGAGACAGAAGAAGGCCCTCCTGATGTTTCAGAAGATCCAAAAGCAAGTGCAGCATGTGAGTCTCTAAGATTTTGCAGGTTCCCTAAAAACTGTTGCAGACAAACAGATTTGCTATATTAATAAGGTTGTACTAGTATCTATCAGCCAACACATTATTCATCATGTTTATTGAACTATAAGTGGAGTTGAGCCAAAAAGTTAACCACAAATGGCTTAAATACAAGTTTAATCTTGAAACTTCCAATTATCCTAAATCCCAATTACCCAATAGGGCGTAAATATTATCTACTTCAGTTAGGTTAATATTAATTTTTACATGAGTGACCATAGAATTTAATTTTATAAAACCCCAAATTAAAAATTATGTATATGATATTAATATGAATTGCTTACTCTGTTTGAAGTAATAAAAGGTGTTCCATGATATTTATGAAATAGATACTTTTGCAATAAACTGCTGATAGACGAATTTAGAATTATGTGAAGCTGTGGCATCACTTGATTTTAAATTTCTAATATTTTAGACAATATCATAGATTTTCCGAAAAACATTTTTGCCAAGCAGAGCAAGGTTACCTTTAGAAGCATTTTGTACGCCTCTAATAATCGATTGGCAGCTGGTCCAAACCCGTGAAGTTGTGGAACCTCCATCATATGTGTCCATGGACGAATTTCCTACACAACAATAATTTTTTATAAGCTTCCACATATATTTTGTAAGTTGGGTGATGGGGGTGGGCAAATCAAGTGACAGTATTGTCTTATAGCAAGAAAAGCTAATATTGTCGATGCAATCTCATATGACTTATCAAGATTCAAAATTACTCAAGATCACATGTTTTGCAGAATACATCATATCAAAGTCTGATCAAACCTTGGTGTAAATCATGTTGAATGTTCTAGCAGTTTCTAGGAAAGATTCCAAATGTGCTCGCAGTTCAGATTCCACCTCAGTATACTCCTCATTCGGATTATAAGCATGCTATAAACAAAATAAGATACAGCAAACATATCAAATTTAGTGCAGAATGACTCGAACATAATGACATCAAAATTCTCTTAATTTAAATTTAAAAAACAAGAATATGAAAAATAAGAGATCAAGTAACAAGGGACAAAATTAATATACAATGTTTAGAAAACATGGCAAGAACCAGTGAGAGGAGTGAAGAGAAAATGAGAAATGAAAGTTTAACCACAAAAAAATAAAAATGCAACTTACTTTACAATTTGTTTCCTGTATTTAATAAATTTGCAAAATAACTAACTGCTGACTTAGCAAACTAATCCAACCAATCTCTAACTAGTACTAACCATACAAACTATTTTCTATTAGAACACAATCATGAGATAAATTCAATAAATTATTAAAATAAAATGAGTAATAATAACTACAATACTCAAATTTGTGCTATTTTTTTCTAGGTAGATTGATTAGTCCTGCTGCCTAAATCTACACCATAATACTTACTAAATATTAAGGTTTCAATGGGAAATGTCTGACTACTAGACACAAGAAGAATTTTCACTGGAACGGCAAACAAATGGAAACCAAAACATAATTTGTTTTTTACTAGAAACTTTAGTTTTTTTAAAATGGAAAATGCAACTTTCTTTTCGAATAGTTTGTTAGTGCGGGGAGTTGAGCCCATGGCAAATGTTTACTAGAAACTTAGTTGGTATCCTCATTATGAAACCCAATGAAAAATGTCAGAAATAGAACATAATTGAATAGATACTTAAATAGACATTAGATACTTGTCAAGAAAGTAAAATGTTGAATTGCAAACCGACATTAGATACTTGAATAGACTCATAAAAATAGATGTTTGTTGTGTCTCTTATTAGGAAAATTTTGTTTTATATTCAAAAAGCAATAACAAGAAAGATTAGAAAGACGATCAAGGGGAAAATAGGTCCCCATAGGTAATGTCTTGAATTTGAATTATGTGAACAAGAAAAAGGTACAAGAAAAGTTGTCCCCCTAAGTGGATCCACCCACCCCAATGCAAATCAGTTAAGGTCCATTACTTCATTGTGGCTTCTAGATTCCAAGGGCCATCTACCAAAATAGACTTATTTCAATGATATCAATGTCATGTAAAATGCACAACATTAATATGATGAAAAGTAAATATCCATAGAAATAAATTTGAGAAAATTTTAAGTTTTGACATCAATTTCCAGCAGCAGTTCATAAAGATATCATATGGCAACTAGAAGACAAGAATCAGATTAAGATTAGGATTTTGCTAAACCTTGGATGCCAAGTCATCAACTTTTTGTTGAAGGTTCAATAATATTTTTGATTGTTCAGTAAGCTTTGACTCCAGCTCCGAAACATCTGGCCTGAAAAGAGTAGTGAATAAACAAACAGAATGTTACGGCAATATATTAGAGAAAGTTCTAATCCATGTAAAAGAAAAGCAATTTCTTCAAAATTTAAAATGGCATCCCTCAGTTTATATTCCCACAATGTTCATAATCATATTCATCGAAAATAAATTTATCAAGTACCGATTTCGTATCTATAATCCCGGTCTGCAATGTCAATATTCTGTAGTTGGAATGCTTCTCCATATTGAACTCAAAAAATTGATATGCACTATAAACTATGTCAATTCAATTCAAAGATACGACCTAATGTTATCACTATGTTAGACCCTATATCAGATGTTGCAGTGGTAACTTCAGATATAAATGCAGGCCTAAATCCTCCTAATAAAACAAAAAAGCATTCCTCTAATAGAATTCAAAGAATGGATAGATAAAAAATCATAATCAGAAGAAAAAAAACAAGAAACTCTTACAATGGATATATAGACTGAATCTGAACATCAGCGGGAAACAATTTACATTCTTCAGAAAATATATGAGCCTGTCTTTCGGCAATGGAGTCTATCAAGTGGATGTCCTTGGCTACCTGCTCATCAACACTATAGAAACAAAAACACAAACCAAATTTACGCCAATACCATCTCTGCAAAACCATAATTATTATGTAAAAAAAAACATCATTTAGATCAAGGATAACCTCCATTCTGGATTATCAGCATATATAGTTGCCTCCACTAGATCTACAATTAGACGAAGCATTTCAGTGCGGTCCTCGTAGCTTCCATGCCCCTGTTACAAATGCATAATATTTACCCACTTGCAAGGCAATTCATTAACAAAACGTGTATGAATGAATACATTTCCAATTGTTTATATAAGAAAGAATAAGCTGAAAAAGGAATATCAATACATAAAATATCAGAACAATTCAAAAAATGCAAAAGCTTCATTTAAGAAAGAAATATAAAGGAATTCAAACTTGTTCATAGACATGTATACAATGGTTAGTCACCTCGCCTAGGCTTGTCATTGTTGTAGATAATAATTTGGCAATGAAAGTAATAGCAGTAATCAAATGACTTACTTGAATGGCTTCTGTATCTACAGTTGTTGTAATGCCCAGAAACTTCGCAATTTCTGCCAAATCTGCACATCATAAGCCATAAGTACCAATGTCAATAAAAAGAAAACACAATCAAAAAGTACAACAGAGAAAAATGCTAAAAAGTAATTAGCCACTAAACACAACTACATTTTTTCTACCATAATTGAGAAAAATGAAGTGGTCAGAAAGCAACTCAGAAGTGAATAGCTGCTCAAATAAACTCTCCTACTTAAAGAGAAAAAAAAAATCTTCTGCCAGATCGAGGGAGAAAAAAGTAAAAGAAAATTTGACATTATGTTAATAGACAAGAAATAGAAGATTGCATACGCTGCAAGAGACTGAACAGCGCATACTTTTATTTTATTTTATTACCATGTACAAATGCAGAATTGTGGAAAAATACATACTCAGTCCCAAATACGCTTACAATGAATTTTCAAAACAGAGTAAGAAAACTCTTACATTGAATTCGAGCTGTCTCCTCGTCACGGTCAAGAGCATCCCCATGTAGGTTTTGTTGAGAAAAGGGTGACTTATCACCTAATAGCCTATTGTAAGCAACAAACATCAAAGATCATTTCATCTTAACATGGAAATTAATAACATCAATAACCCAATCAAGTACAAATGATTAACCAAATAGAAAGCATGTTTCATTTGCCTTATGAAAGAGTTAAAAATCAATTCTAAAGGTGTAGAATTGATTGATTCATTCTTGAGTGATTTTGAGGTCTTTGCTTCTTCTAAAGTGGAATTAATTCTGCCTCTAGAATTGATTCTACTTAGTGTATGTTCGGTTTGCCTTTTGGAATGACCAAAAGCAATTCTACTCTAGAAGTGAAGAATTGATTTTGGGCGATTATGAGATGTTTGGTAATGCAAAAGTAGAATTGATTCTGGGCGATTATGAGATGTTTGGTAATACAAAAGTAGAATTGATTTTGTCTCCAGAGTTGATTCTACTTGAAGCTAGATTTTGAACCTTCTGCCTTCAGAATTGATTCTGGATGATTTTTATACTGAAATTTCTTGTTCAACTCATTTTTACATAAATGTATCCAAACATAAATCAATTATGCTAAACTCAATTTTGATAAAATCAACTCTACCAAACTCAATTTTGCTAGAATCAATTCTGCCCATTGTCAATCCAAACACAGCCTAAGAATTTGTATCTTCTAAGCTTTAACGTTATTTTTATACTGGAATTTATTGTTCAACTCACTTTTACTTAAATAAATGTATCAAAACATAAATCAATTCTGATAAACTCAATTATGTTAAAATCAATTCTACCAAACTCAATCATATCAAAATTAATTCTACCAAATACGAATGATTATTAACAAAAATGCATCAAATCCCAATACAAACACTATAAACCCTAATTAACAGTGTAGCAACAAAATCAGAGTGGAATTTCAACGGAGAAGGAAAAGAAGATACCGAAAGAAGAGCCATTCGAGAAGAGCATAGCGCTCCATTCCAGCGAACAAAAGGGACTGAGCAGATGCATTTGATCTAGGGTAATTCAGCGTTCCCAGTTTCTTCTGAATCTCTTCCATTTGCTTTGCGCCCATTTTGTAACTTTAATTTTAATCAACTTATTTCATTAAGCTCTTTTTTCACTTCCTCTTAAAGTGCTTATTGGATTTTTCTAATTTAAAGGTTTTTGAAACAAACACTGCTATAAAAAATTCAAAAATGTTTACGTTTTAATGTTTATAAGTTATTTTCATGACACATCCTGAAAGAAAAAAAAATTGTGGTTTAAATTTTGGTATTTTAATTCTGGATAATTTATTCTTGAGAATCGTTAATTTTTGAAACAAACGTTGTTAATAAAAAATTCAAAAACGTTTTTTTTTTTATATTTATGAATTATTTTTATGACATATTTTAGAAAAAATTTGGCAGTAAATTTCTCATGTTTTTATTTATGTTGAACAGTGTGTTTGTGTCCGAGTGAAATCATATAAACAACGTAATACAAAGTGTCTGAAAGTTAATTTTTAAAAAAACAGAATTTTCAAAATATTCATACTTGAAAGATATACTTATAGTATAATCAATTATTATTTATTGACACATCTGATCCAACAATTAAACAAGATTAATTATTTGAGCGGCTCCCGATTCAATCGATTCGATCAACCGTCTGACCCAATTTTTAGAACACTAGAAATAAGTATCAGTGTGATCCATTCTGGTGACTTATTTTTCATAGCAAAACTCTTTCAATTGTTTTCTAATTATTGTGTGTCTTCTTCGATCACTGAGTAGTAGAAACTTACTAAAAGCACACTAGTGTTCAAGAACAAACTTTTCATCACAATTATAGAAAATATCTTGGGCACATTGCTCTTGTAATTGTGTTTTTGATAGGCGTCTAATGGAAAGTTTGGATGGTTGAGATGTGGATGAAGGTTAAGGGTTTTCAGTATTGCAATAGGTGGGCTTTGGAAGGTATGTCTCATGTGACTTAAAGGGGAAGAGAAGGGTTTTTGAAGTTTAGGCTGGGCATATTTAAGTTTGGCTTCAGTGAATTTTGCAAGACCAGTCGTTTGAGAAATTGACGCCCTACTTGAGTCTTATCCATGTGTTTTCAAAATTTATTCCAAAGATGTATCTCCATAACCACTTCATGTACACCTCATTCATTCTTCACTGAAACGTCATTTTTTTACATAAGTTAATTCAGAGATACATTTATGTATCAACACAATACAGAATTCGAAGATGCATTTTTCGTATTCACACCCGACAATAACTTTTTACTTTTTTTAGAAATGCACTGATGAAATTGAAGATGTATTATAACTTTACTATCATATTTAATTTTATTTGAATTAAACCATAAATTTTGAAATAATATGATATATATATATATATATATATATATATATATATATATATATATATATATATATATATATATATATATATATATATAATTGGAGGACACAATTAAGTAAAAATAAAATACAATTGATAATAGTGCTCTTAATACAACAACTATATATTACTCTGCATGACAAACTTGGGCCCTTGTTACTATGTTACCTCTTATACTGCAGTGCCTCTTTTGCCTCCCCGATGATGTCATCTATAACTTCCCTTACACTAGAGTCATTTGGAAAAAGTCCTTTGTCTATACCTTCCGCACAAGCTCCTAATCAACAACGTCTACACATCAACATGATTTACCCTAGCCTTCTCCTCCTCTAACATCTTTTGATGATATAGCCTATATGTATCTCCCTGAGCATCAGGTGTCGTATAAATATGTGACACTTTGAAATACCATTAGAAGCTATGGTACTATGTGCCTCATTCAACAGATGATTAAGATAATCATCGTACATGACACTCATATCTCTATGTGTCATAGCGGGAGATGTATACTCAGAAGGTTCTTTGGGAATAAACTGCATGTATCTGAACTATTGCATGACGCACTCAGGCTGATGAGGATACATCTAGAGTGAACTGCAAGTCAACCATCTAGAGTAAAAGACAATGTCATTCAATGGGTGCGTCTCTCTGTGATCAACATATGTATGGAAGTGTATATCTTATGTTACCTTATTGTCAAGATACACTATGTATGGCTCCCTCATCTTATTCCATCTGAGCGGAATGAATGCAAAAACACATGGGATATCCTCAGTATAGGTCAAAACACATGACTTGTCATATATGTGTGGAAAGTGTTGGAGGATCCAAACACGACAATGGTAGATATGAATCATTAGTAATAGTGTTGCAAAAGTGTTATGAAAATGACACATACAACCTTTATGTTATCTTATTGGTCTTCCACATACAACCTTCAGCTAACTTAGAATACATGTGGACCAAATAAGCGGCCCCCAATTTTTCTCATGGATTCACTCAAAGTCAACAAAGTATCTCATGTAGATCATATCCACATAGTTGGCGCTCTTGTCCACATATTATATATATATATAGAGAGAGAGAATGTATGGATCAACTTACTCCACAATCTTTGCCTTTAAATTAGATTTAATCTAATGGTTAAAATTTGCAATAAGTATTAACCATTAGATTAAATCTAATTTAAAGGTAAAGATTATGAAATAAGTTAAAAAACTTACTCTTGAAGTAATCATCGTACATGACACTCATATCTCTATGTGTCATAGCGGGAGATGTATACTCAGAAGGTTCTTTGGGAATAAACTGCATGTATCTGAACTATTGCATGACGCACTCAGGCTGATGAGGATACATCTAGAGTGAACTGCAAGTCAACCATCTAGAGTAAAAGACAATGTCATTCAATGGGTGCGTCTCTCTGTGATCAACATATGTATGGAAGTGTATATCTTATGTTACCTTATTGTCAAGATACACTATGTATGGCTCCCTCATCTTATTCCATCTGAGCGGAATGAATGCAAAAACACATGGGATATCCTCAGTATAGGTCACAACACATGACTTGTCATATATGTGTGGAAAGTGTTGGAGGATCCAAACACGACAATGGTAGATATGAATCATTAGTAATAGTGTTGCAAAAGTGTTATGAAAATGACACATACAACCTTTATGTTATCTTATTGGTCTTCCACATACAACCTTCAACTAACTTAGAATACATGTGGACCAAATAAGCGGCCCCCAATTTTTCTCATGGATTCACTCAAAGTCAACAAAGTATCTCATGTAGATCATATCCACATAGTTGGCGCTCTTGTCCACATATTATATATATATATATATAGAGAGAGAGAGAGAATGTATGGATCAACTTACTCCACAATCTTTGCCTTTAAATTAGATTTAATCTAATGGTTAAAATTTGCAATAAGTATTAACCATTAGATTAAATCTAATTTAAAGGTAAAGATTATGAAATAAGTTAAAAAACTTACTCTTGAAGTAATCATCGTACATGACACTCATATCTCTATGTGTCATAGCGGGAGATGTATACTCAGAAGGTTCTTTGGGAATAAACTGCATGTATCTGAACTATTGCATGACGCACTCAGGCTGATGAGGATACATCTAGAGTGAACTGCAAGTCAACCATCTAGAGTAAAAGACAATGTCATTCAATGGGTGCGTCTCTCTGTGATCAACATGTGTATGGAAGTGTATATCTTATGTTACCTTATTGTCAAGATACACTATGTATGGCTCCCTCATCTTATTCCATCTGAGCGGAATGAATGCAAAAACACATGGGATATCCTCAGTATAGGTCACAACACATGACTTGTCATATATGTGTGGAAAGTGTTGGAGGATCCAAACACGACAATGGTAGATATGAATCATTAGTAATAGTGTTGCAAAAGTGTTATGAAAATGACACATACAACCTTTATGTTATCTTATTGGTCTTCCACATACAACCTTCAGCTAACTTAGAATACATGTGGACCAAATAAGCGGCCCCCAATTTTTCTCATGGATTCACTCAAAGTCAACAAAGTATCTCATGTAGATCATATCCACATAGTTGGCTCTTGTCACATATATATATATATATAGAGAGAGAATGTATGGATCAACTTACTCATCTTTGCCTTTTAATTAGATTTAATCTAATGGTTAAAATTTGCAATAAGTATTAACCATTAGATTAAATCTAATTAAAGGTAAAGATATGAATAAGGTAAAAACTTACACACACACACACACACACACACACATATATATATATATATATATATATATATATATATATATATATATATATATATATATATATATATATATATATATATATATATATCAAAATTTAAAATTAGGATTTCTAAATAATCTATATGGGTTAACAATTAAAATATAAAACAACACATTAATTTAATCAAACTATTCAAAATGCGTCATAAATTATTCAGTGTAGCACACAAAACTAAATAATTTGTTTCAATAAATTTTAAGATATAAATATTTATGATAATTATAACTTTATAACAATTCTAACAACAAATTATTATTATAAAATTTTATAACAATTATAATTAAATTGATGAGATATAATTTTATAATAAATTGGTATATATATGATTTGTATTAATTTTATCTTCCCATAAAAATTACATTAAAGCTTTTTAAATCTCATTTCAACCTTATTTGTGATTAGAATATATCATGATATCTTTTCTATACTATCTAAACAATTATATTATGATGAAACTTTTTAGTTTGAAATTAAGTCAAACAAGCAACTTTTGTTTGATATTATACCTTTATAATACCAAACTAGTCAAAGACCCGTGCGATAAATTTATTTTAATATTGACCAAATAAATTTTTTTTGATATACATATGAAAAATTCATATTTATTGAGAAAGTTAAATGAAAAATTATGAAATCAAATATTACAACAAATAATATGATTATACAAAATATAATGGTAAACTTAACAAATGATGTATTTAGATACACATGTGAATTTAAATTGAATTACGTAATGTTAAAATAAACTCAATGTATTTAGTAATTTTAAAAAAAAACTTGTGACGACATGGAGAACGAAAAAAATTAATATTTGAAAATAATAGTAATAATTTAATAGTGACTCGTAAGATAAAAAATTGTTGTGTGAATGATATGTAGTATTATTCAATTTCATAAAATATATTTTTAATTTTATTAAAGTTAAATAATAGATTAATTAGTGTTTAATGAGAAAGTACAATGAAAAATTATGAAATCAATATATTACAACAAATAATATGATTATATAAAATATAATGGTAAATTTGACAAGTGATGTATTTAGATACACATATGAATTTAAATTGAATTACGTAATGTTAAAATAAACTCAATGTATTAAGTCATTTAAAAAAAACTTGTGACATGGAGAAAGAAAAAAATTAATATTTAAAAATAATAGTAATAACTTGATAGTGACCTATACGATAAAAAGTTAGTTGTGTGAATGATATGTAGTATTATTCAATTTCATAAAATATATTTTTAATTTTATTAAAGTTAAATAATAGATTAATTAGTATTTAATGAGAAAGTACAATGAAAAATTGTGAAATCAAAATAATACAACAAACAATATGATTATACAAAATATAATGATAAATTTGACAAATGATGTATTTAGATACACGTGTGGATTTAAATTGAATTACGTAATGTTAAAATAAACTCAATGTATTAAGTAATTTAAAAAAAAAACTTGTGACATGAAAAAAATTAACATTTGAAAATAATGGTAATAATTTGATAGTGTCCCGTAAGATAAAAAGTTAATTGTGTGAATGATATGTAGTATCATTCAATTTCATAAAATATATTTTTAATTTTATTAAAGTTAAATAATAGATTAATTAGTATTTAATGGGAAAGTACAATGAAAAATTATGAAATCAAAATATTACAACAAATAATATGATTATACAAAATATAATAGTAAACTTGACAAATGATGTATTTAGATACACATCTCAGTTTAGATTGAATTATGTAATATTAAAATAAACTCAATGTATTAAGTAATTTAAAAAAAATTGTGAAATGGATAAAAAAAATTAACATTTGAAAATAATGGTAATAATTTGATAGTGGCCCCTAAGATAAAAAGTTAGTTGTGTGAATGATACTCCATCCATTTTAAATTATAAGAGAAAAAATGCATTTTTCTTGTTCCAAAATATAAGAGAAAAAACCTCTTTCATTATTTTCAAAGTAAAATTAAATAAAAAATGTATTTAGTTTATCTTATCTCTCATATTTTATATAACCAACAACTAATTAGAATTATTTTTATATTTTCCAAAGCACTTTATTTCAAAAAAAAAAACATCAGTCAAATAATTGTGTTTTTACTTTTCTTATTAAGTGCGTTTTTTACTTTTTTTTCTCTTATATTTTGGGACGGAGAATATATGTAGTATTATTCAATTTCATAAAATATATTTTTAATTTTATTAAAATTAAATAATAGATTAATTAGTATTTTAGTGATAATAAATAAATAGAAAAGATAAAATATGTCCTAAAATATATGTTTAAAATTAGATAATTAATTGTAAAATAATCAATTATATTAAAATTCAAATCTATTAAATAATTATATAAAATGAAAAGAGAAGAGAGAGAAAAGATAAAGTGGTGTAAGATGGGAAAATGAGTTTATTAATTTGAACTAATGAAAAATTGACAATTTGTGCATGAAATGAGAAAAGTGAAAAAGTTAAGGGTTATTTTGTTAGTTACTAAAATGTTTAAAGTGTAGTGTAAAATATTTTTTAGAAAAGGGCAATTTTGATAGTTTGGACTATCTTTTAGTATATGTTAGATTATTTAAAATGAAAAGAGAAGAGAGAGAAAAGAGAAAGTAGTGTAAGATGAGAAAACAAATTTTTTAATTTGAATTAATGAAAAGTTGACAATTTGTGCATGAAATGAAAAAAGTAAAAAAGTTAAGGATTATTTTGTTAGTTATTAAAATGTCTAAAGTGTAGTGTAAAATATTTTTTAGAAAAGAACAATTTTGATAGTTTGGACTATCTTTTAGTATATGTTAGATAGTAGAAGTTAAATAATAGATTAATTAGTATTTTAGTGATAATAAAAAAATAGAAAAGATAAAATATGTCATAAAATGTAAGTTTAAAATGAGATAATTAATTATAAAAGAATCAATTATATTAAAATTCAAATGTATTAAATAATTATATAAAATGAAAAGAGAAGAGAGAGAAAAGAGAAAGTAATGTAAGATGGGAAAATGAATTTTTTAATTTGGACTAATGAAAAATTGACAATTGGTGCATGAAATGAGAAAAGTGAAAAAATTAAGGATTATTTTGTTAGTTACTAAAATGTCCAAAGTGTAGTGTAAAATATTTTTTAGAAAAGGACAATTTAGATAGTTTGGGTAATCTTTTAGGCTATGTTTGGATACGGAAAAAGGAACAGAGTGAAATGGAGCAGAGGGGGATGAAACAAAGCGGAACGGAGCGGAGTGGAATAAAAAACTATTCCATTGTTGGGTATGTCATGATGGAATATATTTATTTTGTCATTCCACCAAAATTGGAGGTACAAAAATTATGGAAAATGATGAAATAAGATGAAATGCATTTCATTCGATACCGCTTCATTTCATCCTTTTTTAATCAATTCAAACGATGGAACATAACTTTATTTCATTTCATTATGTTCCATTTCATCTTATTCCATCAATCCAAACATACCCTTAATATATGTTAGATAATAGAAAAGAATTAAAATACATAATACTCAAATTGTATTTAGCATATCTAAAATTTCATCACTTTGAACATCGAAATTATTCATTTATACTAATTGGCCATTTATATTACATGGGTTCAAAAAATCAAAATATAAAATATTTATACAAATTCTTTATACATTTCTTCACCAACACCATTTCTAGAATTTCATAAAAATCAGTTTTAATTATGTATCCAGACTTGTGATGATATTTGATAGGTTGTGACTGAGTTATTTGGTCCAATTAATTTTTCTTATAAAAAATTAATTATATTAAAATTTTAATTTTTTCAAGTATAATAGGTCAGCCACGAGCTTCGGTCCAGTTCGACATCTCTAATTAAAATATTTTTAAAATTAACCCACAAGACTATCATTTGTATATACATGTTAACTTTTGATATATATATATATATATATATATATATATATATATATATATATATATATATATATATATATATATATATATATATATATATATATATATAGGAGGAATCAAATTACACGAAAGATGACTTACACTGCTCAAAACGTCATTGAATTAATATTTTTAAATCAACGTTGGATTGAAACATATCATCATATAGATCATACCTATAAAGTTTGAGATTAATCTATAATGATTTACTATGTCATTGAACTACATCAAAATTAACGTTATATGAAAGTCCATTTTGACGTTAATTTTTAGATATCTTGATCGTATACTAAAACTTTATAGATTAATCTCAAACTTTATAAGTATGATCTATATGATGATATGTTTCAATCCAACGTTGATTAAAAAATATTAATCTGATGACGTTTTAAGCAGTGTAAGTCATGTAACTCTTCGTGTAATCCTCCTATATATATATATATATATATATATATATATATATATATATATATATAGATTGTGACGTAAAACTTTAAAAGATTAAAGTTTGAAGAAAATATTTTAAAATGCCATTTTTTTATATTTTAAAGTTTGAAAAAAATACATGTTAACTCATTTGAGTGCACGTAAATATGTTAAAATATTTTTTAATCTAAAAATATATAAAAGAGATCGATATTTTAAAATATGAATCTTGCTAATGAATATTTAATAATACTCTAAAAATTCTAGGAATTATTCTTTTTAAAGAAAACCTAAACATACTTATCTTGTAGAATCATTCCAGTAATGGTGTTCTTCTCTGTCCCAAAAAAGAAATTGTGGATAAGAATATTATGTTAGATTGTTAGTTTGGAAAAATCAATGTGAATTGACAAAGTCAATTTGAACAAATAATTGTTATGTTTATCTTTAGTGCCATTTAGATATACACAAACTATATCGATCACAAGAAAGAATTTAAGAACAATAAGAACAAGTCGGTGCTACGTCAATTTTCAGACGAGAGAGATACTTTTCTCTTCTATATTATTCTCATTAATTGAAATTCTACAAGTACAAATAAATATGAGAGATAGATTCAATACACAATGTATAACATATAACCTTTCACTTTCATCTAGAACATTATAATATGACAAATTAAATTATATTAGAAGTATGAAATATTGGATCGAATTCTATTGGATTGAAGGTAGTATCTTGGTTCGACAGTCTGACAGAGTTTAGCATGCAGTCGAAGATTGCTCACATGTTGTTGTCGAAGTGTTACAAGTTGTAGTCGAAGTGTGTTCTAACTTGTAGTGTCGAAGGATGTTAGGATTGTTAGCATCAAATTGGGTATGTTTGTTATGTTCAATTGATTAAGTTAATTTGTACCCTAAGTTAACTTGTAATGGGTATTTGTGATAAAATCTCATTAGTTTAGTATGTTAGGCTTATTATAAATAGCATACTAGTCTCTCATCATTGCATACTGCAAATTCTATTTTAGGGTGAGAGGGTTATTTGTTATTCTTGTATACTTGTAACCTTGTTTTAAGATAAAGGGGAGAATATCAGTTAATAACCAATCCTCGTGTTCTTCATTCTTGTTCCTATCCTAATTGTTTTTTGATCATTAAGTAACAAGTTTATATTTTGTTCCAAGGCATCTGATTCACAACAAATTGGTGCGGTGAGCGTGGAGAAGATGCCTTCAACAAAGTATGAGATTGAAAAGTTCATCGGAGTGAACGATTTCGATATGTGGCGCTTAAAGAAGAAAGCCCTACTGGTTCAGCAGGGTTGTTTGTAACACCACAAATCTACCAATCGAATATTATTCAAATCAGAGTGCGGAAATTATAATCATGCAAGGGATGTCACAATTTCTTAACAAAACAACATGCATTTAGTCACCATGTATAGATACATAACACTTAGATTAAAGATGAACTTATAACAACATATTTCCATTAAATCAAGTAATCAGATAAACAGGAGAATTATAATTTTTCAAGAGTAATAACTTTGTTCTTTTATTCAACAAGAAACAACTTCAAATTATTATTACTATTCACTTGACAAATTTCACAATTCTTCCTAAACTTCGACAACTTAAGCACTACAGCAATTAAACAAACAACGTTCATCCCCCCGAGTGCTACGTATCAGAGCAAGACACCAACTTGAACTAACAACGGCTAATCCTTCATTCTTGAATACCTGCACGTTACCAGTATAAAGGCAACGACGAACAAATTGAAAGGGTGAGATATCGAAAAATATAAGCAAGAGTATGATAACTAATATATTAGATCTAGAATCATACAATATTCACGGCTTCAACCAACTACCACATAACAATCAACAAAACAACATAGTAAATTGCAACAATTATAATAACAGTTATAATTACTATTTTCACAACTTTCCAACAGTATCTGTCACAACACAACGTTAGCATAAACTCACATTAAGTCACCAACAACATTTTGCAACAAAGTCATCATCACGACACGATCACCAACATTATCACAACAACATCACCAACAACGAATTCATTTATAATGCGACTCTAAACAATACACATGCATGTGGTACCATTGGAGTAAAACTCCCAACGTAATCATTTTCCAGTAATTCCGAGGCACAAGGCATAAGCCTTCAACATAATCAACTTTGCCCCCAACGACCAACGTGTTTGCCATCAAGGCCAAGGCATAAGCCTTCAACATAATCAACTTTGCCTCCAACGGCCAACATGTTTTGCCATTAAAGCCAACTTAATAATTCAATGTATGTATGCGACCACAACCACGACATCAACTCAATCGATGACGGAAAACTCAAAGACAACACACAACAACAACGTAATCCCAATTCAACACTGGCCATAGGCCTACAACGTAATCAACATATCAACGTAATTAACGTAATTCACAACAACATTATTCATCTTCACATCACAAACATCACAACGTCACGATAAAATTTATATCAACATAGAAACATCATGCAACTCCGCATAAATCAACAACAACATACAGTAATAATATACTTCACTGATAATTCACAAACAAAATAACAACACCGCGTACTCAACACAATTCCAACAAAAATTTTCTAAGTATCCTACCTACTAATTTTTCTCAGTTATCCTACCAATTTTTATTAAATTCCGGACAATTAATTATACTGTTTAATTCGGCTAACTGATACTGTCAGTCAGCATATTCCACATAATTTCTAAAAAAAACAACACCACCACAATTATCTACTAATTAATCTTAGTCACCCGTTAAATTTTCATTCAATTATGAGCAACTAAATATACCGCTTAATTTTGGCTACTGTCTAAATTTTGGGACTGTTTCTATTCCTGCATTATTAAAATTATTTTGTTATACTGAATCCTTCTGGAGGCAATATCAGAAGTTTCTGCTTCTGACCATCAGAGCTTCTGCACCATCAGAACTTCTGCACCATCAAAACTTATGCGTCATCAGAATTTCTGCGCCATCAGAACTTCTGCACCATCAGAACTTCTACACCCTCAGAACTTCTGCTCCATCGCTTCTACTTCTAACCATCAAAACTTCTGACAATCGCTTCTACTTCTGACCATCACTTCTACTTCTGACCACTTCTACTTCTGACCCCTAATAATGATGTATGCCTTTGTTAAATCTCAAAAAAAGTAAAATAGATTTAGTTTAATAATTTTTAAAGATAATCGTACAAAAATTAATAACAAAAATTAATCAATTCATATAATTTACTTAAAAATACTATAAAATTAATTTGGCAAAATATTTTTTTTGGTCCCTTAAGTATATCTCATGGTACATTATGGTCTCTTATCTTTAAAAAGTGTCAAAGTGACGTTAGTCATTTTTGTCCATTTTTCTCAAACAGCGTCAGATTTTTCTTGGGTGGCATCTGACGTGACACTGATGTGGTAGGCCGCTAATGTGGTAGGCGTGGCACGTGACTTGACAAAATTTCAAGAAAAACTCTAAAACATTTTGTTGGAACCAAGATTCAAACTGCAATCACATGGGTTGCTAGGATAAATACTTAATGCTACACTACTTCACGTTTTTAATTCAATTTACAAAATCAAATATATTCAATCCAAGTTGCTTTTAGCTTATTTATCATCTTCCCATAAATGTTGTAACTGTACATTATTTATTTTCAGAATAGTTCTTTTTCCATTGTGTACAATTCCAGATTAACAAAGCATAATACATCTAAACAAATACAAATTTATGAAAAACTTATAATGATTAATATGATCTCACATATTTATATACATAATTCCTTGATTTTCTCCTTGATTACAATCCACCACCACCATTCGTGTTCCCTTTCCATCAACCGAATAAACCCAGTAACAACCTTTGAAGCTTTCCTCACCATAACAACCTCTGTCAAATCCATACTCCCATCGTCTTCGTCTCTCTCACACCATTGCTGCTACATCCCACACACACTCCCTGTTTCCGCCTATCTCCGTGACAACTCCTCAGCGCCTCAATACTCTCTCTGTACCACCTCACAATCTTCAACCTTTATCAAGGAAACCCATATTACCAAGAAAACCCAGATTTTCCACTTGATGTAAACCCAGATTTTCCACTTGATTCACTCGCTTGGTTCTGTAAACCCAAATTTTCCAAAAATATTTCACTTAGTTCTGTAAACCAGAATTTCTCAAATTGATTTGGGGCCGAGGATTTGATTTGCGTTTAGTACAAAATACTAATCCAATTTTTAAGTTTCTTTGTTTCTAGGTAATTAAATCTAATTCAATTTTACCAACCATATTTTAATGAAAATCAGAGATAAACAAAAGCATTATTATAAATGAATGAAGTCTTCATTGTTGTTCTCTGATGCATTGTGCGTATGGTGAAAGAAGCCTTCATTGTTGGATTTTGTCAAGTTGCACGAATTTGCGTTGTTTAGTTTTATCAATGAATGCTTAATCAATATATGTATATTGGTTCAGTGGTAGCACACAATGTCTAACAATCTTGCAAACCATGCGTGTAACAAAATTTTGGTGTTGAAATTCTTTTAATTCTAAAAGTTGTGTAAGATAAAAATAAATAAATTTTTTAAAATAATACGTAGAATTTAGTAATTGACATATAGGATGTCACACAAGCAAAAGTTAACGGTGTTTATGAAAATTGAACGGAAAGAACTAACATTGACATTTTTGAACATTTAAAGGATCACTTTGACACTTTTTTAAGATAAAAGACTATAATGTACCCCGATGTATATTTAAGGGACTAAAAAAGATATTTTACCAATTAATTTTGAATCTTTTTTAATATTTTATATTTAAATATTTATATTATTATTTTATGTAAATTATATATTTTTTAAATTCTTATTCTTATATAAATAAAATCAGTCATAGTGTTATCAAATAACATTAGAAATATTAATTCATAATAATTTTTTTTTATGTTTTTGGAGTAAATGATACTTTAACATTATAACAAAAAATGATAATTATAAAGTGATCCTCTTATAAAGTGATTCTAAAGGATCCAACAAACAAGCAAACTAACCAAAGCAAAAAGTCTACCTTAATTCAACATAAGGCCAACAATGTGCTTTCTAATCTTCAGGTTATACCCACCTCCTATAGACTAAAGTGTCAATAACTATATTCCTTATGTTCGTATTAGTATTTATTTATTTTTCTCCATAGCACCTATATTTCCTATACTTCCACGGTTCATATATTCTTCATATATTGTCTTTGCAACTTCATGCAAGTTTTTCAACCCTTACCTTCGTCATTCCTAATGATTCCTAATGATCCGCGTTAATGAGAAATTTTCTTACAACCCCAATTTATATTTGGCACCCTCCAAAGAGTTTTATTTTCACTTTATCCTTGAACTTTTATAAAGAGATTTTTGGACAAAATTTTTGGAACAACATTTTAAAAATTCCGATATATGAGAAATTTACAAATTTCAATTTGTACAAAATTTCTAGAAGATCATTTTGAAATTTCCAATATACTGGAAATTTCGTAATTTTCGATATTTTCGTAAGTGTTTTCAAAAAATCTGGTATACCAGATATTACTAAATATTTGGTATATCGGAAATTTCGCAATATGTCTAAAATTTTTGGTATGTTTACCTATCTTATTTTTTTCAACGGTTGAGAATTTGCCGACACTTTTGAAAGGTCCAGATTGCACCGACACTTGTGTGTGGTCTAGAACGTATAACAATTTGTATAAATATGGGTTTTAGGGTTATTAGGTATCACATCTCAACAACATGTCTCTTTCTCAATATCTGATTAAGGCAGAAGTGTATTACAACGGTCGCAAACTAGCCGTTGAATTCACGCTCCCAGATGGATCTAAGTCATTCGCCGCCTTGAAGGAAACGTTGAACGGATTGCTGTCTAATTCTGAGAACAGAAGGGTGACAAAGATCGAATTTCGGGAGGATTACATTGGTACATATGGTTGGGTGAAATACAACCTAATCGAGCCGAAGAATGATGAAGATGTGAAGGCCATGTGGAAATCATTTGGTCGTAGGATAACCAAAGGTCCGATCGAGTTGGACGCAGAGATCCGAAGATCTATTGACGACATAATGAAGTATCTAAAGCGTCCAGATGAATCTGAACCCAGTAGTTCCTAGGTTTTCATGTATCAGAGTACTGTTTTTTTGTCATCTGATGTTTGTTTACTTATTCGAGTTTCTTATTTGTGTTATTATTTTCTTTATGTAATCGAAAGAAAAGGTACTAGCAAAAAAATATTATGCAATAAAGTAAAGTCTGTTAGTCACAACGTACACATAATAATACAATAATACAAATAAAAATCTATATAGGAACACTAAGGAACCACTCCAGGTGTCCATCCTCGCACTGCCTGGGCTCCTGAACCCTGACAGCCTCATCTATGATCTCACGGGGGAGGTGAGGATGTGACTGTGAAACCAACAATCAATGCCACCATCTGGGGCGCATGGTACTGGCTGTGGGATCCCCTTGACATAACCTTACTGGCGTAGACACCGCTCAAGCAAGTGACTAGCCACATAGCCCTCCCACCTGACATGCCCTGAATATAAAGTAGATACCTCAAAAGAATGGTGAGGGCGATGAGCTGTGTACGGTGTCCAGATGACATCGTCCAGGATCAGAGCATCCAGCCTCCTCATGTACTCAATAACACCTCTATGATGGGTTTGTCTGTCATTCCACCTCTTCGCACGTGGATCTCTAGCCGTCACTCGCTGGATCTTTCGGTCATAGATGTGAGGGAAATGCTCGTATATCCAACACTGCATAAATAAGGATAAATAAATTATTATATGAAAACCTAATAATTATAAAAAAAACATCTAATATGTTATAATATACCTGCAACAAGCTCAGGTAACCAACAAGTTATCTGGTATCAGGATGGGAAGCAATATCAAGTGCCCTGTACAGCATCGTCAAAGTCGCCACTCCCCAAGCCCAAGATGAACTGTCAAGGGCGTTGAATAGATACAGGTAACGAACATCAATGTACACTCCAAACTTGTCCACAAAGAGAGTACATGCCACCAGATGTAGCATGTATGCCCTAGCGGCAACCTCATACCTACGTGCCTCCACCAGCGCCTTATACGTAGTCCTCAACCAAGACATACAGAGGTGAAATCCCCGAGTCTCACCAAACTCATGTAGGAACTCCACCTCATCCACCTCCAATGCATCGACAACCATGCGCACCGCTGTCTCTTGATCCCTATGCAGTGGTGTGAAAAACGTACTAGCTATCGGTAGGTGAAAGAGAGCATCCACATCATCCAAAGTGACCGTCATCTCCCCAAAAGGAAGGTAGAAGGAAGATGTCTCTGGGTGCCACCTCTCAACAAAAGTTGATAGCACGGGGGCGTCCAACATCATTAATGAGCATCCAGAAAAGTCCTCCAAGATGAACTCCTCAACTATCCTCTCACCGGCTCAAGCATAGGAGAATCAGGGAAGTTCTTCAACTTTGACCCATGAGAAGTGACCTTCAAAGTAGGATGCTCCTAACACAAAACAACATAATTACAACAAATTAGTATACATCAAATTGTGTAATACAAATAAAAACTAAGCGTTAAACCAAACCAATAATACTTACCTCGCCCTACCATATCCTAAAAGCGACATGGTCAACAAAACCCGTCAAAACGGACCTGTCAGAAGATCCTCCAGAGAAACTATCATCATTACACACTGATGGCTCAGTAGATGCAATAGTCGTGGTGTCTGTATCAGCACGAAACCCGCATCCACTCCCTCCTAGACCGCCACCTGAACCTGCTCTTGCACCACCTCCAGAACCCGCTCCTGCATCGGCTCTTGCACCACCTCCGACACCCGTTCCTCAACTATCCGCTCCTCAGCAACCGACTCCTGAACCACCGGCTCCGGTACAACTACCCGTTCCATTGTAGGAACAGAAGGCTAATTATCCACAACTGTCGTAGGAGCTCTGGCAGTCCGTCAACGAGGTGCACAAAACCTCCACGCGACCTGCTCAGCCATCCATTTTCGGTGAGAATCGGTCGGACGACGGTGATCACCCTGCGCCTCTGAGGTTTGTGCCTCATCAGCTGCTTGAGCCACAACATCTGCTCGATCAGTAGTCCTGCCAAAAATAGAATTGTCTCTGCCTCTAGTCCTCACTGCAAGCAAAGTTAAAAATCATTAAAAACTTAGTTTTTTTTTGGAAAAAATAGAAAATACCGGAAATTTCAAAAATTATGGTATTTTAGGCGTATCGGAATTTTTGAAATTCCCGGTATCAGGATCAAATGAAAATACCGGGGATTTCGAAAATTTTGGGCGAGAATACCAGATATTTCATAATTTATAGTAGGCGATATCGGAAATTATGAAATATTTGGTTCGAAATGCCGGAAAATTGATCAAATCTATCGAAAATCTTACTTATTTTGGTGAAAATTCCGGTATCGCACGCAAATTTCCAGTATCGTCAAAAAAAATTTAAAAATATGATGTACCAGATATGTCTTGGGCAAAATTGTCTTTTCATATAATTTGGGGGATGTGAGGTATAATTGAAGGGGGGTGGAAATAAAAATTCCCCACTTTAATTTATCTCTAACTTCCCAGGGGATGATTAATTTGGATTTCTTTCAAATAATTCTTAAATTAAAGTAGGTGACGAACAAATGATCAATAGTTTTGATCTGTGAACAGAAACTACAAGTGTTATTATTAATCAGGCCAGACCGATAAATCTCTTCTTTATAACTAACCTGTTATGACAAGCTAACCAGAAAACAAAAAGAATTTTAAAGCATGCATACTTCTCCTTTATGAAAAGATTTTATTTTTATTTTTTTTCCCTAATCAATATTATCATCTTATTAAAAATAAAAAATGTATCCCAATCATTATTGTCCAAAAATAAAATAAAATAGAGAGATAAAAAACTAAGTTCTAAAATAGGGACAAAAAAAATTAAAAATATCTAAATAGAGGGGAAAACATATAAATCTATATTTTTTAATAATATTATTTGAGTTGTTTATTTTATTCAATTGGTAATAGATTCAAAGAGATTAAGAGACAATTTATTTCAGATTTAAAAAAATAGATATTTTTTTATATTTATTAAAATATATTTTATAAAATTATTTTTTAAAATAATACAAATTTTATATATTTATTTTTTCTATATTAAAACACTAATTTTGATATCTTATAACACAAAAATATAGATAAAATTGCAAATATTTCAAAAAATCGTATTTCAAAAATAATTTATATAGAAATCTTAAAATAACTTTAAAATCTTTTGAAATTTTGATATACGAAAAAAGATGTTAATAAAAAAATAAATTTTTAAAATAATAATTTTAAAATAATTATTCAAACTAAATTTTTCATTTCAATCTTTGAAAACATAATCTTTGAGTTTTCTCGCCCAATTATATATTACAATTTCAAAATTCACTTTGATAACATGGTAATGGTAAAATATTAGTAATTTCTAGTGTAGTTTATACAAAAAGTATTTTAAAATTTTTAAATATTGAAATCACATTTACAGAAATACTTTGGTAAATTTCTTTACTTTTATATTTTACTCTAATGATTCTATTTTCAGGGATAGTAAATCATACTCGTGGGATGCATGGGTTGACAACTAATTATTTATGTTTATGTTCTAGCATATATTTTTGTAACAAAACTTAGTTGCTTCTTGTTGGTAGGAAATAAGCTGTTTGTGATAATAATTCAAATATTTTACTATCATTGATTGGCTCCACATTTGAACTTTGAACAATTGTATTACTTTGGGACCTTATGTTAATATTTGAAAGGCTGAGATTGCATTGAATATCTAAATGTGTGATTATTCCAGCTCATATGTTTTTGTCTAAAAGTGAAGCTTAGCAATCAGTTGCTTATCGACTTCACTGCCCAACAAAACTCACGTGAAGCAAAATTCATTACTTCAATACATGAATTATAGATATGTTGATTTATAAGGTTTCACAAGCTTTCTAAATAGTCTAAATTGACTTATTTAACTAGATAAGTTTTCAGAAAAGTTTAAAATTTGACCTTTTGATTAAATAAGTTTGAGCTAATTTAATTTTAAATAAGTTAGATTATAAGATCCGTGGGTCAGTCGGTCTGATCTCTTCTCATCCTTTAATATATGTATATTAGAGTTTAATTTTAAAAGACATGATTGATTTTAGAAGAATTGAATTTGTTAAAATTGATTTTATCAAAATTTAATTTATTATAATTGATTTATGGTTGGATACATTTATGTAAAAGTGAGTTGAATAATAAATTTAAGTGTAAAAGTCATTCATAATCAATTATGAAGGTAGGAGATACAAATTCTAACTTTAAATACAATCAATTCTTAAGATATAATCAATTTTATTTTTGTTTAATCAAACCAGTGTTTTAAAAATCGGACCGGATCGATCGAATCGGGAACCGGCCAGATAACCGGTCTGATTCAATTTTTAGATTGGGTATATTGTTGAACCGACACGAACCGGTGAAAATCAGAAAAACCAAGAAAAACTGACGATTTTCCAAAATCGGTGGTTTGACTGCATTTTTTATTTTATTTTTATTTTTTTACTCATTTTTGTTTTAATTTTTTAAAAAATCTACAATTTATTATTTTTATTCATTTTGATTATTTTATTAAAATATTATATTTAAATGAAAATAAAAAATTAAATAAATAAATTATACTATTTTCTGAGAAAATATTACATATGTGATTGATTTTATTGCAAATAGTTTTGATATTGAAGAAAGATATCTCAATATTGAAACAATTTTTGCTCCTTGAAACTAAATTTAATAGACAATGAAATTATTTTGTTAAATTATTCAATTGTATTATGTTGCAATTAGACTTTGTAATTATATATATATATATATATATATATATATATATATATATATATATATATATATATATATATATATATATATATATATATATATATATATATATATATATATATATATATATATATATATATATATATATATATATATATATATATATATATATATTTAAAATTTAAATTTAAATTATCAAATTATGATATGATATTTTCAAAATATTTAAAATTTAAATTTAAATTATGAATTTATTTATGATACGATGTTTTTTAAAAATTTAAGACATAGTTATATTTTGTAGAGAATGAGTCATCTGGTTCGATAAATTTTATATCTATATAATTGTTATAAAGATCGGTCTATTCAACTGAGTTATCTGATTTAATCCGGTTTAGTCATGCAGTTCAACCAGTGACCCAGTGGTTTGACCTATAAATCAGTCACTCAGTATTTTCACCAGTTTAATGTCCGGTCTGATTTTTAAAACACTGAATCAAACATCTCAAAATCATCCAGAATCAATTATATGTCTCTAGAATTGCTTTTGGCCCTTCTAAAAGTCAAATCAAACATGTACTTAGAGCATCCACATTCATATCACTCAAATTGATGGTATAGATAAATTTCACTTAACTAATTATATTTCGTTACACTTTCCAATTATTTAAATCACTTCAATATATTTTTAACACATCTATACCACTCACTAAAAATTCTAAATTGAGTTTTACTAGTCTCAAAATATTCTCAAACTCGTTACATTATTGGATAAAATAGAAAAATTTATCATATGTCCTTTAAAACTAGGGATGACAAAAAAAACCGTCACGGATATGAATATGATGGTTTAATGGATATCCCCAGGTAAAATAAACGGATATTTGATTACCCGATTATTTACGGATACGGATATGGATTTGATGGCACCCGTACCCGTGGATACCCGTATTCGTTAATAATTAGAAAAAATACTTAAATGTTAATTTGTTTGATCAAAATTATTACTGTTATTTTCTTAAATATGATATTATTATTACTATTATTATTATTTGGTTAAAAGAAGAAATAAAATAAAAATGATTTATTTTTATTAATATTTATTATGTGTTAACTTTGAAAATATTTTTTTGAGTTTAAAAGAGATTAAAAAATAGTTATTTAAATATACATATTTTTTAAATATATTTAAATAATAGTATCCTTGGATATCTGTTAATACCCGCGAATATCTTAAAATTAACGGATACCCATCTAACAGATACCCGCACAGATATAAAAAAGGTACGAATATCATATTTATTAAACGGAACGGATAGCGGAAGACTAATATTCGTACTCATCCTTACCTATTGTCATCCCTATTTAAAACCACAGTCATGTGCATAATACCTCGTCCACACATTTGGAAGTCCTTACAAATTATTTGTTCCGAAAATCCTGACATAAATATATTAAAATTTGTGTAGAATTCATCAATGTGGGTGCTCTTGATTATTAAAAATGTAAAATCTTTTATAGAATAACAGTATGACAATTAAATTTTAAAATAATAGATTTGAATGATTACAATGTATTGATTATTAATAGTATAAAACTTTTTGTAAAATAACATCTATAACAATTGAATTTTAAACTTTAAAATAATTTAAAATTTGATTTAATAATATTTGTTTTTATTTAAGTTATGGTATTTAAGTTATAAATTAAATAAGTCAAACTTAACATAAAAGTAAATTTAGAAGATAAATTAATCAAACATACAATAATACGATAACAAATTCTTATTGAATTTGGACTTAAATTACACAATTTGGACTATATCTAATATTATATTTAATATTTTATTATATTTAATATTTTAACATTCATCCTATAATCTAAGTTGTCAAACATACGCTAGTCATATTCAATTTTAATTATCCATAATTTCTTTCTCAAATTCAGAAATATGTGGATCTTAAATTCTTTGGTGAAAATGTCGGTCAACTGCGTTTCACTTAAGTAATGTTTAAGTTCAAGTTCACCTCGATTTACCTTTTTCCCTTAAGAAGTGAAATATAGCTTCGATATGCTTACTTATTTCATGCAAAACTGGATTCTTCGTCAGTTTTATGGCTGACTTGTTGTCGATACGCAACACAAGTGGTTTCTTTTCTTCGACTTTCATTTCTTCAAGTACTGATCTGATCCAAATTGCTCGACATGCAACATAGGATCATGCTATATATATTCAGCTTCACACGATGATAATGTCACCACTGGTTAATTTTTCGAGCTTCTTTATCTCCACACTAATTAACATTTGAAAAACAATTAATTGTTGCTTCTTTGCCTTCAGAGTCTTGTCGAAATAATATTCCACACTTTATCGATCCTTGTAAGTATCTCTTGATTATTCTTGCAGCCTTCATGTGCGACACCTATATCACTCATGTATCTACTCACTAATCCGAATGCGAAACCTATATCAATTCGAATGTTGCACACACACACATATAGATCCTCAATTTGCTTGAACAAAGTTACAAGCACTTTGTCTTCCACCCCATTCTTCTCCAATTTCACATTTGGTTCGACAGGTGAGGATACAGGATTTGAATCATCCATTCTGAATCTCTTTAGTATCTCTTTGACATACTTCATTTGATGCATCACAATAATTTTCTTCAACATTTGAAATTCTAGGCCTAGGAAATAAGACAATTTTCCCAGTTCTGACATTTTAAATTCTCGCATCACCAACTCTTTGAACTTCGACAAGTTCTCCAAGCTATTTCTAGTTACCAGCAAGTCATCGACATATAAGCAGATGATTGTTATATCTTATGCTACAACCTTAACATATACACCATACTCGGATTTTTATCTTACAAATTCCAATTCAACTAAGGATGGGTCAATCTTCTTGTTCCATGCCCTACGTGCCTGCTTGACGCCATAGAGCACTTTGTGCAACTTATATACTTTAACCACTTCCTTCTAAATCAAAAACCTTGAAGGTCGTGTGACATAGACCTCTTCATCTAAATGACCATTCATAAATGCTTATTTCACATCTAAATGTCGACCATTCATAAATGCATTTCATCTAAATAGAAATATTTGAGTATGCTGAAGATCGAACTACTAATCTTGCTTTATGTCTTGCTATTGACCCATTTTCATTGTCTTTTAACTTGAACACCCAATTTACTTTGATAGCTTTTGCATGTGTTCGTAATTCGACAAACTCCCATTTGCGTGTCTTTTAAATTTCGTTGTTTAATCTAAATTTTTGTTTAGTTTTGGTTGTTGCAAGTGAATGAACTAATTTAATTTTGTGACTTCATCATCACCAACCACTTCATAATCATGAAGTCTTGTCGAAAGAACTCTAGTTCTTTGAGGTCTTTGGCTCATACCAGCCACACCTTCGACTTCAACATTGTCAAGAATGTCAACAATTGCTTTAACTTCAATTGGAACATTTTCAATTTCGTTGACTTCTACTTCATTAGTTTCTTTGTCGAAACCCTAGCTCATCCATGTCTTGTTAATTTCATCATTAAAATTCCAATCTCAAGCAGAATTTTCACCAATCACAATGTCTCGACTGAACACAATCTTCTCATTAACTCGATTAAGCAACATGTATGCACCAGTCTTATGATATCCTACCAAAATCATAGGCTCACTTTTGTCATTTTGCTTCCTTTTTCTCGCATCACAAACATGCTTGTAATACATAGATCCAAACACCTTTAAATGACTTATTGATGTTTGTTTTTCACTCCACTCTTCTTCGGGAACCTTGTTCTTCAATATCTTGGCAGGGCACCTGTTTAGGATATAAACTGCAGTGGAAACAACTTCTCCCTATAAGGATTTTGGCAAATCCTTATACTTCGACATGCACTTCGTCATATCCAATATGGTTATGTTTCTTATTTCCGCTATTCCATTATATTGAGTCGTATAAGGTACAATTACCTCATGGTAAACACCATGTTTTACACATAAATATTCAAACATCTAGGATGTGTATTCACCAACCCCACCTGTTTGCAGGATCTTCAAACAAATTTGATCTTCTTCTCACTCTGGTTTTTTACAAGTATCTTGAACCTCTTAAAAATTTCAAATACTCTGTCATTTCTATTTATCATATAGATCGACAACTTTTGACAGGACTTATTGAGAAATGAAACAAAATATTTGTTTCCACCAATGTTACGTGCTTCGAATGGGACACATACATTTGAATGTACCACTTAGATTATACAAGATGATCTCATTGACATAGTCAAAACAAAAGAATTTTTGGATTTTTTTCCGACTAAACAACCTTCACAAATTTTGTCGGGCATCTCAAGACTTGGAATACTAGTAACCATATATTGGGTAATAAATTGATTGAGTGATCGAAAATTCATATGTCCAAATCTCAAATGCCACAACCAACTATCCTTGTGGTCGACAACATTTTTTATACATTGTACTTCAGTCCAAATGATCATGGTGTTAAACATCCTATTCTTCGACAAAGGAGATTTCAAGACCAAATTGTTCTCAGTGTCGAACAATTTTAAAATTCCATTTTCCATGACAACTGAGAAACCTTTTTCAATAAGTTGTTCAACATTTAACAAGTTGCTCTTCATTCCAGATACATAGAGAAAATATTTGATCATAGCTTTCCCTCAATTACTCATTTGAAAGACTATGTTTCCAGTACGTTCTGCTTGGAACAAACTATTATCAACAAGTTTTACCTTGCTCTTCTTCGACTCGTCGAAATATGCCAACCACACCTTTTGACCATTCATGTGATTCGAGCATCCTGAGTCAAGGAACCAAATATTGGATTAGACGTGGTTATAGGTGATTGCAGTCATAACCACCATACAATTCGTCCTTGCCTGTCGATCACTTGTCTTTTATGAACCAACAATTCTTGGCGAAATGACCCCATTTTTCACAATTGTAGCATTGTAGACCTTTTTTTAATCTTGTTTATCCTTTTGATAGTTTCCTCCTCCTCTTTTCGAGGATTCAGAAGCCCTATCATCTACCTATTTCTTGTTAGGATTCAACCAAGACTTCTTGCCATGAGTCTTGTCGAACCTGCCTTTGAATTTGTAGGAATCACAATTCTTTTTCCATGACTGAGCATGTAGAGCTTGTATCGAGTATTGAAGTCATTTCCTTTCTTCGATCCTAATCTCATGTGCTTCCAACGAACCAACCGAATCTTTCAATTTTAGGGTTTTAATTTAATTGTATTATTGAATAGCTATGATAACATGATCAAAGTGAGAGGTCAAAGTACGCATTACCTTCTCAACTATCATCTTATCAGTTAGGGTTTCACCACAATCCTTCATGAGATGGATGAATTTCTACACATTCGACACATACTCTACAGTCTTTTTGTCTTCTCTCATCAACAACAATTCATATTGTCGACGCAATATTTGTAGCTTGACAACCTTGAGTTTCTCACCTATTTCATAGTACTTGACAAGAATATCTCATGCCTCCTTCGTTGATTCAGCATGAGATATCCTATCGAAGTTCGCTGAATCGACCGCCGTCTGAATGAAATACGTAGTCTTGCAATCATTCTTTTTGGCTTCCTTGTGGGTTATTTTTTTGTGTCAGTTCCATCTTCGACCATTGCAAAAACACTATTGGTAACCACTTCTAGGGTTTCATGAAAATCAAACAGAGATTGCATATGTTTTTTCATCGAATCCAATTCTTGTCGTCAATAGTTGGAAGAGGATTTAGAATGTTATGTTACCATTCATCTTTGCAACTATTGATTGACAATAACTCACAATCTCGAAAATACGATCAAGAATCTAACCGGAGTTCTGTTACCAATTTGTTAGTGCGTGAGATACTTTTAGTGAGGAGAAAAAAAGTGAATAAAAAAAATAAATATTATATTATTCAATTGAATTATTACAAATAATGATACAGACTAATCTATTTATATACAACTAATATACTAAATAGGCTAATACACCCTAATTAGACTTGAACTTAAATTATGAATTATATATAATATTTTAAGAGTAAATATTGTAATTTTAAAAAAATTTATTTCAAATTTTTATGATATCAAGTTATCTCAATATTGTTTGCTTTTATACGAAAATTGTTTCATGCCTTCATCTTTTACTTTATGCGATACTTTTGTAATTAACATATAAATGTGTAATTAATTTAATAGACTAAGTTGTTAATTCAATTTACCTTAAAAATATAATTAATTCATATAACCAAATTAACTAAGTGTGATAAAAATGTAAGAGAGGAGATGCATAATCATCACTATAGTATTATGCCTATAGTTAGTATTTTTTAAGAGACAATTCATGAGGTTTTCTCTTTCTAAAGAATTAAATGAATCACCACATGTTTTTTATCACTTTTAAAAATTTGAACCAGACTTTCTTTCTTAAAACTTTAATTCGAGTAAAATATTCAACTGATCGACTTGAATTAAACACAATTCACAAGGACTTTTTTAATAACCTGAATTTATCGCTTATGAAACATGATAACTTATACTATATATTAAACAAAAGATATTGGGGTCTTATCGTATTTTGATTATTCGAATTGATTATTATAAAATTAAATGGATTGTTACACTAGAAAACATACACGAACACATCAAAAAATATTTGGGTCTATCTGATAGGTGTCATTATATTGTGTCTCTTATTCAATCAATGTCTGCAATGATAATACAGTATGGGTCCATGTACTATATGTGGTGGACAATGTCGAGTCATCTTGGCATGTTTTACATGCTCAATAGGATAATGATAGTGACTCTCACCCACTCATCCTAGCTAAATAGCACTCACTTGTATTTTTTTAAATTTAAATTTGTAGTCCTGTATTTTTTGACTAGGAAATTTTTTGGAAATTTATTTGAAGTTAAAAACCAGAATTCTTTTAATTTAAATAATTTAAAATTTTGATACGATCAAATTAAAATTGTATTGTTTAAATATATTTTTGTTATTATAGTATTTTGAAAACTAAAAATATATTAATGATAATATTTTTAATTATTAGAAGTTGTATATGTTCCATGTGAGAGAAGAAAAAAATTGTAGATTTTTTGGTCAAAATTATCCTCAAGAATAAATGCGAAAAAGAAAGAAAAAATGTTTAATGGGGGAATTAAACACAATTACAAATAATCCAAAAGAAAATTGGGTAGGAAATTTGTTAGAAGGGACAAGATACAAGAGTTTGACGGTTTCATATCAAAGACGAAATTGGTAGATATTTTATTGCACTGTAAAAGATACATTTGGTCTAGACTCGGGGGCTCAATGATGAGTCGATATGACATATTATTTTTCTTAGACAATTTGATTAGAACCTGACCTAAATGTACTAAGTGGTGTCTAGATAAGGAATCATTTGATCCATGTCCCATCATGTTATGCAAATCAAGTCAATATCGAGGGTCTGAAACATTTTCATATGCTAAAATGTTGGAAGGAAGTGCAAGGGTACCATAATTTTGTCATTGAGATGTGGTGTTACATAAGATGGATGGGTAGTGAATGTTCATGTTGAAAGTAAAGTTAAAAAAAATCAAGAAAAGTCTCAAAGAATGGCACAAGAAATATACACAAAATATGGAAGGAAGAATACTTGAGGCAAAGGATATGCTAAATAAATTAGAGTTACAAGGAAAGAATTTAGTCCTATCGGAGGACGGGTTGATATTTAAGAGAGAGATTACATTAAAATCGCATGAATTATCAAGACTAAATTGTAATATCCAATGGTCAAAGGATCAATCAATGTGATTTAAGGAGAGAAGTGCAAACACTATATATTTTTATAGATGCATAAATAAGAGAAGAAAGAGACAACGAGATCCTAAGTTTGTACATGAATGGTAGAAGGGTAATAGAGACAGAGAAAATAAAAGATGATATTCTTGAGCATTTCAGACAGTGATACTTAACATGTGGAGTAAGGGCAGTTCCAGAGAACATAAAGTTCAAAGGAATTGAAGATGAGCATAATGTATAATTGGTGCAAGAATTTTCGAAAGAGCAAGTTAGAATAGTAGTGTGGGAATGTGATAGTGACAAAATCCTAGGTCCGAATGTAGTAAAATTTGGATTTGTGAAAGAATTTTGGGAGGAAATTAAATAAGACTTTTTTAGGATAATGTTCGAATTCCACAAAAAAATAGAAGGATAGTTAAGGGTGTTAATAGCTCATTTGTGGTGTTGATTCCAAAGAATAGAAATCTAATGTAAATCTCATAATACATACCAAATTCGTTGATAGGGTGCATCTATATGGTGATATCTAATTTCCTTTCTAATAGGTTAAAAACGTGATAGGTTTGTAGGTCTCAGAGTCTCGACCAACATTCATATCAAATAGGAAGATTCTTCACAGTTAAAAACAAAATTGTGGATGAGTCTAGGAGAAAGAAAAAAGTGTTACTGTTTAAAGTTAACTTTGAGAAAGCTTATGACTCAGTGAAGTGGAATTTCCTTGAATATGTGATGACAAAGATGAAATTTCATGAGAAATGGAGGAGATGGATAACATAATGCTTACAAACATCTATAATTTTAATGCTTATTATCGGGAGTTCGACCAAAGAATTTAATATGGAACAAGGTTTAAGACAAGGAAATCTTATCTCAGTGTTTTTATTTCTCATTGTTGTCGAAGGCTTTGACATGTTGATACAAAAGGTGATGAACATCAGAAAATTTAGCGGGTACCGATTTGAGAAGGGAAAAGAACGATTCACTCATTTACAACATGTTGACAATACTCTAATAATAGGGGAAAAGGTGGTCAAACATCCGATTAATAAAGTCAAACTTACTACTCTTCTAAATGATGTCAGAACTTAAGGTGAAATTTAATAAGAGCCTACTTATAGGGGTAAACATCCATCAAGGGTGGCTTGAAAGATAATTTGGCATTTTGAATTGTCACCACCACTCGGCCTCCGACATGCCACCGTTCGACCATCCACCGCTAGGTAGGACTACATTGCCTTTGATCGATTAGACCTGGCCTCTCCACTTCCATATAATCATCAATTTTGCGGCTACAACCATCCCACCAACTCCACCAGGCTTTGCCTCTTATGCTCGTTGAAAAATTTGGTAGTATTGAAATATACTTTTCTTTTTGCCACTCGAGATTTTAAGGCATATTACAACAATTATCCGCCTTTAGTTTAAATCAACGATAATGTCAATTTATCCACTAACCACCTTGCCGCTCTCTCTAAACTTAAACAACTATTGATAAAATTTGATCAAATCCAAGCAATGGATAAACCTTGATTTTGGAAATGGTTCGGTGATCATATTTAACGCATTTTCTTCTAAGGGATCCTTTTTAGCCCGAATCTCCTTTGACTCTATTATGTCCCTTATAAAGTGTAAACACATGTAAATATATTTTGTTTTTTCATGATAAACTTGAAGACTAACCAAGTGAATGATACTTTGACTATCAAAATTTATCTTCACATATTATTGAGTAATCCTTAACTTCACAATCATGTATTTTTGCTTATATAGTAGATAACGTGACCACTTATTGTTGATTGGCCTCCCACCTCATAATTGTCTAAAATAACATAAATAAAAAACTTGATAAGGATTTTTTTGATGTTCACATTACTTGTATAATATGAATCTACAAAATCTTGCAAAATGCCTTACTATTGAGTTAATTTTTTGTACTTTAAATCATCCTTTAGAGAACCATTCATCCACTTTAAAGATTTCCAATGAACCTGGTCATGATTTTATGTAAACTAAATCACCATTCTAATTGCATATGCTAAGTATGGTCTACTACAAATTATACCTTATATAATGCTTCGAACCTCACTTGCATAAGGAATACTCTTCATTATATTTTTCTTTTCCTAAGTTTGAGGGCATTATTTAACCGAAAGCTTCATCTAATGACCCAATAAGTGTTGAAGGTTTTATTATCTTAAATTATACACTATTCAACCACTTTTTCCAAGTTACTAGAATAAGATATGAATAGATCACTATGATCATGACTTCTCATGATATTCGTATCTAAGATTATTTTAACTTCACTAAGATCTTTCAACTCAAACTCACCCTTAAATATCTCCTTGAGCGTAATGGTCTTTTTCTTAATAGATCTTGCCATCAAAATATCATCAACATAAAAAGGAGATAAATAACAACTTTCTCGTTTGTCTTTAATATGTGTGCACAATTGTCATATTTACTTTTTACAAAACCATGTTTAAGCAGAAATTCATCAAATTGGCGATACCACTTCCTTGGGCTTTGTTTCAGCCCATATAAAGGTTGTTCCATATAGATTCTCTTTTCAAGGACTACACGCAAGAAAGTTTTTTGTATCCATTTGTTCCAATTCAAAATTATAATGATTTAACCAAGCGCTTGGGCTCGAGTGGCAAACGAGTCTCTTGCAAAAGGACGACATTTGGGGAATATCGAGTTCGATTCCTGGCAAAAACAACGCTTGGCTAGTGCACGTGCCTCCGTAGCATGAGCCGGATTAATAGATCTACTTTGTAGGTCGGAACAGGTGCGAAAGCAAAAAAAATAAAATTATAATGATTTACAATTTCCATAAGTACCCATATAGAATAATATTTTGCCACATATTTCAGTCTAATTAATCCCATCCACTTGAGAAAAATATATTTGTTATAAATTTTACCTTAAACCTTAGTTCTTCAATTCCTATAATACATTCATTTTTATTGATGATACACTCGCATCTATCCACAATTTATTTCTTAGGTGGTCTCAAAAGCTCATAAGTACGATTCTTCATCATTTGTCGCCATTTACCATCTTTGATTATATTTGCTTTTTGATTGCTTCTTTGGAGATTAGTAAAAATGTGAGATTTGAAAAAAATCCGAGCTTTGAAAAAATAAGAGCTTATCTTCAACATATTGGAAAGGTGAAGAGTAAAAATTAGCTAAAATGAGAAGTGAAGAGAGAATGAGAATACAAAAGAGGTGGATAATAAAGATTGATTCAAATGATAAATTGTTGATGTCTAATCAAAGAGATATGCATCAATGTTGAAGAATGAGCTAAGATGGAAAATTTGAAAATTTAGGTTGGAAAATGTGAAGAGATAGCTAGCAAAGATAGTAATGAGGAGTAATGCGCCTGCCGTCTGATTTAAATTTAACGGTAATGATAGAAAATACAAAATTAGATTATGCGTTCTTAATTATTTAATCAAAATCAGATGATTAGTGATAAATTGAGAGCGTATATTCATAATTAAAAAGAATGCACCGAAACAAAATCAAATGGTATTTCAGACATTTTATTTTCCTTCAATTTTTAATACTTTAAAATAATACATTTGATAAGGAAAAAAACAAAAAATATTTTGTGAAAAATGAGTTTTGATAGAGAAAAAGTATATGCTATTTATGAATAGTATATCTCCCAAAAAAGTGAGTATAATCTCTATCTCTCCTAATAATAAACCAGGATAATAATTGGACATTCTCGAGTTGAGAGATAACACCATCGCTTCTCTATAAATAGCTCATATGTGACCAAACTTGCTTCCATTTAACACACTGATAACTCGTTAACACCAACTCAGTGTTTGCATCAACATTATTCTCACCAACACTGAGTCGAGTCACAACTTTTTCAGTAGGGTTTTTCTCTATCCTTTTTTCACAACAGAAAACGATTTTCTGTTATAGAGAGAGAAACTTAGAGAGAGAAACTGAGAGAGTTAGAGAGAGAGTAATTCATTATTCATGGATGCGCACGCGGTGCATTTGGCCATGGCGGCACTCGTCGGAGCCTCCATCGTAGCCGTATCGGCGTACTACATGCACCGGAAGACGCTAACGCAGCTACTGGAGTTCGCGCGTACGGTTGAGCCGGAAGGTGGTCCCGACGACGGCGATTCGCCGCTGCATTCGAAGAGAAGGCGTGGAGGCTCTAGGAAGAGAGGGAACGGAGGTTATCGCCGTGGCTCGGGTTCGTTGCCGGATGTTACGGCGATTTCTGGTGGAATTGACGGAAATGGAAATGGATTGATGCACGTTGAAGGGATTCCGGCTGGATTGCCTCGATTGCAAACGCTCCGGGAAGGTAGTTTACGTTTTTTTGTTGTTGAAAAGTTCTGAATTCTGATGATGTTGAGTTATGTGAGTGATTATTTTAGTTGAGTAGTGTGTTAACTTCTCCTTGATTGATGTATGTAGCATCGATTGTGTATAAAGTAGATATACTACTTTTTTTTAGGTAAAGGAATGTGACTTTTCTCCATTTTAGCAGTGGTTTTCAGTAACAGTTCCAATCATGTTTGTGATAGTTGATGTTGTGGAGAATCACTGACCAATAAGGTTGATGTGGCCTCAATCTGCATCATCAAAACCTCCTGATTGGTGTGCGCGGCTTCGATATTTTTATAGTATATTTACTTTTACCAATAAGTATTGTCTGAAAAGTTTCCATAGAGGAAAAGATTCTAAACATTGGTCTGATTTCTTGTATGTATTTTATTGACAAGATAAGCTTACCTGCAAAGAAAAGAAAGAATTAGTAGTGATGATGTTTTCTGGTTTGTAGATGGTCTCGATAACAATTTAGAAATATAAATTTTACAGACCTGTTTTTCTTAGCATATTTTTACCACCAACAATTATAGAAATTATGTAAGAAGTTATTCGTGTAATTTAAGTAATGAGATTATTTTTAATTTGTTTATTGTTTCTTATGGATTGTTGGAGGTAGAGTGATGGTTAATTGTAAGTGTAGCTTGTGAATACATCTTCTTTACCTCTCTGGTTTTGTTACAGACATGTTATGATTTAGCATCTGAACAAAAAATTGCTCACTAAAAATGTACAAAAGTATTAGGCTCAGCACGCATCATGGGCAGTAAGATAGAAATTGGGTAGTAGCTTTGAGAAAAACGGGATTTTGAGAGAAAAAGTACAAGCGAATAAAATGAAACATTAGAACAATGAAAAGACTGAAAAAGGTTATTCTATTTCAATAATTGCTCTTGGTGGACCAATCTTCCTGGACCATATTCTTCTGACAGCCCAGCTGGAATTCAACTATACGTCTATTTGGGAGAATATTGTTTTCTTTAAGCTTTGTTAATTGTTACTAATATGCCCCAGTGTCCCTAGAAGTTAAATATACTTCTGATTCTTTCATTTGTTTAACTGTGAAGGTGCTAGGATAAAATTGTAGTAGAGTAGCATCACATATGGCTTTGAAGGATAAGGGTGGGGAAGGATTGAAAAACATTCATGTTAGATTACTGCTGCTTTTGCCTTATAGTATACATCTTTCCTGATATAACACCTTCATAAATGCATGAGCTGTCTAACTGAAAGTGTTAATCTCAGTACTTTTATCTTACAGGAAAATCTGCAAATACTGGTTCATTTAAGAGAAATATTTTAAGACCAACTTCTCCCAAGTCTCCTGTTGCAAGTGCCAGTGCCTTTGAAAGTGTAGAGGGATCAGATGATGAAGATGATTTGATAGACGGAGCCAAACTGGATGCTACATATCTGCACACAAATGGAAATGCAGTAAGTTGTAATGCCCCATCAAATGACGCTTACCGTTCATTTTATATTCTATACATAAAGAAAACTTACTCTTGAGATGATAAGTAATTGTCCCAATCGTTCTTTCTCCCATCTTTTATAATACTTCACCTCCCCTAGGCTTGCAATTTTAGCATTTTTGCCCTTAATATTTAGCTATGCTTCAATCATCACATAATGCAATTTTCTCTATTCGCTTCTGATATTGAATTTGAAATCATCTGTGTGCAGGGCGGAGATGGGAAAAATCCATACGAGACTGTGTCTAATCATGTCAATACAAATGGAGAGCAGATGGCAATCGCTGCTTCAAGTATGAACCGTTCTAAAAGTATTTCTGGTGATCTGCATGGTGTGCAGCCTGATCCGATAGCAGCTGACATTCTGCGGAAAGAGCCAGAGCAAGAAATTTTTGCGCGATTGAGAATTACTCCTATGGGTATGAACTGTCTGATATTGGTCACCTTCCTCCAAACAATTTTTTTTGCTGAAAACAGTCGCAATTCTAGAAAATATTTTAGCAAACACTGATTTAAAATTTTTCTGTTTAGAGGCCCCGTCACCTGATGAAGTTGAATCCTATGTGATTCTTCAAGAATGTCTTGAAATGAGGAAAAGATATGTTTTTCAAGAAGCAGTTGCTCCATGGGAGAAAGAAGTTATATCTGACCCCTGTACTCCAAAACCTAACCCAGATCCCTTCTTATACAGACCTGAAGCAAAGTCTGATGTGAGTTATGTTATTTATTTTTATATTTTTCACCTGATAAAAGTTGGATCTCCTCATTTTATTTTTCCTGCAATTAAACAACTATTATTTCTGTTGTGCCACAGCATTACTTTGAAATGCAGGATGGAGTTATTCATGTGTATCCAAATAAAAACTGTAAGTAAATGAGATAGTTTGTAAATTTTGAGGTTATTGCTGTAGCTGGATTTATATGCATGCTTGCCTATTACTTGCAGCCAAAGAAGAGCTTTTTCCTGTTGCCGATGCAACTGCATTTTTCACTGACCTTCATCAGATACTTCGAGTTATAGCAGCAGGGAATATCAGAACTTTATGCCACCACAGGCTTAATCTTCTAGAACAAGTAAATACATGTCTAAAGTACTGAATATAAGAAATATTATGCAGCTTATGTTTGTGCTCTAGTTACAGATAAGAACTTGTGTGTGTATTCAGAAATTCAATCTTCATTTGATGCTCAATGCGGATAGGGAATTTCTCGCCCAGAAAAGTGCCCCACATCGAGACTTCTATAATGTTAGAAAAGTGGATACACATGTCCACCACTCAGCATGCATGAATCAGAAACATCTTTTAAGATTCATAAAGTCAAAGCTGAGGAAAGAGCCTGATGAGGTGATTGATTAAAATTATTTGGCCCTGCGCTATACCATTACTTTGCAGTAACCTTTTAATTATTTTTTCTTGGACTTCTATAATGGACCGTAAGGGGAAGATAATCACAAATCACTTGTTTTTTAAGACGTAAATCATTGCATTCTGTCATTAAATGCTAAAACAAATATCATATGCATTGAGTTATATCTTAGGAAGTGACATGAATTGAATACTGATGTTCATCTAAACATTCTTCAGGTTGTAATATTTCGAGATGGAACATATTTGACATTGAAAGAGGTTTTTGAGAGTCTAGATTTAACTGGGTAATGAACTTCTATAATTTAAGTTGTTGCTATAATTGTGCTGGAAATAAATTTAAAATTTCATAATTAATTTTTTTCGAACTTCTTTTAACAGATACGATCTCAATGTTGACCTTTTGGACGTTCATGCTGACAAAAGTACATTTCATCGCTTTGACAAGTTCAATCTCAAATACAATCCTTGTGGTCAAAGTAGGCTCAGGGAGATATTTTTGAAGCAAGACAACCTCATCCAAGGTATTTTTTTTTGGTACCAGCATTGGATTTGATCTGAAATCTGTATCCAATATGACGCCCTTTTAAAGATATAGAGTCTGATATGTTTTGGTACCTATAGAAAAAAATACGAAGTATGATAAATATTTGTAGTACAGTGATGATGACCGAAGGTATGATGAAAATTTGAATATAGGTGATAAAATGTGAACTGATAAGTTGCATTTCTTGCAATTAATATGTAATTGAGAAAATGGGGATATATAGGTTAATGAGTCAAGTGTTTATTATAAATTGTGTATGATGCACAACTAATAAGTGAGACTCAGCATTCAACTGAAGTATCTGAGATGCAAAGAGTCAAAAAGAATAAAAGTCAAACTTGTTGACAGTGTGTCAGGAGCCTGTCAAATTGTCAATGGTGTATCAAGAGAGTGTTGGAATTTATTTTATGTTTTGTTCAATCCAAACTTGGGAAGCATCTTGGGTTGCATTATATCTGTAGACTATCTCCATTTTCTAGCTATTATAAAACATTGTCTAGCTATTATAAACTGTATTAGTACTCATTTTGAAGATTATTGTTTCGAGTTATGTTAATTTCTTCAACTTTGTAACATTTTTCCTCACATTGATTAGGTCGATTCCTCGGTGAGCTCACAAAGCAAGTGATTTCTGATCTTGAAGCCAGTAAATATCAGGTGCTTTACTGAATCACTATATAATATTTTTTTAACTATTTCAGAAAATATGAAGTTCTAATAAAACACTTCTTTTTTAACTTTTTCTGTCATGATATTCTGTATGTGTGTTTCTCAGCTTCCGATATTAACCATAAACACGGGCTAGTTTATTATTGCTATTTTATTTGAGTTGATGCCTCTAACTATCTGTGGTTGTGCCATAAGCATGTAGTATTCTTTATTTAGATTCCATTTAAGGAATGTGATTGTATAACTTCATTTGATGTGCTTCTCAGCTTCTGGTATTAACCATAAACACTGGCTAGTTTATTATTGCTATTTTGCTTGAGTTAATGCCTCTAACTTGCCTGTGGTTGTGCCATAAGCATGTATTCTTTATTTAGAATCCATTTAAGGAATATGATTGTATAAGTTCCTTTGTGATTGTGACTGCCCACTTATTTTTGAACACGCTTTTCATTAAATTGCATTACAAAGATATCTACTGAAATTTCCTTTTTTCTTCAGTTGTTATTGGCAATACATTTCTCTAAGCTTCAGCTTTTGTGCTCACAACACTTATTACAACATTCTCTGGATAGACTCATTTCAAACTGTTTTTAGGTTTACATTTGTAATCATCTTTTATTCATCCTTTTTAACCTTTGAGAAGTAGTAGCCAGATAAGGCATTTTTTTGCTATAAAGGAGTAGAATTTGGCATTCATTTCTGTTTTATCTATAAAAGATTTTTCACTCCCTTCATAATGGTAAAAGTTTTGATTTTTGTGAATAGTATGTTACCATATATTGATTTTATTTTTGCGTGCTTATTCCCTCCTAGATTACTTACTCATGTACTTTTGTACCTAATCCATTCACAGATGGCTGAATATAGACTATCAATATATGGTAGGAAGCAAAGTGAGTGGGACCAACTAGCCAGTTGGATAGTGAATAATGAACTGTACAGTGAGAATGTTGTTTGGTTGATTCAGGTATTGTCCAATTAATTCCTTAATTACTGATTAGTTTTATTTGTTAAAATGCTATAATAGATTTTTTGTTAATTGCACACTTGCATAATTCAGTAATCTCTGCAGTTCTCACTTTCACAGTTTTCAGCTTCATAGTATAATGGTGGTTGTCTGTTCACATTTAGTTTAATATTTCAAGGTTAAACATTATTCCAAGTCTATAAATCATTCTTTTGACGATTCTCTTAGGAGTATAAGTATCTGTAGTGTTTCAGGAACTCTCATTTAGGGCTTAGTCATTTCATGAGATTTTATTCTTGTCAATTGATGCTAGTTCATATAAAATGTATCTTGCAGCTTCCAAGATTGTATAATGTATACAAAGACATGGGAATTGTGACCTCATTCCAGAACATGCTTGACAATATCTTCATTCCACTTTTTGAGGTTACTGTTGACCCTAATTCACATCCTCAGCTGCATGTTTTCTTGAAACAGGTCTGGTATTTAACTACATTCTGTAGCGTTGTTTATTTTTTCAGTTAAACATCCATTTTGTTTTCTCCTAATATACAATTGTCAGCAGTTTGGTTCCACAAAATTACAAACATTTTGAAATGTGATCCATCATTTTTTGACATCAAATTAGTCCTCTGATTGGGATCAGTTTTGATATTATGATGTAAAAGATCGAAAATGAAGGAGAACTTTGTTATATTTTAAGGATTGAAATAGCGTTGAATCTATTTTTTGTTTATATTATACGAGTTCTGCCTTTATGGATTGTACGAGTATTGACTGCTGATTGTAGAACTGTTTTATCATCTACACTTAATAAGTATCTAAAGGAGCGTAAATGTCTATTACTATGAATTGCATAAACTAGTTTGCTTTAGCCGGATCAATTATTATCATCTAGTAGTGCCATATAGTATTAACTACCTAGCTGTTATTGTTTCATTTTTAAGGTTGTTGGGTTGGATTTGGTGGATGATGAAAGCAAACCTGAAAGACGACCAACAAAACACATGCCTACGCCTGCTCAGTGGACTAATGTATTCAATCCAGCATTTTCATACTATGTGTATTACTGTTACGCGAATCTGTACACGTTAAACAAGGTATGCAATTTTTCATCAGCATGACTCTAAATTGCTGCCATAGTTTTGGATGCTTAGTATTTGGAATAATGTATTCTAAGTAATAGCTTAAGCTGATTTTATGGCTCTAATTTCATGAATATTTGATCTTTTTGACTTTGTTGACACACTAAACTTACCCTTATATGCATATTTTCTCAGCTTCGTGAATCAAAGGGATTGACTACAATCAAATTTCGTCCTCATTCTGGAGAGGTATATATTGGAGTATATTTTGTGTTAATTAATTGGGGTTTGGTAACCTGATGCATCATGTTGACTTTAGGCTGGTGATATTGACCACCTTGCTGCTACCTTCCTTACTGCTCATAACATCGCACATGGAATTAACTTGAGAAAGTCACCCGTGCTTCAGTATTTATATTATTTGGCCCAGGTATGGCTCTTTTATTAGTTTATTATTACTTGGTTATGATCAGTGCAACATCTACTTATTTTTAGGTGAATACTTTTTTTACAGATTGGACTGGCAATGTCTCCTCTGAGTAATAACTCTCTATTTTTAGACTACCATCGAAATCCTCTTCCCCTGTTCTTCTTACGAGGTTTGAATGTATCACTTTCAACTGATGATCCACTCCAAATTCACTTAACAAAGGAACCGTTGGTTGAAGAGTACAGTATAGCTGCTTCTGTAAGACCTCTTTCTCTCTTTGCCTGTGTGCATGTGTGAATATAGAAAATACTTACATTTTATATATATATTATAGGTGTGGAAGTTGAGCTCATGTGATTTATGTGAGATTGCCCGTAATTCGGTCTATCAATCAGGTTTCTCACATGCTTTAAAGGTACATTTCTTATTCTGATTCGTATGAGAATGAAATTCTCTGCCCCCAACCCCAAGGCATTTTTTGTGTTGTATTCTCACATGTATTCAGGGGATAACCTTTTGCACAATATCAATATTTAATGTCATAATTATTGATATTAGAACAAATTTGTTGAAACCATAATCACTTTTAGGCAATTGCTGAGAAGTAAGGTTGAGTCTTCCTTTGGATGATCATATGCTCTTGGATTTGGGTTCTCGAAGGGGAAAATCCAAAACGAGTGTAATTGTCTAAATAACAGTAAAGGGGACCCAGCTTCTCTATTTATAATCACATAGCCCTAGTGGTTAGGCATGCACTTTATCCTACACAAATCAGAATTAGATGTTCAAAAGTCCATTATTTTGATTACATTTACCAGGCCTAAGCATCATCAAATGGATCATGGCATCATTTCGTTTTTATAAAACCGAAATCTACAATTGGTTGTAGCCCACAAAATACTAGAATAATTCTAACATTTATTATTAATGATTATCTTTAGTGTATTCTATTCCATACATGCTCAATATTTATTTTGAATTTTAGCATCTCAGAATTTAAAGGCAATTAGTTACACTAAAAAACAAATATACAAATTATTTACTTCAACCTTTCAAAATTATCTTAGAATATCCCATAGGATTAATCTCTAAACTTATTTTTAATTTTAAATTACAAACATATCTCTTAGTATTTTTCTAAATAAAGTTTAGTGCTTTGTCTTTTACCATCAACATTATATTAAACTATAAACATTACCTAAAGTCTCTATTTATCTCTCTTTCTCAATTTTCTTAAGTCCTACATTTTTATCATTAGCTATAGTTTTTGTTGCCGCTATAGGAGAAACTCCTGTTGTCCCAAATTTACCCCCTCAAATTGGGGGTGAGGTGCACCTTGACCTCATAATCTCATAACTGAAAATTATAGATCACTCTATTTCTAAACTTTCCAAAGTTTGACTTTTAGTTGATCAGATGTTTTTCTGTTAACATTAAGTTATTAACAAAAAATGGGACGCCTAAGTCAAGAGGGTTCATTGTTCTCAACTGATCATTTTTTTTGTTTTGTTTTGTTTTTGTTTCAGTCACACTGGATTGGTAAGGAATACTACAAGAGAGGGCCAAATGGAAATGACATTCATAGAACAAACGTTCCTCACATTCGGTTGGAATTCCGTGAAACAGTAAGGATTTATTAATAATGCTTACAAATTTTTTTCCTGGCTGTTAAATTTCTCATCTAATAATGGGTTTATTAGTATATATTTGATTAATTTCATTTATGATTTAAGTATGCCATATAAACAAATTGGGACCGCTAAGATATTGGAAATAAAATTATTACCTTTCACTAAACCCTCTGAATTATTTAAAGAAAATATGCCCTCTCCTCTAACTTCAATTGTTTTTTTATTTCTAATTCATGAACATGTGTGCTTTTAGGGTACATATCAGCAAAATCATTTTTGTTCTATACATGAAAATGCGGCTCAATGCAGACTTTGGTCCAGAATAGTTTCCTGCTTTGTGTTTGAATACTATAATTTTATGCTTCTCCTGGGGTCCTTATAGGTTATGAATTATGATTAAAGTTTTGGTCCCTATTAGAGTAACACCACTCTAATATTCTCTCGTTGACCAATGCAATATGTTAAAATATAAGGACTAATCCTCGGAAAATAAAGACAATTTACTTTTGATTAACAGAAACTATAAGCACTAAAATATGTAAACCAATATGATAGAAACTATCCGAAATCCCGCCTTCATTGCTGCGGTCCGCCTCTAGTCGTCTAATTGTGGCATTTGAGCTGTCTTCATTGCAGCCTCCAACACACAGCCTCTAATACTTTCACTGTGCTGGGTTTGAAGAGCTGAATTTAATCCCACGCTGTTTATAAAGTTTGGACAAACGTCACCTTACAAGTTAGTTTTGTATGGTTGAGTTAGGTCAAACTACAATTTTTAAGATGATTCAGAATCTAGTTCAAGATCCGTTAGACAACTCGCTATTAAATTGTCTATCAGGCCACCCACCATTTTTATCCACACACCATAGTACTTGACATGAGGGGGTGATAACCTTACAAACCAGTTTTTCTTAGGGATGAGTTAGACCCATCACAATTCTAAAGAGAAACCAAAGATTAAATAATAACATAGGAAGTTAAAAAATTTTAAGAACCAAAAGCTAATGTAAACTTAAGTGGAGTGATTTGTTGAGTGTTGATAAGGGGAATCACAACAAATAATTGCTTTCTTTGCAGATTTGGAGAGAGGAGATGCAGCAGGTTTATTTGGGAAAACCCATCATTCCTGAAGAAATAGAGAAATAGTCTGGCAGAGGCCTGTATTTTATGCATGAGCAATGGAGGTTGTGAAATAGGTTCTACTTTCTTATTTCCCGTTTTTTCTTTTTCTTTGCTGCAGACTTTAGTTGTTTTCATATGTCAATTTGGTGATCCCTGACCTGTTCCAAAGTTAACTAAATGTCTGCTCACTTGTGTAGGGAAAAATGGAGTTCTTCAAAAACCCATTCAGCATCAGCAATAATGTTACAACATTGGGTCAGTGATATGACCAGATATATATAATAATATAGATAACTGAAGATCACTGGGCTTAAGCATTGAGCAAGGTTTACAGCTAAATATCACAGAGCTTGAGCAGTGGAGCTTGGATAAGTGTTTTCTTGTATTACTATTAATTTAGGTTAGAATAAAAAATGAGGGTTGGTAATAAATTATTACAGCATTTGTTGATGCATGCTGCAGTTAGAAATACAAGTTAATATGATCCTTTGAAGAGGGAGATTCTCTCAAAATTTTGATTCCCAGTGCTTGTTAGCTGAAAGCTGATGAGTCTATATTTCAGGTTATATTCTATTGTACGTGTTTGCAAGGTTAGGTAGGTTGAGTTAAACTTGTGCGGTTTAACCAACTTCGGAAATTAGAATGCCAATTTTTTTTAGGCTTGGTGTCCTTGCATTAACAAAAGTTTGGCTTGGTTTGGAATAATATGCCTTCATTTGATACATTAAAAGATGTCTATTCCCAAAACAGAAAACAACTCATGATCCTTTGAAACAAAGATGGGTGTGAAGTTTGTTATGATTAAGCTATTTATTTATATGAAACAGTGATTGTTTAACTTTTATATGTTCGAATTAATAAGAGACATATATTTTGCTGATTCTCCTTTTGAACTTACATTATTTTACTTACCTAACAAAATGGAACTGCCATCTTGATATGAAAATATGCTTTAACATACCTTTTGGGAATTTCTTAATGTACTTTAGACATCTCTGGTGCTCCGCTTGAAAATATAATAATGCTCCAGGCTCGCCAAATGCATATTGGTGGCTCTTTATTTTAGAAATGTATCTTCGTAATAATTTAATCTACATTTTTATTTTAGAAATGCAAATGTGTCTACGCATGTCTGGTTCATAATTGTTCTACATTTTTATGAGAGAATATAAAATAAAAAAATCGACAAAAGAAAAGGTCATTGTAATATTCATCTCAAAATATTACATTTGGAAAATAATTAGTCACTTAACACTCGGGAAACCTGTGCAGTATTCAGTTGAAGTACTATTTAACCTTGGTCGAATTCTATGTCTTGGGATTGGTTCTCGATCAGAGTTTTTAGAGTGTAAGCTCCATTTTCGATACTAACTTTTTAACTCAGTATAATCCTTTCTAGTTGGTTGCAAGATTCCCATATCCAACATTTTTCTATCTAACATCCACCCACACCTTTAGTGCAAGGTCTCCGACGTGATTGTTGTATAGGTTACAGTCACTTGCTTCACCACAAAACTCATGAGGGTGACCAGTGATCTCCTTTCTTCAGAAAGATCAACCTCCTCCCTAATTGCGTGGATGCCATTTTCTTTTGACAAGAGGTGCACTATCATCCAACTAAGCTCCCCTATTTTAACAAGAAAGAACGCTTCAATTTCATACGTGAGTCAAAAGTAAGATTCTCTCGTCATCAAATATGGTGTGATCGGATATGTCCACCTTCCTAGTTTCCCTTATCCGTCTACAATCTTTGTTTCAGTCCTTTCAACAAAACTAGGTTTGCCACTTTAGCCTAACCAATTTGTTTGAGGATGTTCTATTTTAAATCCTCCAACAACTGCTTTTTGTTCATGTCCATGAACTGTGTCCTGTTATCCATTATGATGGATTAATGGATTTCATACCTGGTCAAGATGTTCCTTTCGAAGAACTTCATGATGTTAACAACAATAACCTTTGCTAAAACCTCTGCTTTGACCCACTTAGCAAAATAATCAAGTGTCAGAGGATGTCCACGTGCCACTGCAAAAAAGGCCATGGTGATGTCTACATTAAGCTCAGACGGAGAGGAGTTGTGGACATCCTCGAGGTTCTGGCACCAGTCACATTTCTTCATATACTTCTTGGTGTCTTGGACCATAGACGACCAATAGGATTTAACTCGAAGGAATTTCTTGGCCAGGGCCCTAGCCCCAAGATGCTGATCGACTATCCCTTCGCATACTTTGGCGAGAGTGTATGAGGCTTCCTCCCCTTCTAGACATTTAAATAAGAGTTGACTGTACTTTTCACCAGAGTGGCTTCAGCTGGATCAGAGGGAAATGTTCCTTGCTCAGTAAACTTTACAATAGGCGATAGGATTACACAACATCTTCTATGATCATTTCCGTTTCTCCTATAACTTTGATGCTTGTGCCCCTCAACATCTCCTAGATGAAGGAATGATTCACTCTAGAGGACATGGTACTAGCAAGTATGGAAAGATTATCTGCTCTGGTGTTCTTCTCTCTTGGGACGTTCAAGATTTCAAACGACTTGAACTTCTCTAATCTTTCCCTGGTCAAGGTGACATATTGCTATAACAATAGGTCTTTAGTCTGAGCTTCCCTCTTGACTTGAGACACCACGAGTTGAGAATCCATGTGTAGTCTAATGTTTTCCGCTCCATCTCGGCAACCAATGTGAGGGTGGTGATGACAACTTCATATTCGGCTTGATTGTTGGTGCTCAAGAATTCGAAGTGTAAAGATACCTAAATTATCAACCTAGGTTCATTTTGCAGAATGAGAATATATTTGCTTCCCCGACTGTTATATGATCCATTTGTGAACTCGACCCAAATGTTGGCTGGCTCTGATACACCTAGAGTCATTTCCGCAATGAAGTCTACAATTGGGCTTTTAAAGACTTCCTCGGTCCAAAGGAGATGTTAAAACTAGACAGCTCGATAAATCATTTTGTCAACCATTCTGCCAAATCCGGGCAATGAAGTACTTGCTTTAGAGGCAGATCTATCTGAACCATAGTGAAATGTGCTAGAAATTATTGTCGCAACTTTTTGAAAGCGGTCACTAAGGTTAACAACACCTTTTAAATCTTTTGATAGCTTACCTTTGGTTTGGCTAAGGCCTTGGAAAAAAAGTAAACTGGACTCTGCAAAATTTTCCATTTGTAAGAGGACGACACTAACTGCTTCATCAGATATAGAGAAATAAAGGAATAGGATTTCTTTGATGGAAGGCGAAGATAATAGTGGCAGCGTTGACATGACCGTCTTCAAGGGTGCAAATGTCTGCTTGTAGGGTTCATTCAAAGTGTGCTTATTTTTTCAACACCTTATGAAATGGTAGTGCATTCTGACCCGACTGAGATGAAACCATTTAGGTTCGTTAACATTTCGTTCAATGTCATTGCCTTTTTCTTCATGGTTGGTGCTACCATTCGAATGATTGTTATACATTTATCTTATTTTTGCTTCTATGACTCTCGTCGTCAATTAAAAATCTAAAATTTACCGACTATGACTCCAAAGGTACACCTCTCTAGATTGATCCTCATATTGTATTGTCGTACTCTTTGGAACACACGGGAAAATGTCTGTTGTGTAGTTTCTCTTCTTGGAGAGTTGTCGTCTCCTTCGTTGGGATACATGTAGAGAACAAGGATCAATGTTTAGCTGATGGTATGCCACACTTGGGTCTTTGCTTGGAATCTCGTTGTGAGTAATCGTGAAGAGACCGAAATTGGTCCTTAGGCACTTGATAACTGCTTTCTTTACACCGGCTGGTAGATCAACACCTACTCAAATTGACTACGTCGGGTCATCGCTGAGATGAACGATTTCAAACTCGCCTTCTGGAATAAGACTTAGGGTCTTCTTCTTGCCTCCGGTTGGCATGCTAAGCTCGTCGTCTTGCAGGACTTTTTCCTTCCGCATGTCAAGATCGACTGCATTGATCACTTCACCGGAGTCTGTAGTTGGAACTTGGATGACAGAAATTCTTTCAGTATTGCTTCAAGTATAAGATGAGGTCCAAGAAGGTTTTCATCAAGGAGGAATGATTTACCCAAATTATTATGATATTTAATCTTCAGATGGACTGTAGAGGCTACACCGTCCGTTGCTGCTAGGAAAGAGCTTCCAAGGATGTCATTTTAGACGCTTTCACAAGTGATGCAGACATAGCAATATTGAAGACTGCATATATTTCTATCAGACATATCTTTATATACACAAGTTTACAAATAATATTCATGCAACTTTCTGTCACTTGGACACTAAGAACCAAAGTGTTACCAAGGAAAGAGAGAGAGAAGGCTATATATTTTGAACTAGACCTAGTTACTTAAGTGGCAATATGAACTAAGGGAGTGTTGGCGAGTACAGATGAATTCTCCTCAGTTTTCATGGCGATCTTTGAGTCCATAGATCTATTGTTTAGAAAATTTGAGTACCATGTTGCAGAAAGTTTAGGTTCTCTCCTCAACGTTGGATCTTCAAAATGTACGTAATATAGACCAAAACCTCCTTCAAATCCATTCAGTAATTCAAATACGTCTAAAAAGGACCATACAAAATAACCTCCAATGTTTAGTCCATTCCTATGAATGAGAACATGAAAACCACTCCATTAGAATTCGGAAAAAAAACAAATAACGACTTTGATTTCTACAATGTGTGCATTCATTAGAAATAAAGTAGAAAAGAAACAAAAGACTATAGAGGTACCTCAACATTTCAAGCATGCCCCCTATGTATCCATGCATGTACCTCACTCTTGGCCAGTCATCTAATGATGAATTCCTATGTGTTAGTTGACCTGAGAAGTTCAAGTATTCATCATAAACCATCAAGATTGTGATGTTACTGATTTAAGTACAAGTAGAAAGGAACATTGTGTCTATCACGGCATTGTTGCCTTAGAAAGGAAGGCATATATTATATACCATTTTCATGAATGTAAATGGGAAAATTTCCAAAATCATTCCTCATCCAATGAAGCATCCCTTGCAATATCCAGGGTGTAATTGGAATCTAAACAAACAAATCAGCTAGTGAGTGGAAACGATTGAAGCTTTAATGCTCAAAAAATAAAAGTAACCACAATGTTCATATTCTAGTTTCACCTCTTCTGTAAATGTACCATCTACAGAGTAGGCTGCAATCATGTAACAGAAATTAATAGATTAAAGCCTCAAAGTTGGAAGAAAGATGATACCAGTGAAAGGAAATATAAGAGTTTGTTTGGTTTTATAAAACATCTAGAAGTTTGTTTATTGCAGACTAACAATGACGCGTGTTTACGATATCACATGTTTTCACTCTAATGGACATAGAAATAATCATACGCTTAAATTCCACGGCCGTATCAGCTGTGTAATCTCTATTCTTGTTCTTTAAGCTGCCAGGGTTGTTCTTAATATAAAATGTTATATAAAAGTTGACTCCAAGAAAGTCTATTGAGCCCTTAACCAAATTTGATTCCCTACTTGTGAACAAAGGAAGCCTTGAGCCAACATTCTTTTTCATGGTGCCCGGATATTCTCCAAATATTAAGGGATTCAGAAACCTATCACAAAAAACGCAGAGAAAAAAAATCAAATCTTGTAGAAGTAGAGATAGATATCACATTCATTTTGTTGCTTACCACCCAATATTGAAGTCTTGAGCTCTCTGAGTGGCAATTATGTCTTCACTGGTATTTGTTAGTGGAATTAAACCAAAAACAAGGAGATTAAACCCAATAAAACCTTGTTGCTTGACCTGCAAGTAACACACACTTAGAGGATTGACACAGCAAAATGGGTTATGTCAGATATATCGGTTTACCTGATACTTCTTCCTATACAGTCTCGCAGCTGATGCGTGTGCTAACAACATATGATGCGCTGCCAAATATGGTTCAGTTGAAGAATTTCCTTTTGAGCAGTTATATATAGCGGGAGGAGAACACCTTTGAGGTTGTAACATTCCAGAACCATAACCCGCTGACGCACCCCCATTCGCCTCATTCACAGTGGTCCAATATTTAACTCTATCTCCAAACTCTTTGAAGCATACATCTGCATATGCTGTGAAGTCTTTTCTGCAAGATATGATATATATATATATATATATATATATATATATATATATTAATTATAGAAAGACTGTTTTTCTTATTTTGCGTTGAATATAGTTTGGGAACCATACATAATTCTTCGACCAACCCATCCTCCGTATTCATCTTCAAGTGCTTGTGGTAGATCCCAATGATGCAATGTAACATGTGGTTGGATTCCTACAAATGAAGGTGGAAATTAATTGATTTGAGTGTTGTCAAATAGTAGTTATAGCAGCTATCGGATCAGAATTTGAACAAAGTTCTGTGATATTCTCTGCAATCTGGAATTGAGATGTAAATCCAGTTTGCAAAAGAACCTTGGCTTGTTATTTCGTTGATAAGGTTGTTGTAATACTGCAGTCCCTTTGGATTTATAGGCCCTTTCCCATCTGGTATAAGAATAACAAACAGTTGATACAAGAAGCTACAAATTTATAGATTCAAGCAAAGTACACAATCAACTCTTTACATTTTATAAGAAATTAGTCTAGATTATATGATGCAACAATCTATCATACCTGGAATAAGTCTTGACCATGATATAGAAAATCTATAGGCATCTAAGCCCATTTTCACCATGAGTTTGACATCATCCTGCAAGAAATGAAAGCATATGTAAACCAGTCGTTTGATATGTCAAACATGAGAGATCTGCTTGCTGTATTTCATATCTACTGACCTTATATTTGTGATATTGATCGCATGCAGTGTCACCATTTCCCTCGAATTGTCCTGCTGTAAATTTAATCGAAATGAAGAGTTTCAATGTCTATGACTTGATAACATGATTAAGTGTAATATAATAGAAAATAAATGAGAAAGAGCACCATTGCCAGCATGTGCATAGGTATCCCATATGCTTGGTTTCCTTCCATCTACATTTGCTGCACCTTCAACCTTTCACATCATGGAAATACAAATTTTAGCTTTAGAATGAAAATATAAGTTGAGTATAAAGAGTGAATTGAGTTGAAACCTGATAAGCTGAAGTTCCAGCACCAAACAAGAAGTTAGGAGGGAAGTCATTTCTGGTGAAGGAATTAGCAAAAGAAACTATTGATATCAATACAGCTGCAACTAACAGATGCATCACAGCAAAGGAGAAGATTTTATCAACATTTGTTAATTCTACATTTTGTTTTTAAGAGTTATATGAAGCATGTGAGTGAACACTTGGCAGGTAATCTTAAAAGAAAAAATCTGCACTATATGTGTGGACCAGAAACTTCAGCCTCTCCCTTTCTCCAATCTCAATTTGTTCAAGTTTTACACTTTATGGTCCCTTGTGCTGTAGATTTTATAAGAAATAAAATAACTTTGTATAAAGTACAATTATGCATTTTATTTCTTCTTTTAAATAAATATTTTATTATTTATTATTAAAAATGTATAATAAAAAAGTGATAAAGGTATAAATGAAAGAAAAAAATGAAAGCTTCTTTGAAGATATAAAACGACAAATACATTAGGACAAATTGATTTAGCTAAAATGAGAAATAAGCAGTAGAGCAAGAGAGATTAATTCTATCATCCGAGTCACTAAATTAACCTTGCCAATGTTAATATTGTTACAAAACACTAAAAAAATATTATTTAAGAATTTAAGAGTTGTTTAGTTCTCTCATGAATGTCAAAATGATGCAAATTGCAAAGCCCCGTGATTAGTGTTGAGAGACTGTGAAAGATGGAATCTCCAAATGCTGAATTTTAGTTTGTTTTCATTTCTTAACTAACTTTCCTCTTTTAGTAAGTTTTCAAAAGTTACTTAGCAGACTTACTATTTTAGGCTAGTTATTAATTTCGGTTGGGACGAACATTGAATTAACTTGAAGATATCTTAAGTCTTACCAAGTAGAAGATTCAAGGTTCTAGTGAAATACTTAAGATTGATAAGGAACTTGAAGTTTCATAGTTGTGAAATAGAAGAAATGTGAAAACTCGCCCGATCATGTCTCTATGAATGATCAGAGTCTTTTGAAAGTAGGAAAGTAACGCCTAAGATACTAAGACAAATCACACACACTTAAAATACATTTAACTCTCTCTTTACTTAACTAAGGAAGTGTTTGTTTTGAATTTTTTTTAAATGATATTTATAGTGTTACATAATTTTGTGTAAAAAAAAATTTACAAATTTTTTTTTCATAAAAGCTTCAAATTAAAATTTGGTTTGAATATTTATTCTTAAAATTTTATTTTAGGCATTTTTTTTATATATTTTATTGTAACTTTTTTTTATATCAAAATTTTAAAAAAATCACTTAATTTTGAAGTTATTTCAAATAGATTTTTATAAAAATTATTTTTGAAATACAACTTTTTGAAAAATATGAGATTTTGACTATGTTTTGATCTTCAATAATGTATGTTTATATTATATGATATCAAAATTAATATTTCAATATAGAAAAAACGAATATAAAAAAATTTGTAATATTTTGAAAAACAGTTTTATCAAATCTATTTTAAAAAATACAAAGAAAAATCTAATTTTTTAAAGCTAAAACAAACAAGTCAAAGATCACATAAAAGTGTTTTGTAAGACCTAACCATTTGACTAGGGGATTATCAATTTGATTTCTAGACTTCTTCTAATTGTTTAATCAATTAGATCATTTTTCTAATCAATTAGATATGTTTAACAAAGTATATAATCGATTATGAGAGTCTCTTATTGATTGGTAACTACTCTATATCAAAATCTTCTATTTTAGACCTCAATAATCGATTATTTGAGATACCTAGCCGATTAAGTTAATAATTTAGCCCATAGTATTTCCATTTTGAGCCAAATATTTTCCTATATAAAGGAAACTTCTCATCACTTTATTTCACGCTAGAATTCCAATTTTTTCTAATTATTTACAATTTCTCTCTCTATTTCTCTCTCTCTCCCTCTCTAAATATTCTCTTTGATCAAAGTTTCCTTAGTGTCTTGTGAGTGAAAATTACTTGTGAGAAAATAGTTGTATTTGTGTCGTGCCTTTGTTTTACTTTCAAGAGTGCCATGTTCTTGAAATATTGAGTTTGATTCTTGATACCAACCATTGGAAAATCTCTATTTGGTTATAGAACTCAATTTGCAAAAGTTCTATTTTGTTATTGAAATTAGCTGGTGAAATCTCTACTCACTCTGTAAGTTCATCCCGTAGAAAAGATCTATTTTGGTTGAGGGGATAAGTCAGTGTAAAATCTTTCGATTCGTTTGTATCAAGGGTATGTGGACATAACTTGTAAAAGCTCGATATTATAGTGAAATCTCAAAAAGATATCTCGGGGATAAGATTAGACCAACATTTTTCCGAACCTGAATAATTTTCTAGTTCCATCTCTCTATATCTCTTTATATTATGTTATTTACCTTATTGTTTTATTTTTTCGTTGTTTTTCTATCCGATTTTATTGATACTAACACAAAATTATTTTTAAGTAATAAAATCTTTAAATTAACCACGAAATTTTGAATTTAACAATTCACCTCCCTCTTGTGCTTTAAGTCACATGTACAAAAAATTGTCATAATCAGATAGTTTTGTAAGCTTCACTAAGAGCATTATTAGATAATTCGTCATCACTTATATCACCATCATTTTACACAGTTGGTTTTAACCTTATGCGAGAAGTGAAAACATCCACACTACTAGCTTATTCAATTTCACTCTTCTTATCTGAATCATCATTAAAAAAGATGGTAGTATATCTCTTTTTTTGTTTCTTAATAAGTTGGTACATTCAACTTGAATCAATCATTAAAAAAGGTGGTAGTATATCCCTTCTTTTGTTTCTTAATAAGTTGGTACATTCAACTTGAATGTGGCCAAAGACTTCACATTCATGACATTATATTCCTTTGCTCTGTTTTATCTTACCTTTTTTTCCTTTGCACTGACGATTAACCCTCTTTAGAGTTCTGAGACTGATTGTCTTTGACATTGTTTGTGACAATATTCCTTGATCTCCTATCAAGTATTCTCTCGACCTTGCCAAATATTTTGAAGAGGGGAAATAGATTCAGTTAAGTTTTCATCAGTGTCACCTTCTAACTAGTAACCATCTTATTCAACATTATATTTGAACGCCACACTCTTGCTTTTTTCCCCTCATATTTATCATTAATCGCTATTTCAAAAGTTAATAGGGATCTGATCAATTCATCAACTTTTATTGTACTTGTATCTTGTGCTTTTTCTATGATGGTGACTTTCATATCAAATCTCTTTAGAAGATATCTCAAAAAATTTCTAGCCAACTTTTCTTCTAATATCTTTTCACCAAGGTAAAAAGAGTTACATGTAATGTCACAAAGACGAACATTGAATTCAAGAACAGTTTCATCCTCATTCATCTTTAGATTTTCAAATTTTGTTAATGAGGAGGTTCCTTCACGGGTAGTTTGGAGAGTTTTCAAAATCCCATACCTACGTATTCCAGATGCAATGAAAAATTCAAAGCTTCGTAGTTCGCGGTAGCAAATATTTATTGGTTGGTCAAGTTTAGTGAGGGATACTCGATCACATTTGAATGAAGACATTATTTTCTACCTCAAAACATGGAGAAGTGAACATTTGCATCACATAAAGAATGAATAACATCTGAATCTCACAGATTTATGTCCTCTTCACATTCGAGCGAAAATGTTTATCATCCTCATGTAGTAAGAACAAAGTTTTGTTTGCATCACACTTAAATGTACAAAGCATCTCTCGTATATGAAAATGGTTTTGATGTCGCGCTATGGCAGAAAAGATATTTCTGATGAGTTGAAATTGATTTTAAAGTGGTGAGAAGTACTTGAATGAAAAGCTAAATATGACAATCATCCAAATACTCGAAAAACAAAGAGGATAAATATGTCGTAACCATTCCTTTTTCAATCAAATCATTTTTTTAATGAAAATGGCGAGACAAATCAAATTTATGGGTCTTTAATCAAGCAGTCAAACGAAAAGTTAGGTATGACTATCTTTCAAATGCTTTATAAGACATAGGGGATAAGTACGCCTAAGTGTGTGTTTGGATTGACTTCTAAAAGTCCTAGAATCAATTTTAGAGGTGTAGAATTGATTTTGGATAATTTTGAAGTGTTTGTTTTATCAAAAGTAAAATTAATTTTGACTCCAAAATGATTCTACTTGAAGCTAGAATTTGTAGCTTTTGCCTCAAAAATTGATTCTTGATAATTTTTACACTAAAATTTATTATTCAACTCACTTTTACATAGATGTATCCAAACATAAATCAATTCTACTAAACTTAATTCTATTAAAATCAATTCTATCAAACTCTATTCTACTGAATCAATTCAGTCCATTGTCAATCCAAACACACCCTAAACTATTCTTATCCATCCATTAAATTCCCAATTCGATTTGATTATTTAACGTGGTTTGAACATTTTTATTACAAAAAGAATTTGAAAAATTGACGACCAAGTTTATTTGCATTGATGTTGAGAAATTGGCTTGAGTGAGAAATGAAATGAAAAAGTGATATGAAGTTGATCAAACGTTTAAATCTTATCTTGATTTTAAATAAACAAAAAAGTTAAATAGCCTAATTATTTAATTTCAAATATAAAACTTACATTCTTATTTGAATAAAATATAATTATAAATGATATAGGATTTCCACACATAATCACTTCACTTTCCATGTTATCATTAATTTTAAAATAGAGATATCAAAACTCTAAAAACATGAAACTAGAGGACCAAAATCCCATTTTAATTTTTTTTTTCAATGGTCTCTTTTCGATCATGCTGATGAAAATATGTAGTATAAAACTTTTGACACATACAGTGAAAATATATATCAATTAAGCTACCACTCTAATAATTAGATCACATTTAATTTTTCTTTTTTGCAAAAACATGATTTTATTAAAAAAAGTTAATACCAATTTATCTCCTGTCGCGACTTTTGATTGACACACGCCTCATCATGCTTATTTGATTATATGGGGATTGAACACATACTAAGAGTCAATCACCAGCTTATTTGGCTATATGGGGTTTGAACACATACTAAGAGTCAATCACCGACCTTACCACTAAATCAGGACATATTATTCGTTTAATATCCACATGTAGTAAATATTAACATCATATACTAACATCAATTTTCTAACTTAATTTTAATATTAACAACTATTGAAATTATTTGTATTTATTTGTAATTTAATATATAATATTAAAATGTATTTGAAATTAATTTAAATATAACCTATAATATATATTTGAATAAATAAACTATAGTATGTATTTAAAAGTAAACTGAAATTAATTTGAAACATATAATAATAAATTGTTATAAACTAAAACAATTTATTATTATGATATGATAATACTATATGTTATAAATTAATACTATATAGTAAAAACTAATTTCAGAATATTCATCCAAATGTATACATGTTAAAAATTAATTGCAGTTTAATATCACAATATAAAATTAATTTAGTTTATTTTTTAGAAATATAACAATTCATTATATGTTTAAAATTAATTTCAATTCACTTTTAAATACATATTATAGTTTATTTATTCAAATATATACTATAGATTATTTAAATTAATTTCAATTTATTTCTATAAATTATTTTAAAAACACTTTTTAAATTAATTTCAATTTATTTCTATAAATTATTTTAAAAACACTTGTACATCAAGACACATCTTAATATTACATATTAAAATACAAATAAATTAAAATAATTTTAATAGTTATTATTATTAAAATTATTAAAAGAGAAAAATAATAATAAGTTAGTATAATGATTGGTATATTAATGTTAATATTTACTACATGCATTGTAGACATTAAACAAATAACTTATCTGGTGATGGCTGGGTAAAGTGATATTAACCACTAAAAAAATATATAATGAAGATCTAATTATAACTGTTTACCTAAAGAGATATAAAAAAAGAAAGAATTAGAAAGAGCATGAACAGAAAGTTTAACAAAGACTAACTTGTAACGTTAGACACTGTCATTACATACACACATGATGTTGTTACATGGAAATGAAGACAAAAACTCCTAGATTCTGTCTTCACGTCATAACTTAAGATACAGAGAAACAAACCTAAGACAACATTAACATTAACCACTACCACATGCTAGCTAATTATTAGCAAAACAAAAACAAACCACAGACTTTGATCACTAACATACTGTGACCATATCAACCTAAAAAAACACTACTTTGACACACAGACACACACTGAAGTTAGCTAGCATTTATGAACACAGAACATGATCATCATCGATCATCACTTGTTCTTACCACCAGTCCTGAACTTGGACTCATCAATGTCAACACCTTCCTCCTCAGCACGTTCTCCTCCTGACTTATCCATAGTGCTCAAACCACCTTTACGTCCCATTTGCTGATACCCTTCTGTCCCAATCTGTTCCTTCCTTGTCTGCCCTCCTCTGCTCCTTCCTTCAGCAAGATGCTCCTGAGCTTCAAGGCTCTTGCCTCCAGTACCACCAGGAACAACTGTCTCTCCTTGCTTTGCCTTCTCATCAAGCTCTTTGCGGTTTTGTTGCTGAGATTCCATCTTTTGAACTCGTTGATTGTGATTATGCTTATGTATAGAGTGTAACCTTCTTAATGAGTACTTCAAGCTATGTGATTAAAACGAAAGGTTTATAGGGTTTATATAAGATGGTAAAGTTGATAAATTAATTAAATAATTAGGGTTACATGATTAATATTTTAAGAGTGGTAAATATTTGAGAAATAACTAGAAGGTGACAACAGGTAAATAATGAACAGTTAGTGTGTTTCTGAAGTGACAAGTGTAACATTTACGTGGTTAAGATAGGAACAAGACACGCATGTTTTTGGAACTACCTGATGACACGTAGGAACCCGGTTGCGGTTCTCTCACAAATAATTGATTATTAATGTTTAAACTGAGTTATTTCATTGATTTAATTTAATATTAACTAGATTGATATCCGCGCAGGTGTAATTGAGTTTTTTATTTGATTTTAATTATTTTAAAAATATAGTCAATACATTTATATTTTTTGCAATTTGTTATAAATTTATTTTAATAAATATAGTTAATATTTTGAACAACAATATTCATTTATTTCATTTATTTTATAATTTAATATAATTTAATCAAATATAAATGTTAGATTTAAATAAAAATTATAATCTGTTTAATATTTTTATAGTTTGTCTAATATTTTAATCAAGTGAGTTTCTTTAAGATCTGATTGAAATATAGCACAAAACAAACATTATATAGAATATCTGATTTTGAAGTTGTTAAATAGAGAAGAGAGCCAATCATACCTTTGTAGAGCTTCTGTTCTACTTTCTTATTTACCTCTTCCTTTTTCAAGATACACGTGGGATGCATAGGAGTTTTAGCTGGTTTGCTATCTGACATGTCAATTTTCTTCAGAAGTTCTTTAACGTACTTACTCTGATGTTTGTAGGTTGCTTCTGAAGTTTGGTTGATTTGAATTCCCAGAAAGGATTTGAGTTCGTCCATGAGACTCATTACAAACTCTGGCTACATAGACTTAGCAAACTTTCTCCCAAGGGAGGCTTTAGTAGAACCAAAAATTATGTCATCAACATAAATTTGACATATCAGAATATCATTTTTAAATGTCTTACAGAATAAAGTTGTGTCCACTTTCCTTTGGTAAAATCTTTTTCTAATAGAAAATTGCTTAGTCTTTCATACCAAGCTCTGAGAGCTTGTTTTAGACCGTATAAAGATTTTTGAAGCTTATAAACAAAATCTGGATGTTTTGTGTTTTCAAAACCAGGGGTTGGTGCATATATACTTCTTCATCAATGTAACCATTTAAAAATGCACTTTTTACATCCACCTGATAAAGTGTAATTTTGTGATTAACAACATATGAAATTAAAAGTGTGATAGATTCTAACCAGGCGACTGGAGCAAAGGTTTCTGTATAGTCTATCACTTCTTGTTGACTATAACCTTGTGCTACCAGTCGAGCTTTGTTTCTGAGTACTTCTCCTTGTTCGCTAAGCTTATTTCTGAAGACCCACTTAGTTCCAACAATTTTGAAACCTTTTGGTTTGGGCACAAGATCACATACATCATTTCTGGTGAATTGATTTAGCTCTTCTTGCATTGACATGATCTAGTCATTATCCTTGAGAGCCTCATCTATAGAAGTTGGTTCAATCAAGGACACCGGACCCATGAGAGATTCTTTAGAATTTCTGAATGTTGATCTGGTTCTGATTGGATCATCTTTCTTTCCCAGAATCATTTCTTCAGGATGAGCTATGCTGCTTCTTGATGGTTTCTTCTGAATAGGTTCTTCTGACGTTTCCTTGATGGCTTCTTCTGAACTTGAGTTTTTATCAAGACCATCTTTTGATCCTGAAATGTGAACTTCTATATCTGCAAGAGAATCTTTTTGCTTTGACTTTTGAGGGCCATGCTTATCATCAAGACTAACATTAATAGATTCTTACACAATGCGTGTTTTAGTGTTATATACTATGTAGCCTTTTGCGCGTTTAGAATATTCCTTTTGGTTGCCTCCGAAACCTATGTAACCTCCAACTTTAAGTTCCAGACTTTGGAACATATGCTTTCTTCCCGTCATGTGTCGAGAGCATCCAAAGTCCAGGTACCAAAATTGGTGTTTCAACTTTGCTGTCAAAGACATCTGCAACATACACTCTTTTGTCCCTAGGTACCCATATCTTTTTTGTTCATTTCTAGTTAGAGTTTCTAAAGTTCTGTTTCAACTTTGGTTTAATATAAGATTTTGCATAATATAACTCACTAGTATATTTTATGTTATGTGGGTGACCATAAGTGAAGTGAGATTTTAGATGAGTGTATTTAATGATCATATCATCTACTTCAAAATAAGGTTTTTCATTTTTAGAAGGCACATATCCTAAACCTTTTCTGCTATTTCTGCTAACTTTATAGACCATTGAAGCCATCTTGCTCTGTCTATGCTTTTAGTAAGAAACTCTTGAAAACCAATGTCATATTCCTTAATAATATTATCATAATTGCTTAGAACTTCTGAAATAGATTTTTGTTGAGCTTTTTGTAGATTTTATTTAAAAACATAGTTTTCAATTTTTAGTTTAAAAATGGTTTCTTTAAGCTCAGAGTTTTCTCTTTCAAGTTTCTTAGTACCTTCAGAATCAGATGCAAGATTCCGTTTCAGATTCTTATATTTGATTTGAAGTTTCTGATAGTTTTCAAGTATTTCAGATAAACTTTCAGCTAATTCAGCTTTAGAGAAATTAACACCAAAATTAGGAAATACCTCTTCAGTATCAGAATCAGATTAAGAGGAATCGGAGTTGTCAGCTATGTTGGCCATTAAAGCTATGTTGGCTCTTTCATCTTCTAATTCTGACGAAGCTTCAGATGAATCTGAATCTTCCCATGTTGCCATAAGACTTTTCTTGTTTTCTTTGTCAAACCTCTTATTCGGCTTCTCTTTCTAAAGCTTAGGAAAGTCGCTTTTGTAGTGACTAGGTTCCTTACATTCGTAACAGACAACTTCTTTGTTTCTTGTCATTTTGTATCTAGAGGGTGAATCAAAGAAATTTCTAGATCTTCTTGGATTTCTGAACTTTCTCTGCCTGTTCTTCCAGAGTTGTTGAACTCTTCTGGAGAGCAGAGATAACTCATCTTCTTCTTCTGATGATCGTCCAGAGTGTTCTTCTTCAGCCTGAAAGGATTTAGAATCATATTTTTTGTTAGATTTAAGAGCAATAGACTTACCTTTCTTCTGGGGCTCATCTTCTTCTAATTCTATCTCGTGACTTCTTAATGAGTTGATGAGTTCTTCCAAAGAGATCTTATTCAGATCTTTTGCAAGCTTAAGAGCTGTCACCATGGGTCTCCATTTCTTGAGTAGACTTCTGATGACTCTTTTTACATGATCTGCAATAGAATATCCTTCGTCCAACACTTTTAGACCAGCTACCAGAATTTGAAACCTTGAGAACATTGCTTCAACAGTTTCATCTTCCTCCATTTTGAACGCTTCGTACTTCTGAATGAGAGCAAGGGCTTTTGTTTCTTTGACCTGTGTGTTGCCTTCATGTGTCATTCTTAAGGAGTCGAAGATGTTCTTAGCTGAGTCTTTGTTTGTGATCTTCTCATACTCAGTGTATGAGATATCACATAGGAGGATAGTTCTGGCTTTGTGATGATTTTTGAATTCTTTCTTTTGCTGATCTGATATTTTCTTCCTTTCAATCTTCTGACCACTTGCGTCAACAAAGTAAGTGTAACTATCAGTTACCATGTCCCAGAGATCAGCGTCATGATCCAGAAAGAAACTTTCGATTATGTCCTTCTAGTAATCGAAATTTTCTCCATCAAACATTGGGGGTATGTCGTTAATTCTATCTTTGTCGTCATATCTAAGGGAACTAAGGTTTGTTTGGTTTGAGGGAGAAAGAAGTATGCTCGCCAAGGGTGAGACCTTGTGCCTACGTATTTTCAAAAGGAGGTTGAGAAAGTCAGAGCAATCATAGTTCCCACTTATGTTCTAGTGGAAGCAATGATTTTAAGAGACAACGACAAGTGTCATCTTAATGAAAACTGTACCTAATCTATTTCATCACATACATTTTTGAAAATTGATTGTTTGAATCTTTCATTGTAAGCATTGGGTGTTTTGCTTGAGTGGATAAGCGATACCACTTACAGTTAAGAAAGATGTTTGAAAAACGTTGAATATTTCATTATAAGCATTGGGCGTTTTGCTTGAGTGTACAAGCGTTGCCACTTACAGTTAAGAAAGATGTTTTGTTTGAAAAAGTGTTTGTTTTGAAAAATGTCTGATTTGAATGTGATGCTATATATGAGATACTTCTTCCATAGAGATGATTCATGTCAAATCTCTTAGGAGAAATGTTTTATTATTGTTTAGGGGGATGCTTTTAAGAAACCTGTGGGTCCTTGTATTGTAAGCCCAAGAGGAGGCTATCCGGGGGACATCGAGGGTCCTTGTATTGTGAGCCCAATAGGAGGCTTTTTGAGGGACATTGAGGGTCCTTGTATTGGGATCCCAAAATGAGGCTACATGGTATGGCTGGCTTGGATTTAAGAGTGACTTCACCGGGAAACCATACTTTTTGGGTTCTATCCTAGCGAAGGATATTCTTTGTATGAAACCCAATAGGAGGCTGCTAGAGATTTCTAGATTTCTTTCTTGTATGAGGTCCAAGAGGAGACTAAACTCAACGAGGGAGTTCTTTTATATGAAGCCCAAGGGGAGGCTAACTCAACGAGGGAGTTCTTTTGTATGAAGCCCAAGAGGAGGCTAACTCAATGAGGGAGTTCTTTTGTACGAAGCCCAAGAGGAGGCTATGGGGAACCTAGTTGTTATACTAGTTGTAATGACATAAATAAACATGAATAAGTATATGGACAAGTATATATATTCTAAAGTGTGTATGTGTATTCATAAGAGTTTATGAAGGAAATATATAAACAAGTGTATAGAACAAGAAAATAAAGGTAGTGTACTTGGATATATACAAAGGAGTGTGGGACTTACACCTTAAGGGAGGCCCACTGTAATAAGAGAAGTTTCACCGAGAATAATGCTCCTCTTAATACCAGTGGAATTGGTGTATAAACAAGCGGATAAAACTAGCGAACGGTACTAGTTTATACTTGAATATTTGCAAAAAAAGTTGAATATGTACACGGAAATTAAATATGTACACAAAAGGGTGGATATGTACAAGGAACTAAACATGTACATAGGAGGGTTGGGATTTACACCGTAAGGGTGGCCCACGATCAATTTGATTTTGAGTTTGAAAGATTTTCGAGGAAAAAACCTAGTTCGGTTTGTATTTTCAAAGATTTAATCGAATTGAGCATGGAAAAGAGGTGTGTAAGTTAATTAAAATATTTTGAAAGATTTGAAAAGTGAAAGGTATTCACAAGAGGTTTTGAAAAATCAAGAAGAAAACATTTTTGAAAAGTATTTAAAATACTTAAAGACATCTATTTTTAACCTAATAAAAAATATATCAAAAGAAAATATTTTTTGGCATTTTTTGACATAATCATAAAATAGATATATTAAATGACAACTGTGCAAAAAATCATCTCAAAATGAGAAGTTTTGATTGATTTTTGAAAATGTTGAAGTTTGTTGAAAAAACTAAAAAAACAAGTGTTAAAAAAATAAACTTGGCCCTGGTGAGTGTTGAACTCAGGACCTGAACTTGATAGGTGAAAAAGTTAGCCACTGGACCACATGTGTGGCTTGTCATTTACACGCATTTGGAAAATTATATTTGAAAACAAGTTTGGAAAATGTTTTGAAAATAGCCTGAAAAGAAGTGGAAAAGAGTGAAAAATTGGAAAAAGTGTCTCAGGGGGATTCAAACCCCTGACCTTAGGCATGACAAGACATGAGAAGCGCGCGTTCTACCACTGAGGTGGCTATACATCCGTTAATTAAAACACAAAGATATGTATATATTATAAAACGTGTTTTTGAATTTTGGACATGTGGCGCCATCAACTTCATCGTCTTCCTCATAACAACTTCATGGCCATTTTTGAATTTCTTTGATTCTTAATCAAATTGAGAAATGTAAAATGTTATTTCACTCATAATTTCACCACGATTTCAACCATGCAATTTATTAAAGCTAAGACTCAAATATCAAAGAGAATTTCCAGAAAGTACCACTTAAAAACTAACTGGAAATTTCAACTAATCTATGGGAACGATTGATTTTAAGTGAAATTGAGGATTCAGAAAGCTTGAGCAATATGATATCTACATTTCTAACTACTAAAATGATGTTAAAGATGCTTATATAAGAGAATCATAATTCGAAAAACTTACCTCTTAAAGCAAATTTGTAGAACTCGTATGAGTTCTTCCAGATGCAAAGTGATGATACTGCTAGCATCCTTGGACCTTCTTGAGTGTGTTCCAACCTTTAGTTTGCTTTGAAACTTGTTGAATTCTTCTACCCGACTCAATTTGAAACTTGCTAGTTTTTTAGTGGAGTATGATGAAGGAGGTGTTGCAGAAGTTGTTTAAGGGCTTGGATCACATCTAAGGATGTATGAAAGGTGTTTGAATGATTAAAAGAGGAAACGTACGAGCGGATTTCAAGTTTGCAGGTTAAGGCTCAAAACTTGCACAAATGGAGTTTTTTTGAGGAAACTCACTTTTGGATTATTTTGTGATGGGTTAAAGTGGTGAACAACTTCTAAATGATGTTTAGAAGAGATTTGAGTGACACCTTTGGTTAGAATTTGCAAGGATTGGAAGTTGGAATTCTAACCTCTTTGAAAATGAGAAAGCTTGCAATTTAAGAAAGAATGAGAAAACATGTTTATAGTTTTTTTTTGTGATTTCCAAATGAGAAAAGACCTCTATTTATAGGCCAAGAAGTTTGGCAAGCAAGGCAATATAGGATTGAAGGATTTTTGCAACTTGACTAAAGTGGTAAGAATGGAATCTTTCCATTTAATGCATATGGTTAAGTGTTCTTATCTTCCTTTCAATCATGAGCTCAAGATATTTTTGGGATGAATCTTATCACTTGGTGATGACAAGGCTTCTAGAAGAGAATGAGATAGGATTTTGGCAAGAATGCTTGAAAATTTGTGAAGAATGACCTATAATTCAAGTTTATGGACCTATAATGTCAAATTTCAAAAACCTAGCCCCACAAAATATTTTTACATGTTCTTGAACATTTTGGAAAGATTGGAACAATATCTAGAACTTTTATGTTGAAATTTTTTCTTGAATCAAAATGGATCTAGGTGAAAAATGGCCATGAAAATGGTAAAAAAAAGTGATAAAAAACACTTGAAATTTTTCAAAGTGTTTAGAAAAATCAAGTTTTGTCTTTTTGTTGACTTTTTCACACATTTTTTTATTTTTTATGATCATGATGGATAATATGAAATGCTTTGATGATTGACAAATTTGAATTTCAAAAGCTGACCAAGAAGTCAAAATTTGAGTGATCTGGACAATTGACTTTTTGTTAGATGATTCAGAATTTCACTATTTAATCAACCATGGCATTGGAGATGTTTTGAACCAAGAAATTAGGCCAAGATATTGCATTGGTGATTTTGATATCATTCTCCAAGCAATTAGGTCATTCATTAAACAAAAAGTCAATGATACACCATCCTCGATCAAAACCCTAATTTGGTCGATTCAAGATAGATCTTGAGGAAATGATTTGATTTTGAAGATCAAATTTTGAGGATTGATGAAGATAAATCATTAGAGGTGAATGTATACTCAAACCCTAATTAATCTAATCTTGCACTGATGAAAGATTTGATTAAAAACCCTAATTTGGCTCAAGGAGCACACACAAAAGTTATCTTGTTCTGAAATTTGTCAGTGATGCAATGATGCATATGTAGATGATATGATATGGTATCTTAGGTCAAATTTTGGGGTATGAAAGCTGACAGTATAGTCCAGGAGAGTGGGAGGCGGGTGACCATACAAAGCTTCGGAGGGGGTCATGTCGATGGCTGAATGTAACGATGTGTTGTACCAGAATTCTGCTAAATGGAGGAACTTGAAGCATTTCCGAGGGTGGTCTGTGGTGAATCAGCGGAGGTAAGTTTCGAGACTTCGATTCACAACTTCTGTTTGTCCATCTGTCTCGGGGTGATATGTTGAACTGTGTTTCAGGGTAGTACCTTGAAGGCGAAAAAGTTCCTTCCAGAAAGTGCTAAGGAAAAACGGATCTCTGTCAGAAATGATGGATCTTGGGATGCCATGAAGAAGAAAAATTTCAGAGGAGAGCCTGGTGGCCAAATCCATAGCAGTGAAGCGGGTAGGCATAGGAAGGAAGTGAACATACTTTGACAATCGGTCACAGGTAACCCAAATCACGGTATGACCAAAAGATGAAGGTAAATGTGTAATGAAGTCCATTGTTAACTCGTTCCATACTTTTGTTGGTACTTCCTAAGGTTGTAACAGGCCTTGTGGTTTCTTTGGCAAGTATTTGTTCTTTTGATAGATGGAGCAACATTGGATGAAATTATTCACATCCTTGTACATATTGGGCCAATTGAAAGATGCAGAAAGGCGAGCAAGAGTTGGTTGGATGCCAGAATGGCCAACATGGGGGGTGGCATGATACTCTTAGAGTATGGAGTGACAGAAATCAGCTACTTCTGGTATATAAGTTCTATTTTTGTAATAGAGGATTTGATTTCTCGCTGTAAATAAATTTTGCATAGTGGAGTATGTGGAGAATTTAGTCATTAAGGCTTGACCTTCTTTATTTGTGATATAGTATTGTTGCAGTTTATGTAGCAGAGCCGGAATAGGGGAGGAAAAATTAAAGCATATAGACTAAAGAAGCTTGAATCTTAGGGCACATTGTTTTGCTAAAGAAGGCTAATGGATGACCATCTTGGGAGAGGACGGCGCCAATGGCCACGACAGAGGCGTCAGTTTCAAGGATGGAGAGCTTTGAGAAATCTGGAAGAATTAGGATATGAGTTTCTGTCATTTTTTTCTTAAGTGGTTTAAATGCAGTATCTGCTGTTGGACTCCATGTAAACTTACTAAAATGAAGCAAGTCAGTGAGCGGAGAGACGTGAGATGTGTAGTGACAAATGAAACGACGGTAAAACCCCGTGCGGCCTAAAAAAACCCATAGAGTCGTGAGCGATCGAGGCTTTGGCCAATCTAGGATAGCTTGAATCTTTGACAGATCTGGGGTTACCCCATGAGCGGAGATAATATGACCTAGATAATCAACACTTGAAACAAAAAAACGCATTTTGAAAGCTTGGCAAAAAATTGATTAGAAGAAAGTAAAGCTAAAATCAATTGTAAATGATGAACATGATCAGATAAACATGAACTATAAATGAGAATCTCATCGAAAAATACTAAAATGAACCGTCTTAAATAAGGGCAAAGAAGATCATTCATCGTCGATTGAAAAGAACTAGGAGCATTAGTTAAACCAAAGGGCATAACTAAAAACTCATAGTGCCCATCAAAGGTTCGAAAAGCTGTCTTGTGAGTATCTTCCGGTGTCAATATTATTTGGTGGTAGTCTGACCGAAGGTCGATCTTTGTAAATAAAGATGCAGAACCTAACTCATCAAAAATCTCATCAATAATGGGTATGGGGAAACGATCGCGGATTGTTATAGCATTAAGGGCTCGGTAATCAACACAAAAGCTCCATGAACCTTCCTTTTTTCGCACTAGTAAAACAGGGGATGAATAAGGGTATTGTTGGGTTTAATAATACCATCATGTAGCATGTCATGGATAATGGTGGTCATTTCCCTCTTTTTTGCAGTGTGGGTAGCGGTCGGGTTTGACATTAATAGGGGCAGAGTTGGGTTTTAAGGGAATGTGATGGTCATGGGGCCTAGAAGGGGGGAGTCCTTTGGGTGGTTAGAAAACATGAGAATGAGAATTTATGACTGTTTGGATTTCATGGGGTAATAAGGGGGTATAGGGTCAATTGTAGCATTGGTTTGGGTGGTGCAGTTGGCTTGGGGAGGTTGGTAGAGTAAAAGGTGCATGGAGAAAATAAAATCTGTATGAAGGAGGTGACATAGTTGGTTGAAAGTAGAGTGAGATGAGGTAGTTTTGGGATCACCGATAAGGGTAATTTATTTTTGGTTATGGGTGAATGAAATTTTTGGGATGGAGAAATCAACAAATAGAGGGCCGAGTGTGCGTAACCATTCCATTCCGAATCCAACATCAGCTCCTTCAATAAGAAGTAGGTAGAAATGAATATATAATAAGTGGCTTTGCAATGTGATAAGGACTTGGGGGCATAAATCAGAACATGTTAATTGGGATTCATTACCAACCATAACGGAAAAATTTGGGATTTCTTTGATAGGTATTTTGAGGTGTTGGGAAATATGAGGTTGGAGAATGTTGTGTGTACTACTGGTATCCACTAAAACCGTGACATTCAATCCATCTAGAATTCCTTTGAACTTGAGTGTTTTAGGAGAAAACTGACCGCTAATGGCTTGGGGATAGCTGAAAGTATGTTTCTTCGGCGGTAGGTTCTTCGTTACTTGTGTCGGTAGGTTCAGTAGGCTCCATGGTGTCATCCGAATCATCATCTTCAATCATAAGGAGGAGAAATTTTCCAGTAGTGCAACGGTGGCCAGGGATGAATTTCTCGTCGCAATTGAAACACAAACCCTTAGCTCTGCGCTCTTCACGTTAGATTGCAGTGATACGACGAATAGGAAAATAGGGGGTTGGGAGAGTTAACACTTGTGTTCGGTGTTGCTGGGTTGGTGGTTAAGTTTGTGGTAGTTGGAGTAGAGGGCTTTTGATTAGGATGGTGTATTTGGGAAGGAGAATTTGAATAGTGAGGCATGGGTTTTGTATATTTTGGTTTGGAATCTTTGATTTTAGATTCAATAAGCTTGGCTAAGCCCACCGCTTGAGAGATTGAATAAGGCTGATGGATAACAATTTCATTACGAATCTCGGGTAATAAACTAGATATAAAACAATTCAACATAACTTCTGGTGGGAGACCCAATACACGATTTCCTATCCTTTCAAAATTTGATTGATATTCTGCTACTGAACCATGTTGATGTAGATGGAATGGTGGGTTACGGGTAGGAATAGAAAATGGTGGTGGTGTGGGTGGTGTGGAAAGTTGAAGGGTGGATGTGAGAGGGTGGTGGGAAGAGGTTTGTGGTTGACTGTTGGGAAGAGGTACATGTAGTAGTGGAAATGAGGTGCTAATAACCACATTTTCAGAACTTGAAGGGTGGATTAGGGCGCTGGCTATACTTGGTGTCATAGATTTGGTTGAGGATGTCGAAGCAGCCATGGTCGCAAACTGCTGGTTCAGCTCCTGAAGCATCAGGTTGCTGAGTTCAGCGAAACCAACCTTTATTTTGTCGTTAACATGGCTATCGATCTCACCGATTTGTTTGGTGAAAATCTCGTTGTTGAACTCCATGGCAGATTCAAAATTACGGTTGGCCAAGATGATGTCATCAATGCGGAGATTTGTGTGTTGAATGGATTCATCAAGGTCTTTGGGGGTTGGGTTGGTTGTGTCTTTCTTAGGAGACATTGAGAGGGAGAAATGAAAACACCAATGATGGAGCTTCGATTCTGCAGCTAACACAAATTAGAGTTTCACTGTTGGAAACCCATAAGACAAGCGATAAACAAGAAAGAAAATAAAACTCAGAATTTTTCATTACCTCAACCAACACAAACATACAATATAAATACTAGGTTTAGCAACCAACTCTAAACTATTGGACCTAACCCACTTTAGAAAAAAGAAACTAATGGACCTAAGCCAACAAAGAGACAGAAAAATAATATTGTTTTAAGAGACACAATCTTTCATCCTAAAAAAGGCTTCTTAATACATTCTTAGTATTAAGTGTGGGCTTTCTATCAATGAATCTCCACTTAAACATTTGTGACAAATACTTTTTTTTTGCATCATGAAAATGCCAATAGAATGAATTTGAATACATACTTTTACATAATTGACATTATTCATGTCACATAAAAAAAACAAAACCAAAAGAATCTTAAATATTTGTCACAACATTGCAAAAAATATTTGATTCCAAGTATCAGGAACACCAGGCAAACACCAATGTATACAATCAGCATTTAATGGATTCCTCCTTTCATCTTCAGTTAACAATTTTCCACCCGTTTCCGTGTAAACTGATGAATGTCCATCGATTCGGTATTCAGAGATTTGTGTTATGTTGATGACAGTTACAGGAACTTTCATTGTTTTGATAACTTTTGCTACCACACTCATCATGCCTTTGTTTGAACCACTTCCCCAATGATTCTTCTTTTTTACTGGCTTTGTTTCGTTGAAACATTTTGTACCGTTTTTGTTTCCCCAATCAGCACTCCTGAATAAGATTTCACACTATTCTTAGTTAATGTGTTCACTAAATTTGTTTCTTTAATGTTGTTGAACATCAATTCAAAGAGTATCGAAGATAAAAGACATTTTTAAAAATATTTATCGGATTTTTTCGATGCTTATCTGAGTTTTTCAACATGTATTATACGAATGTGTCACGTATCAGACGCCAGCCACTACATATTTACTCATTTTTAGAAATGGAAGATAGTTATTGAAATTGGAAATTTGAGAGAGAGAGAGAGAGAGAAAGAGAGATACTTTGTGTGTGCAGGGGACATAGTTGTGAAGAAAACTCTAGTTTTGTTTGGATTGATAGTAGAGTCCACCCAATTGGCCCAAGTCCTCAAACCTAAGTTGTAAGCAATTGATGTCTCTAATTCTTCATACCCTTCTTCTCCATTACTAAATGAGCCCCACCTACATTTAAAAAATGTAATTTTTTCACATAAAGTAATCACTTTTTTCATAGAAATTTCTACAAAAAATTAAGTATTGATGATGACTTACAATGCTTTAAGTCTAAGACCACTCATCCACCAAACATAGGAATTGAAAACAAGAATATCAACTCCTGTCCAATTTTTGGCACGTTCGTTGATTTCATCAACTTTTATTATCCTCTTCTTTGGATCTCCTATTATGTTAATATCAGTGTTGGACTCCACAAGAAATGGTGCCCAATAGAATTCTATGCTAGCATTATATTCCTATATCAAATCAAACACACTTCATTAAAATTAGCTTTCATTTTTTATATAAATGTTCAATTCCAAGGATTTTTTCTAGTAGTTTTAGTTTATATTGTAATAGTCATGTAACTCGGCCCGTTTGGCCTAAATCGAAAGGCTCGAATTAAAAAAGTCAGAGATGTCACATTCGTACAATTTAAACCGTCTGATTGAGATTAAACGACTTAGATCAAAATGTTTGAGTTACATGATTGCCACAATGTAGCTTTTTCTATTGCAATAGAATCCTAATTTGATTACCTTGGCCTTGAAGACGGAATGAACTCCCCCTCGTTTCATCGACTTTTTCTTTTCGGGTATAATACCTTGAACCAAACAAACAAAAGATTCCCATTGATTTCTTTGAAGTGAATCTCCTACAAATAAAAGCCTTTTTCCTTGAAGCTTTTTGAGAGCTATCTCTGGGTTAAATCTATCAAATATGCAATAGTCCATCAGAATGTAGTTTAAATTAGGTAATCATACATACAATTCAATGTCTAAAAAATGGAAGATGAGCTATAAAATATTAACACTTGACACGATATAGATACAGACACGTCAACATCAGTAGCTATTTGATTATTTGAGAAAACAGAAGTGACTGAATGTAACCACCGTGTCAGTGTCGTGTACGTGTCAGACACAAAACGCTCACGAGTTTGAATGTAAGAAAACTTACTGAGGCAAGGTACAATCTTCTGGCTGCCATTCCCAATGAAGATAATGAGAATCATTCCTTCCATTCTTGACACAAGAAAATTGTTTATCTATATAAGGACAACTCCTATCAGAATATAAAGGCTTTATAGAATGGTTAAATATCCATTTTCCATTAGCAACATTGCATTCTTCTGGATCAAAATCAAACCTATCATCAATCCATGTTCCATTTAAAACATCTTCTATTTTTCTATCATCTGTTAAACAATTCACATCATCAAAAAGCCAAATTGCATTAAGAATAAAAATACGAAAAACTAGAAACATCGTAACTTACACGATTTCGATTTGGTGTGTTTTCTAGGACATGTTTTGAACTTGAAAATAGAAGTGGAAGAAACAAAACTGAGTCTCTCAGCATACAAAACTAACGTGAAGAGAAGAATACAGATTGTGGTGATAATGATTGGAATTGGAAGTGGAAGATTTTTTCTAAGAAGATTCATTGTTTCTGAAGGTTTCATGAGAAAGGGTGGTGGCAAGAAAGTTAAAGTAGTAGAGAAATAGAACAATGATGATGAAATTGTTGAGATGGTTTAAGATTATTTTGTTTTTGGAGTAAGAGTGAAGTTAAAGCATATATGCTAATAATAGTGGTTAAGAGATGAGATTAGGTTTACAAGATTAACATCTTTAATAGTTAAGTAAGACAAGACTTGAAAGATTAACAACATTTTTGGCTTGTGTTATGGAATGTAGTGGAAACTATACAATGTTCCAACCACTATGTTAAACTTTTTATATTATGTATCATAAGGAAATTCATCAAATATGATGTATTTTAGCATGATTGCACATTTGTTTAAATCATATGGTAGATATATTAGTCAATATATACTCAATAGCATAGCAGGTAGGATAATAGTGACTTAAGTTGATGACAATTGAGAATGGAATATGAAACAAAGAGACGTATTAGGAGAAACTTAGAAGAGAAACAAAGGAAAATTTATGTGTTTAAATAAATATAAAAAAGAGATTCACAAAATATAATTGTTAAGTGTATATTTAAATTTGCGAAATATGCCAATGTTATTTCAACTAACTGAAAATTGGTGAGGTACATAATTTGATAGTTTGATACTTGAAAGCTCACAACTTTATGTTTTATGTGATGCACAAAAGCTTCCACATAAAGCTCGAATGGTAGCTACAACTTCAATAGTTGAATCGAAGTAGTGAATTGCTAAACTCCACGGTAATTCAAGATCTTCAAGAAGATATCATCATGATTTTAAATTATACTCCGCAATAACAATTGAGGTCAAAATATTGTGGTTGTGGTAGTCTATGCAATCACATCGGACCTAATTACGGTGTAATTTAAAATCATATGATTGCATTAGAAACGTTATCGGACAATTTTATTCATATTTTTTCAAATATTTTCATAAAATCTCAAAGTTTATTTTTTCAAGTATTTTCATAAAATCTCAAAGTTTCAAAACTCCAAGACACTCAATTTATAATGAAAAATCTTAATATTAAGTATTTTTTTTAACTTTGTCTTTCAAACACTTCTCAATAAAAATCCACACTGCAATGACCGCATTACGCATGCGGTAATCGTAATGCCCGCAACCGCAACATCGACAACCACGACTGCATCTGAGACCGCAATCACAATTTAAAATGGATAATATTTCTGATGAATATGAGTTATGGATTTTCCAAGACTAAACATTATTCATATGGTTACTATCTACAATTTATGAATATGTATTACCTAGAATAGGGATGACAAAAAAATTCGTATCCGTGGATATCTACGGGTAAGACCCGTCAGGATATGGATATGATGGTTTAACGAGTATTCATGGATAAAATAAACGGATATTTAATTGTCCAATTATTTACGGATACGGATATGGATTTGATGGTACCCGTACCTGTGGATATTCGTATTCGTTAATAATTTAAAAAAATACCTAAATATTAATTTGTTTGATCGAAATTATTATTTTTATTTTCTTAAATATAACATTATTATTACTGTTATTATTATATGGATAAAAGAAGAAATAAAATGAAAGTATTTATTTTTATTAATATTTATTATATGTTAACTTTTGAAAATATTTTTATTTATTTTAAAAGAGATTAAAAAATAATTATTTAAATATATATATTTTTAAAATATATTTAAATAATTGTATTCATGGATATCCGTTAGTACCCGCAGATATTTCAAAATTCACGGATACCCGCACAGATATGAGAAGAGTACGAGTATCATATTTACTAAATGGAGCGGGTAGCGAGAGACTAGTACCCGTACTCATGGGTACCCATTGTCATCCCTAATCTATAATTCTCTCGTGTAAACATGCATATGAATAAAAATCACAAATACTTTAATGCACACATGAAAGCAAGAGTTCCTCAATTGCATAAGGAATTAAAGTCAACAAAAAAGGAATAGTTCAATAATCGAGATTGCACTTAGAATCAAAGCAATTGCTAATTATTAAAAAAAAATACAATTCACTTCTCAATATTCAAACCGATGAAAAAAATATAGATTGATTTAGATTGAATTTTCATATTTTTTATTTATAAAATTCAAACTAAAAAATAATAGATTTGTTTAAGTTGAATTGATTGAATGCACTAGAAATAAATGTGTACAAATATTTATAAAAAATATTTAATTTACCTCAACTACTTTTCTATAAAAATATATATATTTTTAATTTTTAATATTTTTGTTTCTTCATATAAATTATGAATATCAGAAATTTTGTTTATTATTTTTTTAAGTTGAGTATCTTATATTAGTTTTTATATTAATTATATGAAACAATATGGTTAGTTAGAGTAAACAGTTTTGTAGATAGAATTTTTAAAATCGATTGTCCGAACTAGGGATGGCAAGCAGACCTAATTTCACGGGGTCCACCCGCATCTAAATCCGAGTCAACGAGTATAATTTATTCAAATTGATTGGGTTTGAATTCGGATGCCATCTAATATTTCGGGTGCGGTTTTGGGTTCACTCAAACTCACACCCGAAACCCGAAATCACACTCGTTTAGGCATTAAATTATATAAGTACCCCTAAATATATAAATGCAAAAATTTAAGACCTTAATTTTAATCGTAATATTACCAAACTTTATGGAAAGTTGTAATTTAATTCTTTAATTTCTTTGAGAGTCCTTGATGAAAATTTTGTGTTTCGAATTTTAATGTTGTCGTTGTATTCTTTGTATTTTTGTTGCGGGTTCGGGTGGAAAAACCTGAACCCAACGGTGTGTGGGCATGAGTGCTATTTTACCAACCGGATAGCCTTTGAGTTTTGATTCGAGTTCGGGTGATAATTTTGAATGCGGATTTAGATAGTGTGAAACTCGCATCTGAACCGATCCGTTGTCATCCCTAATCCGAACCAATTAACACCGAATATCATTAATTTGGTTTGATTTTTGCCTGATTTAAAAAAATAATATCTAACCCAAACATTTTGATTTAATTTAGATTCCAATTAAATTTGGTCGAACCAATGAATACCCCTAATTCTTCATTCTTCTTTAGTTTGTCCTTTGTGTTGTAGACTTAACAACAAAATTTATTTTAATTTTTCTTAAAAATCTCATTTCAATATGTCATACCCCAATTTTTGACCTAATATACCACCTCACATATGCATCACTGCATCACTAACAATTTCAGAATAGAATAGATCGTGTGTGGCTTCTAGAAGTCAAAATCAGGGTTTCTTCAAAATTACATCTGTTCAAGATATGATCAATTAGGGTTTGAGTTTCCACTCACCTCAATTGATCTATCTTAATCAATCATCAACATTTGATCTTCAGATTCCCAACTTTTCTCATGATCTATCATGAATCGACCAATTAGGGTTTTTATCGAGGATAATGAATCATTGACTTTCTGCTCAATGAATGATCTATTTGCTTGGAGATTGATCTTAACATCTTCAATGCAACATCTTGACCTAATTTCTTGATTCAAAACATCACAAAAGTCCATGATTTTTCATCAGACAAATTCTGAATCATCTGATGAAAATTCATCTGCTCTGAAAAGTCAAACTTTGACTTTTGGTCAACTTTTTCAATACCAAACTTTTTCCATCATAAAAACATTTCAAATAATCCATCATGATCATAAAAATTCAAGAAATGTGAAAAAGTCAACAAAAAGTCAAAATTTGAAAAATTTCTAACACTTAGAAATTTTTTCAAGTGTTAAGAAATATGATTTTTCATGGCCATTTTTCACATAGATCCATTTGGATTCAGAAAAAACTCAAAGCATGAAAGTTGTAGCCCTTGTTACAAGCTTTCCAAAATGTCCATGAACTTTTAAAAACACTTTGTCTAGCCATACTTTTGATTTTGAAACATAAAGCTCCAAAACCATGGAATTTCAAGTACATGCTTCAAAATTATAAGTCATTTTTTGCAAACTCACTTTCTAGAAGCCTTCTCTTCACTTAGAGGTGGATTATAACTGATAAATATCAGTTGTGAATGATTGAGAAAGGATTGGATCAAAGAGAAAAACTTAACCATGGTTAAGAAAGTTACTTTTGCATTAAATGCAAAAGATTTCATTTTACCTCTTAACCAATTGCAAGTTTCCTTCAATGATATCTTTGCCAAATCATTCAGAATTCTTGGCCTATAAATAGAGGTCATTTCCTCATTTCCAAACTACACCAAAGCTATTATAATCAAGCTTTCACTCTTCCTTTCTTGAAATTCAAGTTTCTAAGTCATAAGAGGGAATTTTGCAAATCTCCAAATCTTGTAAAATTCGAGTGACCTTAAGTTTCTAACATGTTCTAAATATCATTTAGAAGTAGTTTAAAATTTAAAAGCAACACAAGAAGTGATCAAACTCATAAACATAATCAAAAAACCAAAACTTGCAAAACGATGCCTTAACTTGCCATCTCTTAATTTGCTCGTGATAACTTTGATTTATCACTTCAAACACCTTCCATATACTTCATAGAATTAATCCAGATCATCATCACTGACCTGTAACAACTCTAAACCCAAAATCAAACCTCACTTTAAGTGGCTGCAAGTTGACTTGGTCAGAGATTTCTAGCCATCCTCAGGACAAACTAAGGGTAGGAACACATTCAGGGAGGTTCAAGGAAGCTAAATCAATCCTTACTTTGCACCTGGAAGTTGTAGAACTCGAACTGATTTTTCATACCAAGAGATAAGTTTTTCAAACTTTGAATCCTCAATTCATGCACTTTTAGCTTTAAAATTAAAAAGCAAAATGTAGACATTCAATCACTAAAGCTATCTGGGTTGTTAATAGGAACTAAAAACAACTGAGTTTCAAGAATTAACAATTTTTTTAGTTAGGGTTCAAATTGGGATTGTTAAAATTCGTGATAATCTTTGATTAATAATAACAACAAAACACATATTCATAATCGTGGCAAAAATCTAGATGAAATAGCATTTTACACTTTTAAAATTGATCAAGATTTGAAGAAATTCGAAATTCTCATGGCCAAGGTGTTTTTTGCGCGAATACAGTAAAGAGGAAGAAGAAGAAGTTCAAAAATTCAATTTCTGACTTTGGATTTAAAATATATATTTGTGGTTTAAGTTAAATCAACAGATCTATTATTGCCCCAGCGGTTGCCAGCACGCTTTTCATGTTCCTTGCCATGCCATAAGGCCCAGGGTTTGATTCATTTTCACTTGTTTTTAAACATTTCAAAGACTTGTTTTTAAATATAATTAATCGGAAGCGTATAAATAACTAGACAAGCACTTGGCTCAGTGGTAAAGCTTTTCAATTCCAAGCAAAAGGTCATGAGTTCAAACCTCGTTAGGACCAAAATCAAATTTTGATCACTTGTTTTCTTCACCTTTTTTATCAAACTTCAACATTTTCAAAAACCAATCAAAACTTCTCATTTTGAGATGATTTTTTTCACACTTGTCATTTAATATACCTATTTTATGATTATGTCAAAAAAATCCAAAAAATATTTTCTTTTGATTATATTTTTATTAAGTAAAAAATGAGACATTTTAAGTATTCTTAATACTTTTCAAAATTGTTTTCTTTCAAACTTTCAAAACTTAAATCTTTTTCAAAACTTCTTGTGAATATACTTCACCTTTCAAAATCATTTTCAAAACCTTTTCAAAACATTTCATCAAACTTACACACCTTTTTTCCATGATCGACTCGATTTGAAGATAAAACCGAACCAGTTTTTTCCTCGTATTTCTTAATTGATCATGGGCCTCCCTCACGGTGTAAGTCCCAATCCTTTTTATGTACATATTCAAAATCCTTGTACATATTCAATCATCTTTGTTAATATTCGAGCATAAACAAACTTCTTTCGTTTGTTTTCATTCGCTTGTTTATACACCGATTCCATTGGTATTAAGAGAAGAATTATTCCCGGTGAAACTCCTCTTAAACCAAATGGCCTCCCTTAAGGTGTAAGTCTCAACCCTCCTATGTACATACTCATTTCCTTGTACATAAATACCCCTTCGTGTACATATTCATTCCCTTGTACACATTCGAACTCGTAAATAATCAAGTTACACTTGCTTTAAACGCTCGTTTTATACACTTGTTTATATTTCCTTCATAAACTCCTGTGAATACACATCACACACTTGTTTATATAACTGTTCAGTTATAACATAACAACTAGTCTAACAACTAGGTTCCCTTTAGCCTCCGCTTAGGCTTCGTATAAGATGACTCATTTAATGAGTTAGCCTCCTCTTAGGATTCATATAAGAAAACTCATTTACTGAGTTTAGCCTCCGCTTAGGCTTCGTATAAGACAACACTCCCCTGCTTAGTTAGCCTCCTCTTGGGCTTCGTTCAAAAGAACTCCTCATTGAGTTTAGTCTTCTCTTGGGCATCAAACAAGAAAGAGACCAGGAAATCTCTTAACAGTCTCCTATTGGGTTTCCAATACAAAGAATCACCCGCGCTAGGATAGAACCCTGAGAGTATGATTTCCTGGTGAAATCACTCTTAAAATCCTGAGAGGATGGTTTCCCGGTGAAACCACTCTTAAAGCCAAAGCCAGCCATACCCTATAGCTTCCTCTTGAGCTTCATACAAGGACCCTCGATGACCCTCAGAACGCCTTCTCTTGGGCTTAAAATACAAGGACCCCCGAGCTTCTTAAAAGCATCCCCTAATCCAATCAATTTCTCCTCGAGATTTAGACATTTATCATCTCTATGGAAGAAGTATCTCATCTATCATATCACATACAATCAAAAACTTTTTAAACTCTTTCAAACAAAAACATCTCTTAATCGTGGTACGCTTGTACACTCAAGCAAAACACCCAATGCTTACAATTAAAAGATTCAATCATTTTTCAAACATCTTTCTTAACTCGTAAGTGGTAACGCTTGTACACTCAAGCAAAACACCTATAACTTACGACGAAAGATTCAATTAATCAAACTTTTCAAAATGTATGTGATGAAATAGATTAGATACATTTTTCATTAAGATGACATTTGTCTTTGTCTCTTAATAACATCCCGTTGCTTCGACTAGCATAAGTGGGAACTACGATTGCTCTAACTTTCTCAACCTCCCTTTGAGAATACGTAGGCACAAGGTCTCATCCTTGGCGAGCAAAACTTCTTTCTCCCTCAAACCAAACAAACCATAGATCCCTTTAGATATGAGCTACAAATGCTACGATTCCCATTAAGGGATATGTATGCAGAGGATCCCAATGATCTTTGCGAGCACAATAATAACAAAACCTAGGATCCCACATAATCTTCCCTTCTTAAAATCCAAAGGAGAAACTTTCCCAACAATAGAAATAGCAAATTAAAACACACAAACATATCAAACATATTCATATATAAAGCTATAGATAACTATATATATTTAGGGTGTCACATCTATTCCCTTTATATAACAAACCCCCTTGCCCGGAATCTCCCCAATGCGTTGCGTCTAGTTCGCGCTAGTCGTAATGCATATTATATCAATTGAGGGTATTGCAGTTTTCCCCTTTTTCATAATCATTTTTCTTGTGTTGGAAATAATAAAGTCTGATGCTCGCGACATCTTTATAAACAAATCAAAAGAGTAAATCGTCTCGAGCTAGAGAATCCGAATTCAAATTCGATTCCCTCGCGCGTCACTTTTTAACGCGAACACAATACAACTTGAAGATTGAATTAAAATTGATAAATGTAGCAAAGGTAATAATACAAAGTTACACTCAATTAAACTCCTTATTTCACTTTCTCACTCACTCTATCCACCCTTTCATTCAGTTTCCACCCTAACTCTTGTTCAAACTTCGGAGAGACAGATTTGGGGACCGTGTCTGACGACGCACCCGCCGCAGTTTATAATAAGGATGGCGAGCTTCAGTTCATGGGTTTGTCACTGTTCGGGAGTTTTGTGGCTCCGTTAAGGTAAGAAGAATTGAATTTTGAATTGTAATTTTGATAGAATGGTAATCTACAAATAAGTTTACCCCTTGAAGAATATGATGATGAACATCTTGACTTACTCCCATGACACATTCCCTATCTATGTTACCTATGTTACATATTCCGACGCTGTTGTTGACTTTGTGGCTTTGAACAATATAATATATGGTTACATACTACATTAGTTTTGTATGTCTCTTATAGTTGCATGTTGATACTAAAAATCCATGGTTACTAAGAATATATATATTTATTCTTTTGTTGTTTTCCTGAAAAATTGCAAGGCTGAGAAATATTATTGTCATAGTTTCTTTTTATAAATTCATCTGCGACACATGTCATATAAGACTATGCTATCTCCTTTTTTTTATTATAATTTTTTTTTGAATTTTTCAGACGTATTAAATAAAGTAATAATTATTGTATGAAATTGAAAAATTATAAAGATTTTTACAAAATTGTACTTCATTAATATCATACAGAAGATACATTTACATAATTAAAAGAAGAGCGAATAATAAGTATTTAAGAGTAAAATAGGAAAAATAACATTAATTATTCATTGATATTGTAAAATAATTTATTGTGATACAAAATATTTTTTCAAAGCGACTTATAATAAAAAACGGAGGGAGTACTATACAATAGGGGACAATAATGATTTGAAAAAATTATTCAATAGTTGAGGTGAAATGAAATACTAAATAAAGAGCTGGAAGTAAGGTGAATTAATATCTATTGAAATAATTGAATATTGAATGAGGAGAAAGTGAAGTCACTTTATTATTTTGCAAAATCTTATTAGTCGTTGTAATTGTTTAAAATTTTAATTTACTTTAATTATTTGAAATTAATTATTTTATAATAAATTAATTATTTATTTTTATTTTCACCAAAATTCATTATTTTTTTATAAATACCGATTTAGTTATTTGATTGGGAGACACAAAAAAATTCACTTTTTTTCTCTATTTTTTCTATTTAAATTCAATAAACTCTTGTATTATCCAATTTTATTTGTTTTAATAATCTATCCTTATAAAATTAGAAAAAATTCAAATAAATTAAAAATATAAAATTAGAAAAAAAATTCAAAAAATTCTTAAATTAAAAAAAATTGAAATAAATTATTTAACTATTAATTATTTTAATTTTATTTCAATCGATAATTAATATTAATATAAAATCAAAAAAACAAAAATATAAAAGAAAATAAAAATAAAAATATGAAATAAAAGTGGTGAAGTAGAGTATTGAGTTTTACTAAACAAAACCATTATAGTGAGTAAAAGTTGAATGAATGTTGAATTACTGAGTAGAAGAATGAGAAGATGATGTGGAGTATAAAAAGTAAACCAAAAGGGTGTTGAATATGATAACCATTATACAGAGAATTTAACATGCCACCTCCAAAATTATACATGCCACCTCCCAATTTTTTATTCCAATTTTACCCCTAATGAGATACAAAGAAGTGTATTACAACGGCGACAAACCTCTTGTTGAATTCAAGCTTCCAGATGGATATGAATCCTTTGCCATCTTGAAAGAAACGTTGAACGTTTTGTTGCCTGATTCTGATAATAGAAGGGTGACAAAGATTGAGTTTCGAGAGGATTGAATTGATACAAATGGAAAGTGAAATACAACCTAATCGAGTTGAAGAATGATGAAGATGTGAAGGCCATATGGAAATTATTTCGTCGTAGGATGACTAAAGGTCCGATCGAGTTGGATGCGCAGATCCGAAGATCCGTTGACGACATAATAAAGATGTTGAAGCGTCCAGAGTCATCCAGTAGTGCCTAGGTTTTCACATTTCGGAGTATTGTCTATGTTTGTTGTTTGTCGTATGATGTTTGTTAATTATGTTTGTTTGTTATTCATGTTATTTTATTTTCTTTATCGAATCAAAACATGTAATCGCAAAAAAGATTATACAATGAAAAAGATGTCTGTTTGTCACAAAATATACATGTAATACAATCATAAAAAATAAATCTACATAGGCCCTCCACAGGCAACGTCGGCCAGCCTAGCTAAATCAGTATAAATCTCACCATCAGAGTTCACCAATCCCATGAGGTTATCTAAGTGAACGACGATGAAGTGTAGACGGTTGTCCGGGTCACCTGCGGGAGGTGGAGGTGGTGGTGGTGGCTCGGAAGAATCCCTAGTACCTGAAGGCCCCAGAACATCAGATATTGTAGTAGGTGGTATGATCCTAGGGTGTGACACATTATGGAACCACTACAGGTGTCCATACTCGCACTGCCTAGGATGTTGAACCTCAACGGCTGTATTAGTGATCTCACGGGATGAGTTGAGGATGTGACTCTAAAACCATTGATCAATGTCACCAGTTGGAACCTCAGGAACCGGATGTGAGATGCCCTATATATAATTATATTGTCGTAGACACCTCTCAGGCAAGTGTCTAGCCACATGACTCTCCCATCTAACATATGATATGAATATAAAGTAGATATCTCAAAAGGACGATGAAGGCGGTGAGCTGTATATGGTGTCCAAATGATATTATCCAAGGTTAGAGCATCTAGCCTCCTCCTATACTCCTTCAAACCTTCTGGAATGGCCTTTTTGACCTTCCATCTCTTCGCATATGGGTCAGTAGCCAAAACATGCTGGATTTTCCGCTCACAAATGTGAGGGAAATGTTCGTATATTCAATAGTGCATAAATAAAAACCATCAAATAAATACACCCAAATCATTAAAAAAATCAAATAAATTATAATATACATGTAACAAGCTGAGGTAACCAGCAAGTTGTCTGGTGTCAGGAGGAGATGCAACGTCAAGTGTCGTGTAAAGCATCATCAAGGCCGCCAGGGGTGCTGAATAGAGACAAGTATTGAACATCAATATAAACTCCAAACTTGTCTGCAAAGAGAGTACATGCCACCAGATGTAGCATGTATGCCATAGCAGCAACCTGATACCTCCCTGCCTCCACAAGCTCCTTATACGTACTCCTCAACGAAGACATCTGAAGTTGAAATTTCCGAGTCTCACCAAACTCACGTAGCACATCCAACTCTAAAACCTCCAAAGCATCCATAACCATGCACACGGCCGTCTCCTGGTCCCTATAAACTGGTGTAAAAAACGTATCAACAATCAAAATGTGAAAGAGGGCATCCATGTCAGGTAAAGTCACTCTCATCTCTCCAAATGGAAGATGGAAGAATGATGTCTCTGAGTGCCACGTCTCAACAAAAGCTGATAACAAGGAGGCGTCCAACATAGTCAATGAGCATCCAACAAAGTCCATAAGATGAAAATCCTCAACTATCCTCTTCACCTCCTCAGGCATAAGACTCTCAGGGAAATTCTTCAACTTTGAACCATGAGAAACGACCTTCAACACTGGACGCTTCTGTAACTAATAATACAATTAAAACAAATTAGTATACATTAAAATTGAAACAAAAATAAAAATTATGCATTTAAAAGAAACCAAGATTATATACCTCGTCCTACCATATCTTATAAGCGACACAAACCTGTCAAAAGGTCCTCCAGGGAAATCTCCATCAGTATGTACTGATCGCTCCGTAGATGCACGGGTCGTGGTGTCTTTATCAACGAGGGACGCCACGTCAAATCGCTCAACAAAAATCTCAACTACCGACTCCTCAACCACCAACTCCTCAATTACCGGTTCCTCAACCACCAACGCCTCCATAACAAGAGTCTTAACCTCCACAGTAGGAGTCTGCACCTCCTCAGCAGCAATGGATGTTCTAGCAGTCCTTCGACGAGGTGCGCAAAACCCCATCACCGCCTACTGCTCAGTCATCCATTTTCAATGAGAACCGATTAGAGAAAGAAGTCCAGCACGTAGCTCTGAGGCCTGCACCTCATCAGTAGCTCGAGCTTTAACATCAGATCTATTGGCAGTAAGAGTGCCAATTTGACCAGCTGTCGCGTGCGGATAAAAAATGAATGTTTTAAAAAATGTAGTTTAGCGACAATGGCTCGGGTCGTATCGCAAGGATTCTTGTATATTATTAACCAATTGATTGGAATAATGAGGGTTTTAGGGTTCGATTCAAAATAAGTGAATATAAAAGTGATGATGAAATAAGCTACAACGGCTAATCCTACTGATTCGGATTCCGGCTTATCATCGACTATAATAATACCAATCCCTAACGACTTCGATCCTATTCGGTTATGAGATCAATCAAACAAGCGTTTATCGAAATCATACGGCTTATATTCCTGTTTACCGAATTAAGCAAACAGTTGAGAATATGACGACTTAACGGATTAAGCAAACGATACTGCACAATTAAATTTAGGAACATGCATACGATAGAATTTAATCAATTCTATCCTATAAATAACATTTGAATTAAGCAAACAATTGCAATCAAATTAAGAAAATGATTTCATAGAAAATAATTGAACAGAAATCAAATTTAAATTGACATTAGAATAACCTCAAAGTGATAGACACCGTAAACAACAAGATTTGCCTCCAAGAATTAGTTTTCCATAGCAAGCAAGCGTACAAAGTATTTTTCGTGAATAAAGTATGATGAACAATACCATGGCTGCCTAATTCTAATAGAAAACAAAGAGTCAGAATTATAATCTAATTAGGTAAAAAACACAAGCCAGACCCAAAAACAAATGATCCAAACAAATTATAAATCTAATGCTGCAACTTCAATGAATTTTTCAGGTCTGCTACAATCCGAATCAACTTTTGGCTTCTGAATGAAAGTCGTAGCTCTTTCTCTTAGCTTTCAGAAAGTCTTAGAAAGCCGCAATCTGATTCTCGAAGCTCCAATTATGAACTTTTTCGTGAAAGCTGCTAAAGCTGAAAATTAAATACGAAAATTAAATTAAACAAAAAATAAACTAAATTAGAAAAACATTATAAAACATAAAAATAAACAAAGAAAAACATAGAAATGCTTAAGTACAAACATGAAAGAATGTGCATCAAAATGCACTAATCAGTGGTCTGTCACGCAGTAGAACCACCTCTGCCTCTTGTCCTCATTGCAAAGCAAAATTTAAAAATATAAAATACCAAAAATTTTAAATTTTTTGATATTTATTTTAAAAAAATCGAAATACCAAAAATTTCAAAATTTCTAATTGATATTAGGCAGCGAAAATTTCAAAATATCTAGGCATGACAAATAAACCCTTCCGCCAAATTAGGGAAAATCCGGCTTAACAAGGTCGAAAACCCGCTTTTTATTTGGGTGCGGGGCGGGTGATGGTAATACCACCGCACCAACTAAATTTAATTTATTTTTAATAGTTTTATTACTCATTTACACTTTTTAATACTTTTTAATGTTATAATATCATGTTTATTAGAATTATTATTTATTTTTTTTATAATAAAATTTAAATAAAAATATCAAACTTAAAAAATACTTTTAAAATAATTAGTTATTAGTTTAATTATTTATTTTTAACTTTATTGAAAAAAATATAAATTTAAAAAAATAAAATTTTATTCGGTGTGGAAACCGTTTCTTGTTGGTGGGTGAACAAATTTTAAGGGTTTAGCTGCGGGTATGGGTGTGCTTAAACCCCCACATTGCCATCCCTAAAAATATCTGGTATTACTGGTAAATAATAATACTGAATATTTTGAAATTTCCATAACGAAAATACCAAAAATTTAGAAATTTTCGATACAAAATATCAGATTTTTTTTGAAATTTTCGGTACAAAATATCAATATTTTTTTATACAAAAATACGATAAATGTTACTTGTTTGAACCAAATTTCCGGTACGCCTTCTAAATTTCTGATATCATCAAAAAATTTAAAAAATTCGATTCTCGTGGTATATTTAGAAAAATGTGATAATTGAATTTGATGGGACATTTGTCTTTTGATAGGGTAAGGAGTAGAGCTTTTAAAATGGGCTACCAGAGCCTAAATGGGATGGCCCATGCGGGCCTCGGGTTTTTCAGAGCCGGACTCAAAAAACTCATATTTAAATGGGCTCGATTTTTACTACCTAGGCTCAGTTCTGTTTGGGCTGCAGGCTACCCGGTCCTAAATGGGCTCAGACCCTAAACGGGCCCATTCCTTAAAAAATTAAAATTTTCTCCTTATTTTTGTAAGTAACCATACAATTACATGCAATAATATATCTTGATCGTATAGTAAATCACTATAGATTAATCTCAAACTTTATAGGTATGATCTATATGATGGTATGTTTTAATCCAACGGTTGATTTTAAAATACATTAATCTGAAGTGACGTTTTTGAGCGAGTGTAACTCATGGTGTAACTCTTCGAGTGTAATTTGATCCCTCCTCTCTCTCTCTCTCTCTATATATATATATATATATATATATATATATATATATATATATATATATATGTGTGTGTGTGTGTGTCTATATATATATATATATATATATATTAAATTTCATATCTAAAATTAAGATTTTTAAATAATTCATATAAGTTAACAATTCAAATGTAAAACAACTCAATTCAAGCTATCCAAAATACATCACAAATTATTCAATGTAGTACACAAAAGCAAATAATTTGTTCCAACAAATTTTAAGTTATAAATATGCATGACAATTATAATTTTATAACAATTATAACAATAAATTGTTATAAAATTTTATAAAAATTATAATTTAAAAAGAATAAATTCTAATTATATTTTTTAAAAATTATTATTTTTAGGTCGGTGGATTACCTAGGACTCATATGGGCTGACCCTTATTTTTTTTATGGCTTTTTAAGGCCGGACTAAAAAAGGCTCGAAAATAAATTGGCTTGGAAAATAAGACCTAAAATGTATCTTTTTTCGAATCTGTCTATGGGCTTCGCTCTCGGGCCTCTGTGAGTGATTGTAGCAAAAAGGTAATACAAAGCTTCACTCAATTAAACTCCTAAAACTAAAAAATTCTTCATCTCTTTTCACTTTCTCACTCACTCTATCCACCAATTCATCAATGGCTACCGTCATCAACCTTTCTTCTCCCCAACTCCTCTCTTTCCACCCTTCACCCTCTTTTCATCCCCGAAATACCCCTACCCTTTCATTCAATTTACGCCCCACCTCTTCTTCAAACCTACGCCCAATTTCCCTCAAACCCTACCCCCATTCTCGAAAGCCTCACACATGGCTGGTGGCCATGGCCGTGAAAAACCTCGGCGAGGCGGATTTCGTGACGGTGTCTGACGACGGACCCGCCGGGGAATTGCCTCCGGAATCCGGAGTTTATGCTGTTTATGATAAGGATGGCGAGCTTCAGTTCATCGGTTTGTCGCGTAATATTGCTGCCACTGTTTCGGTGCACCGGAAATCAGTTCCAGAGCTCTGTGGCTCCGTTAAGGTAAGATTCTCTGTGAAGGATTCTGAGCTTTGAATTGAATTGTGTGATTAAGAGATTGTTGATGATTTCTCATTTATTAAGTAAAAATCATATTTTTAGAATGAAAGGAAAATATTCAAACTTCCAAACAATTTGGGGTAGTAATGCAACTTAATTATGTCTTGTTTACTTTCAATGAGTTCTAAGAATAATTGAGCCTCTTGATTGTTTCTGAAGATTTGGGATAGAATTGAGGTGATATATACACTCTCAAGGTTGAAGAAAGAGAGAAAACTTGCATAGGATGTGTGTGAATAGATGTTGAAGGAAGGAAAAGAAAATAAGGGTTTCTTGGTAATACAAGAAATTAGGCAGGATTTTAGTTCATTTTCAAGCACTAGGACAAACATAAGGAGAATTGTATATCATCACTTATTTTTATGCTTGTTTATTAAGCAAATAAGGCGGAAAGACAAATGCCATATGAGACTCTATTCAACACAAATTAGTGGGCACATGTTAGTGATGTGTGAACCCAATAATGTGGAGTGTTGAAAAAGTGTTAAAAGAGTATTTTGTCTGTCTTTATAATTATGCTTCCGAGTTACTTGCTTTCCCGTTGTTTTATTCATAAGTCATATGGGATGGATAAGTTTTCCCTCGAATTTCTTGCCATGTTATTCATGAACACAATCTTTTGTTATATGCTGGTTCTAGAGAATAAAAGGCAATAGAAGAACCCACAAAAAAAACCAACCATGTAGAGGGTTTATGTAAGAAAGGGGTGTGGGGCTCTAGCAAATCATCATGAGATTTGAGCTAGCTTGCTGTTAGAGCATTTTGTTATAGGTAGGGGAAGGGGATGCCAAAAAGTATTGGGTATCTTGTCATTATGGAAAGTAGGAGTATGCCAATCTTGTAGGAGTTTTATCCCTCTGGTGTTGTTACTATAGTGCCGCTGTAATCAGCAGACATTCTTTTTGCTAGAGGAGAATTTCTCTTTTAGTTAGCAAATAGTACAATACTCTGAAGCGTCGACTTCAATCTATCCAAGAGATGATGGGTCTGATTCTGTGTTTGGAATTCTAAACCATGGTTTGTGCAAAAGCTACACAAGCCAAGCTTCTATCTAGATTATGATTTGAGGCTTTTCAAATGTGAAACCAAGCATGCACCTAGTATATAACCCATATGTTACAACCAAGGTTGTCAAAATCGGGATCTTGCTTAAGATAAGGAGGGGATGGTAAGATTGTAAAATATAAGATCACCACTAAGATTATTAGATCCTACTCAATTATTTTTGTAAGATCGGGAGGGGGTAGCAAGATCACAAAACATAAGATCGTAACAAAAATCGTAAGATACTACTTAAACGGAAAAGAATACTTCATATTTGAAGTATTTCTACATGATATTTTCACAGGCAAGTGTATTTGTGGGAAAATGGACTCCTCCGAACCAAAATAGTTGCGCCTTTGTATCTTGTCATCCTTCTCGGTTTGTAATGGTGGTGGCCAGAAAATGGCTGATTGTGAACAGAATTGGCCAATCGCACATAATCATTGGTTTTACCATTTTTGCACAATTTGACTACAACACACAATTCTACTTATGATCTAGATTGCTTGGGGTGAGTGAGATCGTAAAATCGTAAGATTTTAAGATTTAGATCGTGATTTTGATAACATAGCCATGGTTACAACCCATGTGTTATTTCTGTTTTTTAAAATTATTTAAATCATCAAGTAGACTAAAAGTACAATGGTAATCTACAAAAAACAGTATAAAACTCTTGCACTGTTTTAATTCTGTTCAAAATAACCATTCTTCAAATCTTCAGTGATATTACTCTCCTTATGATGAATTTTTCTTTGTGAAATTGTTTGTTGTAGGTTGGGGTAGTGGATGAACCTGACAGAGAAGCTCTAACCCAAGCATGGAAGTCATGGATGGAAGAACACATAAAAATCACAGGCAAAGTTCCACCTGGTAATGAATCCGGAAACGCTACTTGGATAAGACAACAACCTAAGAAGAAGCCCGATCTTCGATTAACACCTGGTCGTCATGTTCAACTAACCGTCTCTCTTGAAGAGCTTGTCGACAAGTTGGTTAAAGAGAACAAAGTAGTTGCATTCATCAAGGGATCAAGAACTGCGCCGCTATGCGGATTCTCACAAAGGGTGATAGGTATTCTCGAAAAGGAAGGAGTAGATTATGAGAGTGTGGATGTGTTGGATGAAGAATATAACAATGGATTGAGGGAGACAGTTAAAAAGTATAGTAACTGGCCTACATTCCCTCAGATATTTTTGAATGGTGAACTTGTTGGTGGTTGTGATATATTGACCTCCATGCATGAAAAAGGTGAAGTGGCTGGTCTGTTCAAAAAATAATTAACTGTGTAAGTGAAGTTGCATTTTTAGGCATTCTTTTGAAATGAGAAACTAGCTAGCTAGAAGTAGAAAGCATGGAACATTAAGGGAAGGAGAAATGCTGGTCATGTCTTGTTGTATTAATCTTTTAAGTACAAGGGTAGAAAGAAAATAAATAATTATATGTATATTTTATTTCAACTATAGTAGAAAATGTTTGTTTTTTCATTCATATGCGCTGTATATTTTATTTCAACCATAAGAGAATTAGTCTTTCTTATTCTACTGTATATTTCTCATTTTAGCAAAAATAATTCGTCCTAATTTGTTTGTCATTTTACATCTTCAAAGAGGTTTTCATTTTTGTCTTTCATTTATAACCTTTATCTCTGTTTATTATACATTTTTATTAATAAATAATAAAAGGATTTAATTGGAATACACTGACAGTGTAGAGAAGTTTTACACCGTTAGTAAATCATGATTGTTAGGTTATAAATTATTTTTAATTTTTATTTTAATTATTTATTAAATAGTATTAGTGGGTGGTTATGATATACTGACTGTGTAAAAAGTTTTACACTGACAGTGCATACCAATTAATCTCATAATAAAATGTATATTTAAAAGAATAAAATGCATAATTATACTTTATACACAGTTTTTTTTATTTCAACAGTTTTTTATTTAAATTTCTTATAAAATCTACCGCACGAGGGACCATAAGGTGTGAAACTTGAACAAATTGAGATTAAAGACAATCAAAAGCAAAACTATTATTGGTGAAAAAGAGAGGCTGAAGTTTCTGGTCCACATATTATGCAGAGTTTTTCTTTAAAGATTACCTACCAAGTGTTCAGTCAGATGTTTGATATAAGTTCTAAAAACACAAGACTAATAAGCCATAAGGATTAACAAATGTTGACAAAGTCTTCCATTCCTGTGATGCAACTGTTAGTTGCATCTGTATTGGTATCAGTAGTTTCTTTTGCTAACGCATTCACCAGAAATGACTTCCCTCCTAACTTCTTGTTTGGTGCTGGAACTTCAGCTTATCAGGTTTCAACTCAGTTCACTCTTTACTGTACATATATTTTCCTTCTAGAGCTAATGTTGTTAAAGGTTGAAGGTGCAGCAAATGAAGATGGCAGGAAGCCAAGCATATGGGATACTTTTGCTCATGCTGGCAATGGTGCTCTTTCTCATTTATTTTCTATTATATTACACTTAATCATGCTATGAAGTCATAGACATTGAAATTCTTCATTTCAATTAAATTTACAGCAGGACAATTCGAGGGAAATGGCGACATTGCATGCGATCAATATCACAAATATAAGGTCGGTAGATATGGAATACAACACTTCAAAAGACTGATTTACGAATGCTGCTTTCATTTCTTGCAGGATGATGTCAAACTCATGGCTAAAATGGGTTTAGATGCCTACAGATTTTCCATATCATGGTCAAGACTTATTCCAGGTATGATAGATTGTTGTATGCGATCATGGAGTAAGAGAAGTAATTATTCTATCATCTTAATCAAGACTAATTTCTAAAGTAATGTCAAGAGCTGATTGTGTACTTTACTTTGTAAGAATCTATAATTTTGTAGCTTCTTGTATCAACTATTTGTTATTCTTATACTAGATGGGAAAGGGCCTATAAATCCGAAGGGACTGCAGTATTACAACAACCTTATCAACGAATTAACAAGCCAAGGTTCTGTTGCAAACTAAATTTACAATGTAAAGTTCAATTGCAGATTGCGGAAAATATCAGTTTGTTCAAATTATGTTACACTATAGTGCTATAGTGCCGCTTTAGCTACTAATCGAGAATACTTTGGTCTAAATAGAGTATCACAGAACTAAGAATTTGTTCAAATTCTGATCCTGATAGCTGCTATAACTACTATTTGACAACACTAGATTCAATTTATTTCCACCTTCATTTGTAGGAATCCAACCACATGTTACATTGCATCATTGGGATCTACCACAAGCACTTGAAGATGAATATGAAGGCTGGCTTAGTCGAAGAATTGTGTATGGTTCCCACACTATATTCAACACAAAATAAGAAAAACAATCTATTTGTGTATTTATTTTATGCTATCTTGCAGAAAAGACTTCACAACATATGCAGATGTATGCTTCAAAGAGTTTGGAGATAGAGTTAAATATTGGACCACAGTGAATGAGGGGAATGAGGGTGCATCAGCGGGCTATGGTTTTGGATTTTCACCACTTCAAAGGTGTACCCTTCTCTGTCTATATAATTGCTCCAATGGCAATTCTTCAACAGAACCATATTTGGTAGCGCATCATATGTTGCTAGCACATGCATCAGCTGCGAGACTGTATAGGAAGAAGTATCAGGTAAACCAATATATCAGACATACACCATTTTGCTTTGTCAATCATCAAAGTGTGTGTTTGGGAAACTTAAAAATCACAGTGGAAAGTCATAGTGGGACAAAAACTACACATACCAGCTTCTCAAAATTACAATGAAAAAGGCCGCATCACCAAACATAGGCTAAAGCTTTTCACATTTCTATCATGATTATTCTTGATATTATGTAAGATGATAGTTATGATATCATTTTTCACTATGATAATCAAAGCATATTTTGCTTAATAATACAACCTGTGGTACTTGCAGGTCAAGCAACAAGGTTTTATTGGGTATAATCTCCTTATTTATGGTGTTATTCCACAAACAAATACCAGTGAAGACATAGTTGCCACTAAGAGAGCTCAAGACTTCAATATTGGGTGGTAAGCAACAAAATGAATGTGATATCTATCTCTACTTCTATAATCACACATATGATTTGTTCTAATTTGTTTAATATATAAAAATTAAAAAACTCTGCCATAAACATGCTAAATTTATTTTACCGTTTTATTACGAACAACAATTTCTTAATACTATAATGAATTACAAGACTTTTAATTTTTCTCTACATTTTTGTGTCAGGTTTCTGAATCCCTTAATATTTGGAGAATATCCTAGCACCATGAAAAAAAATGTTGGCTCAAGACTCCCATTCTTCACAAGTAGGGAATCAAATCTGGTTAAGGGCTCAATAGACTTTCTCGGAGTCAATTTTTACACCTCATTTTATATTAAGAACAACCCTAGCAGCCTGCAGAAAAAGAATAGAGACTACATAGCAGATATGGCCGTGGAGTTTAAGCGTATGATTATTTCTGTCATTTACCACACCAATTTTGATTGCATTACCAACTCTGTTGAAATTAAACAAGCAACATACACATGCATGCCTGTTTATTATATGAAATCACGTCCATAAATTTATTGTTTGAGATATTTTTCTCTAATGAACATGTTTTTTCACAACTTCACATGCCTTAACACGAGATTTACTTAAATTGTTTTTTCTTCAACTTTGAGGATCTCTAATTTATTAATGTTTTTTTACATGATTGTAGCCTACTCTGGAAATGGTTCATTTACAGAAGAGGTAAATCTAGAATATGATCATTGTTGTTGCTTTAATTTTTTGAGTATTAAATCTTCAATATATTCCACTTACTAGCTGATTTGTTTGTTTAGTTTCCCGTTACACCATGGATTTTGCAAGGGATGCTTCATTCATTGAAGAACGATTTTGGCAATTTTCCCATTTACATACACGAAAATGGTATGCTATCCTTTCTAAGGAAAAAATACCAATAGACACAATGTGCCTCCTGATCTTTGATTTTAACGTAGTCAATTAGAAGAATTTTCTTACCAGGGTTGTACGATTTATCGACACACTTTCATATTTTCCACTAGTGGCAAGTTAGTTTTTTTTGCTAATCAAATATAAAAGTCATGATACCGGAGGCAAGATTGTCATTTCTTTTCTTTGTTAATCTTGAAGTTGTGATTCTTCATTATTTCTTGACATTTAAGTTTTGGATACAAATTAGGTTTAGCGTTTAGAAAATCCGGTACCATCTAAGTTTGTGTCTACTTGTACGTATATCAGTAACATCAAAATTTTCATGGTTTATGATGAATAGTATTTGAACTTCTCAGGTCAACAAACACGTAGGAATTCATCATTAGATGACTGGCCAAGAGTGTGGTATTTGCATGAATACATAGGGGGCATGCTTGATATGTTGAGGTACCTCTATTTTCACTTTCAATTGAGGACTTGACAGGGTTTTTGATTTCTCAACATGATCTTCATTCCCAATAGTCTTTTGTTTTATTCTACTCTATTTATAATGAATGCACACATTAAAGAAATCAAAGTCTTTATTGATTATTTTTTCTCGAATTCTAATGGAGTGGTTTTTATCGTTACATTGATAGGAATGGACTGAATATTAGAGGTTATTTTGTATGGGCCTTTTTAGATGTATTTGAATTACTGAATGGATTTGAACGAAGTTTTGGCCTATATTACGTGCATTTCGAAGATCCTACCTTGAGAAGACAACCTAAACTTTCTGCGGCATGGTACTCAAATTTTCTAAACAATAGATCTATGGATGCAAAGATCGCCATGAAAACTAAGGAGAATTCTTATGTACTCGGCAACACTCCCTTAATTCATATTGCCACATAAAGTAATTAAGTATGTTTCAAATACATGTTTTTATCTCTAGCCCCCTCTCTCTTTTTTCCTTTGTAATACTTTGGTTCTTTATGTGTGATCATGTGAGAGAAAGTTGCATGAACTATGTATATAAACATATGTTGGTCTATTATATTCCTGATAAAACTTGTGTATAAAGATATGTCTGATAGAAATTTAAGCAGTCTTTAGTACTGCTTAGTCTGCATCACTTTTGGTCTTCTAATGTTATATGGTTTAGCACTAGCAGGCTCTCAAAATAAGTGTTGAGTAGTTCTAATATAACTAATGTATACATTTAGCACACTGATTGAAGCTCAAATGCTAGTAACATATATAGTAAATTATAAAAGCGTTAATATGAAAGGTAAAAAACAAAACAAAAAAAGTAAACACACAATAACATATTCTATTAATACTTCGTAAGGAACTCATGGGCAAGTTGGTAAAATGGAATAAGGTTGCTGCATTCATCAAGGGATCAAGAAATGTGTCATTATGCGGATTTTAGAGAGGGTAATAGGTATTTTCTTGAGATATTTTAGATGAAGATTATAAATGCGGATTACAAAAGAGATATTTGAAAAGTATAGCAAATGGCCTACGGTCACTATTTGACATTCTTTGTTCCGTTTCTAGCTGTCGTTTAACCTTTATTTTTTCCACAAATGATCACACTATTGACTGTCGCCTCTAGAATGGACAGACCCCAAAACATCATAACAAAAAACCATGGCATGCACTGCTTTCATCTCGGCATTAAGAACTGCACAGTCTATTAGTGCCTGGCTGCTACGTCCAACTAACCGTCTCTCTTGACGAGCTCGTCGACAAGTTTGTTAAAAAGAACAAAGTAGTCACATTCATCAAGGGATCAAGAACTGCGCTGCTATGCGGATTCTCCCAAAAGGTGGCTCTGATGAGAGAATTAATCTTTCTTCAAAGAAGTTTTCAATTTTTTTCTCTATCATTTATCCCTTTAACTCTTTTAATTATGCTTTTTTTAATAAAAAAGAATAAAATGTTTATTCAAAAGAAGAAATAAATGCATGATTGTACTTTATACACAGTTTTTTTCTTATTTCTTACAAAATCTACACAGCACAATGGGCCATAGAGATGTGAAACATGAACAAATTGAGATTAGAGGAAGACAATCTAACGTAAAACTATTATGGATGGAATGAACAGGTGAAAGAGAGAGGCTGAAGTTTCTCATCCACTTATGTGCAGATTTTTTCTTTAAACAACCTTACCATCTCAGTATTTAGTCACATGCTTGATATATGTTCTAAAAACACAAGACTAATAAGCAAGAAGAATTAATTAATGTTGATAAATTCTTCCTTTGCTATGATGCACCTGTTAGTTGCAGCTATATTGATATCAGTAGTTTCTTTTGCTAATGCATTAATGAGAAACAACTTCCCTCCTAACTTCTTGTTTGGTGCTGGAACTTCAGCTTATCAGGTTTCAACTTAATTGACTCTTTACTCTACATATATTTCCCTTCTAAAGCTAATTTTGTATTGGTTTTTGTATTTCGGATCAAATGGTTTATTAAAGGTTGAAGGTGCAGCAAAGGAAGATGGCAGGAAACCAAGTATATGGGATACCTATGCATATGCTGGCAATGGTGCTCTTTCTCTTTTATTTGCTATTACACTTAATCATGTTATAAAGTCATAGACATTGAAACTCTTCATTTCAATTAAATTTACAGCAGGACAATTTGAGGGTAATGGTGACACCGCTTGTGATCAATATCACAAATATAAGGTCAGTAGATATGGAGTACAGAAAATCTCTCATATTTGACAAATCAAAAGACTGGTTTACGTATGCTTTCATTTCTTGCAGGATGATGTCAAACTCATGGCGAAAATGGGCTTAGATGCCTATAGATTTTCCATATCATGGTCAAGACTTATTCCAGGTATGACAGATTGTTGTATGTGATCATGGAGTAAGAGAAGTAATATTCTAGCATCCTAATCAAGAGTAATTTCTAAAATAATGTCCAGCCCATTGTGTACTTTACTTTGTTTGAATCTATAAATTTATAGCTTCTTGAATCAACTGTTTGTAATTCTTATACCAGATGGGAAAGGGCCTATAAATCCTAAGGGACTGCAGTATTACAACAACCTTATCAACGAATTAACAAGCCAAGGTTCTTTTGCAAACTGGATTTACATCTCAATTCCAGATTGCAGAGAATATCACAGAACTTTGTTCAAATTCTGATCCGATAGCTGCTATAACTACTATTTGACAACACTCAAATCAATTAATTTCCACCTTCATTTGTAGGAATCCAACCACATGTTACATTGCATCATTTGGATCTACCTCAAGCACTTGAAGATGAATACGGAGGATGGGTCAGTCGAAGAATTATGTATGGTTCCCAAACTATATTCAACACAAAATAAGAAAAGCAATCTTTCTATAATTTCAGTATTTGTATATTTAATTTATGATATCTTGCAGAAAAGACTTCACAGCATATGCAGATGTATGCTTCAAAGAGTTTGGAGATAGAGTTAAATATTGGACCACAGTGAATGAGGGGAATGTGGGTGCATCATGGGGCTATGGTTTTGGATTTTTACCACCTCAAAGGTGTTCTCTTCCCTCTATATATAATTGCTCCAAAGGCAATTCTTCAACTGAGCCATATTTGGCAGCACATCATATGTTGTTAGCACACACAGCGGTTGCAAGACTCTATAGGAAGAAGTATCAGGTAAATCAATATATCAGACATACACCATTTTGCTTTGTGTGTATTTGGTATTGAAGCTTAAAAATCACGGTGGAAAATCATGGTCGGACAGAAGCTACACATACCAGCTTCTCAAAGTTACTGTGAAAAAGACCTTAAACATGCAAAACAGCGGTGGCCCTCCTTGTTACAAAACATAGGCTAAACCTTTTCACAATTAGTACATGATTATTCTTGGTATTTTGTAAGATGATAGTTTTGATATCATTTCTCACTATGATAATCAAAGTATCTTTTGTTTAATAATGCAACCTATGGTACTTGCAGGTAAAGCAACAAGGTTTTATTGGGTTTAATCTCCTTGTTGTAGGTGTGATTCCACATACAAATACTAGTGAAGACATAATTGCCACTCATAGAGCTCAAGACTTCTATATTGGATGGTAAGCAACAAAATGCATGTCATATCTATCTCTACTTCAAAAATTACACATATGATTGGTTCTAATTTGTTTGGTATATAAAAATTAAAAAGCTCTTCAAAATTTCACGCCGAAGTTATTTTACAAATTTAGTACGAACAACTATTTTTTTATACAATAATGAATTACAAGACTTGATTTTTTTCTGAATTTTTGTGACAGGTTTCTGAATCCCTTAATATTTGGAGAATATCCAGGCACCATGAAAAAGAATGTTGGCTCAAGGCTTCCTTTCTTCACAAGTAGGGAATCAAATTTGGTTAAGGGCTCAATAGACTTTCTTGGAGCCAACTTTTATAGCTCATTTTATATTAAGAACAACCCTGGCAGCCTAAAGAAAAAGAATAGAGATTACATAGCAGATATGGCCGTCGAAGTTAAGCGTATGATTTTTTCTGTCATTTACTGCACCAATTTTGATTGCATAACCAACTCTATATAATGAAATTCAAAAAGTAACAAACACATGCATATCTATTTATTAAACTCTGATAGGCTAAGTTAGTGTTTGGTATCCTCTTTCTTCCAACTTTGAGGATCTTTAATCTATTAATGTTTATTTGCATGACTATAGCCTACTCTGGAAATGGTTCACTTACAGAAGAGGTAAAACTAGAACATGAACATTGTGGTTACTTTTATTTTTCGAGCATTAAAGCTTCAACCTATTCCACTTACTTGCTGATTTGCTTGTTTAGCTTCCAGTTACACCCTGGATTTTGCAAGGGATGCTTCATTGGTTGAAGAATGATTATGGCGATTTTCCCATTTACATTCACGAAATTGGTATGCCTTCCTTTCTAAGGCAACAATACCGATACACATACACAATGTCCCTCCTGGTCCTTTTATCTTAGTCAATTAGTGGAATAGCAATTTATTCATATTTTGCATACCTTGGTTGTACGATTTTTCAACACACTTTCATATTCTCTTGTACTTATATCAATAACATCAAAATCTTGATTGTTTATGATGAATATTTGAACTTCTCAGGTCAACTAACAGGTAGGAATTCATCTTTAGATGACTGGCCAAGAGTGTGGTATATGCATGAATACATAGGGGGCGTGCTTGATATGTTGAGGTACCTCTATTTTTTTTTAAATTTCAATTAAGGACTTCAAATAGAGTTTTTGATATCTTATCGTAATCTTAATGAATGCACACACATTAAAGAAATCAAAGTCTTTATTGATTATTTTTTCTTGAATTCTAATGGAGTGGTTTTTATGGTCACATTAATAGGAATGGACTAAATATTAGAGGTTATTTTGTATGGGCCTTTTTAGATGTATTTGAATTACTGAATGGATTTGAACGAAGTTTTGGTCTATATTATGTACATTTCGGAGATCCATCCTTGAGGAGACAACCTAAACTTTCTGCTGTGTGGTACTCAAATTTTCTAAACAATAGACCTGTGGACTCAAAGATCTCTATGAAAACCGAGGAAAATTCATCTGGACCGGCCAATCACCATAAAAGGGAATAAGATAGCTGCATTCATCAAATGATCATGAAATGCCCCATTATGCAGATTCTACAAAGGGTAATATTTAACTCTTGAAAAGGAAGGAGTAGATTATGAGAGTGTAAATGTGTTGGATGAATAAATATATGGAGTGAAGGAGATATTTGAAAAGTATAGCAGTTGGCCTACATTCTCTAGAATATTTTTTAATGGTGAACTTGTTGGTGATAGTTTTGTTAATCATTCGATTATAAATAGTAATTTTCAATTATAAATAGTAATTTTCAATTATAAATAGTAACTTGTAAGAAGCTATGCTATGTTGACATTCAAAAATGACGCCAATACTTCACTATTTCATTAATCGATAAATATATTATGTTAATCAATGACACCAATACATCACTATATTAACCAATCTTTACATTCTGTTGGTTCTGTTGATTGGCAACAATTTTGGTAAAACATTCTGCTCAGAAAAATGCTATGAAGTATACTGAAACAACAGTTTTATGAATATGTCACAGCAGATGTCCTGACTTGTAAAACTGAACTGAACTGTTTTAAGTTCAAATATTTTAGGAGTCAGTTTGTTTTTAATTGTATGCTTCGATTAAGCAAGCATTAGAACGATCTTCAGCAATATAATTGGAGAGTTTTTATCCTACTTTCATGGAGAAAGGTCAGGGATCGCTGAAGACTCAAGAGTGAAGCAACCCTAGTTGTTGTTACTCTATAAATAGACTGCCAATCCTGTTTTTCAAAGTTGGCCATTCCAGAAGAACTCAAGCGTACTATTTTCTATTGTTGGTTGTTAGTTTTGTTGGTTGTTCATTGTGAGTCTCTCTAGTATTATTTGATACTTGAGTAGGACGTTAGTAGAGTTGTAATTTATTAATCATCATAAGCTTTGAAGTAAAGATGATTATGTGTCTTTGAAGAGTGTCTTCAATATTTGTCTTTGTTAATTGTCACCGCGAGTGACTGTGAGGAGTGAGCAGAGGTTCTCATATCTAGGATAGGTTTCTTAGGTAGAAGGGTCATTGGGCAGTGATTTAGTGAGGAGTGTAAACGAGAAAGTTTAACTCTAAATTAATATTGCTAATAGTGGATTTCATCCCTGGCTTGGTAGCCTCCAGACGTAGGTGTGTAGCACCGAACTGGGTAAACAACTCATTGTGTTATTTAGTCTTCTGTCTTTAAAATTCTGCATTATTAGCAGTTCATATAATAAATATTAGTGTCGTGACATCACCTTCGACATCTCATATCTGATACCAGAATATCACATTATATTAATCAGCAACTATGTTAAGAGTTCATGCTCTCTATCTTTTACTGTTGGTAGTACTATACCTTAAAATGCATGAATTCTCGACTCTAGTGCTACTAATCATATGTGATCTGATTCCACATTCCTATCACCCTATACTTCACTGTCATGTATTTCTTATATCACAGTTACTGTCATGTATTTCTTATATCACAGTTAATGGCCGCTCGTGTTGTTGGCACTGAAAACATTGACCTGCAATCTTCAATTAAGCTACAATGCGTGCTTCATGTCCTCGTACTTTCTAACAATTTAATTTTCATTCATAAACTTACTCGTGATTAAAATTGTAAAGTAAATTGTTTACTCCTTGAAGCAACTCGTTTTTTTTTCAAAAATCATTTAAAATGAATTTTCAAAACAACGTGAAATCGCCACCTAATTTTATTTGTTCTAAAAGAAGAACGGGAAAATATAGATAAAACCCACAAAAGAAAAGGATAAGACGGTCTACGAAATTAATAGATATAGGTTCGGGAGTTGGTTATGCAAGGGGAAGGTATTAGCACCCCTCACATCCGTCGTACTCGACGGTACCCATTTAGTTCAAAGTGTGGTTGTGTGTTAGTGTGAAAATTTTACGTTCTTCTAAGTTTGAAATGAGAAAGAAAGGGAGAAGAAATGTTTTTATTATTTTGAGTTTGACACGGTTTCGAAACCGCGTGCCTACGTATTCCCTCGTGCAATGGGAAAGTCAAAACTCCGTAGTTCTTCTAAAAAATGATTGTTTGTTGATTGATTTTAAATGAAAAGACAAGTCGTCGTTTTTAAAGGAGAAGACTCGTCTAACGTCCACAAGGTGTGATAAAGAATAAAGGACTACGCACCAACATGAGGGAGGGTTTGAGAACACCTCTAGTACTCAAGTGGAGAAGTCGAAAACCTTGGGAATAGAGGAAGAAACATCTCATTTATAAATGAATCATGTCTAATCTTGAAAATGGTTTAAAGGTAAAAGGTGCTTGAGCGCACAAAAGAAGTTTGAGTGAGTTGGAATTGATTTTAAATTGTAGATGACAAGTACCAAAACGTTGGGCTATCCTCTAACGATTCAATACTCGAGATTGGTGATTGAGGTCAACCGATCATCTCTCATCCAAAATCTTTATTATGAAAAGAGTGAGGTGAAACAAAATTCACTTTTATTAAGTGTATAGAATAAAGTATTTAAGTCATTGGGTTACCCTCTAATGGCCCAAATACTTTACATTTTAATTAAATCGTCGGGCTAACCTCTAACAATTTAATTAAATACCATAGCACTATGTTTTTTTTTGTTTAGAACATGGATTTGAAGTTTCTCAATTTATTGGGTTACCCTCTAATCAATTAGAAACTTTGATTTGTTTTAATCGTTGGGCTAACCTCTAACCATTAAAACAAATCTTATCCAAGTGTCCTTTTTCTTGTAGAAAAATTGATTTTTTTTTTTTTAAAAAATAACTCGACGTTGGATCGAGGTTTGAGAAGAAGACTCGACGTTGGGTCGAATTTTATTGAAAGTGTTTTAAATGCTTGGTGAATGGAGAAAGAATAGGATCGAGATAATTGTAAATCACAAGTAAAATCGACAAAGCCCATACAAGGTGGCCAACCTAAGTATAAAACAATTAAATTACATGTGTACTAGCAAAGTGGGCTAGTCTACTATAGCGACTAATTGGAACAATTAATCGAAATAGGCTCACTGTAAGAAGGCCCAGGATCAAGCGTACATGTGTGCATGTGTGGTCATCGCGACGCTTCATAGCTTTGTCAACTTACGGGTTTAAAAATGATTTACAATTATTAGTTTAAAAATGATATATTTTTTTGGTTTTGTGTAAATGACAGTTAAATTAAAATAAAATAAATGTGCACTAGATGATTATTACAAGAATTGTTTTTGGGAGCGGGATACATGAATTATAAATGGGAATTAAACGGTAAAATAAAATGAAAAGCGGTAAAATTATTTACAATGCAACAAGGGGATTGGGGTACATTATTCGAATGGGGATAAATTGAAATTAAAGAGGAAACGGTAAATTTAAAATGTTAAAAGTATACAAACAGAAATTAAATGCGGAGAAATTTAAATATCGATGATTGTATCATTTGCATTTTATTTGGTTAATTAGAATAAACTATAGAAATTAATTATAAGAAAATGCTACGCGGAGAATATTACTATAATATAATTCGAATTTATTTACGAATGAATATGTAAAGTATAATAATAATAATAATAATAATAATATGTATATGGTATATATTTACAGTATAATAATAAAAATATTATGTATATAATATATATTTACAATACTAAATATATGAAATAAAAATAATACAAAGTATAAACATATTTACAGTATAAAATATAAAATAAAAATGCAAGTATATTGTATGTACAATATTAAATATTAAATAAATAAAAATACTAATATGAATATTAAAATGCTAATGATAAAGGTGTAGATATGCTAAAAGAAATTGAATGTTCCGATCAATCCTCGGATGTCTACACAAATAGCAAACATATTAGTAGTATGAGTGTGAGATAAAAGAAATAAAATTGCGATAAATTAGAACGAAATGCAATTAAATGAATGTTCATGGATAAACAACGGATTGTAATCGAAACCAAAGAAATAATGAACAAATTATTATTTGCAAAGTATAAAATCGAGATAAATTACATGAATGCAACATGAACATCAAATTGTCAAACAATTATCATGATTATCGATTCACAAATGAAACAAAGAGTTTAAAATTCATGCTATAATTTAAACTACAACCGAAACATGGAAAAATGAATTTCACGCAAGCTTTTACCAATCAAATCAAGTTTCGGGCAGCAACTATTTAATGTGTTATCACACAAAAAAACTTAAAGATAAACATGATCTTAAACCAAAACAAAATTCATGTTATTAACTCATGCTCATACAAAAATCAGCATTCAAACACATGGTTTCAAGCATGTTAACCGCAAACGGAAAGCGTTATATCACCACTAAATTTTCTCACTTCAAATCCAAATCGAAAGAGACAACATATAGCCAAAACCTTCTTCAAAATTGAACATTTTAACGATTAAATCGAATTCCGGGCAGCAACTAATTAATTACTTTTTCTCAAGATAGAACATGATTTTCTTGCACCAAAGAAAAAATGTACTATGCTTGATGGTTTTCTCGGTTAAGCCTTACGCAAATAACGCGACATAGACATCAAACCGTCATTGAAACCGATACGGAATCCTCTTGTCAAATCCAAACGAAATTAAAGATAAATGAGAATAACGTAACATTTTAAAGGTTTCTCGGCTAAATCGTACGCGGATAAACGCGACATCGATTATCAAGCCATCATCGAAACCCGAAGTTATCTAGAGATCACTCATCACAACTTCCATTGAACATAAGCGAGAACAACACAATGAATATCCCAATAATTTCTCGGTTTGATCTTTACGCGGGTAACGCGGTATAATCATTAAACCGTCATTGAAACTATTCTCGAAAATTATTCAAACACAAACTTTAATCGAATTTAAAAATGAAAACAAAATGATATCCTACTGATTTCTTGGTTAGTTTCTACGCGGATAAACGCGGAAACATTGTTACCTTCATCGAAACCAGAACAAATTAGCATTCACTGACAGTTCCAATTGAAATTAAAACGTGGACAATGCAAATGCGTGGCGTTGGCACCGATAGTTTCTCGTTCACATCTTACACAAATAAACCGTGTCAATGTTGAACTCTCATCGAGACTATATGAATGTCGAATTCAAATAAAATTAAACAAGGATACGCTTAGCATAAAGCAAAACTTTAAAATCCAAATCCGATTTTAGTAACGTTATGGAACAAGCAGCTTCAATATTCTGATTCAATCGAACACAACATCTTTAATATTTATCTAAAACTAACACCCACTGTACTCATAACTTTATCATAAGTTAACATAAAATCCCTTTCAAATTTCCTAAGTAATCAACACAGAGTGACACGAAGCAGAGTACATAATCCAGAACTTACAAAATAAAGGCATCAAATTTGTAGCTGTTATAAACAGAGTTCCAAATACGAAATCTAAATCCCACAGATTACACTCCTAAACCGTAACAGTTTAACCCCAACAAACACAACCTGAAAAGGAAAAGAGATATACCAGAAAGTAGCAGAGTTGTACTGATGCAGGGGTAACCGCTGGCTGCTCGACAAACTTTGAGATCGGCTATTCCGGTTGTTGTTGCTGCTGTTGATTGAACAAGGGGTGTTCTGACTGAAACAGAGACAATGACAGTGGGAGTTATGTTGTTGGAAGAAACGGAGGCAGTAGCTGAGCTAGCTCACGGTGGAGGATGTGAAATAGTGGGACAGAGAGGGTTGTGAGGAAAACGATGGAGATGTGAACAGGGGGTATGTGTTATGGAACTGAAGCGGAGATGAGGGTTACGGCAGTTTGGAGCTGTCAGCGGAAGGTTGATGATGATATCAAGGTTCGATGAAGGGAGAAATGGAATGGAGGTCGTGACAGGGAGAGAGTTTGGGTTTGACAGAAGGTTGAGAGAGAGGATGTTACGGATTTGGCCGGAGGGAGTTTGTTTGGATGACAGAAGGAAAAAAAATGATGGGGGTTTCGGCGAGTGAGTGAGGGTTACGGTGAGGGAGTGAGGGTTACGGTGAGGGTCGAGGAAGAGGGAAAGGTTCATGAACAGGACGATGGAGAGCAAGACAGAGGGATGATGAGAGGATGAAGTGTATGGCCACGGTGAGAGGGAGTGTGACGAACAGTGATAATGGAAATACAGAGGAAGCTGAGCCGGAACAGTGGAGGAAAGAATAGAGGAAAATATACTTTGTTTTTTTGTTTCTTTTGAGTGTTCCGTTTTTTTATTTCTAATTGGCCTCCGAGTGTTCCGTTCCCTCTTTTCAAAAATGGTCTCCCTTATTAGCAATTATATCAACATATATATACTAAAGAATTAGGTTAAAATTATTTTTCAAAAATGCCAAAAATGCCCTTAATATAAAATGGGCCACAAAAATGGGTCAAGTAAAAAATTAATAAGCCCACAGTATTTTTGTTGGACTTTTTTGAGATAAAAATTTACACTTAAAATTGTTTAAAATGGTAAAAGTTCGGACAATAAATTATCCGAAAAAAATAACTGAGTACATTAAAATAAATTACGGGTCTTATAAATTAAAGAAAAATTATTGAAAAGGTTAAAATTAAAATAAAATGATAATAAAGAATACCCGATTTTAAAATACTTACAGTTAAATACGAGTCTTCAAAATCGAAAAATTAGAGAAACATTTTCATGATCTACACGTAGATTCATAAAGATGAGTAAAAATGAAAACTTGAAATATTTTCTCCGCTAATTTTCACAAGATCAATTGCTTTTAACATCATTTATAAAATCGAAATATCGATATCACCGACATATAAATAATTTAAAATCAATGCAATAATCAGAGAGAGGTAAAATGCATGAAGTAACATAATGTATTTTACAATTATAAACGATGCAAATATCGATTTAAACCGATTTTGGTCAATTTAAATACGACGTAATGATGCACACAATGATGAATGATGCTTTATTTTATTTTAAATATAATGCAAGTAGAAAAATAGCAGGTAAAATTTGGGTCACCCTATTTAAATATCTTCAACCGATGATGATGAAGATGATCAAGCTTCATATTATCGCATGGAGATAATTAAATATCAAAACCCAAAATTTTGCCCTGAGATGCAATGGGCATCCTGTGAATAAAATATAATGAGAAAGTGTTGAATGCAATGTTTTTTTTTATACATTTTTTAATGATGTATGATATGAGACAAACTCTGCGGGGAAAACATCAAAGACATTCAGAAAAATCATTGAATGAACTTCGGAAAAAAGATTCGAGTATATTCAGAAACGCATTGAATATACGAGAAATAAGACATCAGAGACATTCAGAAAAATCATTGAACAGACTCTGGAACACATCATCAAAGACATTCAGAAAAATCATTGAATGAACTTCGGAAAAAAGATTCGAGTATATTCAGAAACGCATTGAATATACGAGAAATAAGACATCAGAGATATTCAGAAAAATCATTGAACAGACTCTAGAACACATCATCAAAGACACTCAGAAAAATCATTGAATGAACTTCGAAAAAAAGATTCGAGTATATTCAGAAATGCATTGAATATACGGGAAATAAGACATTAGAGACATTCAGAAAAATCATTGAACAGACTCTAGAACACATCATCAAAGACACTCAGAAAAATCATTGAATGAACTTCGAAAAAAAGATTCGAGTATATTCAGAAATGCATTGAATATACGGAAATAAGACATTAGAGACATTCGAAAAATCATTGAAGACTGAACACATCATCAAAGACATTCGGAAAAATCATTGAATGAACTGGAAAAAGATTCGAGTATATTCAAATGCATTGAATATACGGAAATAAGACATTAGAGACATTCGAAAAATCATTGAATAGACTCTAGAACACATCATCAAAGACACTCAGAAAAATCATTGAATGAACTTCGAAAAAAAGATTCGAGTATATTCAGAAATGCATTGAATATACGGGAAATAAGACATTAGAGACATTCAGAAAAATCATTGAATGACTCTAGAACACATCATCAAAGACACTCAGAAAAATCATTGAATGAACTTCGGAAAAAAAAGATTCGAGTATATTCAGAAATGCATTGAATATACGGGAAATAAGACATTAGAGACATTCAGAAAAATCATTGAACAGACTCTAGAACACATCATCAAAGACACTCAGAAAAATCATTGAATGAACTTCGAAAAAAAGATTCGAGTATATTCAGAAATGCATTGAATATACGGGAAATAAGACATTAGAGACATTCAGAAAAATCATTGAACAGACTCTAGAACACATCATCAAAGACACTCAGAAAAATCATTGAATGAACTTCGGAAAAAAAAGATTCGAGTATATTCAGAAATGCATTGAATATACGGGAAATAAGACATTAGAGACATTCAGAAAAATCATTGAACAGACTCTAGAACACATCATCAAAGACACTCAGAAAAATCATTGAATGAACTTCGGAAAAAAAAGATTCGAGTATATTCAGAAATGCATTGAATATACGGGAAATAAGACAACCATTTTGGTAGGTACCGAGTAAGTTGGACTTTGACCGCAAGGTAAAATATTGACTGTAACAAGACCTCGAGAAATGCAAATGATGATAAAACACTCTTGTTATGCATGGTATATGAATTTTGTGATGCATGATATATGAATGATCTATGCATGTAGTATGTAATGCAAACGTTTATGACAACGGAGATTGACTCTTTTGTGGAGGTAAGATGGAAACTCTGATTCCTCAACACGGAGAACACTGCTAATTCTGCTTGGAGAGAAAATGCCTTGAGAAACACTTCTAACACACTTGTGAATTAAATTGAAATGATGATCCTTGGAGGAAGGACGGGAAGCGCTGTTCGGGGATTGTCCCGGATTAGCTGGTTGTTGAAGATAAGTTGATAATGGCTTCGATTCTTGAAATGACTGAGGGAAAGGAGTGCCCCAATATAGGTCTTGAAAGAGATCTTCTGATAAAAATAATTTTGAGAATGAACTGCATTAATCAACAACTCTTAAACTGATTCACAACAAGATCTGAAAGATACTTGCCCCTGATTAGGTTCACTGACCAAGTTTCCTAACAGTTTGGACTTCCTTGATGAGGAAGGCTTGTTTGCAAGCAAAAATTGTTTATTCAAACATGGTAAATTTAATGCAAAGTTCATGCAAAAATTTTGAAATAAAAATTATTTTGAGAATGATGTAATTGCTGTATAAAAAATGGATCGCTGGTTAAAACACAACGGTTAAAAATAAATTTAAAAGTAAAAGAAAAAGACAAAAGTATGGATATACCAAGACAATTGACTTGCAAAAGATCTTAGGAGTCATATTACGCAACCTTGTTGTAGTATGCTTTCAAAAGAAACTTGACTTCAATTAGGTCTTTTGAGGGTTGTAACGTGGTCTGGTTCACGGTTTAAGAAATAAAGGATAAAGGCTCAAAATTTATTTGTACCCAATCCAATCTTCATGGTGTTCTTCAGCCCTACGCTCAGTTAAATTAGATTGTGCATTTAAGTTCCAATAGATTTTGGACTGCACACTAATAGGAATGATGATGGCTCAGAAGCTGAGGAGTTCTTGAGATAACAGTCACTTTTTTTTTTTTTTGCAACATTTTTGGCTGTTTGAGGACTTTTGTCAACTCTTGTTTGAATTTGTAATCCCTAACTTTTGCCCGAATTGGTTGCCTAAGTTGCCTTCTAATTTTAACTTGGCGGCTTTTCTTTTATATATATGAAAACCTTGACTTAAAGATTACGGGGAACCATCATCATCACTTTTTGACTTGGATGTCATCTTCGACACTTCTTGATGTGTGTGAAGGAAACTTGATTGAATACAGCCTTTGTCGAAAGGCATCTTGAATGAATGAACATCCGAATTAAGAACTACCACCCCGTGTTAAAAATTTTTATAGAAAGAAACTCCAACTTCTAGGCTCGAAGGGGTTGACAAGGGACTAACTTCCTTATTTCTCCAGTGTTTGGGAATTGAAACAATGCCTATATATCATCAGCAAAGTTTTATTCGAAAGCATACCAACAACAATTATGGGTATCTTGTTTTTATCATCCTCCCTCCAATCTTTGCAAAAACAAAAGTTCGGTAAAGAAATTAAACTATATATTTGAAAAGAAAGCAGCAAACAAAAATCATTTGAATCAAAAGAGTGCAATGCTCATTTCATTAAAATTAACTTGAAATTACAAACAAGATTTGAAAGCAATAATTTAACATAAACAAGAGGAAAATGCAAATTGGAAAAGAAACATGGCCTAGTGACTAATCAGTTACAAGGATGAGCTGTCCTGTCTGAAACACTGGCTTTAGGAAGTAACTTGTAATATTGGCCCAATCTTCACCCACCACCAGGCAACGGATTGTTGATAACATTTGGCGGAGGATCTCAAATTTATCTCCTCTTCGATTAGATCTCGAACTCTAGCCTTTAGTGCATAACAATTTTCAGATCATGGCACTCCTTGATGGAACTCACAATGAAGATCAGACCTGAATCCGACTGGGAGAGGATCTGGAGGAGTTAGAGGTCTAGTTGTGATTAGACCTAGCTCAACCAAATGAGGATACAATGCAGTGTAAGTCATTGGAATAGGGTCAAATTGAGTCATACTCCTTGCATTACAGTTCTTATTTTGTTCAACAGCTTGACGCTGAGGAATTTGAACTGGTTGAGCCTTAACTGTAGGAGTGACAACATTTACTCGCGGTTGGTCATAGTATTGAGGCCTACGGCGAGGTCCTCCTCTTTCAATCGAGACAGCATTAGTTTCAACTTCTTTCTTCTTTTGGAAGTTTCCGAAGGATTTCTTGGCACCACTAGAGGATTCGCCAAACACTTTTCCTCTCTTGATTTCTTAGCCTTTGGCCAATAGTCACCAAATCTGTGAAGCGAGAGGACACACTACCAATCATCTTCTCCCAATAGAAAGGAGACAAGGTATCCATAAACAAACCAGTGAGCTCCTTCTCAGATAAGGGTGGTTCAACTTGTGAGGCCAACTCTCTCCGTTGCGTATTCCTTAAAAGATTCCTTATCATTCGAGACATGCTTTGCAATTGACGATCGGAGCCATGTCAAGATTGTAGTGGTATTGTTTCATGAAAGCATTAATCGATCTTGGAAGCATTGAATATGGTCTTTCTCAAGTCCCATATACCATTTCAATGAAGCTCCACTCATCTTGGAAGCGATGGATAAGAAGCTTGTCATTCCTCGTATAAGCGACATTTTCTCAAGTACATCAAGAATGACTTTTGGACAAGTGTGCCCTTGTATTTCTCGAAATCGGAGTTTTGAACTTATGAGGCATAACCGGATCGAAACCAAACACATGTTCTCTGCAATACCAAAGACATCGTTGCCTTCCATAGCTCTCATCCTTCTTTCCAGTCCGATATTGCTCGGACTTCTTCAAGTTCATCAAAATCTTCTCGACTCACTTCGTGGAGTGTCGCATGGTAATCAAAAGAGGATTCTCATAAGCAACTTGTGCGGTGGGTTGATGCACAAAAGGTCGATGAGGCGGTGCATGATCGGTTGAGGCTCAAAGCTGGAAAACTGGTCGGAAGACTCGCCAACCATTGGAGTAGTTTGGGTGGAACGTAATTTCGGTAACCCAAATTCGCCAAGTAATGGCGGCATCCGAGAAGACCGAGGATCAACAACGAGACTTGAAATTACATCCTTTGAGGTTGTTCACCGCGATCAAAACTTGCATCATTTCGAAGTCTAGTCATGCTTGACTTCAAATCATCGATTTCCATTTGACTTCGCATTGTGTTGCTCTTGGTATTCCATTCTTCTCCGATGTTGGCTCTAGTTCCGTGCGTGCGGAGGAATCGATTTGACGACAATCAATTGAAGATGGAGACAAAAGAAATGAGTTCTTTTGACAACTTGAATGTATGCATGAAATATGCAGATGGATGCAATGAAATGTAATGTCATCAATGAAAAAGATGTGATGAAATGCAATGTCACATACACGAATGCAACATAATAACAGTAACAGGTTCACAGGGATGTGAAACAGGGATGATACAAGTAATCAGAACAACTTATTCAGGTGGGATCCTATGATGGGATGACTCTAAGCTTTCTACCCAAATTCTCCACAGGAAGGTTTTAAGGTTTTTGCTAAGTGTTTCTCGGAGTCTCAGATCCCCTTTTAACAAACACTATCATCACGCGAGAGGCCTACGTGGTAACGGTATTTGGAAAAGTATACCCCAAGAAACGGCTCTTAACGGGATACTCAAAATCCGAAATTTGAGCGTTTGGTCTCGGTTAGGACAACATGAACAAACTTAGAGTTATAGGTCATTTGTCCAAAGATTGATGTCCTGCGCTATCGCGGGCCAACAACCTCCTTAAAACAACCAACTCTAAGCCGAGTCTTCGCCGGCCAACAAGACAATGGAGTCGGTGGACCTAGGCTACGTAACCCCTCTATTCCTAAAAAGGTCACCTAGAAGCCTGGGTAGTGGGCTTATCTATGCATCAATAATCCCATCAAGAATTCCCACACAATAAATATACATGATAATAAATAAAGCATAGGGAATAAATGACTGAAACATAAATAAGAGATAAAATACAATGAAGAAAGTTAAATAAACACACAACCACACAATGAACTAAACTAGGGTTAATTCGCTTGAGAAATTATCCCAGTGAAATCATCAACAACTCGTTTTTCAAAAATCATTTAAAATGAATTTTCAAAACAACGTGAAATCGCCACCTAATTTTATTTGTTCTAAAAGAAGAACGGGAAAATATAGATAAAACCCACAAAAGAAAAGGATAAGACGGTCTACGAAATTAAGAGATATAGGTTCGGAGTTGGTTATGCAAGGGAAGGTATTAGCACCCTCACATCGTACTCGGCGGTACCCATTTAGTTCAAAGTGTGGTTGTGTGTTAGTGTGAAAATTTTACGTTCTTCTAAGTTTGAAATGAGAAAGAAAGGAGAAGAAATGTTTTATTATTTTGAGTTTGACACGGTTTGAAACCGCGTGCCTACGTATTCCTCGTGCAATGGGAAAGTCAAAACTCCGTAGTTCTTCTAAAAATGATTGTTTGTTGATTGATTTTAAATGAAAAGACAAGTCGTCGTTTTAAAGGAGAAGACTGTCTAACGTCCACAAGGTGTGATAAAGAATAAAGGACTACGCACCAACATGAGGAGGTTTGAGAACACCTCTAGTACTCAAGTGAGAAGTCGAAAACCTTGGGAATAGAGGAAGAAACATCTCATTTATAAATGAATCATGTCTAATCTTGAAAATGGTTTAAAGGTAAAAGGTGCTTGAGCGCACAAAAGAAGTTTGAGTGAGTTGGAATTGATTTTAAATTGTAGATGACAAGTACCAAAACGTTGGGCTATCCTCTAACGATTCAATACTCGAGATTGGTGATTGAGGTCAACCGATCATCTCTCATCCAAAATCTTTATTATGAAAAGAGTGAGGTGAAACAAAATTCACTTTTATTAAGTGTATAGAATAAAGTATTTAAGTCATTGGGTTACCCTCTAATGGCCCAAATACTTTACATTTTAATTAAATCGTCGGGCTAACCTCTAACAATTTAATTAAATACCATAGCACTATGTTTTTTTTTGTTTAGAACATGGATTTGAAGTTTCTCAATTTATTGGGTTACCCTCTAATCAATTAGAAACTTTGATTTGTTTTAATCGTTGGGCTAACCTCTAACCATTAAAACAAATCTTATCCAAGTGTCCTTTTTCTTGTAGAAAAATTGATTTTTTTTTAAAAAATAACTCGACGTTGGATCGAGGTTTGAGAAGAAGACTCGACGTTGGGTCGAATTTTATTGAAAGTGTTTTAAATGCTTGGTGAATGGAGAAAGAATAGGATCGAGATAATTGTAAATCACAAGTAAAATCGACAAAGCCCATACAAGGTGGCCAACCTAAGTATAAAACAATTAAATTACATGTGTACTAGCAAAGTGGGCTAGTCTACTATAGCGACTAATTGGAACAATTAATCGAAATAGGCTCACCGTAAGAAGGCCGGATCAAGCGTATGTGTGCATGTGTGGTCATCGCGCTTCATAGCTTTGTCGACTTACGGGTTTAAAATGATTTACAATTATTAGTTTAAAATGATATATTTTTTGGTTTTGTGTAAATATGATTAAATTAAAATAAAATAAATGTGCACTAGATGATTATTACAAGAATTGTTTTGGGAGCGGGATACATGAATTATAAATGGAATTAAGCGGTAAAATAAAATGAAAATTATTTACAATGCAACAAGGGATTGGGGTACATTATTCGAATGGGGATAAATTGAAATTAAAGAGGAAACGTAAATTTAAAATGTTAAAAGTATACAAACAAATTAAATGCGGAGAAATTTAAATATCGATGATTGTATCATTTGCATTTTATTTGGTTAATTAGAATAAACTATAGAAATTAATTATAAGAAAATGCTACGGAGAATATTACTATAATATAATTAATTTATTCGAATGAATATGTAAAGTATAATAATAATAATAATAATAATATGTATATGGTATATATTTACAGTATAATAATAAAAATATTATGTATATAATATATATTTACAATACTAAATATATGAAATAAAAATAATACAAAGTATAAACATATTTACAGTATAAAATATAAAATAAAAATGCAAGTATATTGTATGTACAATATTAAATATTAAATAAATAAAAATACTAATATGAATATTAAAATGCTAATGATAAAGGTGTAGATATGCTAAAAGAAATTGAATCCGATCAATCCTCGGATGTCTACACAAATAGCAAACATATTAGTAGTATGAGTGTGAGATAAAAGAAATAAAATTGCGATAAATTAGAACGAAATGCAATTAAATGAATGTTCATGGATAAACAACGGATTGTAATCGAAACCAAAGAAATAATGAACAAATTATTATTTGCAAAGTATAAAATCGAGATAAATTACATGAATGCAACATGAACATCAAATTGTCAAACAATTATCATGATTATCGATTCACAAATGAAACAAAGAGTTTAAAATTCATGCTATAATTTAAACTACAACCGAAACATGGAAAAATGAATTTCACGCAAGCTTTTACCAATCAAATCAAGTTTCGGGCAGCAACTATTTAATGTGTTATCACACAAAAAAACTTAAAGATAAACATGATCTTAAACCAAAACAAAATTCATGTTATTAACTCATGCTCATACAAAAATCAGCATTCAAACACATGGTTTCAAGCATGTTAACCGCAAACGGAAAGCGTTATATCACCACTAAATTTTCTCACTTCAAATCCAAATCGAAAGAGACAACATATAGCCAAAACCTTCTTCAAAATTGAACATTTTAACGATTAAATCGAATTCCGGGCAGCAACTAATTAATTACTTTTTCTCAAGATAGAACATGATTTTCTTGCACCAAAGAAAAAATGTACTATGCTTGATGGTTTTCTCGGTTAAGCCTTACGCAAATAACGCGACATAGACATCAAACCGTCATTGAAACCGATACGGAATCCTCTTGTCAAATCCAAACGAAATTAAAGATAAATGAGAATAACGTAACATTTTAAAGGTTTCTCGGCTAAATCGTACGCGGATAAACGCGACATCGATTATCAAGCCATCATCGAAACCCGAAGTTATCTAGAGATCACTCATCACAACTTCCATTGAACATAAGCGAGAACAACACAATGAATATCCCAATAATTTCTCGGTTTGATCTTTACGCGGGTAACGCGGTATAATCATTAAACCGTCATTGAAACTATTCTCGAAAATTATTCAAACACAAACTTTAATCGAATTTAAAAATGAAAACAAAATGATATCCTACTGATTTCTTGATTAGTTTCTACGCGGATAAACGCGGAAACATTGTTACCTTCATCGAAACCAGAACAAATTAGCATTCACTGACAGTTCCAATTGAAATTAAAACGTGGACAATGCAAATGCGTGGCGTTGGCACCGATAGTTTCTCGTTCACATCTTACACAAATAAACCGTGTCAATGTTGAACTCTCATCGAGACTATATGAATGTCGAATTCAAATAAAATTAAACAAGGATACGCTTAGCATAAAGCAAAACTTTAAAATCCAAATCCGATTTTAGTAACGTTATGGAACAAGCAGCTTCAATATTCTGATTCAATCGAACACAACATCTTTAATATTTATCTAAAACTAACACCCACTGTACTCATAACTTTATCATAAGTTAACATAAAATCCCTTTCAAATTTCCTAAGTAATCAACACAAAGTGACACAAAGCAGAGTACATAATCCAGAACTTACAAAATAATGACATCAAATTTGTAGCTGTTATAAACAGAGTTCCAAATACGAAATCTAAATCCCACAGATTACACTCCTAAACCGTAACAGTTTAACCCCAACAAACACAACCTGAAAAGGAAAAGAGATATACCAGAAAGTAGCAGAGTTGTACTGATGCAGGGGTAACCACTGGCTGCTCGACAAACTTTGAGATCGGCTATTCCGGTTGTTGTTGCTGCTGTTGATTGAACAAGGGGTGTTCTGACTGAAACAGAGACAATGACAGTGGGAGTTATGTTGTTGGAAGAAACGGAGGCAGTAGCTGAGCTAGCTCACGGTGGAGGATGTGAAATAGTGGGACAGAGAGGGTTGTGAGGAAAACGATGGAGATGTGAACAGGGGGTATGTGTTATGGAACTGAAGCGGAGATGAGGGTTACGGCAGTTTGGAGCTGTCAGCGGAAGGTTGATGATGATATCAAGGTTCGATGAAGGGAGAAATGGAATGGAGGTCGTGACAGGGAGAGAGTTTGGGTTTGACAGAAGGTTGAGAGAGAGGATGTTACGGATTTGGCCGGAGGGAGTTTGTTTGGATGACAGAAGGAAAAAAAATGATGGGGGTTTCGGCGAGTGAGTGAGGGTTACGGTGAGGGAGTGAGGGTTACGGTGAGGGTCGAGGAAGAGGGAAAGGTTCATGAACAGGACGATGGAGAGCAAGACAGAGGGATGATGAGAGGATGAAGTGTATGGCCACGGTGAGAGGGAGTGTGACGAACAGTGATAATGGAAATACAGAGGAAGCTGAGCCGGAACAGTGGAGGAAAGAATAGAGGAAAATATACTTTGTTTTTTTGTTTCTTTTGAGTGTTCCGTTTTTTTATTTCTAATTGGCCTCCGAGTGTTCCGTTCCCTCTTTTCAAAAATGGTCTCCCTTATTAGCAATTATATCAACATATATATACTAAAGAATTAGGTTAAAATTATTTTTCAAAAATGCCAAAAATGCCCTTAATATAAAATGGGCCACAAAAATGGGTCAAGTAAAAAATTAATAAGCCCACAGTATTTTTGTTGGACTTTTTGAGATAAAAATTTACACTTAAAATTGTTTAAAATGGTAAAAGTTCGGACAATAAATTATCCGAAAAAAATAACTGAGTACATTAAAATAAATTACGGGTCTTATAAATTAAAGAAAAATTATTGAAAAGGTTAAAATTAAAATAAAATGATAATAAAGAATACCCGATTTTAAAATACTTACAGTTAAATACGAGTCTTCAAAATCGAAAAATTAGAGAACACATTTTCATGATCTACGACACGTAGATTCATAAAGATGAGTAAAAATGAAAACTTGAAATATTTTCTCCGCTAATTTTACGATGTCGAATTGCTTTAAATTGTTTATAAAATCGAAATATCGATATCACCGACATATAAATAATTTAAAAATCAATGCAATAATCAGAGAGAGAGGTAAAAATGCATGAAGTAACATAACAGGTATTTTACAATTATAAAACGATGCAAATATCGATTTAAACCGATTTTTGGTCAATTTAAATACGACGTAATGATGCACATGCAATGAGTGAATGACTGTTTTATTTTATTTTATTTTAAATATAATGCAAGTAGAAAAATAGCAGGGTAAAATTTGGGGTGCAACACTCCTCACTGTATTTTTTCGGATCTTACCAAGGGGTCGATTGGGTTTGCTAAAGAAAAAGACGCGATGCCATTTATCTGAGAACTAAACAAAACTTAAATTCTTAAATAATATTTTTGTACTACAAACTAAACAGTATTTGTAACAATATTAACATTGCCAAGGTTAATTTAGCAAAATCAATTTGTCCTAATTTGTTTGTCTTTACATCTTCAAAGAAGTTTTCATTTTTTTTCCTTTCATTTATACCTTTATCTCTTTTTATTATACAATTTAATTAATACTAAATAAATAAATAATAAAATGTTTATTTAAAAGAAGAAATAAATTGCATAATTGTACTTTATACACAGTATTTTTTATCTTATAGAATCTACAGCACACTGGACCATAAAGTGTGAAACTTGAACAAATTGAGATTGGAGAAAGACAATCAATAGTAAAAAAAAAGATATTGGTGAAAAAGAGAGGCTGGAGTTTCTGTTCCACACATATTGGAAATATTTTTTCTTTAAATATTCCCTACTAAGTGTTCACTCACATGCTTCATATAACTTCTAAAAACACAAGACTAATAAGCAACAAGAATTAACTAATGTTGACAAAGTCTTTCTTTGCTGTGATGCATCTGTTAGTTGCAGCTGTATTGATACCAGTAGTGTCTTTTGCCAATGCTTTCACCAGAAATGACTTTCCTCCTAACTTCTTGTTTGGTGCTGGAACTTCAGCGTATCAGGTTTCAACTCAATTACATATATTTTCCTTCTAAAGCTAATTTTGTATTCATTTCTTGTATTTTGGATGATGTGAAAGGTTGAAGGTGCAGCAAATATAGATGGCCGGAAGCCCAGCATATGGGATACCTTTGCACATGCTGGAAATGGTGCTCTTTCTCTTTTATTTTCTATTATATTACACTTAATCATGTTATGAAGTCATAGACATTGAAACTCTTCATTTCGATTAAATTTACAGCAGGACTATTCGAGGGAAATGGTGACACTGCATGCGATCAATATCACAAGTATAAGGTCGGTAGATATGAAATACAGCAAGCAGATCTCTCATGTTTGACATATCAAAAGACTGGTTAACACATGATTTCATTTCTTGCAGGGTGATGTCAAACTCATGGGGAAAGTGGGCTTAGATGCCTATAGATTTTCTATATCATGGTCAAGACTTATTCCAGGTATGCTAGATTGTTGCATCATATAATCAAGACTAATTTCTACAATAATGTCAAGAGCTGATTGTGTACTTTGCTTGAATCTATAAATTTGTAGCTTCTTGTATCAACTGTTTGTTATTCTTATACCAGATGGGAAAGGGCCTATAAATCCTAAGGGACTGCAGTATTACAACAACCTTATCAACGAATTAACAAGCCAAGGTTCTTTTGCAAACTGGATTTACATCTCAATTCCAGATTGCAGAGAATATCACAGAACTTTGTTCAAATTCTGATCCGATAGCTGCTATAACTACTATTTGACAACACTCAAATCAATTAATTTCCACCTTCATTTGTAGGAATCCAACCACATGTTACATTGCATCATTTGGATCTACCACAAGCACTTGAAGATGAATACGGAGGATGGGTTAGTCGAAGAATTATGTATTGTTCCCAAACTATATTCAACACAAAATGAGAAAAGCAATCTTTCTATAATTAGTGTTCGCCGTTCGCATATTTATTTTATGCTTTTGTGCAGAAAAGACTTCACAACATATGCAGATGTATGTTTCAAAGAGTTTGGAGATAGAGTTAAATATTGGACCACAGTGAATGAGGCGAATGGGGGTGCGTCAGCAGGCTATAGTTATGGATTTTTACCGCCTCAAAGGTGTACTCTTCCTTCTATATATAATTGCTCCAAAGGCAATTCTTCAACTGAGCCATATTTGGCAGCGCATCATATGTTGTTAGCACATGCATCAGCTGCGAGACTGTATAGGAAAAAGTATCAGGTAAACCAATATATCATACATACACCATTTTGCTTTGTCAATTGTGTAAGTGTATATTTGAGAAACTTAAAAATCACGGTGGAAAATCATGGTGAAGCAGAAGCTACACATACCAGCTTCTCAAAATCACAGTGCAGCAGCGGTGGACCTGCGCATTTCTAAACATAGGATAATGCTTATCATACTTAGATCATGATTATTCTTGATATAATGTAAGATATGATATCATTTCACGCTATGATAATCAAAGTATCTTTTATTTAATAATAAAACATGTGGTACTTGCAGGTCAAGCAAGAAGGTTTTATTGGGCTTAATCTCCTTATTTATGGTGTTATTCCACAAACAAATACTAGTGAAGACATAACTGCCACTCAGAGAGCTCAAGACTTCTATATTGGGTGGTAAGCAACAAAATGCATGTGATATCTATATCTACTTCTGAAATCACACATATGATTGGTTCTAATTTGTTTAGTATATAAAAATTAAAAAACTCTTTCCATAAACATTCCATGCTAAGTTTATTTTATCGATTTAATACGAATAACTATTTCTTTATACAATAATGAGTTACAAGACCAAATTTCTTTTCTCTTGATTTTTGTGACAGGTTTATGAATCCCTTAACATTTGGAGAATATCCTAGCACCATGAAAAAGAATGTTGGCTCAAGACTTCCTTTGTTCACAAGTAGGGAATCAAATTTGGTTAAGGGCTCAATAGACTTTCTTGGAGTCAACTTTTACAGCACATATTATATTAAGGACAACCCTGACAGTCTGCAGAAAAAGAATAGAGATTACAAGGCAGATATGGCCGTGGAGTTTAAGTGTATGATTATTTCTATGTTATTTATTGCACCGATTTTGATTGCATAACCAACTCTATATTGAGATCAAACAAGTAACATACACATGAAACTTCCTTTAGATGAAAACATGTTATATCTCATACACACATCATTGTTAGTTTGCAACAACCAAGCTTCAAGATGTTTTATTAAACCAAACAAACCCTTATATTTCTTTTCATTGTGATATATCTTAGAAACTCGGATAAGTTAAATCAGTGTTTGATATTCTCTTTCTTCCAACTTTCTGAGGATCTTTAATCTATTAATGTTTTCATACATTATTGTAGCCTACTCTGGAAATGGTACATATACATATGAGGTAAAACTAGAATATGAACTTTGTGGTTACTTTTATTTTTTAAGCATTAAAGCTTCAATCTATTCCACTCACTAGTTGATTTGTTTGTTTAGTTTCCAGTGACACCCTGGATTTTGCAAGGGATGCTTCATTGGATGAGGAATGATTTTGGAAATGTTCCCATTTACATTCACGAAAACGGTACAAATTGGGTTTCTTGACATTTAAGTTTAGCCTTTGAAAAATACGGCACAACCAAAGTCTATTTCTACTTGTACTTATATCAATAACACCAAAATTTTGGTGGTTTATGATGAATATTTGAACTTCTCAGGTCAACAAACACGTAGGAATTCATCATTAGATGACTGGTCAAGAGTGAAGTGTATGCATGAATACATCGGGGGTGTGCTTGATATGTTGAGGTATATTTCACTTTCTACCATGTCTTTATTGATAATTTTTTCTTGAATTCTAATGGAGTGGTTTTTATGGTCACATTGATAGGAGTGGACTGAATATTAGAGGTTATTTTGTATGGTCCTTTTTAGACGTATTCGAATTACTGAATGGATTTGAAGGAAGTTTTGGCCTATATTACGTGCATTTTGAAGATCCAACCTTGAGGAGAGAACCAAAACTTTCTGCGGCGTGGTATTCAAATTTTCTAAACAATAGATCTATAGACTCATCTGTACTCGCCATGAAAACTGAGGAGAATTCATCGTACTCGCCAACACTCACTTAATACATATTGCCACTTAAAGAAATTAGTTCTGTTTCAAATACATGTGTATATAAAGATATGTTGGTGTATTATATGTCTGATAAGACTTTTATATAAAGATATAAAGATATGTCTGATAGAAATATATTCACTCTTCAATATTGCCAAGTCTGCATTACATTTGGTCTTCTAATGTTACATGGCCTAGCAGGCTCTCAAAATAATTTTCCTAATATAGCTAATGTATGTATATATTGAGCTCACTTTATGAAGCTCATATGCTAGCATTCTTCTATTAGAGAATCATAACATATAAGCACTAATGTAAAAGGTAAAAGACAGAAAAGATAAACATGATAACATATTTGATTAAGGCCTGGTCGTCACGTACTCACGTCCAACTAACCGTTCCTTTTGAGTGCGTCCAACAAATCATCCTTCCTGAGCTCATCAACAAATTGGTAAAAGGGAATAAGATGTTACAAAAATTAATTTAAACCAAATGGATTGAGGCTAGAATCGTGTACGAAACACTTTCTTTATAGTATTTTAAGCACTCCTGATTTGTTTTGGAGTTTTGATGCAGGAATACCCATGATAATTCAGTCTTTTCGAGTCTGCGCAAGACCGACGAAAATTTGAATGTGGCGAAGAGTGACTAGAATTTTAGTGAAGATGATGTATGTTTTGTTACTAAATTTCTGAATCCGGAATGAATTACTTATAAGCTACATTTGTATTGTTTCACAAGGTAACGACCCTTGGTGAAACAATTCCTTTTATCAAAGGTTACATTGTTTGGCCTATAGTAACATTTTCTAAGAGTTAAATATTTTCATTCTGCAACACTTCATGAAGTATTGCCACTTTCAAATTCAAATAACAACTTCAGTAGTATAATTTTCTTGTCATTTTAGAACATACCATAATTATTAATTATTGTTAACAATTTATAACATAAGATAGCTGCATTCATCAAGTGATCATAAAATGTGCCATTATGTGGATTCTTCGTTCGAGTTATCTAATGTTTTTTGTTCCTTAGTACGTGACATGTGCATGAAACACTGTCGGTGCTTGCGTTCTTTTCTAATTGTTTGTGTGCAGAAATGGGATTGAAACAAGTGGGAGAGAAACTTTTGCTTCTATGAGATGTTTAAGTTTTGGAGTGTTGGTTCGGTGTGCTGTTGATTGCAAGGGTGCAAGCATTGTTAAAGCTGTGTTGTTTTCCAAACTCGAAAAGAATGCAGATTTGAGATTCTTGTCTACTGGTAAAGTTGAGATGTATTTGAGGGAGAACGACCAGGTATTATTGAGAGTAATGTGACGGCTAGTGATATGCTAGTGATGTGTAATTCCTAATGTTTTCCTGAAGATATCCGCGACTTGTCTCCATAGCATGCATCTAAGTTTGACGAAGGAGGAGATTTGTTTGTCATATTAAACAAGTCGACGAGTCTGTGAAAGATGGTGCACAAGTGTTTATGATGTTGGCTTCTTTGAAGGAAGAGGGAAATGTAGTGATTAGTGATCTACCTATCGTGTGCGATTTTCCAAGATGTATTTCCAGACGACATCAGTGACTTACCTCTGGAGCGAAATGTCGAGTTTTCTATAGACTTGCTTCCCGATACTACTCAAGTGTCTATGACTCCTTATAGGATGCCAACGTCAAAATTGGTTGAGTTGAAGGAGCAACTAGAATAATTGTTGGAGAAGAAATTTATTTGATCAAGTGTTTCTCCATGGGGTGCATCAATGTTGTTGGTTAAGAAGAAGGGTGACACTATGAGGTTGTGTGTGGACTACATGCAATTTAATAAGGTGACTATCACAAATAAATATCCACTTCCGATGATTGATGATCTGATGGATTAGTTAGTATGTGCTTATATGTGTAGCAAGATTAACTTGAGGTCTGGTTACCATCAGATTCACATTAAGCCAGATGATATTCCGGAGACGATATTCAGGACGAGATATGATCACTATGAGTGCATTGCGATGCGTATCTAATGCACCAAACACGTTCATAGAGTATACGAATAAGATTTTTCATCTTTATTTGGATAAGGTTGTCGTGGTTTTCATCGATGGCATTTTGATATATTCTAAGTCAGATTAAGAACACGCTGAACATCTAAAGATTGTGTTGCAGGTGTTGCGAGAGAAGAAGCTTTATGCCAAGTTGTCCAAGTGTGACTTTGTTAAAGAAAGTGAGTTTTCTTGACCATGTAAGTTTGAGTGTTAAAATTATTGTAGAACCTTCTAAAGTTGATGTTGTGTTGCGATGGACTCTGAAGTTTGCTACACAGATTTGAAATTTTCTTGGTTTAGCAGGTTATTATCGCAGGTTAATTGAAGGCTTCTCAAAGTTGGCATTACCTTTGACTCAGTTGACTCGAAAGGGTCAAGCTTATGTGTGAGATGTTGTATGTCTTGGTGTTGTACTGATGCAGAACATCTAGGTTGTTGCTTATGTTTCTAGACAACTAAAAATTCATGAAAGGAATTATCCTACGCATGACTTAGAGTTGGTAGTTGTGGTATTTGTTTTGAAGATTTGGAGGCATTATAATTTTGGCTACAAGTTTGAGATGTTCAACAATCCCAAGAGTTTAAAGTATCTTTTCGACCAGAAGGAGTTGAATATGAGGCAAAAGAGATGGCTCGAACTTTTGAAAGATTATGATTTTAATTCGAGTTGCCATTCGGAAAAAGCTAATGTGGTGGCTGATGCATTGAGTAAGAAGTCCTTACATATGTCAATGTTTATGGTTAGAGAATTGGAATTGATTGAACAATTCAACATATGAGTTTAGTGTGTGAAGTGACTCCTAGCAGTGTGATGTAGTGGATGTTGAGGATGACCAATGGTATTATTGAAGAGATTAGAGAAGGTCGAAAATATGATTTAGGCTTGGTTGATCGGTTGCTTCTAGTTAACCAAGGTAGTAGGGGTGATTTACGAGTTGATGAGAATGAGGTGATGAGATTTAGAGATAGAGTGTGTGTTCCAGATGTTTAGAAACTTAAGAAGATTATTCTTGAGGAACGACATTGAAGTGGTCTAAGTATTCATCCCTGTGCAACTAAAATGTATCTGGATTTAAAGAATTTTGTTAACTCGCGTCGTGATATTATCCACTACTTCATATTTCATATATTATATAGATTATTTTAGTGGTCTGGTATGAAGAAGGAAATTGTTAAGTTTTTTATGCTTATTTGACTTGTCAGAAGTCAAAGATTAAACACCAAAAGTTTTTGAGTCTGATGCAACCGTTGAATATTTCGGAGTGGAAATGAGACAACATTTCCATGGATTTTGTGTCATGTTTGCCGAAGACTGCTAAGGGCAATGATTTGATTTGGGTGGTTGTGGATAAGTTGATTAAAGCGACTCATTTCTTACCGATGAAGATCAATCATTCCATGTAAACGTTAGTTAAGATGTATATCGAAGAGATTGTGAGACTACATGGAATACCATCGAGTATTGTGTCAGATAGAGATCTGAGGCTTATATCAAGGTTCTAAGAAAGTTTGTAGAAGGCTTTGGGTACTAAGTTGAGGTTGAGTTCTGCTTATCATCTGCAGAAGGACGATTAGACAAAGAAAACCATCCAATCTTTGGAGAATTTGGTGAGGGCTTGCGTGTTAGAACAAGAAGGGGTTGGGGATATCCACTTGTCATTGATTGAGTTTACTTACAATAACAATATTCATGCTAGTATTTGAATGTCATCATACGAGACATTGTATGGTAGGAGGTGTAAGACTTCATTATGTTGGTATGAGTTAGGCGATAGTGTTGCACTCAGACCTGAATTGTCTAAGAGACGAACAAAAAGATCAAGATGATTCAAGAGAAGATGAAAGCTTCACAGAGTTATCAGAAAAGCTATTATGATAATAGGATAAAACACTTGAGTACCAAGAGGGAGATCATGTGTTCTTGAGAGTTACTTTGACATCTAGTATTGATAGGGATTTGAAGTCACGTAACCTCACACTGTGTTTTGTTGTCCCCTACTAGATTATGCAAAGGGTGAGCGAGGTGGCCTATCAAATTGCTTTACCGTCTTCGCTTGCTAATCTTCATGAAGTGTTTCATGTGTCTCACTTGAGGAGATACATTTTGAATCCTTCTCATGTGATTCAAGTGGATGATGTACAAGGGAGAGATAACCTAATAGTTTAAGCATACCCCATACAGATAGATGATCGGGAGGTGAAGCAGTTGTAGAGTAAAGAGATTTCTTTGGTAAAGGTAGTGTGGGAGAGGACCAGCTGGCGGGAGTATGACTTAGAAGAGTGAGGATTAGATGAGAACATGACTCTGCTTTTCTCAGTTAATTTTCGGGGACGAAAATTCTCTAATTTACAAGAGTTGTAACACCCCCAATTTAAAAATTATGTAGGTTATGAATTTATTTATGAATATTTTGTGATTTATTGGTTTTATAAAGCATATCGGTGAGGGTGTAAGTTCTTGAGATAGAAAATAATCTAGATTAATTAATAATAGTTTTATGTTGTTAGTAATTATAATAAGGAAAATAAAATAAAATAAATTAGAGTGTATAGAGATTTTAAGGGCATTTAGGTAGTTGCATGAGGTTAAGTAGAGGGTAAATGAGGGAACCATAATAGAGGAAATATTCACAATAGAAAAAAAAAGAAGATAAGAGGGTTCATTCTGCATTATACATGAAAGTTGGGGGAAAAGAGGCTCAAGCACAGAGGAATCAAGGGAACATTCATCCATAGAGATAAAAGAAGCAATCCCTAGAGAAAATCTAAGCTAAGGATGAGTAATGGTTCTCAATTATGAATGATACGAGATAATGGTATATGTAGGGTTTTAAGTCCCTCAATCTTGATTGTTGTATGATTTTATGTTATGATGTAAAATCTTCGATGATGTACTGTTGTAAATTGAGTTGTTAATTTATGTGCTTCATGAACCATTATTAGATTTGACATGAATGGATGAATTGGTGATTAAAGATGATGAATTTGGAGTTGTAGTTATGATATATTGTTAGTCTATGATCCCAAGACATGATTAATGGTTTTATGATGTTAGAAAAGTAGAAAATTGATTTATTGTGATATGTATTTGTGGGATAAGTCGATGGTATGTAAACTGGTGTTTAAATGATTAAAAATAGAGTTTTCATGTTAAAACAATAATATGTGTCGATCTGAACAAGATATGTGTCGACACATGCACCCACAATTTTCCTTTAGAAAAGTAATTTTTGGAAAATTTTAACGCATGTGTTGACACATGAAGTTGTATGAGCCGACAAATTGAAAAAAATGCTACATGATTTAAAAGAGACTAAATGTTCTGACACATGAGTCTGTATGTGTCACATGCACCTAGAATTTGTCCAGAAATGCTATTTTTTAACTCAGTTTCAATCATAAATTTTTAACCGTGTATCTAAATGATGAGTCGTTTGAAGTGTTAGAAATCTAACAAAAAGGTCTATAACATGATAGAGATAGATAATTTTTTTTAGCATTATTCCTATTCCCACTATGCATGTGAAGTTGATTGTTCATATGTTGTTTTTAACTATGACATGCTTTGACATTTTACCTCATAATTTTGGAAAAATACTCATTTTGGTCCCTTAGCTACACCCTTGGGTTCATCTTGGTCCATTAACTTTTTTTCGTGCCATTTTGGTCCCTTAACTTTCAAAACGTTTCATTTTAGTCATTTTGTCTAATTAGCGACGGATTTAGCGACAAATTTTAAAGTTTTTTCGTCGCTAATTAGACAAAAAAGACTAAAATGAAACTTTTTGAAAGTTAAGGTACCAAAATGATACGGAAAAAAATTAAGGGATCAATATAAACCCAAGGGTATAGTTAAAGGACCAAAATGAGTATTTTGCTCATAATTTTTTATCCGTAAATCCAAATGACATCCTGTTTGAAGCGTTAGAAAGATAACGATCAGAGATATAACATAGTAGTAATGGGTAAATTGTTTAAATATTATTTCTAGGTCTACTGTGTTGGTGAATTTGTTGGCCTATATGTTCGGTTAATGAATCATTGCATTGTTGTAATAATGTTATGTGATACTGATGTTGTCATGTTGATACTATAATGTTGTTGAGATGTTGAGTTGCTACAGTTGATGTTTTTGTTGGTTTTAGTAATATTAATCATTATTGTTATGGTGTTGGTGCTGATAATGTTGTTATATTGATGTTGCTATGATGGTGTTATTGAGATGAATTGTGTTATCGCTGTTGTGATGATGTTGGCATACATGATCAAGAGTGGACCAATGTGTATGCGTTGTTCATGATGATGTTGTTGCACGTTATAAATCATGCATCCATGATGTCAGAAATTCAGTTCAATTTATGATGTGGCCTCATTTCATATGGTGGTTGTTCAACTGCGAGTAGCTAATTCTTTTGGTCGGGAAATTAGTGAAGCATTACCTATGACGGTTGTAACAATGTTGTTATGCTCCAATTTAATAAAAAATGAGATCCTATGGTGGTGGTTTAGGAAGCGAAATGAACCCGTGTGTTCATAATTTAGTACCACGTGCATTTGAGTTAGGTGAATAACATTTATATGGAATTGCATAACTTTGTTTGTGATATGTTGTGTGTTGACTTATTGTTGTACATGATGTTGATGATGTTTGGATATGAGTTATGATATGTTAATGTTGTTGATTGGTTGTATATTAATGTTGTAATCTTTCTTTTCTTATATATTTTATAATTGTTTATGATTACTCACTCCTGTTGTTTGAATGTTTCCTCTATGCGGGTAACATGCATATACTCTAGAGTAAATTCCGTAGACGTAAGTGGATGCTAGCCATTGGAGTTTACTTACACTTTATCGTTTTATGTAGAGGAATTCGGCTCCGATTCATGTAACATCGGGTTGGGGTTGACGCTTGGCTTTCCTAAATTATTATGTTGTTTATTTTAGAAGCAAACTCTAATGAAAATGTTGAGATATTTTAAGATGTTTTGAGTTGAGTGTTGACAACACTTTTGTCAATGTTATCGAATTTTCGAGTTTAAAAAACAAAGTATGTTGTTGTTTTGCATTTAAATTTCTTCATGATGAATCTGCTGCAGTGTCTTCATATGAGTATTTGATGTCGTACAAACATCATGAATGTGTACATTTAAAAATTTAAATACTTTTTAGTTACCCGTGTTACGGAACAGAATATGTATGTTGTTTTTATGAAGTGTGACACCCAGATGTTGTGTAATTGTAATTTATTAATTTTTTAAGTAAGTGGATTTAGAAGGGTGTTACATTAGTACTAGCCTATGATTTTCAATCTATTGAGTACCAATTGTGTTTACATGCATTACTAACCCATATTGAATGATTGCATGTTGATTTTTTATGGAGCTATGGGTCTAGATTTCTCATGTGTTTGTAGCTACCTTATGACCTCTAAATTACAAACTCGTGTGAGTAACTACATCATGATTTTGTCTATGCTACTAAGCTCTGTTATTTCTAATGTTTGCTTTGATGAGATACTCTTCTTCTGTTGCTTTTTGTTTGTGAGAGTTGTGTGTTATGTGTTTATATGCAAAAGAACACATGTGGGAACAAATGTCCCAGCATATGTAAATCATCTATCTATTGTTTGCATGGCAAGGCTAGGGGCGGTAGCCCGCGTTTTTCAATAACTTAGAGTGCAATCTTCTACTGTTGTGCAACAAATATTATTGTATTGTAGAAATTAGATTTGTTTGGTTATTTAAGTAAGTTAAATTTAAATCAATGTGATTTAAATTTAAATTCAAATAAAATCAAATCTTATCTTATGGAGTTGATTTAGAGCAACTAATCTCAACAAGATTCAACTGAGATTCTAGACGAAAATAACTTAGAGATCCAAGGAGAAAAATCCACGAAGACATTGCTATATAAGGAGACTTAATTCTCATGTTTAAGCCAAGATTTTTGTGCGCAAGAACTAGGTTCTTTGTGTTAGGGTTTGACTCTTTGTTACTTGTATTCAATGCTAATGCCATAACCGAATTAGTGTTGAATCTTTATTTTACACCACTGTGTTTCGGTAACTTGACATAGTTTGTTTGTCTTAGTTGAGTTGTAAATTCAACAATCAATAGATTTGGATTGAGGTTGATCACTTGTTTTTACTCATTGAAGAAAGTGAGAGGGGTTCTCATATTTAAGGGGAGAACTAAATAGAAAGTCATTAGGATTATTTAGGGAGAGACATAGAACTTCATAGGGTTTGGGGTTCTTATAAGATTAATTATTCTAATTCAAAGTAGGGAATTTCCTTTCTTAAGTGGAGTGTCCTGCAGACATAGGTTTGGTTTCACCAAACTGGATTACTAATCTCTTGTGTTATTTTTACAGCTTTATGCATTGTTTTCTTATGGTCGTTAAACTGTTTTTGAAACTGGTGCAAGAAGTTGGACAAATTGTCTCAATATCTGGTCAAACATTTATCCCATGAGGAACAAAGTTTCAAATGTTGAAAAACTTTCACATATGCCCAACTCACAAGACGAAGTCGCGACGAAGCCGCTATCAAATGCTTATGAATTTCCACCTCAAATGCATTGAAAAGAAGTTGAAGATCCAAGTTCGATAAGGTGTTTTTAAAAAGGAATGGCACAATCTCCATATCCACTACATATTCTATCATTTTCACTAGGTGTCAAGACACCCCAATCCAAAATGGACCCACATCAAGAAAGACTCCACCAAGATTACCCTATTTGAAAGAAAAAAACAATAATAGTCGAAGAATAAGTAGAGTCCTCCCATGAAGATGAGCATTCTTTGGTAGTTTCTTACTCATGATATGCTAATTTTTCCAGATACTAGAAAGTAAAATATCAAGAGGAAGGAAGTTAACAACAAATTGAGAAAGCCAACTCAAAAAAAGTGAAACCGACTCTTCAAGAATCATATGCTAACATATAAAAGAAAATAGAAATAGAAAATAGACTCATATCAAACGCTTCCAGCCACTCACACACAACATTCAAGTGTTCTAGCTTCCAGGGTCATAATGAGGATACCTCAGAAATTACGTTTAGATACAAGACATTAAAGTCGTGCATCCTCAAGAAGTTAAATCATTTACTTTTTCTATTCTAGGATATATGAAAGATTGATCGATCATCGAGGATAATGTGACAAAGCCACGCCTCATTACATAGAAACAAGAGTTTGGCGGGAATGTGTTTAGAACCGACTATATTGATCTTCAACTGAACACTCTAAAGAAGCTATGATCCCTCCATAATCTTTTCAGCACATGAGAACTACCATGCAAATGAATATAAAGTATTCAGTTTTCATGCATCTAACAGCTCTTCGCAAACCACTCTTAAAAATAGTAAGTTTCTTATTTCCTCCCTATTATATATAGACGAAGTGTGCAAAATCAGATACTCAGTTTTAAATTCAATTTCAATTCACTCTTCTCATTCAGATACTAATTTGAGTGTTGAAGTTCTAATCATGCAGACCAGTTCCCTCTCCGCTACACCAAAACCTCAAATCTACCATTATTTCTGATCTTGACCTCTTTTCTAATTCCAGCACATAACAAAACTCATTAAACACAATCTTTTATGTTTTTTTTATAAACTACTTTGTGTTCCAATAAAATTACTAGGAGTACTCAAACCCGAATACAAAAAGATCGAACAAAAGTAATAGTATCAACATAAACTCAAAGGAAATTCATGGGATATTTACACCACTCATAAATTCAATCTCTTTTATGTTGATTTTTATTTTTATTTAAATAAAATTATTTCAACATTATAATGACAACGTTCAATATAACACATACTTTGATATTGAAGGACAAGTAAGGAGTATAGAATGTTATATTAAGGCATAATTGTGATTTAAGTTAAACATAATTGTGATTTTTAAAAATCCCAAAATTCAATTTCCTCAGTACCTCAAAAACTCTTCTTTGAATAATGGTTTGTTTAAAGTTTTTCTTCTATAATGGCAGTTCCCATCAATTAACTTCAACTAACTGAAGCTGCTTGTTTTTATACCTTTACCTCTTTTTTATAAAATACCTTTTTTATTGTAACAAATAATAAAATGTTTATTTAAAAGAAGAAATAAATGCATAGGTACTTTATACACAGTTTGTTTTTTATTTCTTATAAAATCTACAACACTAGGGACCATAACTTGAACAAAATGAGATAGGAGAAAAAGAGAGGCTGAAGTTTCTGGTCCACTTGCTTGGTGCTTCATATTTTTTCTTTAAAGATTACCTACCATGTGTTCACTCACATGCTTCATATAACTTCTAAAAACACAAGACTAATGTTGATAAAATCTTCTCCTTTTCTGTGATGCATCTGTTAGTTGCAGCTGTATTGATATCAATAGTTTCTTTTGCTAATTCATTCACCAGAAATGACTTCCCTCCTAACTTCTTGTTTGGTGCTGGAACTTCAGCTTATCAGGTTTCAACTCAATTCACTCTTTATACTCTACTTATATTTTCATTCTAAAGCTAAAATTTGTATTTCCATGATGTGAAAGGTTGAAGGTGCAGCAAATGTAGATGGAAGGAAACCAAGCATATGGGATACCTATGCACATGCTGGCAATGGTGCTCTTTCTCATTTATTTTCTATTACATTACACTTAATCATGTTATCAAGTCATAGACATTGAAACTCTTCATTTCGATTAAATTTACAGCAGGACAATTCGAGGGAAATGGTGACACTGCATGCGATCAATATCACAAATATAAGGTCAGTAGATATGAAATACAGCAAGCAGATCTCTCATGTTTGACATATCAAACGACTGGTTTACATATGCTTTCATTTCTTGCAGGATGATGTCAAACTCATGGTGAAAATGGGCTTAGATGCCTATAGATTTTCTATATCATGGTCAAGACTTATTCCAGGTATGATAGATTGTTGCATCATATAATCTAGACTAATTTCTTATAAAATGTAAAGAGTTGATTGTGTACTTTGCTTGAATCTATAAATTTGTAGCTTCTTGTATCAACTGTTTGTTATTCTTATACCAGATGGGAAAGGGCCTATAAATCCAAAGGGACTGCAGTATTACAACAACCTTATCAACGAAATAACAAGCCAAGGTTCTTTTGCAAACTGGATTTACATCTCAATTCCAGATTGCAGAGAATATCACAGAACTTTGTTCAAATTCTGATCCGATAGCTGCTATAACTACTATTTGACAACACTCAAATCAATTAATTTCCACCTTCATTTGTAGGAATCCAACCACATGTTACATTGCATCATTGGGATCTACCACAAGCACTTGAAGATGAATACGGAGGATGGGTCAGTCGAAGAATTATGTATGGTTCCCAAACTATATTCAACACAAAACAAGAAAATAGACCTTTCGATAATTAGTATTTGTATATTTATTGTATGCTATCTTGCAGAAAAGACTTTACAGCATATGCAGATGTATGCTTCAAAGAGTTTGGAGATAGAGTTAAATATTGGAGCACAGTGAATGAGGCGAATGGGGGTGCAATAGCAGGCTATAGTTCTGGATATTTACCACCTCAAAGGTGTACTCCTCCCTCTATATATAATTGCTCCAAAGGCAATTCTTCAACTGAACCATATTTGGCAGCGCATCATATGTTGTTAGCACACGCATCAGCTGCAAGACTGTATAGGAAAAAGTATCAGGTAAATCAATATATCATACATACATCATTTTGCTTTGTCAATCATCTAAGTGTGTGTTTGGGAAACTTAAAAATCACGGCGAAAAAGGCCTTAAACGTGTTGTAACAGTGTCCCGCCATGTTACCGGATATAGGCTAAGCTTTTCACATTTAGATCATCATTATTCCTGATATTATGTAAGATGATAGTTATGATATCATTTTTCATTTTGATAATCAAAGTATCTTTTGTTTAAAAATGCAACCTATGATACTTATAGGTCAAGCAACAAGGATATATTGGGCTTAATTTAATTGTTATTGGTTTGATTCCACAAACAAATACTAGTGAAGACATAATTGCCACTCAGAGAGCTCAAGACTTCTATGTTGGATGGTAAGCAACAAAATGCATGTGATATCTATCTCTTCTTCTAAAATCACACATATGATTGATTCTAATTTGTTTAGAATATAATGAATTACAAGACTTGATTATTTTCTATGCATTTTTGTGACAGGTTTATGAATCCCTTAATATTCGGAGAATATCCTAGCACCGTGAAAAAGAATGTTGGCTCAAGACTTCCTTTCTTCACAAGTAGGGAATCAAATTTGGTGAAGGGATCGATAGACTTTCTTGGAGTCAACTTTTACAACACATTTTATATTAAGGACAACCCTGACAGTCTGCAAAAAAAGAATAGAGACTTCATGGCAGATATGGCCGTGGAGTTTAAGCGTATGATTATTTCTATGTTATTTTTTTGCACCGATTTTGATTGCACAACCAACTCTATATTGAGATCAAACAAGTAACACACATGCAACTTCCTTTAGATGAAAACATGTTATATCTCATACACACATCATTGTTATATATAGTCTACAAAAGACAAACTTCAAGATGCATGTTTTATAAAACCAAACAAACCCTTACATTTTCTTTGTGATACATCTTAGAAACTCTGATAACCTAAATCAGGATTTGATATGCTCTTTCTTCCAACTTTATGAGGATCTTTATTCTGTTAATGTTATTGTAGCCTACTCTGGAAATGGTGGAAATGGTACATATACCTATGAGGTAAAATTAGAATATGAAAATTGTGGTCACTTTTATTTTTTGAGCATTAAAAGTTTCAATCCATTCCACTTGATTTGTTTGTTTAGTTTCCGGTGACACCTTGGATTTTGCAAGGGATGCTTCAACTAATGAAGAATGATTTTGGCAACTTTCCCATTTACCTTCACGAAATCGGTACAAATTAGGTTTCTTGACATTTAAGTTTTAGATACAAATTAAGTTTAGACTTTGAAAAATCCGGCACAACCAAAGTCTATTTCTACTTGTACTTACATCAATAACATCAAAACCTTGATGGTTTATGGTGAATATTTGAATTTCTTAGGTCAACAAACACGTAGGAATTCATCATTAGATGACTGGTCAAGAGTGAATTATATGCATGAATACATCGGGGGCGTGCTTGATATGTTGAGGTACCTCTATTTTCACTTTCTACTATGTCCTTATTGAATTTTTTTCCTTGAATTCTAATGGAGTGGTTTTTATGGTCACATTGATAGGAGTGGACTGAACATTAGAGGTTACTTTGTATGGGCCTTTCTAGATGTATTTGAATTACTGAATGGATTTGAAGGAAGTTTTGGCCTATATTACGTGCATTTCGAAGATCCATCCTTGAGGAGACAACCTAAACTTTCTGCCGCATGGTACTCAAATTTTCTAAGCAATAAATCTATGGACTCAAAGATCGCCATGAACACTGAGGAGAACTCATCTGTACTCGCCAACACTCCCTTAGTTCATATTTCCACTTAAGTATATAGCCACCTCTCTCTTTCTCCTTGGTAATATATGCAGTCTTAGATATTGCTAAGTCTGCATCACTTTTGGTCTTCTAATGTTATATGGCTTAGAGCACTAACAGGCTCTCAAAATAAATGTTGAGTAGTTCTGATATTACTAATGTATACATTTAGTACACTGAATGAAGCTCAAATGCCAGCAACATATATAGTAAATTATAAAAGCATTAATTGTTAACACGTCACTATAGGAAGATCGGTTCAACTTCTAGTGATCTCTTTTTCACCCTTTTGAAATTTGCACTGCTTCGAATGAAGCTGTTATTCATGGGCTTGTTTCCCTTCGTCGTGCTCAAAACCGAGTATATATGATCTACATTGATAGTTGGAAGTTTCTGGCTAAGCCTATTTATTCTCTTGCTCATGAGGAATTTTATGCTGTTTCATTTACTCATATCGGGAAAACGGTTTGTACTGATCGAAGATGGAGATTGTGTAACTCTTTTTTACAGGTGATATGCTTTTAAAAAGGACATCAACTTTTGATGATGATAACTTCTATGATAAGCCAAACATGAATTATTAAGCGGATAAAAATACAAACCTTATCATTAGAGTTTGATGGACTTAACTATCTAATGATTGCAATCAAATGGAATCCAACTTATAGCCTTATCTTGAGAGTTGAAAGTTTGGCGAGAGTATGTGTGAGAGTTGAAAGTGATTTTGGAAAGAGATTTATTTAGGTTAAACACTTTCTATTTAGGAATTTATTTGGGCTCACACACACTCTCTCGTTCTCTCTCACCAAGGGAATCTTTTGCATACACCTTGACTAATAAGAGTCCATTTAGGGATTTAATTGGATTATAAGCTAAACCAATGAAAAGCTTTGGTTTGAGAATTGTGTGATTAAACTCTAGTTTAGGTTGGAGATCAGCCCGTGATAAAATCTCAAACATTCTTGGTCCTCCAGGTACTAGAATTGGTATAGGTTGAAGCTCATCATGGTATTAAAAGTTTCACAAGTTCGAGATTATTCTGATGTTAAAATCTCACAGATTATTTATTATCATGTGTAAAACTAACGTTTTGAGCTCAAGGTTTAAGAAGCTTGAAGAATAACATCTCCAAGGTTCTTGTTAGTGGAAAGAAGACAAACCGCTCCAATCAACTATCGAGAAGGAATACTGGCCAATTCACTCATAAGTTTATTTTAAAGAGAAGACGCAAATTTCACATCCATCGTCTTGTATTATTTAGTTGGAGGTGACTCATCATTTTCTTGTATAAGGAGGTTTGTGAGCTCTTCCTACTAAAAGCTCACAATTTTTATTAGAAAATTTAAAGATCAATTCTTGGGGAGAGGAGTAGGTCTTTTGTTTTAAAGATCAATTCTAGGGGAGAGGAGCATGTGCCAAAATTTATTGAGTTTCTCATGAAGCTCTTCTTTCATAACAATAACCGCCCCGCCCCAACTTTATTCTTTCCAACATGTTTGACGACAACCACTCCTCCTCCTCTCCAACCAAAACCCCGTCATCATCTCCCGACATTGTCACCACTACAGCAACACCATCTAATATCCACCCCGTTTCCACCATGTCAAACATTACAAATTTCATAAAAATTACCTTGAGCATCGAAAATGGTCAATATAACACAGACCTTCTTCAAAATCCATGCCCTTGTTCATCAAGTTATTGATCACGTTATTCTTATCAAAATTGGATCCCCACCCAACCTCAAAACCACTTATCCTCACCTCTGGCATCATCTAGAAGTTGTTGTCCTTCAATGGATTTACGATACTAATCATATGATCTTCTTCACAATTATCGAGCATGATTCAATATATTTTATGACAACAAAAATTCCAGGGTCATCTACCTAGAGCAAGAATTTATGAATGCTCGTATGGAAAACTTTCCCGATGCCTGCACATACTATCAACATCTGAAATCACTAACACTTAACTCTCTAATGTCGGTGTTAAAAGTGCAGACACTATATTGTATGGTATCGCTTATTTGTTTTAATGTTTTTGTCAATTTGATATAGTCGTCTTAATACTTTCATATTTGTAATTTGATACTATAATTGTGTTGTAATCGCTTTGACTATTGTACGTATAGAATTGTTGTATCACTAAGAAACATCCTTACTCATTTAATAAGAGTGATTGATCCCTGTTGTTATTTCTTTTTTAGCATAACTAATTGTTACTTTGTTATTCCCAACTTCACTTTTACCATTCCCATTGATTCTAATCATCATCAACCTCATAATCCCTACTCCTATTCCAACTCTTCTAATCTATTTCACTTAAACAATCAACCAAAACCCTGTAAATCAACTTATCAACTTTTCCCCCAAATCCAAAACATAAACATCAAAACCTAATAATATGAGATGGAGAATCAAACCCCTTACCTCTAGTTTGGATGATCCATGAAGATTCAACAACTCCAACCTCAAGCTTGCTCATGCTCTTCCTCTTCTTCTTCTCTTGCTCATCTTCTCAAAACCCTTTCTTTTTTCTCTCAAACTCTAAGTTTGGTTTTGTGAGGAAAAAATGGAAAGAAAATGAGGAAGAAATGGAAAGTAAAATTGTATGATAATTTTTTTTTTTAAATTGCTTTATAAAAATATAAAGAAATTCAAAACAAATATGACGGTTCAATTTTTTAACAAATGATTCAGTTTAAAAAAACTGTTTTCTAATAGTTTTGTACGATTCAAAGATCCCAACATTTATATCAAATCAAAAAATTTGTTTCTGTTCAATTACAAAAATATTAAAACAGTTCGATTTCATTCAGATAATCTTATATAATATTTCAGTTCAATTCTATTCAATTTTTAATAAAACTGTACCCAGAACAATCCCACTCTTCGATAATAAAATCCATAGATTTTTCACTCTATAGAAACACTGTATATTTCACTCTATGGATAACTTTCCACTGTTCTACATGATAAAGTAATTGTACTATTTATGTAAAGAAATGGTTGTCCCTGAAATATGTGGTCGACATGATAACATAATATATAAGCTACATCACTAACCTACTTGATATGCATTCCAAATTAAGTAATTAATGTTGATACTTGATAGATTCATTTTGCTATGATGCATCTGAGTATTGCTGTTATATTTGTAGCACTAGCACTATTCCATGTTGCTGCTAATGCATTCACCAAGAGTGATTTCCCTCTTCACTTCTTGTTTGGTGCTTCTACTTCAGCTTATCAGGTTCTCTCTCTTTCTCTCTCTAACCACATATCCTCGTATTGTTTTTTACTTTTTATTCAAATGGTTTTTGAATCTCTAGAGCCGTTTTAAATTTTTAGAAACTATATGTAAGATACAAAGAATATATAATAAAATAATCGGAGGTTCTATTAAAATACAGTATAATAGCAGTCAATATTTTATGAACTTTTTTTAAATACTGTGATAAATTTTGAATATGAGTTTTGCATGTTATCTGATACGATCTAATCAAAGATGACTCTGATGAAAAGTTTCATAAAGAAATTTATTTGAATATTGGACTTATAAAGTTTAAATGTCTATGGTCTCGTTTTTTTTGTTATTAATTATTGTATTTTGGAATTGGTATGATATGGAAGGTAGAAGGTGCAGCAGATGAAGATGGCAGGAAGCCAAGTATATGGGATACCTATGCACATGCTGGCAATGGTACACTACAATTTACTCAACATTAATTAGCATAGAAATCAAGGGTTTCAAATAACAGTTTGCGATCGCATAAAGACCGGAACAGATGTTGCGACATTGATTACGGTCATTATGGTGTGAATCAATTGCAATTTATTTTTTATCAAAAAAACCGTGAATAATAATATCAGTATTTGCATCTTTCGATACCGTTTTATGACGGCCGTTTTCATAGTTACAAATCAATTTTTAAACCTTCATAGAGATCTCATGTTATTTACAACATAAGTTGATGCAGTTATTCTTGTTATACAGTCATAGTTACAACAATGACATTCTTTATTTGAATTAAATTTACAGCAGGGGCATACCAGGAAACTGGTGACATTGCTTGTGATCAATATCACAAATATAAGGTCAGTAGATATAGAATATAGCAGATCCCTCATTTTTTACCAACCAAAAGAATGATATGTTACTATTAGTGCACATATATGCTTTCATTTCTTGCAGGATGATGTCAAACTCATGGCGAAAATGGGATTAGATGCCTATAGATTTTCGATATCATGGTCAAGACTTATTCCAGGTATGATCCTACAGAGGTTAATGAAGCAAAAACACAAAAATGAATTTCAAACACGACAGTGACACTAACACGTTTTACACGAAATTTTAGCAAACAAAGTATTTGAATGTAAACACGTGTCTTTGTCGAATTTCACCGCATGTCGGACAATGGACACTTCTTATGAAGTATTACAACAAACTGCAACCTTGTTTAGTATTCTGACCTTGATCTCATTTAATAACAGACGGGACAGGGCCGATAAATCCTAAGGGATTGGAGTATTACAACAACCTCATCAATGAACTAACAAGCCAAGGTTCTTTTGCAAACTAAATATTTTTACACCGTAAAGTTCAATCAATGTTAATAGCAGATTGTTAAAAATAGAAGCTGTCAAATTCTACTATGGTTCCATGTAACATCGACTTTACAACACTTTGTTATATAACCGCTATTTCACAACTCCGAGTTCAAAGTTCCTTCCTTATTATATAGGTATCCAACCACATGTCACATTGAATCATTGGGATTTACCACAAACACTTGAAGATGAATATGAAGGATGGATTAGTCGAAGAATTATGTATGGTCCCGAAGCTAAAGTTACCTAATAACATGACCGTCTTGTGTTAGATAGGAGTTCAAAGTATAACATATGCATATTGGTTTATGTTTCTTGCAGAAAAGACTTCACAGCATATGCCGATGTATGTTTCCGAGAGTTTGGAGATAGAGTTAAACATTGGACGACAGTGAATGAGGGGAATGTGTTTTCCATGCTGGGATATGATATAGGGGTTCTACAACCTCAAAGGTGTTCTCCTTCTTCTATATATAACTGCTCCAAAGGCAATTCTTCAACCGAACCGTATTTGGTTACTCATCATATTTTGTTAGCACATGCATCTGCTGCAAATCTCTACAGGAATAAGTACAAGGTACACCGATTTGGATTGGTTTTTTTGAGTTTTTCTACTGATATAAGTAGTACTTTTAAGACTCTTTTGGAGAGCTTATAGAAACAACTTATGACATATGTTTATAAATATGACATATGATAACTTGCAGGTCAAGCAACAAGGATTTATTGGGATTAATATCCTTGTTCAAGGTTATGTTCCACTAACAAATACCAGCGAAGACGTTATCGCCACTAAAAGAGCCCAAGATTTCTTTATAGGGTGGTAAGTCATCATACCGAATTACGATAGGACTCACAATATATAGAATTATCTTTACTTATTCTACCTTTGATTTGTTGTGACAGGTATCTGAATCCCCTTATTTTTGGAGATTATCCCGCCATCATGAAAAAGAATGTAGGCTCGAGGCTTCCTTTCTTCACCAGTACGGAATCAAACCTCGTCAAGGGATCAATTGACTTCCTTGGAATCAATTTTTACTATGCATATCATGTTAAGGACAACCCTGGCAGCCTCAAGATAAAGAATAGAGATTACATGACAGATATGGGCTTGGACCTTATTTGTAATATTTTTTTATTTCTATTTTATTTACTGCATCAATTTTGATTATATTACCGATATTAAGGAGCTTTCATATATTAATATATTTTTTTCTTGATGCAGTCATCCCTGAAAATCTTACCTATCGCGAAGAGGTAAAAGACGAGTATGAGCATTGTGGTTTCATTTATTCTTTGTCCGCTGATGCTTCAAACCGTTCCACTTACTAGCTGTTTGGTTTGTTTAGATTCCAATAACACCCTGGATTTTGGAAAGAATGCTTCATTCGTTGAAGAAAGACTATGGAAATTTTCCAATTTACATTCACGAAAATGGTATGATGAATCTCTCAGACCCATCGGTCGAACAAACCTAGTCTTTTTGTACTAGTACTTTTACCAACGACATCAAAATGTTCACAATCTATGATAAATCTTTGAACTTCTATTCAGGTCAACTATTAACTAGTAAATCATTAGACGACCGGCCAAGGTTGGAATATATTCGGGAATACATAGGGAGTCTGCCTGATATGTTGAGGTATATCTCTAGTTTTTTTGTGTTTCATATCTTAACATGTTCTTCATTTTCAATATTCCTTTAGTTCTGCTATTCTACTTGATATTGCAGGAATGGACTCGATATAAGAGGTTATTTCGTATGGTCCTTCTTGGATGTGTTTGAGATACAAAGTGGATATGAAACAAGTTTTGGTTTATATTGCGTAGATTTTGAAGATCCAACTTTGAGGAGACAACCTAAACTTTCTGCTTTGTGGTATTCAAATTTTCTCAACAACAAAAGTATGGACATCGACTCGGAGATCACCATGAAAATAGACAAGAATTCATCTGTACTCTCATACTCTCCTTTTTAAACCATATGTCAAATAATTGTTTTCTCTCCAACTTGATTTCTTCTTGATCAAGTGATAGAAAGTGAAACAAATTATGGTGTGTAAACGTATTAAAATAAATAGAACTGTAATAAGCATGATAAACATATTTTTTCATCTATATTATAACCTAAATCTTCATACACTTTATTATAGTTGGAGAATTTAATATGCCACTCCTCAAAAATTTATTCTAGAATTATCTCTATTAAAATTTCCGATAAATTTTAAAAAAAATTTTAATATTGGAAATTTCAATGTATTTGAAATTTTTGGTATATACGAAAAATTTTAAATGCACTGAAATTTTTCGGTACTAAAAAAAATCAAAACTAATATGTGTTTTTACCGGAAATTTCTAATTTTTTTTGAAAAAAAATAAGTTTTTCTTTCTTAAATTTTGAAATATATTAAAATTTTCGGTATTTGACTGAAATTTTGAAAATTTTTACTAGAAATTTTCTGTACATACCCCAAATTTTCGATAAAACTCTTTTTTTTATTTATAAATTTAGTGATTTTTCACTAAGGTATAATGGTAAAATCATATTCCTAGGGTGACATGTATTATCCGTGGGGTGACATGATCAATTCTCTTATAGACGAGGTCTGAAATATGTGGATTAACAATCAATTATGGGGATTTCTTAACCCATTTGATAGTGGAGTGACACACCCTATGGAAATCTGAAAATGTCCTTCCTAAAACCGGAAATGTACTTTTGGTTCGCACATTATGTTATACAAAACAAACCAAATGTGGTTTCACCCTTCAAATTATAAAAAACGGTACAGAATCGAAATTAAATTTCTAATTTCTATATATATTTTATTAAATATTGGTGCGCACCGGAAATATACTTTCAATTTTTAAAGGACATTTAAAGAAATTCACGTTGTGCGTAAGAAGAACTTATGGGTGGGTTAAGAAATCCCCTCAAGTATAACTAAGTTTAATAAATATTACTAACTACACTATATAGTTTATTCATTGTTCTCTTAATATGCAACATTGTTTTATCCACTTCTTTATCATTGTTCATTGAGATAAGGATTTTATAATAAGTTTTAAATGGGTGAAATAAATCTTTGAAAAATCACAAAATATCTTTCAAAAATGTATATTTGAACGTATTTAATATTTTATTTTTCAAGGTTTTTAGATATGCATATTACTAACTATACTATATAGTTTATTCATTGTTCTCTTAATATGCATAATTGTTTTATTCACTTCTTTATCATTGTTAATTGAGACAAGGATTTTATAATAAATTTTAATGAGTGAAATAAATCTCTAAAAAATCTTAAAATATTTTTCAGAAATGTATATTCGAATGTATTTAATATTTTGGAGAATTTCTTAATTCACCCTATAATCTTCTCACGCACCACGCGAATTTCCTTAAATATCCCTCAAAACTGGAAGTATACTTCCAATGCGCATTATCATCTGATAAAATATACACCAAATCTGAAAATGTACTTCTGGTTTTGTACTGGAATTGTAATTCCGGTTTTTATCATAACAGAATCTAGAAACTTCATTGCTTTGGTTAACATAGACATACATATAATTCATAACATAAACTTAGCAAATATATTTAGTAGTTAAACATAAATCAAACATTATAAATCAATACCCGAGTAAACGTTGCAACATCCTAATAATATCATCGACGGTTTTTGATGAAGTCACATCTAGCTCGATTGGAATTTTCTCCCGAACACTTTCTCAAGTAGACCACATAGCCCGTAAATCAGCGTTGTTCTTCAGTTTACAGTTCATGAACTGAAGATTACCTTCATTGTCAATCGATGACGAGCGATACTCGATCTTCTCTACCTTTCGACCGTCGCCAAAAGGTACAAGTTCCTGCAATGTTTCACCCACATCTTCAATAGGGGTGTACACAGTGATCTTGAATTTGCAAGATGGTGTGGCGTCGGGAAAACGGACAACTCCAACAATCCATTTGATGTTAAATTTCATGTATTTATTTGGTTTTTTGTGTTGTGGTAGAGAAAACTATAAGATGAGAGGTATTTTTATAGTAGTTTAATGTAAATATGGACCATATAAATCCTATTATTGTGCCACTGATAAAACCAGAAGTAAACTTCCGGTAAATGGCCTGAGATTGAAAAACCAGAAACAGAACAAAAACAACAACTCTAATAAAAAAAACTCATGTATTCAAATATTGTTCATTTGGTCAAACTACAAAAATCACTATATTTCCACATCATAATACATGACCAAAATGAAATTAACATTAAAATGCTACCTAACTACTTGAAAGAGCCAAAAAAAGTGTCACCGGATAAATCCACTGGTGGCACCCCTTTTGACTTTTCCCTATTTTTTTCTATTTCTATTTGGTTCAACTTGTTGTATTCTTGCATCCTTTCCCTGAATTCGTCCGAACATGTCTCTGATGGGTCTGTGAAATGAAGCGCCCACTCCGGTGATGTAGGTGGTATATGACATCCCTATTTCAAATAGAACTGAACAAAATGTCGTGGATTTGAAATCCATCCAACACATATGATACAATCACTGCGATTTGGTGTAGGAGAAGTGCACAGAGGGAAATAAATCTCCGAAAAACCGCATCTTGTCAGATTAATACACACCCTCTCATACACACTTGCTACGAGATGACCCATTTCAGAGAATCACGTCCATTTATTCTCTGGTGCAAATCCATCCTCAGCAGGTACTAGTGTGTGATATATTTCCTCAACCTTGTCTTTACTACCTAGCACACGAGTGTACAATTGTGGGTTTTCTGTCAACTTTGTGATCAAGGTATCTCGTACAGTATTGTAATACTCTTCACGGCTATCAAGAAAACCAGAAACAACTCGAAAACCACAATTACCGTCACCACTGACATTGACGATTCGTTCAATGTACTTGTGCATAAAAACCGACATGTGGTCGATGAATGGTATTTTTGGTGTAGTCGGTGTAGGCGGTTATTTGCTAAAATGGGCACTTTTGAAAGCACTTTTTTGAGATTTCGGTGTAGGTGAATCGGGAAAAACTTTGTCAATGTGTTCAAAACACGAAGGACTCCTCGTAGTATAATTTTCGTCCGGTGTCGATTTCAAATTCTTTGGTGCACCTTTAGTTTTTACCGGTTTAGAGGGTGGTTTCAAATCCGTGGTCTTGGAAACGCAATCTTCCTCAGCTCTTCTTTGATGTGGAGTTTGGTGGTGTCACCGGTTTTCAAAGATCTTTCTTGTATCACTTCACATTCGGTAAAGATGGCGATATTTGAATTTTCGCTTTTCATTTTCCCGTCATCGTCAAAACTAAGTCTCTTCCAATGACTAGATACCTCGTCCATACATATCGGGCTATCACCACTTATCTTCTTGGATATGACACAAGCACAAGAGAGAGCATATGATTTCACAATTGTGAAACCACACTTTGAGGTGTCAGCACCCACATTAGAAGTTGTTTTGGCCTCATAAAAAATATAATTAAGAGCCTCCCGGGAGATGCTACCAACCAGTTGAGAATATAGCATGTTGTCTTTGAACCTGTGTTCCTACACCATGATACTACGACCAAATTTCGTTTGTATCTCGTTATGATGGTTTAGTAGCATATGATTCACAGATTCCCAACTCGTAATCAAATCACCCTTGCTATTTCTCAACCAATTCTTCAGACATGCATGCGCAGACTTAACTTGGTTTGTTGTTGTATTACCGAGGTGCATAACTTGATCGGTCCATGCATAGACAACCTTCTCCTTAACTTGATCAAGAATTTTTCTTTCAACATATTTCAATAGATCAGGATATTTCACACAAACAACTCGAAACTGTAAAATAGCATCAACATATAGCTCTTTTATAGATGCTTTTATTGTAACATTCCATGCAACCATAATTTTCTCCACAATAACACCCGACTTGACCAACTTTCCATCTTCACCAACAACCTGTTTTGACCCCACCGCAAGTATAACCCGACTTCTCATATTTTTAGTAATATGGTACCTACAAAGTAATGCGGAAGAAGTAGGAAATACGGTTGCAACCGAATTCATTAATGTCGTATCTCGGTCGGTAACAATGACTTTAGGCATATCCTCTTGGTTCTTAAACATTGACCTACATACCTGTAAATCCCATTGAAAGTTGTCTTCTTTTTCGCACTCTAGAAATTCAAAACAACAGAGTACGTCTTCTCAGTCGACGTAACACCAACAATTTTCAACAACCGGAGCATGTACTTGTTTGTTTTGTACGCTGAATCAGGATGAGTCCATAAATGTCTCTAAATGTTACTCAATCATCACCCCGTCGGTGCCCAAAAACATAATTGTTCTCATCTAGAACTTTCAAGAGGTGTTCCATTTCGATTCGATCCTCCCGAAGGGCTAACTTGGTTTGATAACGCTTATTGTACACTTGTTTGATATTTGATGTGCTCTTGGGTCTTTTCTGCTTTAAAGTTGCAAGAAGTTTTTTGGGCGGTACCAAATTCAAAGTCATGTCGAAAACACATGTCTTCTCATCCAAAAGGAGTCGACATGCTATTGGATGGCCGACCAACTTTGGACTTAAATCATGATTGTGATCACCGCTAATCACATTAAATTTCCACTTCTTGTTGGCCATGAGATAACCACGCAACCGAAACGGACAAGCACATTTTCTTATACTGGTGTCCTCGCGTTTAAAATTTTGAATGCGAGCTACGTATTTCCTGCTCCTTTTGCATGTCAAAATTACAAACACATTTTTTCTATCCATACCGTTATCAGACCTTGCTATCACAATACCAAATCCTAGTCTTGTTGCCTCTAAACGAATCCACTGCAACATATCTTCCCGTAATTCAAATTCTTCAACAATTTTCAAAATGTTCACGAACATCTACCACCTTAATTCCGAGCGGAAGAACTACGACCGACGAAACAACTTTAGATACATCAGATTTAGGAATGTTATCGTGGTGCACCATACCTATGTTACATAAATAGCATAATCATAAACATGTCATAGTGAAAGATGCTGAGAAATATAACACAGAGAGAAAACTAGAAATAGACTTCCTATTTTGTTCAACCACAAACCCGAAGTATACATCCGGTTTAGGCGTAACCTTATTTCTTCAAAAAGTAACAGATTAATGTAGTGAACTCATTCTATTTCCTTGAGCTCTTTCTAATATGATGAACCACAAAAATGATAATTTAGAAAGGATAATAGATTAACAATGGAGAGGGTTTTTGAGAGGTTGTAAGGAGAAAGAGTGAAATGGTGGTGATCAACACGGTTGCTGTTTTAAGTAATCTGTGTCGTGCCCAAAACCGGAAGTATACTTCCGATAATATACAAAATATTCAAGTGGCAACCCAATTCAATAGTCCCGCTACTATAATCGAAAGTATACATCCGATTCCAAATTGGAAGTGCGTCTCTGATTACGTTTTTTACTATTTGAGGGGTCACACCATATTTTGACTGGTTTGTACAAAAAGTGGTGCGAACTAGAAATGTACTTCCGATTTTGAAAAGAGTATTTTCGATTTTCCTTAGGGTGTCTCACTCCACTATGGAATGGATTAAGAAATTCTCATATTTTGTCTTTAGAGGATTTTCGGATATGAATATTAGAACTAATATCAAGATGTATCAATTGAATTACCTTATTATATACAATTTATATGAACATAAATATACTCTAATATGATCTCACTCATAAAGAATAGATGTTAAAATATCGGTATTATATTAAGAGAAACTTATATATGTCTTAATATCTCTTTTATTGAAAAGATATTTTATGTATTATATATAAATTTTGGTTTAGTTCGATTCTAAAAATATTGAAACAGTTCGGTTTGATTCAGATAATCTTATATAATGGTTCGATTCAGTTTGATTCAATGTTTTAATAGAAATGTGCTATAAACAATTCTACTCTTGGGTAAGTTTATAATAAAATCCATGGATATTTCACTCCATGCAAACGCTGGAATGAACAAGGGTTGTAACAAACCACTAGGTGTGGTTGTTGCATATTTATGCCTTTGGCAAGTTTCGCACACCTTCACAAAATCCTGCACGCAATTCATCATTCCCGACCAGTATAGGATCCCTGCCATTCTTCTATAGGTGCGTAGCTATCTGAAATGTCCCCCACTTAGGGAGGAATGAAAATCCTTCAGCAAATACTCAATGACTGGTGACTGTGCTGGAATCCCAAGTCTGTTTTTGTAGAACAAAATTCTCCCTTTGAGATTAAAACCTGATTTAATTGCCAGTTAGGCAGTGACAACTATTTCATACTCTCTCTGGTCTTTAATATAAGAAAAATTTTACCTTTTAGATTCATTGAAAAATTAATATATCTGGACTACATATAGCCTATATACATTGATTCTTCAATAAATTTGAAAAGTAATTTTTTTCTTATATTAGAATCCGGAGGTAGTATTTGTTTTTTCTCTAACACCTCCCCCATCATTATCAATGGGCGGCTCAGCCTCCTTCCTATTTCATGTGAAAGAATCTGTTTTGTAGTATTAGTCAAAAGAAAGAGAGAAAAGATGAATATTTTATTTCCTAGATAATAACTCCATTCCACTTATTGTTTTCTTCGATAACTTTCCATTGTGCTACATTCAGCAGGACCAAAAGACACGTAAGGGAGTAGAAACCTTTAAATTTGAATATTTAGAATCCACCAAAACCAACAAAAGTCATAAAGTTGCAACTCAGGCCTCACACTTATACAAAATTATTAGAGATAAAATATTTGTATTATTTATTTAAAGAAATGGCTGGCCCTGAAATTTCTGGTCGACATGATAAAATAATATATAAGCATCTATATATCACTAACCTACTTGATATGTATTCCAAATTAAGTAATTAATGTTGATACTTGATAGATTCATTTTGCTATGATGCATCTGTGTATTGCTGTTATATTTGTAGCACTAGCACTATTCCATGTTGCTGCTAATGCATTCACCAAGAGTGATTTCCCTCCTCACTTCTTGTTTGGTGCTTCTACTTCAGCTTATCAGGTTCTCCTCTCTTTCTCTCTCTAACCACATATCCTCATATTGATTTTTAGTTTTTATTCAAATGGTTTTTGAATTTGTAGAGCCGTTTTAAATTTTTGGAGACTCTATGTAAGTTAGGCCGAATTTATGATAAAATAATCGGAGGTTCTATTAAAATACAGTATAATAGCAGCCAATATTTTATGAACTCTTTTTAACTACAGTTTATCTGTGATAAATTTTGAGTCATATTTATGTGTAGTAGTCTGTTTTACACGTTATCAAAGACGGTCTTATCAAAGATGACTCTGATGAAATGTTCCATAAAAAATTTATTTGAATATTGGACTTATAAAGTTTAAATGTCTATGGTCCTGTTTTTTTTTTGTTATTAATTATTGTATTTTGGAATTGGGATGATATGAAAGGTAGAAGGTGCAGCAGATGAAGATGGCAGGAAGCCAAGTATATGGGATACCTATGCACATGCTGGCAATGGTACACTACAATTTACTAAACAATAATTAGCATAGAAATCAAGGTTTTAAAACAGGTCCGCGGTTGTATAAAGAATTCTGCAATTTTGGTCGGAATAGGTGTTGCGACACTGATTGCAGTCGTCACAGTGTCAATCAATCGCTTCGCAATCTGTTCACTATAATAAAATGGTGAATAACAATACCGATATCTGCATCTTCCAATACCGTTTTGTGACGGCCGCACACCATTCTTAAAACCTTCGTAGAATTCTCGTGTTGGTGCAGTTATTCTTGTTATACAGTCATAGTACAACAATGACATTCTTTATTTGAATTAAATTTACAGGAGGGGCATACCAGGGAACTGGTGACACTGCTTGTGATCAATATCACAAATATAAGGTCAGTAGATATAGAATATAGCAGATCCCTCATTTTTGTACCTACCAAAAAAATGATATGTTACTATTAGTACACATATATGCTTTCATTTCTTGTAGGATGATGTCCAACTCATGGCGAAAATGGGCTTAGATGCCTATAGATTTTCCATATCATGGTCAAGACTTATTCCAGGTATGATCCTACAGAGGTTAATGAAGCAAAACCACAAAAATGAAATTCAGACACGACACTAACACGTTTTACACAAAATTTTAGCAAACAAAGTATTTGAATGTAAACACGTGTCTTTGTCGAATTTCACCGCATGTCGGACAATGGACACTTCTTATGAAGTATTACAACAAACTGCAACCCTGTTTAGTATTCTGACCTTGATCTCATTTAATAACAGACGGGACAGGGCCGATAAATCTTAAGGGACTGGAGTATTACAACAACCTCATCAATGAACTAACAAGCCAAGGTTCTTTTGCAAACTAAATATTTTTACACTGTAAAGTTCAATCAATGTTAATAGCAGATTGTTAAAAATAGCAGCTGTCAAATTATACTATGCTACACTACTATGGTTCCATGTAACATCGACTTTACAACACTTTGTTATATAACCGCTATTTCACAACTCCGAGTTCAAAGTTCCTTCCTTGTTATATAGTTATTCGTCTTTTTCTCCTTCATTTAAAGGTATCCAACCTCATGTGACATTGAATCATTGGGATTTACCACAAACACTTGAAGATGAATATGAAGGATGGATTAGTCGAAGAATTATGTATGGTCCCAAAACTAAAATTACCTAATAACATGACCGTCTTGTGTTAGATAGGAGTTCAAAGTATAACATTTGCATATTGGTTTATGTTTCTTGCAGAAAAGACTTCACAGCATATGCCGATGTATGTTTCAGAGAGTTTGGAGATAGAGTTAAACATTGGACGACAGTGAATGAGGGGAATATGTGTTCCATGATGGGATATGATGTAGGGGCTGTACAACCTCAAAGGTGTTCTCCTTCTTCTATATATAACTGCTCCAAAGGCAATTCTTCAACCGAACCGTATTTGGTTACTCATCATATGTTGTTAGCACATGCATCTGCTGCAAATCTCTACAGGAATAAGTACAAGGTACACCGATTTGGATCGTTTTTTTTTAGTTTTTCTACTGATATAAGTAGTACTTTTAAGACTCTTTTGGAGAGCTTATAGAAACAACTTATGGCATATGTTTTAAATATGACATATGATACTTGCAGGTCAAGCAACAAGGATTTATTGGGTTTAATCTCCTTGTTCAAGGATATATTCCACTAACAAATACCAGCGAAGACATTATCGCCACTAAAAGAGCCCAAGATTTCTTTATAGGGTGGTAAGTCATCATACCGAATTACGATAGGACTCACAATATATTGAATTATCTATACTTATTCTACCTTTGATTTGTTGTGACAGGTATCTGAATCCCCTTATTTTTGGAGATTATCCCGCCATCATGAAAAAGAATGTAGGCTCGAGGCTTCCTTTCTTCACCAGTACGGAATCAAACCTCGTCAAGGGATCAATTGACTTCCTTGGAATCAATTTTTACTATGCATTTCATGTTAAGGACAACCCTGGCAGCCTGCAGATAAAGAATAGAGATTACGTAACAGATATGGGCGTGGACCTTATTTGTAATATTTTTTTATTTCTATTTTATTTACTGCATCAATTTTGATTATATAACCGATATTAAGGAACTTTCATATATTACTATCTTTTTCTCTTGATGCAGACATCCCTGAAAATATTACCTTACACGAAGAGGTAAAAGACGAGTATGAACATTGTGGTTTCGTTTATTCTTTGTGCGTTGATGCTTCAATCCGTTCCACTTACTAGCTGCTTGGTTTGTTTAGATTCCAATTACACCATGGATTTTGGAACGAATGCTTCATTCGTTGAAGAAAGACTATGGAAATTTTCCAATTTACATCCACGAAAATGGTATGACGAATATTTCAGAAATATCTATCGAACAAACCTAGTCTTTTTATACTAGTACATTTATCAATAACTTCAAAATGTTTACAATCTATGATGAATCATTGAACTTCTATCCAGGTCAACTATTACCTAGTAAATCATTAGAGGACCGACCAAGGGTGGAATATATTCGCGAATACATAGGGAGCCTGCCTGATATGTTGAGGTATGTCTAGTTTTAGTGTTTCATCTCCTAACATGTTCTTCATTTTCAATATTTCTTATTCTACTCGATATTGCAGGAATGGACTCGATATAAGAGGTTATTTCGTATGGTCCTTCTTGGATGTGTTTGAGTTACAAAGTGGATATGAAGCAAGTTTTGGTTTATATTACATAGATTTTGAAGATCCAACTTTGAGGAGACAACCTAAACTTTCTGCTTTGTGGTATTCAAATTTTCTCAACAACAAAAGTATGGACATCGACTCGGAGATCACCATGAAAATAGAAAAGAATTCATCTGTACTCTCAAACACTCCTTTTTAAAGCATATTGCTACTTAGGTAACTAGGAAAAGACTAGTTAAAATAAATGTTCTCTCTCCAACTCTTTTTTTCTTGATCATACTCTGCTTCTTCAGCATAATGAATTTAGCTTATTCATTGTTCTCTTAATATGCACTATTGTTTTCTCCACTTCTTTATCATTGTTCATCGAAATAAGGATTTTGAAGCAACCAAAATCAAAATGACATACCTCATATAAGTCCAACCCAATTGAGCTTGTTATTATGTTATAGGTAAATTAACATGTCACTCCCCAATTATACATGTCATCCTCTATCAGGGGCCAAATGATCGAAAATTTTAAAATTTATGGTTTCCGTAATTGGAAATTTGAAATATCCACACATAGTGATTGCACCACCAACTCACTACCCCATCAACACATTCTAAGCCTTCACGTCAACAAAATATGTATAGGGTTACATGAATAGGAATCAGAACGATCTTAACTAGGTCAAGCCAAGCAATTCTTTAGAAAGAATGAATGCTCCTCTTGACCCAATTCTTATACCGTATGGTCAACTTTTGCCATATTTGATTCAGACTTTTAGACTTTGCCACCATCACTCCTGCCTGGGTATGACCTAAACGTCAAATGTAGATATCATGACGGATCAGTGGAGTATTCTGTTGAACACTGTAGGGTATTTAAGGCTCAAGTTCAAAAATTGATCGACAACAAGAGCATGGTCTTCGAAGAGGACGAACCAAATGTTGAATGAGAGACAATGTTTTAAAAACTGGGCTGAACATTAAACCTGAAAATATCCAGGAAAAATTGTACTTTGTAGCCCCACAACTAGTCCTATACCCCTACAATTTTGTAAAAATGTCACTTTTATCCTTAATATAATTAAATTATTTTATCTTTTTACTTTTACCATTCATAAAAAAAAGAAAAATTTACTATCCAAAAAACTGATACGGAACACATTTCAGAACATTTTTGGTAAGTATTCTGGTTTGTTTAAACACAAACCGAAACAGTTTAATGATGTATTCCGGAAATAACAAAATACATTCCGGAACAGTTTGTATAAGTGTTCCGGTATAAAGGACAAATTGTAAAACAAACCGGAACACTTTCCGGTGCATTTTTCTCAAACAAAAACACTTTTTAAAACAGTTCCGAAAAAGTTTCAAAAAATCACTCAAACCAGAACACTTGTGAAAAGTGTTCCGGTTCATAGTTTTTCCGGAACACTCACCTAAAATATTTCGGTGTGTCTTTTACAAAATCGGAAGACTTTTGCCAACTGTTCCAGAATGATGAAGAATGAGAGTGAATTTCGGAACACTTTTGTAACGAAATGTGAGAAATAATTTTTTTTTTAAATCTTAAACTATTTATATGAGGACATTTTTGTCCAAAAAAATATTGTGGTAGGGTACATGTATAAAATTGGGGGTACAAATTACAGTTTTTAGATACCAGAACACTAATTTATTAGTCGAACCACTAGATAACTGGTTGAACCGCATGATAAAACCACATTAAATTGGATAACTCGGTTAAATAGACCAATATTTATAACAAAATTCTATAGATATAAAATATGTCGAACCAGATAACTCAATCTCTATAAAATATAACTAGAACTTAAATTTTTTTAAAATATCATAAATAAATTTACAATTTGATAATTTAAATTTAAATTTTAAATATTTAAAAAATATCATATCACAAATAAATTTATAATATAATAATTTAAATTTAAATTTTAAATATAGGTATCATATATAAAAGAATAGTACAAAATTACAAAGTCTAATTGCAACATAATACAATTGAATAATTTATAACAAAATAACTCAATTGACTATTAAATTTAGTTTCAAGGAGTAAAGATTATTTCAATATTGAGATATTTTTCTTCAATATCAAAATTTTCTCCAACAAAATCAACCGTATCTGGAATATTTTCTCTATCAACAATATAATTAATTAATTAATTTAACCTTTTATTTTCTATTTTTTATTTAATGTAATTTTTAATAAAATAATCAAAATTAAAAAAATTAAACTAAAGGTTTTTAAAAAAAATTTAAAAAATTAAGTAAAAAAACATTAAAAAAAAAATAAAAACAATTGGACCACCAGTTTCAAAAAATCGCCTATTTTTCCAGTTTTTACCGGTTCGTGCTGGTTCAACGACATATTCGATTCAGCAATTGAATCAAACCGGTTATCTGGCCGGTTCCCAGTTCGATCAGTCCAATCGATCGGTCCGGTTTTCAAAACACTACCATACTAGAATGGTGGGACATTCTATCGAAGAATGTAAAAGCTTTAAGAGAAAATTGTAAAGTTTGCTTGGTGCAAGGCCACTGCCTCTCAAGAAAGAACACCCGAATGTAGATGGTTTGACTCTGAAGCCATATGAGGAAAGCCAAGGACCTATAAAACCTCTTAAGATCTTATACCATTAGTAAAACATAAGACAAATGGTGAATGAGATAACATTATTTCCATGCAAGAACTCTGAGATATCGTCATGCGTTTGCATCGCCACAATCTGTTAGTGCGTTAGACACTTTTAGTGAGGAGAGAATAGAGAGAGAATAAAGAAATAAGGATTTGTTTTATTGAATTGTACAAATAATGATACATACTATGACTATTTATATACAACCCTAATTGGGCTTGGGTCTACACAACTTGAATTATATTTAAATATTAAATCAAATCAAATCTAATTTAATATAATATAATAGTTTAACAAATCTAATTTAATATTTCAACACACCCCCATAATCCAAGTTGTCGAACATCCTCAAAAATAGTCAATCTGAACTATTCCTATTTGTTTTCTCAAATTTAGGAATTTGTCAATCTTCAATCCTTTGGTGAAGATGTCAGTCAACTGTGCTTCACTTGAGCAATGTCTAACTTCCAGTTCACCTCGATTTACTTTTTCCCTCAAGAAGTGAAACCTAGCTTCAATATGTTTACTTTTTCCATATGTGACATTCTTGATGCACTTATATATTTGCTTACTAATCCGACAACGAAACCTATATCAGGTGGACTATTGCATAAATACCTCAGAAATCCCACAATTTGCTTGAACAAAGTTACATCAACATTTTCTTCCTCTCCATTCTTCTCCAACTTCACATTTGGTTTGACAGGTGAGAATGCAGGATTCGAATAATCCATTCTGAATCTCTTGAGTATCTCTTTGACGTACTTTCTTTGATGTAGCACCATACCTTGCTTCGTTATTTGAAATTCCATGCCTAGGAAATAAGATAATTTCCCAGATCCGACATTTCAAATTCCTTTGTCATTAGCTCATTAAACTTCGACAATTTCTTCAAGCTATTTCCAGTTACTAGCAACTCATCAACATATAAGCATATGATTGTTATATCTTGTGCTACCACTTGAACATAGACACCATACTCTGATTTGCATTTGACAAATCCCAATTCGACTAAGTATGAGTCGATCTCCTTGTTCCATGCCCTAGGTGCCTGCTTGAGATCATAAAGCGCTTTGTGTAACCTGTATACTTTACTTTCTTCCTTCTGAATCACAAACCCATGAGGTTGATTGACATAAACTTCTTCTTCTAAAGGACCATTCAGAAATGTTGATTTCACATCTAAATGAAATGTCAACCAGTCTTGGCTGCATATCAATGCTACTACTAGTCGAACAATCTCCAATCTTACTAATGGATAAAATACTTCAGAGTAGTCAAGTCCTTCTCTTTGAAGAAACCCTCGAGCTACTAATCTTGCTTTATGTCTTGTTATCAAAGCATCTGTATTGTGTTTCAACTTGAACACCCACGTCACTTTAATAGCTTTTGTATGTGCTGGTAATACGACTAACTCCCATGTGTTGTTTCTTTCTATTGCCTCTAACTCTTCAACCATATATGACTTCCACTTGCTACTCTTCAAAGCTTCGTTATAGTTGATTGGTTTAGCACCTGTAAGTAAAGAAAAATGAACTAATTCACCATCTGGTGTTACCTCATTATCACCGGTCACTTCATAATCCTGAAGTCTTGTTGGAGGAACTCTAGTTCGTTGAGGTCTATGGCTTGTGTTAGCCACACCCTCTTCGACTTCGACATTGTCTAGAATATCAACATTTGCTTCATCTTCGACTTCGATTAGATTCTCAGGAATTCCTTCGACTTCGACCTTATCAATTTCTTCGTTAAAACATAGCTCATTAGTGGCTTGCTAATTGAATGACTAGAATTCCAATCCCAGGAAGAATTTTCATCAATTACAATGTCTCTACTCAACATAATCTTCTTACTAACTTGATTGAATAGCCTGTATGCACCAGTTTTATGATATCCTACTAGAATCATAGATTCACTCTTGTCGTCAAGCTTCCTTCTTCTTGCATCAAGCTTCCTTATAACACATAGATCTAAACACCTTCAAATGACTTACTGATGGTCTTTTTTCACTCCATACTTCTTCAGGAACCTTGTTTTTCAAAAATCTTAGTAGGACACCTATTCAAAATATAGACTGCAGTAGAAACAGCTTCTCCCCATAAAGACTTTGGAAAATTCTTCTACTTTAGCATGCATCTTACCATAAATTGATGTAAATGAGTAGTGTATCTCTTTTCTTCTCTTTTTGTTTCTCTATTTTTTTGGTTATGTATGTATTTCTACTCTTACTCATGTATATTTGTCTCCCTTGGCGTTGTATAAAGTTTTCTTTACGAATCTGTGTTGGTGATTGTCTTAGGTTTTTACTCTATGTTAGGGATTTGAGCTTTGCTAGATATAGATCGCTTAGATTCTTACCTAAGATGATTATCTATTAGTTTCTGAATGCTAGGAATGGGTTTAGAGCTTACATTCATTTAGGGTAAATGAGCTTAATGCCTTTGTGTTGGTGAAGTATGCTAGAGATGGGTATGAAGGTGACGCAGTTGAATTCTCAATTTGGGTTAGAAATAGCTTAGGTTGTGAGAGGTATGTGATGACACAAACGAGTATCGTAGGCTGAGTATAACTAGACGGTAGATTTAAGTTTGTGACGGGTAGTGTTCATTCGTTCTGAACAAGCTATTTATCCTTTATTTTTTTGTTCATTTAATTTTTGTCTTTTCTTTACAGCCATTTAATCTCAAAGTCATTAACAATAGAATTTTCGAACGACGAATCAATAACCAATCTATGTGGACACGATACGATATAACCTAACCGGTATATATCACCCGGTAAAAATAATACTTTACTTTTTGCTTGCCTGTTATACCTGCATTCGCAATAAAATGGCGATGTTGTCGGGGATTGGTTTTATTATTTTTGTATAGCGATAATTCCGTTGTTTTTGAGTTTTTTAATTAATGTATATGTTGTATAGACTTTGTATATGAACTTGTATATGCTTTCTGTAACACCCCATCTAAATACCCCGAAAATATTAATTAAATTAATATCAAATTTAGCTTTAATCAGAGTTAACACGGCAAATGAGGGATGTCACAATTATTAAATAAAATAAAACCTCAATTAAACAGTAGCCATGCTACACTGAGGATCAACATTCAGACAATTCAGTCACATTAATACCATGTCTTACACAGCGGAAAAAGAAAACATCAAAACCAAAACGGAATAATCCAATCATTATTATTCCCAACAAAATTAAGGAAACAATTAAACAACTATCTAATTCCTCAACTAACGTTCCCCAGTGTTACAATCTAATCAAAGCATGACACTGACACGCAGACTTAAATGATAAGCTCTAGAGTCATCCTCACCAACTCCTCAGCTGCTAACTTTAATCTGAAATTGTAAAGTAAGGGTAAGACTTCTCATAATTAAAGCATATTATAAGCTTCTCAATTAACAATATATTACAAGCATATTATTTCACCCGCTTAACACAATTTAGATTCAACACACGACCATATTCATATAAGTCATTATGCATAATCAATAGACAACAAAAGAATTGCAACACTGGAAGACATCCTAACATGTTATAATTCCATGCAAACACAAATGCAGACTCAATGCATGCGGTACCGACACGTGACCAAGTCACCCAACACTGATCCATCATCAACCGGATACAGTAACCATCGATTCGTCCATAACCACCCGGACGCGAATCCAGCCTAACCACCCATCCTCACTCGGGTATCGGTTATCGACAATCCAAGTCAAATTCCGCACAATGGGAATTAACTTCACCAAACAATGCATATGCACGCACATCACTAGCATGTAACATTAATCAGTCTATGTATACATCAATCTAACATAACTGAATCAAACCAATCAACATGATATTTCAACCAAATCATGCATACAACTAACATCAGCATAAACATGCTTTACATCTACACATTACCAATACCTCCATCTCCAAAGGTTCTCTGCTACATATACATCAGTATGTGTCAATCATTAATCACTTATTTCGAAATTCGACTCCTTTCCAAAATAATTTCAATTTTTAAAAAATATTTCCATTTTATAAGATAGAGCATTAAATTTGAGAAACAACGTCCAAAACGGCGCTCAAAACGGACTTACGGTTTGAAAGTTATGAATTTTCGAAGTTTTAAAAATTTTCAAAAAGTTTCAGTGGAACCCGGTTCCTCCCTGGGAGTAACCGGTTCCCACATTTCAAAAAAACAACGCCCCTGGAAAAATGTATGGGAACCGGTTCCTCCGGTAGGGAACCGCCAGTAAAAATCATATCTTACGGAAAATCAACGTGGAACCGGTTCCTCCCATGCAGAACGGTCGAGTTCAAAATGTCATTTTCACCATTTCAAATCTTGGAACCGGGTTCTCCCATCGGGGAACCGGTTCCCACCTTCGGACCAAAAATCCATTTTGACAATAGTTCCCAAAACCATTTTCTTATTTATTCCAAACGTACCCACACGTTCCGACACCATAAAATCAATCATTCATCACCAATAACACACCATATAACATGTTTTATTCATCATTAATGATCCTATATCATACAAATCAATGAATTTCTACAATCTGACACAATCTGACACCAATAGGGATACATCCATGGAAACCTAGAAATTCCTAAACTGAGATTTCCTGACATGCTATGATCTATAGTATCAAAATCAAAACCTATAATATGAAATAATCAATCGAAATCACCCCTTACCTTGTGGGTTCTTCGAATTCTAACACCTTAGGTCTTCTTCCTTCCTTCTCCTCTTCTCAACTTCACGTATTCTTGTTTTCTCCAAAATGACTCTTTTTCCTCCTTTCCTTATTTTATTCCTTTTATTCCTTTAACATAAATAAAATAAATAATGTGAGTAGAGTCTTTTACTCCTCACACCCCCACTTTACTCAACACACTTCCAATAAATCCATAATTAATCCAAATAAATTCAATATATTAATAAATTATGTTCTCAATTAAATTAATAATTAAAATCATAATTATTTAATTATCGAATTATTTTGGGGTGTCACAACTCTCCCTAACTAAAAGAGTTTTCGTCCTCGAAAACATACCTCAGACGAATAGTTCGGGATACGAGTCCTTCATCTGACTCTCCAGCTCCCAAGTGACATTTCCATCTGCTGGTCCTCCCCAAGCCACTCTTACCAATGCAATCTCTTTGCCTCGCAACTGTTTCAACTTTCGATCCTCTATTCTCACAGGTACCGCTTCCACAGTCAAATTCTCTCGTACCTGTATATCATCTACCCGAATCTCATGAGACGGATCAGCAATGTACTTCCTTAGCTGAGATACATGAAAAACATCATGCAGATTCGTAAGTGACGGCGGCAAAGCAATCTGATATGCAACCTTCCCAATTCTCTTGGTAATCTGAAACGGACCAATAAAACGTGGAGTCAACTTCTTTGACTTCAAAGCTCGACCAATACCCGTCATCGGAGTAACTCGCATAAAAACATGTTCTCCTTCACTAAACTCAAGATCTTTCCTCCTCTTATCATGATAACTTTTCTGACGACTCTGAGAAGTTCTCATCTTCTCCTGAATCATCTTAATCTTTTCCGAAGTTTGTTGAACAATTTCCGGTCCAATCACAGCACTCTCTCCAGTTTCATACCAACACAATGGTGTCCGACACCTCCTACCATACAATGCCTCAAACGGAGCCATACCAATACTCGAGTGAAAGCTATTGTTGTAGGTAAACTCAATCAATGGTAGATAACTATCCCAAGCTCCACCCTTCTCCAACACACAAGCTCTCAGCAAATCTTCCAACGACTGAATCGTTCTTTCCGTCTGACCATCTGTCTGTGGATGATAAGCGGAACTTAAACGCAACTTGGTACCCAAAGCTTCTTGCAATCCCGTCCAGAACTTAGATGTAAACCTCGTATCTCGATCCGACACAATACTAGAAGGAATACCGTGCAAGCTTACAATCCTTTCGACATACAATTCTGCCAACCTCTCCATCGGGTAATCCATTCTTATCGGAATAAAATGAGCAGATTTTGTCAACCTATCCACAATGACCAAGATAGAATCACAAGTCTTCACTGTCCTTGGCAAACCAGACACAAAATCCATTGAGATTCCATCCCACTTCCATTCTGGAACAAATAACGGCTCCATCAATCCTGACGGTTTCTGATGCTCGATTTTCGACTTCTGACAAACCAAACAAGCATACACAAACTCAGCAATTTCCTTTTTCATTCCCGGCCACCAAAACAACTTCTTCAAATCATGGTACATTTTAGTAGCACCGGGATGAATACTCAACCCGCTACGATGTCCTTCTTCTAAAATACTCTTCCTAATCTCGACAACATCCGGAACACACACCCGATCACCAAATCTCATAACTCCATTCTCGTCAATTCAGAACTCGCCTCCTTGACCCGGGTTGATCAATGTCAACTTATCAACTAAACCAACATCAGATTTCTGTCCATTTCTAATCTCTTCAAGAATACCACTAGTCAGCTTCAACATACCCAATTTCACACTATTCGGAGTAGTTTCACAAACCAAACTTAGATCTCTGAACTGCTCAACCAAATCTAACTCACGGACCATTAACATTGACATATGCAAGGACTTCCTACTCAAAGAATCTGCAACAACGTTTGCCTTACCAGGATGGTAATTCAAACCGAAATCATAATCCTTTAGGAATTCTAACCATCTTCTCTGCCTCATGTTCAGCTCTTTCTGATCAAAGAGATACTTCAGACTCTTATGATCACTGAATACCTCAAACCGAAAACCATATAAATAATGTCTCCACAACTTCAAAACAAATACGACAGCTGCCAACTCCAAATCATGAGTCGGATAGTTCCTTTCATGCACTTTCAATTGTCGTGAAGCATAAGCCACAACCTGCTTATCTTGCATCAACACACCACCCAATCCCATCAGTGATGCATCACAATACACAACAAAAGACTTAGTCGGATTTGGCAAAATCAAGATCGGAGCACTTGTCAACCTCCTCTTCAGCTCTTGAAATCCTTTCTCACATTCAACATCTCAAGCAAATATTTGACCCTTCCTGGTCAACTTAGTCAACGGCAACGCTAGTTTGGAAAACCCTTCAATAAACTTCTGGTAATAACCTGCAAGACCCAGAAAACTACGGATCTCAGAAGCATTCTTCGGCGCTTCCCACTGAGATACCGCTTCTACCTTCGTAGGATCCACAGCAATTCCATTCTTGGAAATTACATGGCCAAGAAAACTCACCTCATCTAACCAGAATTCACACTTGGACAACTTCTCATAAAGCTTCTTCTCTTTCAACAATTCCAACACAACCCTGAGATGTTCTGCATGCTCCTCATCGCTTTTTGAATAAATTAAAATATCATCAATGAACACTACTACGAACTTGTCAAGATACGAATGAAATATCCCGTTCATATACTCCATGAAAACACCAAGTGCATTAGTAACTCCAAACGGCATCACGGAATATTCATAATGTCCATACCTCGTTCTAAATGCAGTTTTCTGAATATCCTCCGACTTCACACGAATCTGATGATATCCAGATCTCAGATCAATCTTACTGAATACACAAGCTCCAACGAGTTGATCCATCAAATCATCAATCCTCGGAAAAGGATATCGATTCTTGATTGTAACTTTATTCAACTGTCGGTAGTCAACACATAGTCTCATTGAACCTTCCTTCTTCTTAACGAACAACACCGGAGCACCCCACGGCGAAACACTCGGACGAATAAACTTCTTCTCAAGCAATTCCTCTAACTGCTTCTTCAGTTCAGCCAATTCAGACGCCGACATGCGATAAGGCGCCATTGACACCGGACTAGTTCCAGGAATCAGATCTATAGTAAATTCTACCTCTCTCTCAGGTGGCAATTCACTAACGTCTTCCAGAAACACCTCTGGAAATTCATTCACCACTGGCAATCCATCACCTTTTGCTTTTCCCTCCGCTTCTATCACGGAATATAACATAAACACCACAGCACCATCTTTCACAGCTAGGTTCATCTGTTTAACTAACATAATCTCACTTTCGAGTTTAACCTCTTCAGGGAAAATGACTGTCTTCTCAAAACAGTTGATATGAACCTGGTTGAATTCCAACCAGTTTATTCCAAGGATGATATCGAGTTGTTCTAGCGGTAGGCACACTAAATCCATACCGAAACCCCTACCAAAAATCACAACAGGACAATTCCTACAAACATATGAAGTAGTCACTGAACCCGACGCAGGAGTATCAATAACCATACTTCCATCCATATTAGAAATTTCCAAATTCAATATTTTAGCAAAATCTAAAGCAATAAAAGAATGCGTAGCTCCAGTATCAATAATCGCAATCAAAGGTATGTCATTAATAAAACATGTACCTTTAATCAGCCGATCATCTGGTTTAGTCTTTGATCCAGACAATGCAAACACCTGACCACCAGCTTGCTCCTTCTTGGGTTTTATGCACTGAGGACGAGTATGACCCTCTTCACCACAGTTGTAACAAGTCACCACTCTCACTCTGCAGTCATTGGCCACATGGCCAAGTTTCCCACACTTGAAACACTTCTTATCATTACTTTTACAGTCCATCATACGATGTCCTGTCTCACCACATTTGTAGCACTTAACGGAAGAACTAGAATCTCCTCCACCAAACTTCTTCCAACCACCAGATCTCTGATTTCTCTTATCATAAGGCTTACCACGATCCATCTGTTGCTTACCTTTCCTATCAACATACCCTCGAGCATTCGACTTAGTGTTAACAAGATCTTCCTCTAGAATCCTACTGCAGTCAACCAGATCAGAAAATCTCCGGATACGCTGATACCGAATACCCTGCTTAATCTCATCACGAAGACCATTTTCAAACTTGATACATTTGGAAAATTCTCCATCCGCATCGTTAGGGTAATGAGCATAATACTTCGCTAACTCAGTAAACTTCGAAGCATACTCACTGACAGTCTTGTTACCCTGCTTGAGTTCCAGAAACTCAATCTCCTTCTTGCCTCTGATGTCCTCAGGAAAGTACCTCCTCAGAAAAGCTCTCCTGAACACAGCCCAAGTCAATGCAATACCATCTTCTTCCAGTTCAGTTCTGGTAGCAACCCACCAGTCATCAGCTTCCTCTGCTAACATGTGAGTTCCATATCTCACCTTCAGCCCCTCTGCACAGTCAATCACTCTGAAGATCCTCTCGATCTCCTTCAACCACTTCTGAGCACCTTCGGGATCATGTGCACCCTTGAACAATGGAGGATTATTCCTCTGAAAATTCCCCAATTGTCGGTCAGCACCAATTGTAGCTCCCTGCTGGTTCCCTCCGAGCACTCCAGCCAACATTCCCAAAGCCTCAGCAATAGCATCATCATTCCTACCGTTACCTCTTCCAGCCATTGTTCTGTAACATTACCAAAACAATTCACATCAGCACACAAGTATCCACAATGTTACTTACACTAGTCACATACTAAAAGGGGTAACGACACTAAGACAAGACCGACTATGCTCTGATACCACTATTGTAACACCCCATCTAAATACCCCGAATATATTAATTAAATTAATATCAAATCCAACTTTAATCAGAGTTAACACGGCAAATGAGGGATGTCACAATTATTAAATAAAATAAAACCTCAATTAAATAGTAGCCATGCTACACTGAGGATCAACATTCAGACAATTCAGTCACATTAATACCATGTCTTACACAGCGGAAAAAGAAAACATCAAAACCAAAACGGAATAATCCAATCATTATTATTCCCAACAAAATTAAGGAAACAATTAAACAACTATCTAATTCCTCAACTAACGTTCCCCAGTGTTACAATCTAATCAGAGCATGACACTGACACGCGGACTTAAATGATAAGCTCTAGAGCCATCATCACCAACTCCTCAACTGCTAACTTTAATCTGAAATTGTAAATTAAGGGTGAGACTTCTCATAATTAAAGCATATTATAAGCTTCTCAATTAACAATATATTACAAGCATATTATTTCACCCACTTAACACAATTCAGATTCAACACACGACCATATTCATATAAGTCATTATGCATAATCAATAGACAACAAAATAATTGCAACACTGGAAGACATCCTAACATGTTACAATTCCATGCAAACACAAATGCAGACTCAATGCATGCGGTACCGACACGTGACCAAGTCACCCAACACTGATCCATCATCAACCGGATACAGTAACCATCGATTCGTCCATAACCACCCGGACACGAATCCAGCCTAACCACCCATCCTCACTCGGGTATCGGTTATCGGCAATCCAAGTCAAATTCCGCACAATGGGAATTAACTTCACCGAACAATGCATATGCACGCACATCACTAGCATGCAACATCAATCAGTCTATGTATACATCAATCCAACATAACTGAATCAAACCAATCAACATGATATTTCAACCAAATCATGCATACAACTAACATCAACATAAACATGCTTTACATCTACACATTACCAATACCTCCATCACCAAAGGTTCTCTGCTACATATACATCAGTATGTGTCAGTCATTAATCACTTATTTCGAAATTCAACTCCTTTCCAAAATAATTTCAAGTTTTAGAAAATATTTCCATTTTATAAGATAGAGCATTAAATTTGAGAAACAACGTCCAAAACGGCGCTCAAAACGGACTTACGGTTTGAAAGTTATGAATTTTCGAAGTTTTAAAAATTTTCAAAAAGTTTCAGTGGAACCCGGTTCCTCCCTGGGAGTAACCGGTTCCCACATTTCAAAAAAACAACGCCCCTGGAAAAATGTATGGGGAACCCGGTTCCTCCAGGTAGGGAACCGGTTCCCAGAAGTAATAATCATATCTTTCTGGAAAAATCAACGTGGAACCCGGTTCCTCCCATGCAGGAACCGGTTCCTGAGTTCAAAAATGTCATTTTTCACCATTTCAAATGCTGGAACCCGGGTTCTCCCACTGGGGAACCGGTTCCCACGACCTTCAGACCCAAAAATCCATTTTGACAGCAATAGTTCCCAAAACCATTTTCTTATTTATTCCAAAACGTACCCACACGTTCCGACACCATAAAATCAATCATTCATCACCAATAACACACCATATAACATGTTTTATTCATCATTAATGATCCTATATCATACAAATCAATGAATTTCTACAATCTGACACAATCTGACACCAATAGGGATACATCCATGGAAACCTAGAAATTCCTAAACTGAGATTTCCTGACATGCTATGATCTATAGTATCAAAATCAAAACCTATAATATGAAATAATCAATCGAAATCACCCCTTACCTTGTGGGTTCTTCGAATTCTAACACCTTAGGTCTTCTTCCTTCCTTCTCCTCTTCTCAACTTCACGTATTCTTGTTTTCTCCAAAATGACTCTTTTTCCTCCTTTCCTTATTTTATTCCTTTTATTCCTTTAACATAAATAAAATAAATAATGTGAGTAGAGTCTTTTACTCCTCACACCCCCACTTTACTCAACACACTTCCAATAAATCCATAATTAATCCAAATAAATTCAATATATTAATAAATTATGTTCTCAATTAAATTAATAATTAAAATCATAATTATTTAATTATCGAATTATTTATGTGTGTGGTGGCTTGCATTTTAACAAGTTAAAATATGACTTGCTCTTAATTTCAAATCTTTACTTTTCAACTATTTAATTCAATTTCACCACGTTTTCGTATTGTTATTTGTATTTGTTTTGTTTTGTCAAATTGTGTTATCCGCAAGCTTATCGGTTTAGCTTGAGGAGTTTTGTTGGATGTAAATTTTGTTTTTCTAATTCTTTTGTTGTTGTTTGGACTCAAATTTTGGTTCGGAAGTTTGAGGTTACATTTGGTGATTTTTCGAGTTTGATCGTTTCAACTCACAGATGTATGGTAATGATAGTTCAAAGTTGGTACAGGTCAGGTACTCGTTTATCGCTTTCTATAGCATAACATGTTTAGGAAATTTATCATTTGTATAATTACCATGTCATTCATCCTTTTTGCATTACTTGCTCATGAATTGAATCACTTTATTTCCCCTTTTTACCCATAAATGTGAGAAAGTTTTCCATTGTTTACATATGAGAGGCCATAATTCTTGTTTTAACTAGATTTTATTATGCTTAATATTTTGTTTTGTGTTGATTGTATGAATGCATGAAAATGATCAAGGCATTTTGTTGATTTTGAGCACAACTACCTTGGCCAAATATTCAATTCACCTTGTGAGTGTGTGATCATTTGTTAGCCCCTTTGAACTTTTATCAACATCCATATTTATTTTGAACTTGATGCTTGTCTGTGAGTGTTTAGTTCACCTTTTTTTTGTATGGATGTTATTTTTTTGTTTCTTGAACCCTCAACTATATGTTGTTGTATAAATTTTTACCTTGTCTTAGAAAGTAGAGAGTATTCACATAATGATGTTGGTTGAATTCAAGTTGGGGAGAAAAATGTTTATGTGCTTATGTTGTGATTGGTATGAGGTTAAAAGAAAAGAAAAAGAAAAGCAAATAATAAGAGAAAACGAAAAAGATTAGAAAAAAAATAAAACAAAAGAATGAATAAACAATATTGTGTTAATAAGTGAGGTGATTTGATTTGACAATTTGTGATGAAGAAGAAGTTTAATTGGAATTGTATTGTTTGGAACTTTGTGAGTTGATCATTGCCTTAGATTTAGGCAAGTTTTTGTTTCGATTAGCTGTAGGACTTATCACTTGTTTGTTAACCAAGCCACATTACAACCTTGAAAAACCCTTTTTATTCTTGCATTTGTATTTTCAATACGTTTTTGGGATGAATGCATAATTTAGTCTATTATTTTCAAGATTGTGGAGGAGTGTTTTTTATCCCTCACCTTTGTGTGTTCTTCATCTTTCGATGAATTTTTTATAGGTGTGATTCATGATTGAGCTTGTTTTATTTTAGAATATTCTGCATGATTTTTGTACTTAAGATTTGTTTCGTTTATATGTTATTGTTGCAGTATGGTGGTCAGTATGTATTTGTCGTGTATGTTTTCGTTTGAACTATACATTTGTTTTCCGTTTTAAAAAACTTGTTGATTCGTGATTATTTGATTATCATTCGTTGTTTCTTTGAGTTATTTGACTTTGTTTGAGGACAAAAAATGTGTCAATTTGGGGAGAGTTGATAAGTTCCAAAATATCGTAATTTGGTTTATATAATTCATGCCACTTATCCGTTCTTTTGTTGATATTTAGTTGAATAATCCCGACTTTGTTTGTAAATACGTTTTATTGTGGTTTTTATTCATTTATGTATAGTTTGAAGTTTTTATGTATTTTTGAAGGTAATTGTTGCACATTTGCAGCATCAAGGAATAAAGTGTTGAAGACACGGCTTTGAATGCGTTTTATGCAATAAAAGTCCATTTTTGGGAAGCTTTGTTCAGTGGAGTCCGCTCAGTGCGGTTTGAAGCGCGCTGCTTGGTTTGGCACTGTTGTGGCAGAGAGAAATTTGGTTTAAGAGGCCACTGTGCAGTGTTTAGGTCGGTTTAAGTGTAAATATCTGAGGATGGCACTCAGCGCGCCCTCGCTGCTGAGCACGGTCATCTGAGATTTCTTTTATAACTTCATTTTTATCCATTTTTAGGTCATGGTTTTGGGGTGGATTTTGATCTCCATTTCCATCAACCTTTATTTTTGATAGATTAGCTTAGAAAACAACACTAGGGTCTTGCAATGGATGATTGGAGGTGGATTGCTCTTTGATAGGCATTGGCAAACTAGTGTAAATAAGTAGTGTATCTCTTCTCTTCTCTTTGTATTTCTCTATTTTGTTGGTTATGTATGTATTTATACTCTTATTCATGTATATTTATCGCCCTTGGCGTTGTATAAAGTTTGTTTTACGAATCTGTGTTGGTGATTGTCTTAGGTTTTTAATCTATGTTGGGGATTTGAGCTTTGCTAGATATAAATCGCTTAGATTCTTACCTAGGATGATTATCTGTTAGTTTCTGAATGCTAGTAATGGGTTTAAAGCTGACATTCACTTAGGGTATCTGAGCTTAATGCCTCTGTGTTGGTGAAGTATGCTAGAGATGGGTATGGAGGTAACGTAGTTGAATTCTCAATTTGGGTTAGAAATAGCTTAGGTTGTGAGAGGTATGTGATGACACGAACGAGTATCGTAGGGTGAGTATAACTAGACGGTAGATTTAAGTCTGTGATGGGTAGTGTGCATTTGTTTCGGATAATCTGTCCATCCTTTATAGTTTTTGTTCATTTTTTTTGTCTTTTCTTTACAACCATTTAATACCAAATTCATTAACGATAGAATTGTCGAACGATGAATCAATAACCAATCTCAGTGGACACGATATAACCTAACCGATATATATCACCCGGTAAAAATAATACTTTACTTTTTGCTTGTCTGCTATACCTGCATGCGCAACAGTTGTCCAACACTTAGCAAGTTGCACTTCATTCCAGGTACATAGAGTACATCTTTAATCATAGCTTTCACTTCATTACTCATTTGAAAAACTATGTTGCCACTACCTTCTGCTTGCAACACACTATTATCAGCAAGTTTTACCTTGCTCTTCTTCAACTCTTCGTAGTCTGTCAACCACTCCTTTCGATCATTCATGTGATTTGAGCAGCCTTAGTCGAGGAAACAGATCTTGGATTTGACATGGTTATCTGCAACTGCCGCCATAACCACCATACCTCCTTCAAAACCATATGAATCTTGGTGTGCAAGGTTCGCTCCTTCGTCCTTGCCTTTTGTCAATCTATTGTCTTTTATGTACCAACAATTTTTGGCTATGTGGCCCCACTTTTCACAGTTATAACACTACACACCTTTTTTATCATCTTTGTCCTTTTGATAGTTTCCTCCTTTCTTTTTCGAGGATTCAGAATATCTATCTTCGATCTTATTCTTGTGAGGATTCGACCAAGGCTTCTTTCCATGAGTCTTGTCGAACTTGCCTTTGAATTTGTTTGAACCACCATCCTTTTTCCATAACTAAGCTTGAAGAGCCTGTATCGAGTCTTGAACTTTTTTCTTTTCGACAATCCTCATCTCATGCGCCTCCAACGAACCAACCAAATCTTCCACTTCAGTGGTTTCATGTTTTTTGGATTCTTGAATAGCTACGTTAACGTGATCAAAGTGAGAGATCAACATTCTCATTACCTTCTCAACTATCATCTTATCAGTTATGGTTTCACCAAAACCCTTCATGAGATTGACGATTTTCTAAACCTTCGACACATATTCTGCAACATTTTCATCTTCTCCCATTGATAATAACTCATACTGTCGACGTAAAGTTTGTAACTTGATAACCTTGACTTTCTCACCTCCTTCATAATATTTCACCAGAATATCTCATGCTTCCTTTGTCGTTTCAGCATGAGAGATTCTGTCGAAATTAGCAGCATCAACAGTCGCCTAAATGCAATAAACAGTTTTGCAATCTTTCTTCTTGACTTCATTGTGGGTTTTTTCTGTGCTTCATTTGCATTTGCAACCAACGTAGGAACGTCGTCGGTAACCACCTCTAGGATTTCATGGAAGCCAAACAAAGATTGCATCTTTTTTTTCATCATATCCAATTTTTGCCATCGAGCATTGGAAGATAATTCGGAATGCGCTTATCACTAGCCATCCCGCAACGGTTGATTCACTTGCTCTGGAAACACGATCTCTGACGTGAAGTTCTTGAAAAATTGATCAAGAGCAATAATCGGAAGCTCTTTGATACCAATTTTTAGTGCGTGAGGCACTTTTAGTCAGGAGAGAATAGAGAGAGAATAAGGAAATAAGAATTTGTATTATTGAATTGTACAAATAATGATATAGGCTAGGACTATTTATATACAACCCTAATTGGGCTTGGGTCTACACAACTTGGATTATATTTAAATATTAAATCAAATCTAATCTAATATAATATAATATTTTAACAAATCTAATTTAATATTTCAACACAACCCACACAAGTGGAAGCAAAGAAGAAACGAGAGATAGATCTGAAAATGATGCATCTTGAGAAGAGACTGAAGTAGAAGATTCCGAGGACTATAATACCTATTTCGACGAGCATGATGACCTCAACTCTTGGGTGGATAAAAAGGCCAACCAAATAATGAATCAGGCATGCGAGAGTTTCCTCGATGATGACGATCATTAATTCATTCACTACTATAAAATAGACCTTTTGTAACACAATATTACAATGACCATCATCATGTTAACCGTAATAATAACTCGTTTTTTGACGCTTTTTTTATGTTTTACTAAAAGACATTTCAATTCAATCATAGTTAAAAGCCATAGTGAAATGTACCACGAGCTAAAGGGTTTGAATCCCAACTCCAACAATTTTCTATTTTTTGTCACAAAATAGTATCGACCTTGTATATCACCACAGTTTGCTTAGTCAACTATGTTGTTAAGTTCAACCATTTTATCAGGGCTGTTCTTATCAACCATGATAAAAGGTGATACTTATTTACATAAAAGCAAAATTATCTCTCAGCTCGGTATATATCAATCGTTTCTCTCAAAATAATAACATATACCAATATCGCCAAACCATTGTAGAGAAATACATCACAAAAACAACACTAAAACAATTTATTACATAGAAGATACAACGTATAGAAAAGAGCTTTAACATCCAATGTCTTAACATTAAACTGACTGAAATTAAAGGTTTCAACAGATAATATGAAAATTCTCAATACAATTTTGGAAAAGTTGGAAAACATTTACGTATAGTCTTAGTCATGAAATAAAACCAGGCCATGCGCCAATGTGCATTGACGTACAACACTGTTATGATGCTTAGTAGTATTGTAATATAAGATGCTGCAAAACTCCAATAAAATGATACTATGTCCACTTTGGTTTCTTTTTCTTCATTGTCATGGAATTGTGATGAAGGTGGAGGCTTAACACCTTCACACTTTCGGTCAAGGAGTGGTCCGCATAGACCGGGATTACCTTTGTAGTTTTGTTCATCGAAGCCTCCAAACTGTCCCGCCTTAGGTGGTGTTCCAGAAAAGTTGTTGTAAGACACATTGAATATTGATAAGAAGGTCAATTGGGTGAGTTCATCAGGTATCTTACCACTCAAGTTATTGTATGATAAGTCAAGGCTTTCTATTTGGGTAAGATTTGAAAAAGTGGTTGGAATATGACCTGACAGGTAATTGTGTGATAGATTCAAGGCTCTAATTTTTGATAGGTTGCCAATTCCAGATGGGATGGTCCCTGTTAGCTTATTGCATGATAAGTCCAATCCAGACATAATCCTTAGGATATTTCCTTTGTAAAACAAATAGTTATTCTTCGTCATGAACTTGACTTCCAAATTTTCCTCTTCATCAAATAGATCAAATAAACCATCAATTTTCATAGCATCCTGAGATGAGAAAGAATTTTTATATTCGTCTAAGCCAGGAATCGACCAGCCCACAGAGAAATCAGAAAAAAAACCTTCATGATATTGCCCTACATCAAATGACATAGTTTGGAAGCAATGTGGTATTGAAGATTTGAGCATGTTCCGCGAAAGGTCCAATATATCCATCAGTTCTAACCGACACACTTGAATAGGAATCTCTCCTTCCAAGTTATTCCCTGCTAGCAAAAGAACACGCAACTTTGAAAGATTATCCACCCAATCAGGAACTTTACCTGAAAATCTGTTGTCCCTCAAGTCAAGAACTTTTAGTTCCGAGTTACTAGACAATTCAAAGGGTATAGATCCAGAGAGATTATTGTTATGAAAATACAAGTACTCTAGATTATACAAACTACTGGAATTTGGTATTGATCCCATTAACTTATTTTGAGAAAGATCCAAAGCTGTAAGACGTGTCATGTTGAATATCTCAACAGGGATATAGCCTTCTAGCAGATTTTCACTCATAAGAAGAACAACCATATCATGAGGCATCCCAGTAGGAATTGTGCCTGAGATTGAATTATTGGATACGTCGAGCCATTCTAAATTTGTATTGTTTTCCATCACATGTTCAAGTGTTCCACTAAAATTGTTATTATTGAGAAATAACATGTCCATGGAATTTGAATATTTTGGGATATTTCCTTGTAGAAAGTTGTTGGAGAGCTTCAAGTATCGCAAGTCAACACACTCCGTGGCCATTTCTTTAGGTAAGTAACCTGAGAAATGATTCTGAGACAAATCCAAAAACTTGAGTTTTTTCATCTTACCAATAGATGAAGGTATATTTCCTTCAAACTTATTCCTTGAAATTTTCAAATATGTAACCCTAGGAAGGAATATACCAACATCTTTTGGAAGCCAACCACTGAGATTGTTGTTTGACATATCCAAATATTGCATTCGATCGTTATGTTTCAACCAACTTGGGAGTGACCCGACCATTTTGTTGCTGGAAATGTCAATCAATATCAAATTATATTGATACAAAAGAAAACTAGGAAAGACATTTCCTTTGTCCATATTCATGTTGCAATTTCGGATAACAAGATATTTCAGTTGAAACTTAGGAAACCACTTTATTTTCTCAGTTTCAACATGGGCTCCAATGCTCTTTGATGAAATATATAGTTCTTCAAGTTTAGAGTGATTGGCCAAAGTGCTCAATGAAAATAATCCTTGCATGTAATTTCCATAGAAAGACAAGTATGTTAGGGATGTGAGATTGCTAATGAAGGAAGGGAAATTGCCACTTATCAAATTATTGGCAAGGTTAAGAACTTTGAGATTTGTTAAGTTGCTTAAACAATCCGGAAGTTCAGCACTAAACATGTTTCTGCTGATATCTAGCTCTACCAAATTCTTCAATTTGCATAGTCCTGTATATTTTAACAAGCTCAAATTTATGATTTGCATTTTCAATTCTTCTTCTTACAATATGTATGTATGTAGACACTTTACAATTATGCCATATGAGATTTGCAAGATATTCATTGTTGAGTAAAAAAAAATTGAAGTTATAAAGTCAAACTCTAAACAATAAATTAATGTGTAACAAAATTAAGATAATTAAGATAATAAGTTAAGAGTTAAATATGTTTTTGGTCCCTATAAATATGCGACTCTGCAATTTTGGTCTCTCTAAAATTTTCTTTCGATTTATGGTCATCGCAAATTTTTTTTCTTGCAGTTTTAGTCCTTGTTATTTTCTAAAATTTTTAAAACGATTTAATTATCCTTAAATTTGTAAGTTTTTGAATAAATTTTTTTCATATGTCTTCATAATACTATACAATATTTATTTATTAAATTTTAAAATTTTTTAAAATGAGAAGAATTAAATAAGAATTTTTTAAATTTAAAAAAAATATTGATATAAGCAATAAAAATCTCGATTTAAAAATCAAATTTTAAGTTCTTTTTTTTCGAGGAACTTTTTATAATATTCTACACACGTATGTAAAATCATCATTCAAAAATACACATCGGTTTAACAGCATGAACTAAAACTACGTGCATAATAATTCTGCGATGACCATTATTAATTCGAAAGAAAATTTTAGATGAACTAAAATTGCAAGGTCATATATTTATATGGACTAAAAACATATTTAACCCTAACTTAAATGTAGTAACTCTATTTGAATAAAACAACTTAATTTTTTGAATTTTTAAAAATATTACTCCATTAAATAAATTTAATATGATATTAGAATACCTTGAGAATTCCATTTCTTAAGATTAAACCACAAATTAATTTATAATCTATGGTTAATTATAAGAATTTGTACCGAGGCTTTGTGTCAAACTATTATTACATTACTATCATTTTTTATTATTTATCTTTAAACTTCAACAAGTTTGATAAATTATAACATTTTAGTTTAAAATGTTTTAAGTTAATTTTTTTATAAACGAAAACTTAATTCGGAAAAGTTGTTTTAGAACGGGTATAATAAGATCATCACCAAGATTTTGGCGGATAGGATTGCTTCTCTGATGTCCCATATTATTTCCAAAAGAGCAAAAATGTTTTATTAAAGGTAGAAACATTAGTGATTGTATTTATATTATTTTTAAAGCCTTTAATTTGCTTGATAAAAAAAAGATTCGGATGGAATGTGACTCTTAAAGTTATTGGAGAGTAATTCAATGTTCAGAAGTTGTTGTTAATAAGAAGTTTTGACGCTTTGATGTTGTTCAGAAGTTGTTGTTAATCAGAAGTTTTGATGTTTCGATGTTCTGGTGTTGCTAAGAAGCAGTAGAGCTTCTGAGGTTGCGTCCAGAAGTATGCTTAACTTTGGGGTTCTTTAGCGTAGCTGTTAAGTTTAGTTTTAAGGGTACTTTAGTATTTCCTAATTTGTACTGTTTGCTTTATTAAGTTACTTTATTAGGGTCTATGTGGCAATTTTATCATTGTATAAATAGACTAGTAATAGATGTCATTTATAACAACAATCCTTATTTCTTTCTCCTTTTGTGTAGCCGTCATTCTCTTATTATTCTCCCATTATTCCAATCATCTTTGATTCTTGTGCACCAACAAGTTGGTATCTAGAGCTCCGGTTAGAAACACAGGGAAACACGAGTGAACGTGAGTTTGTGTTGTGTGATTGATTTTGCTTCTGGGTTCACGTTGAATCTTGAACAAGAATCACATTTTTTTCTGATTTTGTGGGTTGGGAAACACTGTGAGTAAAGATCTGAGTGTACTGTGCAAGGTAGAAGATGAACGGAAACGGCAACATGAGTACCAAACTTCCAGTTTTTGATGGCAAGAACTGGAACAAATGGATCATTCAGATGTGCGTGTTATTTGGAGCTCAATATGTTCTGGAGCTTGTTACTGATGGGTATATTCCAGTTGTAGAAGATACAACAGAAGAAGAGAGAGAGAGGCGCAGAGAAGCAAGAGGAAGAAAGATCAGAAGACGTTGTTCTTCATCCATCAGTGTGTAGATGTGAACGTGTTTGAGAAGATTGTTGATTCGATGACGTCAAAGGAGGCATGGGACACACTGGTCATATGTTACGGTGGTGACGCATCAGTGAAGAAGGTGAAGCTTCCGTCCTTGAGAAAGCAAGATGTGAATCTCAACATGAAGAACAATGAGAAGGTTTCAGAGTATATCTCTAGAGTGATTCTGATCACTAATGAGATGAAGGCTTGTGGAGAAACTCTTTTTGAACAAGTAATCATTGAGAAGGTATTGAGGTCACTTACTCCTCAATTTGATTACATTGTTGTAGCAATAAAACATTCTAAAGATCTGGAAATTATGAGAATAGAAGAGCTGCAAAGTAGTCTAGGCGCACATGAGTTGCGTATGACTGAAAGAACTTCTGAGAGGGAAGTTGTGCAGGCTCTGAAGGCTTCTTTTGTCAAGAAGGACTAGAAGCTGAAAAAACATGGTAGGTCTCAAAAGTCAGAAGTCTTCTATTCTGATGAAAAAAGACATCATAAGGGAAAGGAGAAGTATGACAAGAGAATGGTTCAATGTTACTGTTGTAAGTAGTTTGGACACTTTGCTAGAGATTGTTGGTCAAACAAAGAAGAAGCAAAAATAGCCAGAGGTGATTCTGATGACGAGCATGTGTTATTGATGGCTTACGAATTTGACAAGGAACCTGTCAGATTGTCATTTTTTGATTCTGAAGGGAAAGAAGATGACTCTGAATATTCTGATTCTGAAGGAGTGTTTCTTTATGAGTTAGAGTCAGAAAATGACATAGAAGATTCTGAAGATGATTCAGAATCTCAGGTTTCGGAAGAAGAGTTAGAGTTAGAAAATGACTTTAAAGATGAAGATAAGTCAGAATCCGAAGGTGATTTTGGGTCTGAAGAACAATTAGAAGTTGAAACTTTTGAAGAGTCGGAAAATGACATTGAAGAGTCAGAAGTTGAAACTTTTGAAGAAGAGTCAGAAGTTGAAACTTTAAAGAAGAGTCAGAACTTCAAGGTTCTGAAGAAGAGTTAGAGTCGGAAGATGATGAATCTTCTAGTGACTCTAAAGATAAGTGAGATGGTGAATCTGATTCTGATCCAGATTTTGATGATGATTAAAAATAGGGTTAATACCTATTTTCACCCCTGACATATGGGGTGTATTTGAAAAAAACCCTGCCAAAAACAAAGTTCCAAAAGTTACCTTGACAAATTTTAAAAGTTTCATTTTTTACCTTTAGGAGGCCACATCACCAAAAAGGCTGATGTGGCTTATTTTTTTGTTAAATTTGTAATTTTTTGTTATTCCACATCACATAATTCTCATTAAAATGACCAGAATGCCCTTAGCTCCATTTATCTTAAAATCCAAAATTATTTTGCAAATCCATGTTTCATCTTCATCCTTCGTCCTGGATCTGGTGCACCCTCCATACCAGATCCTCCCCTCCTCCTCACCACCACCCCCACCCCCACTAGATCCTCCCTCTTTCTCTCTCTCCGAAATTGTCCTCTTCCCTTCCCCTTCCTCCTCCGACTCACCCCTGAGTCACTCCTCCGCCGAGTCACCACCACCGAGTCATCATCCCACTCCCACAACCACAACCACAACCACAGAACCCTTCTTCATAAGCCCGACCCTCACTCTCCTCCCATTCTACACATTCAACCCCGACCCACTCCCAATTCTACCCCTCCGAGATCCGCGCCGCCACCCCACGCCCGTCCTCATCATGGTGACCGTCGGAAAGACGCAACGAAGAAACCGCATACCTCACCGCATGGAAACGTATCAAGACAAGCTAATGCGTGTCGACCGAACGGTAACCACTTTCTCTGCTTCAAGAACAACACAAACCAATTCGTTTCACACGAATCAATGGCATGACATTGTTATGAATTTTCATAGTGACGCTGATCTTAAGCATCTTGGGGTTAAAGACACTGTTGATAGGATTAAACATGTTTGGACTGTTGGAGCGAAGTTTTATGGGATTCCTGAGAGTTACATTCATGTTTGTATTGCTGCTTGTTCGATTTGCTCGGGCGCGTCGGATCTCGTCTTACGATGTCCGCATGCGAGGGCGAAGGAGATTTGAGTATACTGAGTCATTTGATGTGCCTGCTAAGGAAGTTCCTAGTAGGTTACAACAACTTGCTGCTAAGCATAAGGTTGTGCTTTGTATTAGGCAGAATCCTAATTTGCAAAGATGAAACATGGATTTGCAAAATAATTTTGGATTTTAAGATAAATGGAGCTAAAGGCATTCTGGTCATTTTAATGAGAATTATGTGATGTGGAATAACAAAAAATTACAAATTTAACAAAAAAATAAGCCACATCAGCCTTTTTGGTGATGTGGCATCCTAAAGATAAAAAATGAAACTTTTAAAATTTGTCAAGGTAACTTTTGGAACTTTTTTTTTGGCAGGGGTTTTTTTCAAATACACCCCATATGTCAGGGGTGAAAAAAGGTATTAACCCTTAAAAATATGGTGGCGATCATGTTTCTGGAAGGGACAACTCTGAAGACGTAGGTTCTAGAGGACAAGCTTCTGGAGATGATCATGTTTTTGGTGGTAATCATGACTCTAAAGGTGGATCTTATGAAAGAGGAGCTTTTAAAGGTAGTTCATCCTTTGGTGGTGGTCATGATACTGAAGATGGAACTTCCAAAGGCATAGTTTTTAAAGGTGATCCAACTTTTGAAGGTGGTGGTTCTGGACAAGGTCCAGAAGTTAACAAAGGTGGAACTTCTGGTGGAAGTAAAACTTCTGAAGAAAGTCCAAAAGGAGATACGGTTCCAGAATCAGAAGGAGATTCTAAACATGAGGCAGTTGGAGAAGTTCTCAAGAAGAAAGTGTGGATGAAGGCCATTGTAAAAGAACTTGAGTCTTTAGAAGGAAATAAGACTTGGAAGTTAACTGAGCTTCCAAGGGAAAAGAAAACTATCAGCGCCAGATCGGGTTTCAAGGAGAAATCTGCATTTCTGAATGGAGTATTGGAAGTTGCACACTATAGCAACCAGAATAAACTTGCAGAAGTTCTGATAAAGGATGTCAAGACTGAACACCTAACCCGTTTGAGGGATTGAATTGGTGTTTTAGATTTTGGCTAGATGAATATGAATTAAGGGATGGTATGGAAGAGTAATTCAATATTGAGAAGTTGTTGTTAATCATAAGTTTTGATGCTCTGATGTTGTTATTCAGAAGTTGTTGTTAATCAGAAGTTCTGATGTTCTGATGTTCTGGTGTTGCTCAAAAGCAGTAGAGCTTCTGAGGTTGCGTCCAAAAGTATGCTTAACTTTTGGGTTCTTTAGCGTAGCTGTTAAGTTTAGTTTTATTAGTTTTAAGGGTATTTTAGTATTTCTTAGTTTGTATTGTTTTCTTAGTTATTAAGTTTACTTTATTAGGACCCATGTGGCAATTTTATCATTGTATAAATAGACTAGTAGTAGATGTCATTTATAACAATAATCCTTATTTCTTTCTTCTTTTGTGTAGCCGTCATTCTCTTATTATTCTCCCATTATTCCAATCATCTTTAATTCTTGTGCACCAACAAAAGTGAATGTCATAAAGGCTTATGATACTCTAAATTAGAAAAAATTTTGTTAAAAGTATTGAAAGCTCTTGGCTTTTCTTCAAAGTTTCTTAATTGGATATCGGTCATTCTGGATTCTGCGTACCTGTCTGTAGTTATCAATGGCTCTCTACATGGCTTTTTCAAGTGTGCTCGTGGGGTTCGTTAAGGGAATATTTGGCGGAGGAATTGTTGAGAATAAGGTATCCCAAAGCTGGTGTCTTCGAGGTTCTCAAACCTATGATTGGTTGTAGAAATATTTGTTTTTCGTCTTATACTGTATGTGCGAACAACATCCTTGTTTTCTGCAAGGGTTCCAAAAAGAATGTAAGGGCTCCTTTTCCCATTTCTCTGATTATGCAAAGGCTTTTAGGAAGGTTTTCAGTCCGTCAAAATATTTTTTATTTGCGGGAGGGATGAGTAGGAATAAAGCTCAAGATTTGTTGGATTTTATTGGGTTTTCTAAAATCTCTCTTATTTTTTAGTATCTTGGTATGCCAATATTCAAAGGAATAGCTAAAGCTTGTTATTTGCAGCCTATTGCGGACATAATTCTTTCGAAATTTTTGACTTCAAAAGGTATCACTGTTTCTATTGCGGGTAGAACGGTTCTTGTCCAATCAATGATTAATTCTATGTTAACACACTCTATGGGAATCTACTCGTGGCCTTCTTCTCTTCTTAAAAGCATTGAGAGAACTTCCAGAAATTTATTTTATAATGGTAATCTCAATAGTTGTAAGATGATTATTATTGCTTGGAAAATTTTTTGTCTTCCCAAAGCTTATGGGGAGCTTAATGTTCGATCCTTATTTTGCTTAAATGAGGCAACAAGTCTTAAACTCTGTTGGGGTTTTGTCAACTATTCATAAGATTGGGCCTCTATTCTTAGAGGTAGGGTCTTGAGATTTTTGGTAAAATTTCGCATCATATTCCTTCTTCAATTTGGCTCAGTATCAAGCCGCATTTCTGTACTATTATGGAAAATTCAACATGGTCTTTGGGAAATGGTAATAGAATTAAATTCTGAAAAGATTCTTAGGCGGGTTGTCCATTTATTCAAAACTTAAGTTTGCAAACTATATTGGAACTCAACATCAATTTATAATTACTAGTTTCAGAGATCTTTGTCAACAACTCCTGGAATGTCCCTTTGGCTTGATATGATTTCTTTCCTTTCTTGGAAAAAAAGACTTGTTAATTTCACTTAGTTGATGATTTGAATGAGGACCATCTTTGTTGGAAGCATTCCACTAATGATCATTTGGATTTAAAAGATGTATACTTGTTTATCTCTAAACTGTCTCCTTATCTCCCTTGGGCATCTTTTATATGGAGTCAATTTATACCTCCCTCAAAATCTTTGCTTATTTGGAGGCTTCTTCATAACAAAGTCATGAATGATGATCAATTATAAATATTTGGTTTCATGATAGTTTCGAAATTCTCTCTTTGCAATTGTCGTGCCAGAGATACTTACCACTTATATTTTAAGGGTTTTTTCTTGCAAAGTATGGAATGGGCTGTGTGGTATTTTTAACATGCGAGTTCTCATTTCTGCCACAAACTTTTCGAAGATTTCTTCTAGAGCCTCTTCTCCGCAAGGAGCTTTCTTAATTAATGTTGCAATTATCTATGGGATTAATGCGATTTGGTCTACCTGGAATTTGGTATGGTATCATCAGAAGGTCTCGATCTTTCACTCGGTTTATGTGGCCATTGAGGCTCGGGAGAAGCTCTCCCGCTCTAAGGCAAATCTCCCTTTCCACCATAGTTTGTTTGATTTTTCAGGTGCTTAAAGCTTTTCTTACTCTGATTCATCTGCCGCATGCTGCTAGCATTAAGGAAATTGTTTGGCGCCGCTTTAGGGCTGGATTAAATGCAATGTTGACGGTTCCTTTGTTGCGCGAGCCAGCTCCTCAGATTGTAGAGGCATTTTTCACCAGAGTTTAGAAGATTTTTCTTTGGCTAACCTATCTCTTGGAATAATTCCTTCGTTGTGGAATTTTGTGGTGTTCTCAAAGGAATTTAAATAGCCTTTGACAGAGGTTGGTCCAATCTTTAGGTGGAATTGAATTCAATTTTAGTGGTTAATGTCTTTTCCTCTATGAATGTTGCTTTAGTCCCTTGGCAAGTTAGAAACAGAAAGCCCTTTGGCAAGTTAAAAACATATGGAACTATTGTATCAGGCTTCTTTTAGACATGAACTTTATTATTTCTCACATTTTCATGGAAGAAAGTAGTTTGCTAACTTAGACCGCACAGCTAATGTCTTAAGTTTTATTTTATTCTTTACTTATTAGAATTAAAGGTGATTATGTGAAGAATAAACTAGAATTATCTCTCTTTAGATCTATATATATTGTTGAGTGGTTTTTGGCTTTAGTTGCTCACCTTTTTGTATATCAATTTTTTTTAATACATATTTATTTTTATTTTTATATAAAAAAAAGTCAAACTTCTCATAATATTTAACATTTATAATTAATTGACTTTATAATTTTTTTATAATATTAGTATATCTCAATTAAATTGTTACAAAATTATGTCATATATATATATATATATATATATATATATATATATATATATATATATATATATATATATATATATATATATATATATATATATATATATATATATACACATTATTTTATTTAATAATTATACCTTTAATTGAGCCGTTCAAAGAATTACCGCTTAAATCTAATCTTTCTAGATTTCTCCAATTCTGAACACCTGCAAGAAAAAAATTGAATACAAAGTCAAAGATATAGACGGAATTGAACCCAAATTTTTTTTTGGTGAAAGAATGATGATGTGTATTTTGTTGACCAAATACAAGGAGAAGGCAAAATAAGAGAATCTACAAATAACAAGAATGAAATTTATATTTTTTTTACAGGGTTATTTTTGGAATTCGCCTTATATGACATGAGGCAAAATGACTATTAACCATAAACTCAAAAAGTTAAGAAGTCAAATTTAGTGTTTATATATATATATATATATATATATATATATATATATATATATATATATATATATATATATATATATATTGAAAATGTGTACCTAACTGAGAGAGAGGACAATTAAAGTAGTTGTTGCTCAGCCTTAAACTCTTTAGTGATGTGAAGTTATGCAATCTTGTTACGATGTTGGAGTCTAGCATATTTTCTGAAAGGTCTAAACCCTGCAACTCCTTTATTCTCAAAAATCCTTCAACAAATGCAAAATGATGTGTAGGTTAGATTTGAAAACCAGAGTTGCAATCACTATTTTTCTTAACTTAACAATTTTCAATATAAAAAGCTTTTTGTTGTTGTAAATGTACTATTTTGATTATTTATGAAATGAATCATTATATCCAATTGTATATATTTTACCGAAAATATTTGTTGCAACTATAATTGCAACAAGTGTGACACTTAGTACCAAAATGATGAATTTTAAAAAAGTGATAGACAATTTTTTTTATTCAACTAGCAATCATATTCATCAATTTATAGATAATATACATACCTTTAGTGGAGAAGTTATTCATTTCATTGTAATCGAGGTACAAAATTGTTAGAGCAGTTAATCCATTCAAATTTGGCAAGATGTTTTCTTTTAGACCATTTTCCGAAAGGTCTAAAGTCTTCAACTTCTTGAGTTTAAGAAAACCTTCAAAAGAAACAAAGTAAGGTATGAGTAGCTCTCTATCCATAACATAACATCTATTCCAAGTTAATCTAGCATTATCCATCGCTTGCCTCTTCCACTAACGCCTTTATTCATCTCACTTAATAATGATCACATATAATACTACTTACATTTCTAGACATGTCATTTTGTTCATTGAAAACTGAAATAGTAAAAGTCTAAAGAATCAAAATGTACCTTGAAGGAGAAGTTACTGCCCATCTGATTCCCAGCTAGATTCAGAGTTGTTAGAGAAGCTAATCCATTCAAGCTTGATAAGTTTTACCATTTAGATTGTTATATGAAAGATCTAATGTCTCCAACTTTTGTAGTTGAGGAAACTCTTCAAAAGAAGCAGAGTTAGGTGTCATAAATTTACATTTACTCACCTATTTGTTGTATATGCTCTTTACTTTCTACACAGCTTTTAATTATAAAAAAATTAGAGGTTTATTCTAAAATTAAAGAACTTTTAATATCATCCATAAAATAAATAAAAAATGTGACTTAAGAGGGACCACACTTTCAAGATTTAAACTTTTATCATTAGATCACACACGTATATATGATTTAAAAAATTTTAAATAATTGTTAAAAACTTAAAATAATAAGCCATATGATCATTAAGCGGGGATAGTTTAATAAATGCATTTTTTTATAAAAATCATTGTAGTACTTATTTTGGTTTGTTAATGATGAAAAATCCTTTAACCTTAAAAGAGACTAGACACAACTAGGTATTGTAATTTTTAAGGCATTTATTGTATGTGTTATCCCTATCTAGGGATATGTTTGTTTTATATTTAAGAAAATTGATTTTTTTTTTCTTTTATATTTTAAAAAATGGATTTTATTAAAGAGAAAAAACAGAAAAGAATGATACTCCTCCGTTTCAAAATGAATGTCATTTTAGAGGAAAAAATTTATTTCAAAATGAATGTAATTTTTATTTTTCAATATAATAATGATAGCTATTTTTCTAATTGTGTCTGATAATTATTACACTTCACACTACTTTCAATAAATTAATACGACCAATTTAATAAAAATATAACGTCTCATGATAATATAATTACGTTCGTTAATCTGTGTGTAAAAAAAACTTTAAACAACATTCATTTTGAAACGGAAGAAATATATATTAGTATATAGTATTATTATAAAAACATTGGCGAGGGCTTAATAATTTAATTGTATATGTCATTGATCAATATAAATTTGGCAAGTCAACAAATTGTTTTGGTCCATATAATTAATTTTGTTTTTCATTACAACTTTAACAACTAAAAATCTTTAATTCAACTCAAATTGCAACAAGTGTGATACTTGAAAATCATTTTAATAAGATCAAAGAGACATGATTCAAATTTCGAACTATTCATATTCATTTCATATAATAAATATAATAAATAGTTTATAAATACCTTGAGCGGAGAAGATATTGTCCATCCCATTTCTACCAAGGTTCAAAGTTGTTAGAGCAATTAATCCATTCAAACTTGACAAGATGCCAACATTTAGACTGTTCCATGAAAGGTCTAAGGTCTCCAATTTTCTGAGTCTAGGAAAATCTTCAAAAGAAGCCAGAGTTAAAAAGTAGTGTACGCAATCAAAAGAAGCCAGAGTTAAAAAGTAGAGTAAGCTATCAGTGTTTAAAATTATCTCTTTATAAAACTCCTCATTAAAATATCTCTTCTATAAAACTATTTAATTTTTCAACATAGGGATGTCAAGTTATCTCATTTGCGGGTATCTCAAAGATAACAATTTTTTTCTCATAGAATAGAGAATGAGGAATAAAATCTTCTAAAAAAAATTGCTTATAATAATAGCAAAAGAAAGTACTAGTATATAATAGAAAAACTTTACAACAAAGCGATACATGGTTGGTTATTAAATGTGCCAACAATGATCCACTAGACCACTACCACCATACATCACGAGCACAACAAACTAACAATTAAAAGAGACGCCAAAACATTAAAACTAATAGAATAATAGTGTGTTAGTGTAATATAATTTTGTGAGAAAAAAAATGAAGTATTATAATAAATATTTATATTTAGAGGGAATAAATCACCCTTTATAAATATATTTGATTAATAATAATAATAATAATAATAATAATAATAATAATAATAATAATAATAATAATAATATAAATATATATATATAAGTTGAGAATGATAGTAGTACCTGTGTTGCCAATGAAACCGACAAAATTATTGGAGGATAAGTTGAGAAGGCGTAATTCATGGAATGGACGGAACAATGAAACATTTAACATGACATCTGAAGGAAACATGACTAGTAAGTCGTTTAAGGAAAGTTGAGTTACATGACCAAAAGTGATGTTGGAGCACTTGACTCTATTCCAAGCACAACAATTACTTGTTCTGTCATTAACCCATGAATCAAATTCATTCTTAGGATCATCATACCCAGTGAAACGATAGTCGTCAAAATCCTCTACATGTGACAGGATGAAGTGTTTGATATCCAGCATGCCTATTCTCTCACTCTCTAAACATCCATTGCATGATACTTCATTTTGTACTAATATTAAAGTCACTAGACTAATCATAAAACCCAACTTCATTTTTCACAACAACTATCTATTGCGTTTCACTTTGCCTCATATATATATATATATATATAGCCTAAAAGATAATATTTTTTCTATGATAAGAAACTTCCTCGCAGCACACAGTAAAGAAACCAGCAGATATGTTACAATAATACAGATAACTTTTGGCTGCTACAACCACTTCCTTTAATTATTAGAATTGACTGGCTGACATTTGAAAAATATGTTTAACTTTTCTTACCTGCAATTACTTTAGTTGCTGCTCACTTCGCTTTCAATAATGTAACATTTACACATTATGAGAAGAAAGTTAACATTATTCATTCAATTTTATAAAATTACAGAAATATCCCTTATTTTTTTTAAAATATTCTTTGTTAACGTCTATGTTTTACCACCCATTAATATCTTTTTTCATTTTATATGACATATGAATATATCAACCTAAAATCACCATCACAACATTCTACTTTTTTTGATTAAAAATATTGTATTAATTATTTTTTACAACATTGGTTATACACAAAATTCTGAGTTTATATAAAATAATAAAATAAATATTGTTAAAAATGAACTTTTATATGACTTGAATATATCAATCTAGAAACACCATCACAACATTCTATTTTTTTAATTAAAAAAATTATATTAATTATTTTTTACAACATTGATAATACACATAATTCTGAGTTTATATAAAATAATAAAATAAATATTGTTTTATAAATAAATATTGTTTAAAATGATAAAAATAAAATCACACTAAAGATTATTAAAAAAATTTATTCAGTTTTTAAAAAGGAATATTTTAGTCATTTTATATTAATATATTTTTCTTTCCCTCTCACTTTCGCGAAGAAAAGATTGTTGTAATTTAATGTGCGTTCAGAGATACATTCAAATGAGAGAGAGAGAGAGAGAGAGAGAGAGAGAGAGAGAGAGAGAGAGAGAGAGAGAGAGAGAGAGAGAGAGAGAGAGAGAGAGAGAGAGAGAGAGAGAGAGAGAGAGAGAGAGATTCCACGAATCGGAAGTAGAAAAGACATAGGTCTCAAAAGTCAGAAGTCTTTTATTCTGATGAAAAGAAACATCAAAAGAGAAAGGAGAAGTATGACAAGAAAATGGTTCAATGTTACTGTTGTAATAGGTTTGACCACTTTGGTAAATATTGTTGGTCAAACAAAGAAGAAGCAAAAATAGCCCAAGGAGATTCTGATGATGAAGATGTGTTATTGATGGCTTATGATTCTAATGAGAAACTTGTGTGATTGTCATTTTCTAATTCTTAAGGGGAAGAAGATGACTCTAAATATTCTGAAGGCGTGTTTGAATATGAGTCAGAATTAGAAAATGACTATGAAGATTCTAAAGATGAGTAAGAATTCAAGATTTCTGAAGATGAGTCAGAGTTAGAAGATGACTCTGAAGTTGTAGACAAGTCAAAATCCAAAGGTGGTTCTAAGTCTAAAGGAGAATCAAAAGATGAGTCAGAATCAGAAGGAGATTCTGCTTTTGAAGATGAATCGGAACCTGATGGTTCTGAAGATGAGTAAGAACTTAAAAGTTCTAAAGAAGATCTAAAGTCAAAAGATGAAGAATGTTCTAGAGACTCTGGAGATCAGTCTGATGGTGAACCTGATTCTTATCCAGATTTTCACAATGATCCAAAATCTGGTGGTAATCATGCTTCTAGAAGGGAAACTCTGAAGACATAGATTCTGGAGGACAAGCTTATGGAGATGATCATGTTTCTAGTGGTAATCATAACTATGAAGGTGGACCTTTATAAGAAGGAGCTTCTAAAGGTATTTCAACCTCTAATGGTGGTTATGTTTCTGAAGGCAGAGCTTTTGAAGGTTATCCAACTTTTAAATATGGTATTTCTGAAGGTAGTGGTTCTAGACGAGGTCCAGAAGTTAACAAAGGTGTGGCTTCTGGTGGTAGTCGAACTTCAGAAGAAAGTTTAGAAGAAGATATTGTTCCAGAATTAGAAGGATATCAGGAACAAGTCCAGAGGCCACGACTAATCAGAAAAATACCAAGGAAATTTGTAGAGTTTGACAGAAGAAGTACTTCTAGATATTTTTTCAAGTATCTGGGAAATCTCATTTCTTGGTGGTCTAAGAAGCAAGTGGTGGTTGTGTTGTCAACCTCTGAAACTCTCAAGAAGAAAGTGTGGTTGAAGGTCATGATAGAAGAACTTGAGGCTATATAAACAAATAAGACTTGGGAGTTGACTAAGCTTTCAAAGGGGAAGAAATCCATCATCATTAGATGAGCTTTTAAGGTGAAATCTACATTTTTGAATAGAGTTGAACATTGTAGCAACCAGAAGAAACTTGCAGATGTTCAGACGAATGATGTCAAGACTAAACACTTTATTTGTTTGAGCGATAAAATTGGTGTTGTTAGTTTTGATTAGAAAATCTTAAATTAAGGGATGGTATTGAAGAATAATTTAGTATTTTATTTTGTTTTGTTAACTTAACTATTAAGTTTACCTTTTGTTAGGGTCTACGTGACAATTTACTTATATATATATATATATATATATATATATATATATATATATATATATATATATATATATATATATATATATATATATTAGTTTGTAACTAGGGTTTTTATGAAGCATGCAATCTTTTCATTCTTACATCTTTGTAATTGTCATTACCTTGTGCACTAACATTTGTAATATTTATGATCGTTCGATTGATATCCAATAGTTCAGATTTATTCTAAACTTGATTAATCAAATAATTAAAATTATTGAACTTAATATATATACGGTCTCATCTAGATCGAAGCATCAAAAACCTGTGACAATGTGAATGTGTGTTTTCCTTGACTGCAAAGAATCATAGTCCATATCATAACATACCGTAATAATTTTTTGGTTTCTAAGAAAATTGTACATGTAAGCATTTGAGAATGGGACTCTTTTACCATCCTTTATTTTTGTGAACCGCGTGTCTCAAACTTTTATTTCTTTGGTTGTTGTGTTTATCATATAAGAACCAACCAATAACATATGCATTTAGTTATTTAATTGTTAGTGTGTACGCATATTATGTGATTTTGGAATAGGGATTTGTTGCCTTTGTGGCGGCAAACTTATGGTGTCTTTAGGCTATTTGTTATCAATTTTTTATAAAATAAATTAAAGTAAAGCTAATAAAAGGATGAGTGAGGAAAATTTGAGGAGAGAGAAAAGCACAAAGGCAGGTGTTGGCGCCTTAAAGGCAGCGAAGCCCTGCCCGTGATTTTAAAAGCAAAATTGCTTAAATGTGCCATAAAAAAATAAAATAACTAGTTTATTTATGTTTGTTGGAAGTTATTTAAGGGTATTCCTTTTGTAGTTGAAAATAACCATCTTGAAGATTTTTTAAAAAAAAAGTTGAAAAGCCCTTGTTTATGAACAAGGTTATAAATTGTTGTCATAAGCTCTTTCAAATAAACAGTATCAGAAAATCTATGATAATAGATAAATTTGAATGAGTCAATAAAAATTTTAATTTGTTAATCTATTTAATATTAGTTGAATTATTAATTTAAAAATGTTTAAATGAATTAGACTTTTAAGTAAATTAATAGGTCATTTTGAAGATATTAATCTCAGATTTTAAGTAAAAATAAGACTATGATAAACTACAAATTATACTTTATCTTTAAAATTTTTTAACAAATCACACTCAAGACTTAATAAAATCTGACTCAGATTAACCTATTCTTGTTCTTAATTATGAGTTTCAATTTTTTTTTCTCATATGATAATTCCTCCGTACCAAAATAATAATAAAAATTAACATTTACCTTTTAAAATAAAATTTAAATACAAATTGCATTCTCCTTCATTTTTCCATAACCAATAACGAGTAAAACTATTTCTACATCTTTATAAAAAAGTTTATTTAAGAAAAATCACAGTATGACAAATTTAGTCTATAATAGCAACAATTTAATAACACAATTTAATAAAATGTTTTTAAAAATACAGCCAAAAACCTATAATAACATTTTTGGTAGGCACTATTATGGAGTGACTCATATAATAGCATTTTTTAAAAAGAGCTATTAGAGTGCTGGAAAAAAAAAATAACTTGGGATATTCCTCTTCAATGGCGTTTTCTGAAAACTATTTCTAGTAAATTTATAAAAACAATTCTCTATTAATTTTCAAAATAGAAAATTATTTTCCTAACCTAATGTAACATTGAACGTTATAACATTTTTTTTCCTAACCTAATAAAACTTTTTTTTTTATTAATTTGTTGCACACTTTAATACACTGTTTTGGTAATTTTTTGTAGAAAGTGGTTGGGAGTTTTGCTAGATATGTAGTCATCTTAGCAAGGTTAGAACAAGCTTTAGATATTATCAAACACTTTATATGTTGTAATAGATTAAATTGTTCTGCAACTATGAGGTACTAAGTTATGTTTGTGTGAGCTCAATTTTAGGAGACAACATTAAGGTTTGTTGAAATTAAAAATATTTCTAACTTACTCCTATTACTTATTAGTGACAGTATTTCTTTTTTCTATAGTTTTCCAAATGTTCAGCCTCCCATGGTATATATACAAATTTAAAAGCCACATTGATGCAGATATAGAATGACACCATTTTTGCTGCTAAAACTTCCGTTGGAACCAATATCATGCCTCAAATGCAAAATACAAAGTGTCCAGCGATATGTCTATTACTATCTGGACAGAACTCAGGTGGAGTGATGCCAACCCCTAACTGGGATGCTATGGCTGATATCAATGCAGTTGGAGGTGTTACTCGAGCTGATATTGTACCCCGAATAATAGAACAGTTTAGTGCAGAAGCCACAATTAAAATCAATTCTCAACTGTTCACACATTTCTTTGACCAGCAAACACAGTTTATCACTTGTTCCACGACAAAATTGTTTTCATATTTGATCGATCTAGCATGCCGGGCCGATTACATCTGTGATCAATTATTTGTTAGGTATTCATTAAATACATAAATATTGTATCCCTAAAATTCCTTGTTTTTCTACTAGACCCAGAGGGATGAAACCTATAGAGATAATCATCTTATCAGTTGACCCATATCATTTAGTAAAACTTCCATTAAATTTATCTAATAAATAAATTACAGCTAAATTACATTCAGGAAAAAATAGAGTAATACAGTGCACCTAGAACAAACCTGTGTCCTACAAAATTTACACCCCTTCTGAGATATAACACTGCTAGTAGTATAGCTAAAGCAATTCCCACAAATAATGGATAATTTTGTTGGAGCATTTACTCTGCAAAAAAATTTCACTATGAAATAATGGCTTAATCAATATGAAACCTAAGTTCACCTTCACTAACTATGGATGTTTCTTTATTTTGTTGCGATTTTCCTCAGCAATTGTTTGAAACTCTTTCTCACAAGCTGCAATTATGCGTTTGACAATGTCATATGTTGTAAGCCTGATGCTGTAAAGTATCAAGTAACTAATCAAAATCTACTTCAAATTAAGGAAACATAATCTATTACAACTGAAAAGATCACAAATACCTGCTGTTTGGTAGGTTTTTAAGACATTGGGAACGAATCCGCGATACAAGCCAATAACTCCGTCCCGTGCCACAATACCTGCATCAACCAAAAAAATTAATACGCCAGTTATATGTGAAGACAGAAGTATTTAAACTTCAACTATTGTCCATCAGTACGTGCTTACAACCAAATAATATTGCAACTTTTGTACCAATAAAGGAAGTAAATTAATCTTATATATTTCTAACTAACTCAATGTGTGCACAGATATAAGATTGTCCTTGAGTATAAAATTATGATGCGAAAAAGAAAAGCTGAGCAATTCCAAATAACCTGAAATGGCATCTAATACTGTCTTATAACGAGCACCCTTCAGTTGCATCTGTCTTCGAACTGTGTCCAGAGGATAGCATGTAAGTGTGGCAAGAGACGCTGAAAGTACGGCGGTGATCAGAGATGCTTCAGTTCTCTTTTGATATTTCTCCGGCAACGACTTCTTTAGTCTATTACCCATACAAGGTTAGGATGTTTCAATTTTCGATATCAACATCCAAACTCCAATGTACTTAAAAGATAAAGAGATTACTAATGAACTCACAAGTCAAAAACACAAAAGTTAACTGCAATATATGGAGCTATTCCAATAAGAGAAGGCCCAAGGCCATAGTAGAAAGATGTAAAACCTTCCTCTCTTACCATGCTCAAGGCGACCTAAAAAAGCCACAATTTGGTTCATTAATTCAAGGAGATCTAAGGAAAATGCTTAAACAGGCTAATCTCATACCTCTGTCATTGTTCGACACCCAGGTTCAACAGCTAATCGTAATCTCAAGACATCTAATGGGTAAGTTATCTACATGGTTATAAACAAAGAAAGATATATTGACATTTGAGGTATGAGATAAATATAAATATTCACTTGCTCAAAAGTGTTAATACAAGCACTAAACCTTTTCATGGGAAACATCAATATTACGAAAGCACTTGTAAACCATATAAGGGCAGGTCTCACAATGAGCTACTTACAAAAGTTGATGTCATGCCCGCAAAAGCACCTGCTGCAAGTCTTCCCACAACAGAGAGCTCGCCATTTTTTCTCTGGAATATTTTCTGTAAATCCAAAAGTATACCTTAGACCTGAGCATGCAATGTTTGGTATAAAAAATTCGTGAAAGATAGATAGTGATAAACCTTATAAATTTCATAAGCAAAGAGTTGGACTCCACTATAAGGTATAACCCTAATAACCTGGAAAGAAACATTAAAACAAATAAAAACGACTACACAATATTATAAGAGATATACATGCAGAAGTACCTAGTGACACAAACCTGTGGTAGGTTACCCTTCCAGTAACCTCTAATGCCTTCTTCATTCCCTATCATTGTTATTGCCTGCAAGTCTTGTCACCGTAAGCTCCAATAAATTTATAGGTCATGTTCTGATACGTAAGTAGAGAGCCAAATCTATCAAATATGGGCAAAAGTTATCATCAAGGAGTTTGCGGAGGCCATTCACTTACAGTACAAGAAACATAAATATAAAATCCTTGACCAAAGGAGTTAATTTCTTTTTTTGGAAAAAAAGAGTTAATTTGTGTCGAAAAGAAAACTAGGGCAAATCGATGGCTTTTTTAATCTTCAGAGTGCAAACTGGAATACTAATTACAAAAGTATCGTAGATTTTAAAACAATTACTAATCAACACAAGTCGTACATCTAGAACATAATCATGAAATACAAGCCTTGCATGAGGTTTACAACTTACTTTTCAATGTTCAATGTCATCACAAATTTAAAAAATACAATAAACATGTGAAAGTCCTATCTATGATACCGATATCAGTTAAGGACTTGTGTTGACAAAATTTTAAAATGTCCAAAATGGTATCGTCAAGATGCTGATACCGATATCATTATCACTGTTTTTATGTTAAAGAACAACTTGTGGTTAATTCAGAATGCGACCGCAATCAGTATCACGACATCTTTAGCGACTGAAATCGCCGAAGTCTTTACGGAAGTTATTTAAAACTCTACAAAATTATAGTACCTCAATAAAACCAATTGTCTTCTTGGCACTTTCTTGACCTATTCGCACTCCATGAGTCTGCAAAAACGCAATGCAATGTCGTTTCACACGTCAAAGAAACACAATTTTCCAAAACCACAAACACAACAATGACAAATCAACCTGCATGAGAAGCTTGATGCGGTCAAGCGGAGCAGTGACGGTCCTCGCGGCAGCACCAGCAACAGCTCCGGCGAGAAACAGAGCGGCATCTTTGGGAACCAGAGCGACAACAGCGAGCGGGTGGTTTATCAGCTGAGCCACCGTCGGCGTGAATTCCTTGCCAGGTTTGGTGGCGAATTTAGGACGAACGGCGTTTTCGCAGGTGAAAGTGAAGACGGCGTCGTGGAAGAGGGGGTTGCGTGAAACGACGTCGTGGAATGGTGCGCCACGTGGCGACGGTTTTGGTGGTTGTGTCTGTGATAAAGATGAAGCTAAAGAATAATTTTGAGTGATTAACGGGGGAAGGGATTCTCTCCAGTTTTATTTTTACGGAGAGGGACAAGTCATCATATTCACCCTTAAAAATTTATTTGCAATTTTATGTGGTCAAGATTTCATTGCAATTTCATTTCATGGGAGAAAATCTTTTCCCAAAACTGCTGTCTAGTAAGTAAGGCATGTTAAAATACTATAGTTACAAAATTATAAGTGTAATAAAATCGAATTTATGGTTTATGTATGTATTATAGAGAATATTAATCATATATCCTTAGACACATATTAACATTTTCATATTATAATAAGAGATTAAAGGTAGCACTAGTCCTATAATGGTGTAAATTAATTTTACATAATCATCTAATAATGGTGTAAATTAATTTTACATAATCATCTAATAGGATAATAACATTTTATTATATTATATTAGTATTTTAAAATTAAAAGCATGACTCGACGATATACACATTTGTGATATATTGATATTGTAAAAATATTTTAAATTATAACTTTTTTAAAATAAAATTAAGGTTTAATAACTTGATCATTATAAATTGGCGAATTTTTTTAATTTGCTCTCTAAATCTTTTTTTGTTTTGATCTTGAACAATCCAAACCTCATATTCATCAGAGTAAACATTGGCACGACGATCTTCATCGTTCTTGAACATTGCAGGAATCAAAGAGTTAACTACAAAATGATGGAGTTTGTGAGCAAGAATGATACCTTCAATCTGTTGATTCCAGAAAAGAAAGTTCTTCTCTTGCAGCTTGATAGAAAGTCTGGGTCCGAACACTGTGTGATGGGACGCATTGTTGAACACGGACGATTGTGTCGTCGTGTAGGGATGTGTCTCCGAGTTATCTGGTGATGCAGCCATTACTATCATATACATAACTCATTATTCCATAACACTTACTGAATAATGCATTAATCAAAAGATTTTAAAGATTGTATACACTTCAAAGAATGTATTACTATAAAAAAATCTATTTTCTCACCCAAATATTCAAAATATACATCATTTGACTTGCTGCACCAGAGTTAGTCACAGTTCAGATTTTTTGGTAAACCATTATTTTGCTCTCTGACCTAAACTGTATTTGTATCAATCTTAATCATGATGCCTTTGAATGTCACATTATGTAGTATTAGCTTGCTGAAATTTAAATTCCATTTGGGGTGGACTACGGTCGGTTTAGATTGAATTCGAACCCGATATACCAACCGACACAAACCATGGATGAAATTGTTATAACCAATTCCGACTAATTTGTTCTTCGGTTAGATCGGTTTACCGGTAAAAAAGAATCAATTTGTTCAGTTAATTGATTCTAAATTTTATTTTAAAAACATGTCATCATATAAAGGAAAGGCTTCAAATATGAGCCTTCAATAAGAATCAGAAAGTGATGCAAATATGAGCCTCTAAAAATTACAAAGAGCCCAATAATAATGCTGCTTTGATATTTAACTAATAGATTTGATCAAATATTGCATAATACAAGGACCGAAATACATTAAATTTGGGAGGGAGCTATAGGGCTTAATCTGAGCAGACCTCTGATGCATATCCAGGAGAGGTGCCCGCAATTGGTTTGGTGTATGACCCCACAAGAGAACTTCTTTGAACAACTCACAGATTATGACCTCGTTGGAATTGGAAATTTTTGGAATACGTTTGGTGAGAATCGATAACGAGATGTCAGATTTATTAATTTAAAAAATGTCAGATTTATTAATTTAAAATCGTAGTATATTTTAATAAAAAGTTTTATATATAAAAATTAGTATTTATTAATTAATATGACATTTTATGAAGAAATTTTTGAATTTACAATTTATTTAATTAATAAGTTAGTTTTGTTTTTCAAAATCAAAATTTACCTTTTATAAATTCAAATTTAGCAATGTAAAATCAGAAAATTTATAAATTAAAAAAATACGATTTATTAATTAAAAAATCAGATTACGTGCAATATTATATAATAATGATTCATTTATATAATATTATGTGCAATATTAAAAACAATATCTATCTGTGTCATAGTTCAAGCACAGTTGACCATCTTCTATCCATCTTGTCATAGTTCAAGCAGAGTTGACCACCATTTATTCATTTGTGCCATAGTTCAAGCAGGATTGACCATCCTCTATCCATTTGTGCCACAGTTTAAGCAGAGTTGACAATCCTCTATCCATTTGTGCCAAAGTTCAAGTAGAGTCCACCATCCTCTATCCATTATTTGTCAGATGTCTGACATGATTCACACGTATTTGACCATTATCAATCGGATGTCTGACATGGTTCACACGTAGTTGACCATCATTAATACATTCTAACATGGTTCACACGTAGTTGACCATCATCAGTGGGATGTCTGACGTGGTTCACACATAGTTCACCATCATCAATACATCTCTGACACTGTTCACACATAGTAGACCATCATCAGTCGAATGTCTGACATGGTTCATACATAGTTGACCATCATTAATACATCTCTGACATGGTTCACACATAGTTGACCATCATCATTTGGATGTCTTACAAGGTTCTCACATAGTTGACCCTCAGCAATACATCTCTGACACGGTTCACACATAGTTGATCATCATATGTTACATCTCTGAGATGGTTCGTACATAGTTGGCCATCATTTACTACATCTCTGACGTAGTTGATCATCATATGTTACATCTCTAACATGATTCCCACATGGTTGACCATCATCTGTTACATCTCTGACATAATTCGCACATAGTTGACCATCATCTATTGAATCCTTGACATGGTTAGCACATAGTTGACCATCGTCTGTTACATCTCTGACATAGTTGACCATCATTTGTTACATCTCTGACATGATTCTCACATAGTCGACCATTATTTGTTACATCCCTAACATGATTCCCACATGGTTGACCATCATCATATACATGTCTGACATAGTCGACCATCATCTGTTACATCCCTGACATGATTTCCACATAGTCGACCATCATCTGTTACATCTCTCACATAGTTTATCATCATCTGTTATATCTCTAACATAGTTGACCATCATTTATTACATCCTTAACATGATTCCCACATAGTCGACCATTATTTGTTACATCCTTAACATGATTCCCACATGGTTGACCATCATCATATACATGTCTGACATAGTCGACCGTCATCTGTTACATCCCTGACATGATTCCCACATAGTCGATCATCATCCCTTACATCTCTCACATAGTTGGATCTCTGACATAGTCGACCATCATCTATTACATCTCTGACATCGTAGACCATCATCTATTACAACCCTAACATAGTTCGCACATATTAGACCATCATCTATTACATCCCTGACATAGTTCCCACATAGCCTATCATCATCTGTTACATCCCTAACATAGTCGACCATCATCTATTACATCCTTGACATGGTTCACACATAGTAGACCATCATCTGTTACATCCATGGCATGGTAGACTATCATCTGTCACATCCATGACATAGTAAACCATCATCTGTGATATCCCTGACATGGTCGACCATCATCTGTCACATCACAGACATGGTGGACCATCATCTGTTACATCCCTGACTTGGTCGACTATCATCTGTTACATCCTTGACATAGTAGACCATTATTTATTACATCCCCACCATGGGTCGCACATAGTTGACCATCATCTATTACATCACTAAAATAGTTCCCACATAGTCTACCATTATCTGTTACATCCCTGACATATTTTAATGAAGATATAAGTGTTCTAAACCCTAATTTAAAAAGAAAATATTTTTGGTATTTTTTGAAATCGATTTTAATTAAGAAAAACCTAATTATACATCACTTAGAAATTAATTAAGAAAATGGTCGACCATCATTTGTTACATTCATGACATGGTTCGCACATAGTTGACCATCATATATTACATCTTTGACATAGTCGACCATCATCTGTTACATCCCTGACATAGTCAACCATCATTTGTTACATCCCTGACATGGTTCGCACATAGTAGGTCATCATCTATTACATCCCTGACATAGTTCCCACATAGTTTACCATAATCTGTTACACCCCTGACATAGTTGACCATCATCTATTACATCCTTGACATGGTTCGCACATAGTAGACCATCATCTGTTACATCTATGACATGGTATACCATCATCTGTCACATCCCTGACATAGTAAACCATCATCTGTGACATCCCTGACATGGTCGACCATCATCAGTCACATCCTTGACATGGTTCGTAAAGTGAATTGGTAAGTTAACTTACGAAATAATCCACGATTTTTTTAAAATAAGGTGAATTCGTAAGTTCACTTACGAATTCAGGTTATTTTTTTAAAAAAATAAGGTGAATTCGTAAGTTAACTTAAGAATTCATCTTATTTGGGGAATTCCTAAATTCACTTACGAATTTGCCAAATATCTCAAATTTATTAGAATTAAAATACAATTTATATTTCACGAATTAATTAAAAAATTAATTATTAAGAAAAAATCCTATTAGAAATAATTATTGAGAAATTTTTTGTATATTTCTTAATTTTAATATCAAATGATAGTTACATAGGTTTTGTTCTACCTTTTTTAATTCTAATATCATATGACACTTACATAGGCTTTGTTTTATTGTGGTCACACTTGAGGGGGAGTGTTGGAATACAAACAAGTGTGAGTAGTGAGGAAAATAGTCCTACATTGGAGAATAATGTGGTGATTTGAGAGTATATAAGTGAGAGAACCCACACCCCTATCACCTTAAGGTTTTAGGGACAAAGTGGTGTGTTTCACACTTTGTTAAACAGTTGGTCCCTAACGTCCATTTTCTGAGGATAAAACCAAAAAGTGAGACTAAAAAATAATATTAAAGGTGAATAATAATAATCGATATAATTGAAATTTAAATCTGACGAAGAATTAATAATGGAAGAATTTATATAATTTTTAATTATATAAATTAATAAAAATTTTATTAAACAAAAAAGCTCACTGAAATATTAGAATTATGAAAATAAAATATTTATATTATTTTATATTATATTTTTTATAGTTATATTGACAATAATTTAATATATTTAATGACTTAAGCGATGCTAAGATTTCAAATTTCGACAATAAAGTCATTTTAGAATAAAAATTTTATATAATTTTTATGGATAAAATAAATTTGACTTGATTTTTTCTTAATAAATAATTGGATTTGATACAAAATTGTATATTATGTTTGGGTTAAAAGAATGTATTAATAATAATCCAATTTAATTATATTATTAGAAATATGTTATACAATTAATGGATATCAAATAAATCAAGACAAAAAATCAATTGTATATCTTCGTATAGAAATTGATATCAATAATATTAATAGGTTTTTTATTATAGATCAAATTTGATATTGATATTGATATTGATTGTATTAATAAATTTTATTATTATAGGTCAAATATAAGTTAGACTTTAACATATATATTTTTTAGTACGTAAAATCGTGTATATATGTAATAGAAATCACATGAAATAAAACAAAATATTCTATTTTCTATATATATATATATATATATATATATATATATATATATATATATATATATATATATATATATATATATATATATATATATATATATATATATATATATATATATATATATATATATATATATATATTTAAAATTAAATCCTAATAAATTTGGGATATTGGATGAATTCGTAAGTTAACTTACGAATTCACCTAGAAAGGTCAATTCATAAGTTAGCCTACAAATTCACCCGTGAATTCGTAAATTAACTTAAGAAAAATATTTTTGATTTTTCAAAGGTGTGAGAGAAACACACTAGGTGGGTGAAGAAATTCTCAAAAAAAATTATGACTAATGTCTCACCACCAAACCATTTATGATGTTTAAAAAGTGCAATGGATCGTATATATATTAGATATTAGATTAATTTGTATATTAAAAGTTAATATCCATTTTGAAATTTAAATAATATTTAAAAATAATGTTTATTTATACATTTATATATTATGCATAAGGAAATTATATATTATTTATATATTAATACTGTTTGTTTAAAATACCTATACATTTTCAATAATATAAGATTTTAAAATATTTTATTTCAATAATAAATATACATTTTATTTAAAATTAATATTACATATTTATATAATTAAACATGGATATATTTATTTAAAATTTCATTTTATTTAAAAAGTATTTCTATTTAAAAAATCATTTTACTTAAGAGTAATATTCGTTAAGTTAAATATCAAGGGAATTTTTAGTATTTATTTAAATTATTTTATTTAAAACATATATTTATTTCATGGAAGGAATTTTAATTTGTATAAATTTATTGATTTATTCAAACATATTCTAAATTATCTTATGAAAGAAATTTTAATTTGTGTAAATTTATTCAAACATATTTCAAATTATTACATAACTATGATTATATATATATATATATATATATATATATATATATATATATATATATATATATATATATATATATATATATATATATATATATATATATATTATATAGATAATTTTAATTATTTAAATATTAGTAAAATTCCTTACCAACATTATTAAAATATGGGGATATTTATTATGCATGTTAACCAAACTATTCAAATATATGTTAACCAAACTATTTACAAACAATAATATATATCAGTTAATATTAAATATATTATAGGAGAAAAATATATATTTAAATAAAAAAATAATAAGAAATTAAAAATTAAAGTATAGAAATAAAAAATAAAAAATAGATTTGTTATTTTTATATGAGCTTATAAGTAAAAAAGTTCAAAAACATACACAGTATGGTACAATGATGGTTAAGAAAAGTGTATATAAAATATACATTATTAAAAATATCTCTTATAATGTGGACGCGAAAAGGATATAATCTCGGTAACAAAATGAGGTATGAAAGTGGCGACATGAAAATTTGCCACTTTTTCTTTCGGTTATTAAAAAACTGAGGGATAAAGTGGCACTTGTCATGGGTTTGCTCTCCAGCTACCATATTTTTTCAAATTTCAAAAACTGCTCTATTTTTTACCTCAAATTTTAACAATAACCGAAAGGTAAAGTCTTGTTTACAAAAAAAAACAACAACTATTTTTTCTCGTTTTAGTTTGCAAATAGTCAAATTTGTTGACAAATTATAAATCTTCGTCATCAACAACAACAACAAAAACAAAATTAGTAGAATCATTATAGATTAAATTTCAACAACAAAAACAACAACAATAAAATCTATGGATTCTTTATATATTAAATCTCAACAACAACAACAAATAAACAAAATCAATTAAATTGTTAAATACTAAATTTTAACAACATTATTAATCATTTTAGTTGATATAACTGTAACTAACATTAATAAGTTTCTTTCACAATTTCCTAATTAGAGAAAAGACTAAACATTAAGAAACCAACCTTAAAATATTTTTCTTACTTTACTTGTCATTGTTTTGAATATGTTATGTTTACATTTTAGCACTTTGCATCCTAGATGAATTGTTGCGTAATTTACATTTTGATTGGCTAGTAAGAGTTTCACGTGGATCACTATTGTTTCATGTGGATTGATGAGTTGACAATATCTTGATCCTTGTTATTTTATAAATGGACATCAAAGATTCGTTACCTAATTTGTTATCAAATGTGCCATAAAAAAATTAAAAAAATGTGCTACTTTACCCCTCGGTTTTCAACAAAATCGAGGTAATAACTCATAAAAAAATTAATATTTTTTAAACGTGATAAAATGTAGCTAATGAGATTCAAAGACATGATCCTCTAGCTACTTTATCCCTCGGTTTTCAACAAAATCGAGGTAATAGGTCACAAAAAAGGGTTAAATATGTTTGGGCTATTACCATTTTATCTCTCATGCCATATAGACGAGTTTTGGTTTTGCCCCCCATGTAATTCTTTTATTTAAAAACATCCTTGTAATTTCAAAATACTAACAATTTAGTCCTTAAAGTAGAAATCTGCAGGTAAATCCGCAAGAAACATGTGGATTTTGACATTAGAGACTAAATTGTTAGTATTTTGAAATGACAAAAGTGTTTTTTTAAAAAAAATTACAGGAGGCAAAACTAGAAGTCGCCTATATGGTAGAGGTAAAATGATATTAATCTAATATGTTTTTAGTCCCTATAAAATTATAAAAAATGGTATTTAGTCTCTATAAAGTATTTGAAGTTTAGTATTTATAAATTACTTTTGCACGTAGTTTTAGCCCATCTACAAGGATTAAAATTGCGTGCCAAAGTAATTTTATAGGGATTAAAACTCGACTTTTTTGTATAGGCACTAAAAATTAAAATTGAAATATTTATAGGGACCAAAAATATATTTAACCATAAAAAAAATTCTAAAAATTAAAATTTGTTCAAATGTAGTTGTTGGGATTCGAATGTGTGTTTTCTAAATACTTTATCCCACGGTGAGGGAATACATGATTTTCTTCAAAGAAAAAGTGGCGCGTATTTGATTTACACTTTGGTTTTTTTTCCTTATGTGAGGTGTAAGTTTCGTCATAAAAATCGTTATTTGTTGTATTAATATACAAACTATGTAGTCTCAACCCGTCAAAAATATATATTTTACTAGAAAAATAAATGAAATAATTAAGTAGTCATATACCTGTATGTTGATAGAGGTCGCACAATGTCCTTATAAATAGTCAATAAATATAATATAGTGATGATTAAGAAATATATATAAAAGATATACAAATTATATACTCTTGGCCCACCAAAAATATATATTTTATTAGAAAAATAAAATAATTAAATATTAATCTACCCGTGTGTAGGCAAGGGTCAAACAATATCGTTATAAATAGTAAATAAATATAGTATATTGATGGGAAAGAAAAATATACATAAAAAATATATAAATTATGTAGTTTATATTAGTCTGATATATATTTTAGTAAAAATATAAATAAAATAATTAAGGACTCATCCATCCGTGTAACGGTAAGAATTGTGCAACTCCGTTATAAATAATAAATAAATATAATATAGTAATGGTCAAAAAATACATATAAAAGATATAAAAATTAAATAGTTCCGACCCTTCAAAAATATATATTTTAGTAAAAATAATAAATAAAATAATTAAACAATCATCTACTCATACATTAATGTAAAATATAGCATTGAATTAACTGCTTATTTATAGCGAACAAACTCAGTAATCTTTTTAAAAATAATCACTGAAAAATATTCAAATTTTAAATGTTTTAATAATTATCTAAATTAAATAGTTGGTAAACACTTAAATAACTTTTTTCTTTTAATTGGATAGTGAATGATTGTTTCACTATTAATGGATTCCAATTTGAATTCTTGAAGAAAAAAAATCCAACTTAAATTGTTTACCACCTTGCTTATATGGATAATTTGACCGTCTAGTCTTATTGTTTATTCATTATAAATATTTTTTGAAAGAAATAAAAATTAGTCAAAATGATCAATATATAACAACCACAAAGAGTAATAAAAAGAGCTAATTATTGAAATGAATTTATTACATTATAATTCAATTACTATAAAATAACATTTAAAAAATACGTGTTAGTTTCATGGTTTTGAAGATGATATAATTTTATAAAAACATACTTCTATATTGATGTTGATTAAGATGATGCAACACTTTTATTAATTGTCATAACAGTTTTGTTGTTATGAATTATTCATCCAAATGTCGGGACAACGCGATCTGATACAATAAATGTTGTTGTTTTTAAATTTTGACAGAGTTGATTTATTTATGTTGATTTAAACTTTGTCTTGGATGTTCCAAGATTTAAGGAGATTTTGCTACACAATTGGTGTATCACTTAGCTTATGTATCAACAAGACATCACTCTACACCAAGTGGAAAATGTCTTATTTCACAACACATTATAGAAGTATAATAGTTTGCATCACTTCAAGAATCGACAAGAGTTTAGTCTTTTGAGAAAAAGAATTTTAAAGGTAAAAAATTAAAAAATGGCAAAAAAGGTTTGAATGAGGTTAATGATTTTTAGTTTTTTAAGAAAAATGTCAAAGTATTATTAAATTGGTTAACAGTTTTATTAAGAAAAAGATTTTTGAAAATGCATGGACCTAAGTTCAAGTTTATTGTGAAAGCGGTTCAAGTTAGAAAACAAGAAGAGTTTTGAGAAGGAGGGAGAATATTTTTAAATTAAAGAATATAGGAGGAGATGAAGGAACTATCCTATGTGCCAAAAGTAAAACTTAACGAAAAAAATGGTCTAACCAACAAGAAGCCAAAACTTGTCATAAAGACGTCAATGTAGAATTCTCATTCCTTTAGATAAAAAACCAAGTCAACAAAGTAACTCAAACAAATACCAAGAGAAAACCAAGTCTCAAATACAATTATGTCTTCACAAAAATTGAACAGAGTAACAACTGTATTTAGAGAAATTTTCACTCATAGATGAGCATAAAAGAATAACCTGCACACAAAGAAAATAACATCCCAATTTCTTGTAGTAAACCCCAATGACTTCAGACAAAATAAAATAGAGTCACAGAATCTTCAAGGCAATGTCAAGGTTCTAATCCTAAGTCCAAGATCCAATCTCCAAGCATAGGATATAGTAACCAAGTTCAAGTTAACTAATTTTATGGGTTTAGTCCTTTATTAATGTTTTAAGCAAAAACAAAATAAAAGGTACAAAATAAAACCAAAAAAAATATGCCAAAAATCACATTTTTCTTCTATGCAATCAATTGCACCTTGTTCAAAAATTTAAATCTGGCGCAAAATTAACAATGTGCAATTGATTGCACTACAGGAGCAATCGAATGCACCATATGAAAAACAACAAATCATAATTTTAAGAGGCAAAATTCTTTCTCAAACTTTTTCACAAATATCTTATGATCATAGATTCAATTGAGCACGAAAATTCCATTAAAATTTGAGAAATTAACATAAATGGAACCACAAAACAATACTCAATGAATTAAATCACAAAATTCAATAAGAGATCACATTGTAAAGGATGAAGATCCAACTTACCAATTGTAGATCTTGAAAATTATCAACAAAACCACTTCTACAATTTATTTCAATTCAACTCCAAATAACAATCCCACAAGCTTTGATCTAGAGAATTGGTGAGGAAAAAGTGTTTGGATGAAAGTTTAGCTCAAAGATTACTAAGTTTCAATGAAAAGCTTACTAACTTTAATGGTGAAAGAGCTTTAGGTGAATTTGGTAGATGGAGAGAATAGATAGATTTTTTAGCAAGGTGATTTTGGCTATCAAAAGCTTGAGAATTGAATGAAATGAGACTTCTATTTATAGAATTTAGGCTTGAGATTAGTGGTGGTTCAGAGTTTGGTTTAAAAATAGAAAATAGACTTGAAAATTAATTTTGGAGGCAAAATTGAATCAAGTGGTGCACATATGATCAAATGAAGGTGCATGATGGAATTTAATTGTGATGATGTAGGGAATTATTTTGGTAATAAAAAAATTATTATTTTTTCATATTAATTTTAAAAAAAAATGGAGAAAAATTATAGATTTGCGTCAAGAAATCGATTTACATGTATGTGTAAGTCGATTTACATAGCAAAAAAAGAAAAAAAGAAAAAAAAATTCTAACGAGAAAAGAGATTAGGGAAATCAATTTCCTCCATTGAAAAATCAATTTCCTCGGAGAAAAACCTCAGAAAACTTTGTTTATTGGATGCTTTGGCTTGAATACCTACAAAACACAAACATACAAAACAAAGACAAATATTTTTGGTATTTTGATTAGAAGTGTTAGTGTTTTTAAAGTTGGCATTATGTTTGGTAAAACTAGGTTTTAGCAATGTCATGATGGATGTCATGACATTCAGAGATTGAAGATAAATCCTACCTGCTAAGGATGTTAAAAGCCAAGAAGTTAAAGGCACGAAATGCGAAAGCAGATGATGTCATAATGTTATGACATTCGATGTGACATTCTCGAGAATCTGTTTGTTCTGAGATTTTTCGGAAGTTTGTTGCTAAATATTGTTTTTCTGTTATTAGAAAGCATGCTCACGTGGCTGCTAGGTTAAATTTAATTAAACCTAAATTGGTTGTTGAAAAGACCATGTTTTAGGAGTAAATTAAGTGAACCCTAGCTATCTTTATGGAAGCCCAAATGAAGTTTCGGATGCTTCTATAAAAGGAAAAGAACCCTTACAACCTGCGCCCTTTGAATGTATTGAAGAGATATGACTTGTGTTTGTGTCTTGTTAGGATTTATGATTGTAATTGTGTAATTCTAGTTTCTCTTGTGAGCCAAGCAACTATCAATTGATAAGTGCATTGGACTAGGATTTCTTGTAAGGGTAGTTTATCACTCAAAGCTTTAAAGCACGAGTGTTTGTCTCTTGATTGAAGCTTTGAAGCAAGATCAAGATATTTTATTGAAGTGTGTCTTCACAATTCAATTAGTCAATAAGTTGATATCACCGTGATTGGGGAGTGAGTAGAACTCATATCTAAGTAGGACTTAGGTAAAAGGGTCATTGGGTAGTGATTAAGTGAGAAGCGTCAGCGGTGTGTTGGTTGTAGGATCTTGATTGATCTGCTAATAGTGAACTTTCTCACGGCTTGGTAGCCCCGGATGTAGGTTTGTTGAACCGAACGGGTGAACAACTTATTGTGTTCTTTATTATTCTTGTGTGAACTGTTAACATAGTGTCAGATACTATGTCATAACATTCTCTGTGACATCACGTATCTGCTGCCAGAATTTCAATTGGCATCAGAGCAGGCACCCTGCTTGTTATTTCTGGGTGAGATCTAGGGATAATAGTTTACGCGTAATGGATAAAGAAGGAGGATTTGGAGGAAGACCACCTATTCTGGATGGGTCTAATTATGATTATTGGAAACCTCGTATAGTTGCCTTCTTAAGATCAGTGGACATTAAAGCTTGGAGAGCTGCTGATAAAGGATGGAAACATCCCACCAAGCTTGAGAAAGATGGCACTACTGTCTTGAAACCTGAGGAGGAATGGAGCAAAGAGGAAGAAGAGCTAGCTCTAGGGAACTCTAAAGCATTGAATGCTCTGTTCAATGGTATTGACAGAATATCTTGATGGTTCATCAATGTGGTGGCCAAGGATGTTTGGGACACTCGAACTACTCATGAGGAACATCCAAGGTGAAGATGTCAAGACTTTAGATGCTCACTACCAAATTTGAGAATTTGAAGATGAAGGAAGATGAGAATATTCATGAATTTCACATGAATATTTTGAAATTGCCAATGCCTCGGGAGCACTTGGTGAAAAGATGTCAGAAGGTGAGAAAGATTCTCGGATCCTTGCCTAAAGATTTGCAATGAAAGTCACGCAATAGAGGAGGCTCGGGACATCGACACCTTGAAGGTTGAAGAAGCGATAGGATCCCTTATGACTTTTGAGATGGGAATCGGTGAAGCTGTTGACAAGAAGAACAAGAGCATAGCACTTGTATCCAATTCTAAAGAGGGATGCAATGAGGAAGATGAGGAGAAGATATCCAAGCTATAGCCATGCTTGGAAGGCAGTTCAACAAACCGATCGGAGAATTGATCCAAAGTCAAGGTCACATGTCAAGGACAACGCATCGACATCGAGATCTTATGATTCCCAGAAGATCCAAGTCGAAGAAAAGGAGTCAAGGCAAAGTCCAATGTCATGAATGTGAAGGATTTGGACATATTTAGTGAATGCCTACCTTTCTTAAGAAACAAAGAGAGGAATGAATGTTACTTGGTGCGATGGTGAATCAAGTAGTGATCTTGAAGAGGAATCACCAAACTTGTCACGCATCTTACGAAGGGCAATCGATAATGACTCTAGTGATGAGGAAGTGACCTTTGAAGAACTTCTGATACTTACAAGAAACCGTATCGTGGTGAAATGTCAAAATGAAAAGCAAAAAGATGATTGAGAAGTTGGAGGTAGAAAATGTGAAGTGGAAGTCGAGAAGAAGGAAAATACACCACTATAAGTCATCTCAACGGTGAGATTATAGTGTTGAATTCCAAGCTTGATCATATGACTAGGTCATCAAGATGTTGACAAATGGAACCGATAAGTGGAAGAAATTCTTGACTTGGACAAAATCTGGAAATAAGCATGGTCTAGGATATGTGGTTGAAAAAGAACACAGTAGTGACAAGAAAAGAAGAGGCATGGGAAACCAAAGCCAGAGCAGATGTCACAACAGAAAACAGGAAGTGTTCCTGGCTCAGGGCATGTAGATGCAAAGAAATTTGCTGATAACAGGAAGAAGACTAGACCTAATAGGTCAATGTCAAAGCAGATGTCACAACATTGGGGCCAACATTATGATCAGAGAAACATGAAAAAGAAGTTTCAAAGATGGAGATGTCACCATTGTGGAAGGTTTGGACACATAAAACCCTTTTGCTATAGGTTACATGGGTACCCTAATCAGACTCCCTATGTTAAGCCTAAGAACATCAAAGTACCCTACACTCAGCGGGGAAGAGGCGCAACATTAATAGCACATACCTCTCTCGAGTGTCGTCAAGGAAGATTGGTACTTTGACTGGGTGTTCCAAGCATATGGTATAAAAACCTTCGAATAATGTCAAACCTCACTCTACCACTTTGTTACTTTTGGAGATGGAGTTAAAGGAGAAATCAAAGGTGTTGGAAACTTGACGCTCCGAGTTCCAAATCTAAATGGAGTGTTCTTGGTAAAAGGCTTGATGCTAACCTCATAAGCATAAGTCACTATGTGATATGGGATTTAAAGTCAACTTCACCAGTCCGAATGTCTTGTAATCAATGATAAACAAGAAGTGGTTATGAGAGAGTCGATCAAAGGATAACTGCTACATGTGGGAATCGAGAACACCAACCTCTCTTCGTGCTCTCTCGACAAGGATGAAAAGGAGGTAAAACTATGGCATCAAAAACTTGGACATCGCATCTCGGAGGATGAAAAGATCATCACTATGGAGGTCGGGAGGATACCAAAACTCCATATTGATGAAGGAAGAGTATGTGGTGAATGTCAAGTTGGAAAGCAAACCGAATGTCACACCCAATGTCAGACATCGACCACTCCAGTCTTGGCCTTCATATGGATTTGATGGGGCCTATGCAGGTTGAAAGTCTTGGTGGAAGAAGATATGCCTATGTTGTTGTGGATGACTTCTCCAGATTTACCTGGATAAACTTCATCAAGGAAAAATCTGATGTGTTTGATGTCTTTAAGGAGCTATGAGACTTCAAAGAGAGAAGGAAAGTTGTATTGTCAGAATAAGAAGTGATCATGGAAAGAAGTTTGAGAACAACAAATTTGATGAATTCTGCTCCTCAGAGGGAATTAATCATGAGTTTTCTTCTCCTATAACACCTCAACAAAATGGGGTGGTGGAAAGAAAGAATAGGACTATACAGGAATCTGCCAGAGCAATGATTCATGCTAAGAAACTTCCTATTCATTTTTGGGCTGAAGCTATGAATACAACTTGCTATGTTCACAACAGGGTCACCCTAAGAAAGGGATCTTCCTCCACCCTGTATGAACTATGGAAGGGAAGAAAACCAACTGTGAAATATTTCCATGTATTTGGCAGTAAATACTATATTTTGACAGATCGTGATCAAAGGAGAAAAATGGATTCCAAGAGTGATGAAGGCATTTTTCTGGGATACTCCACTAACAGCAGAGCATATAGGGTATTCAACTCCAGAACCCAGGTTATGATGGAGTCTATTAATGTCATTGTTGATGATCATCATCAGGAAAATAATGTCCCATATGATGTTGAGACATGGTTTGAGACATCACCTCAAGTACCTGATAAGGAAGATGTACCTGATCTTTCTCCTCCAAAATCTGAACCAGAGGAAGTTAACAAAGATTCTTCCATCAGAATTCAGAAAGATCATCCAAAGGATCTCATCATTGGGGATCCAACCAAGGGTGTCGTTACAAGATCCAGAGAAACTGTCTCAAACTCTTGCTTTGTGTCAAAAATAGAGCCAAAAAATGTCAAAGAAGTTCTAAGTGATGAATTCTGGATTGGAGCAATGCAAGATGAATTGAACCAGTTCAAGCAACATGAAGTATGGGAATTAGTTCCTAGACTAGAAGGAACAAACATCATTGGCACAAAATGGATCTACAAGAACAAGTCTGATGCAGAAGGGACTGTCACCAGAAATAAAGCTAGACTTGTTGCTCAGGGTTACACTCAGGTTGAAGGGATTGACTTTGATGAGACTTTTGCACCAGTGGCTAGGACGGAATCAATCAGCTTCTTCTAGGGTTGCATTCTGAAATTCAAACTATTTCAGATGGATGTGAAAAGTGCCTTCCTAAATGGCTACTTAAATGAAGAAGTATATGTATAACAACCTAAAGGATTTGTGGATCCAAGTTTCCCTGATCATGTCTACAAATTAAGGAAAGCTCTATATGGACTAAAGCAAGCTCCTAGGGCATGGTATGAAAGGCTAACCAAGTTCCTTGACAAAGGCTACGGAAAAGGAGGCTTGGATAAAACTCTCTTTGTCAAGAATGAAGGAGGAAAGATAATGGTTGCTCAAATTTATGTGGACGACATAGTATTTGGTGGAATGTCAGACTCAATGGTGAAACATTTTGCCAATCAAATGCAAGCTGAGTTTGAAATGAGTCTTATGGGAGAGTTGACCTACTTCCTTGGACTGCAAGTCACAGATGGAAGACTCAACATTCCTTTCACAGAGCAAATATGCAAGGAATATTGTCAAAAAGTTTGGAATGGAGAATGCCAGTCATAAAAGGACTCCTGCTCCCACACATGTGAAGTTATCCAAGGACTCAAATGGTGAAAAGGTAGATCAAAGTTTGTATAGAAGCATGATAGGGAGCTTGTTGTATCTAACAGCCAGCAGACCTGACATTGCATTTGTTGTTGGGGTATGTGCAAGATACCAAGCTGAACCTAAAGTGAGTCACATTAACCAGGTGAAAAGAATCCTGAAGTATGTAAGTGGAACTGCAGGGTATGGTATTCCCATGGATGTGAACCCATTTTTCCGGTTATTGTGATGGATGGTAGTCTTGATGATGAAAAAGTACCTCGGAGGATGCTTCTTCTTGGGAAACAATCTTCTTGGTTCGCAAGAAGCAAAATGTGTGTCCTTGTCCACCTGAAGTGAATACATAGCGGTGGTAGCAGTTGTTCTCAAATGGTCGGATGAAGCGGATGTCTTTCGAGTACAATGTCACACAGATGTCATGACATTGTCTTGTGACAATCTAAGTGCTATTAATATTTCAAAGAATCCTATACAACACAGTGGGACTAAACACATTGACATAAGACATCACTTCATCAGAGATCTTGTGGAGGAGAAAGTGATTAAACTGGACCATGTAGTCCGAATTGCAATGGTCGACATTTTTACTAAAGCTCTTGACGCTAGTCAATTTGAAAATTTAAGGAGCAAACTGGGCATTTGTCAATATGAGGAATTGTAGCAATTAAAATTGCTTACAAAGAGGAGAAGAAACCGGGTATTTCAAATAAATATGAATGGGTCATTTCTTTATTTCCCTCTTAGTTTTAAAGGTTTCAAGAATATCAAGAGACACCTCCATATAATAACCTCTCTTATTGAAAGTATCATTTCCTCTCCACCCACAAGATACTTTCAAATTCTCTGTCAGTTCCTCAATATATCCCAGAGAAATATGTCTTCTTCATCCTCTTCTTCCCAAGACTCTGACTGTTCATCTCCCACCATGGCTGAGATTAGGGCATTCGCTGAAGCCATGAATGTTGAACCTGTGAAGGTCTCCCTCGCTCAATGGCAATCGACTCTCGAATCGGCATGCACGGAATGATCAAGGTTCATCAAGATCTTGGTAAGACTTCGCCTCATCCTCATCTTCCCCGAGATAAGAAATAGGAAGGTACCAAGTATGTAGAAGAAGCCATTGCTAGGATAGTCACGAATCCTAGACGAACATCACTGCTCCTGGAATTTCCTCCTTAATCAAAGACCCGCTAGCCCTAGTTTAGCAGATGGTCCAGATGTCACAAAGAATGTCATGACATCTGATGATCACGTCCAGGCAACTCATGTGGACCCTGATTCTTCTGCTGATTTCCCTGTCAAAGCAAAGGGTGGTATTTCTGGTTCTCAAGATGAGCAAATAACCAGAACTGGAACTTCTTCAAAGAAGTATAGAGCTAAATTTGCTGGCTATTCAAAATGCAAAAGGACACCAATGGCCAAGAAAAGAAAAGCTCCTGAACCTGCAAAGTCTGATCAAGCCGATAAGGTCGATGATGCGATGTCACGACAATGAAGATATCTCTTCAGCAGAGGAGAGCAACTGATTAAGTTGATGTGTTGCTTCCATTTTGATTTGTCAATTTTCTGTCAATTGTTTTCTGCTTTGTTTTTGATTTCTTTTCATTTTGGATGCTTGTAATCATTATTTTGACAGATGTGTACCTCTAAAAACCATGCTGGTACTTAATTATATGCTGGTATAATTGTTTCTGGTACTGTTTGATTAAAAGTTTGGGGAACTTGTATTGTTTCCTTTGGCCCTTTATGGCTAAAAAGGGGGAGAAGAACTCATGTATGACAGTAGTGGGAAATTGTATGCCTGTTTAAAATTTTTTATATGGGACAATTGTGGGAATTGTGGGATTTTTGTATGGGTAGAATTTATCTTCTCTAAGTTCTAGTTACTTGAAGCTTAGGAAAGCTTAGGAAAGCTTAGGAAAACTTAGAACTAGTTTATTGTCTTCTGCTGCATAGGTTCTCTGATGTGTTACGTAGTTTTAGCCAAAATGTACCAAAGGGGGAGTTTGTTAGTGTTTTTAAAGTTGGCATTATGTTTGGTAAAACTAGGCTTTAGCAATGTCATGATGGATGTCATGACATTCAGAGATTGAAGATAAATCCTACCTGCTAAGGATGTTAAAAGACTCGAACTAGAAGCTAAAGTCATGCCGAAATTCAGAAAACAGTGATGTCATAAGATGTTATGACATTCGACATTCTGCTCGAGAACTGTTTGTTCTGAGATTTTCGTGAAGTTTGTTGAGCTGCTAAATATTGTTTTTCTGTTATTAGAAAGCATGCTCACGTGGCTGCTAGGTTAAACTTAATTAAACCTAAATTGGTTGTTGAAAAGACCATGTTTTAGGAGTAAATTAAGTGAACCCTAGCTATCTTTATGGAAGCCCAATGAAGTTTCAAGACTGCTTATAAAAGGAAAAGAACCTTACAATTGCGCCCTTTGAATGTATTGAAGAGATAGCGACTTGTGTTTGTGTATGTTAGGATTTGTAACAGTTGTAATTGTGTAATTCTAGTTTCTCTTGTGAGCCAAGCAACTATCAATTGATAAGTGCATTGGACTAGGATTTCTTTGTAAGGGTAGTTTATCACTCAAAGCTTTAAAGCACGAGTGTTTGTCTCTTGATTGAAGCTTTGAAGCAAGATCAAGATATTTTATTGAAGTGTGTCTTCACAATTCAATTAGTCAATAAGTTGATATCACCGTGATTGAGGGGAGTGAGTAGGAACTCATATCTAAGTAGGACTTAGGTAAAAGGGTCATTGGGTAGTGATTAAGTGAGAAGGTCATCGTGTGTGTTGGTGTAGGGTCTTCGAATTGATCGCTAATAGTGAACTTTCTCCACTTGGTAGCCCCGGATGTAGGTTTGTTGAACCGAACGGGTGAACAACTTATTGTGTTCTTTATCGCTCGTATTCTTGTGTGAAATAACATAGTGTCGAATCTTGTGTCATAACATTCTCTGTGACATCACGTATCTGCTGCCAGGAATTTCAAGAAGTTAATAAAATAAACAAATGTAAATCATAGACATACACAATACACAATTAGGAGATAATATAGAAGAAAATCAATCCACACATGTGTATGATCTTGATGCATTGTGATGATATGAGATGATAGGGGATCTTAGAAGCAAAAATTGGGTTACATATATTTTTCCCTTTCTAATCCAATAATACAATACCCTAAAAAATTCAGATGCAGAATAAACTCATGACAGATATGCAAATTATCGCAGAACAAGCAACACCAACTCCGACAACCGCAAGCAATTTCCGGCGATCCTCTTTGCACCACTGCTTTTCACGGTTTGATCTTGTCCCTTTCCTTTTTTTGCTTAGAATAATTTATGATGTTTGCGTGATGTGTTTGCTACTGGAGACGAAGAATTGAGATAGAGTTGAGATCATTTTTTGTGGTTGTCGTTTCCAATGCTTTGCATGAGAACGATAAAACCAAGAGAAAGTGAAGGCATGCAATTTTAAAGATTGGGATTTGTTGTTTTTTTCCCTTTCTTTTTCATCGAGAGAAGACGATGATACGGAACAAAGTGAGTATGAGAGAGCAGAGAAAAGGAATTCAGTTTTCACGTTCTCATTTATTCATGTTGAAGAAATCATTTTCAAATAAGAATAGTTAGCTTAGTGGTTGGATTGGATGCTTGATATATGAGGAAATAGGTTCTTGGGTTCGCTTTCCATTGAAGTGGAATTTTTAGAGATTAATTTTCATCTTTTCATATGAAAGCCAAAGTTGTTTGACATGTCACTAAATATATAGATTAAAAATTTTAAAAAAGCCACGTAAGATATATTTGTAGAATCTTCAAAAAAAACTTCATCGGATCATATTATAGGGAATCTGGAAAAGTTAAGGGGATCACAATTTTTATTTATTTATAAAAGGACAAATAAAAACTCGCTACATTAGATAGGAATAACATATATTTAACCCTAAATTATAATATCAAATTATTTGAGAGTCAGGGAACTCCATTATTAGTTATAAATAAAATTCAAAGTTACAACAAATAGTATAGGTATTCTTCAATAGAGAGGAAATATTGGAAAACATGTATGTATGATCTTACTAATGTAATAAAACCAGGCCATGCGCCAATCTGCATTGATGTACAACACTATTATGATGCTTAGTACTATTGTTATATAAGATGCCATGAAACTCCAATAAAATGCTATCATCATGTCTACTTCCGTTTCATTTTCTTCACTGCCTTTGGATTGTGGTGAGGACACAACATTTTCACATTTATGGTTGAGGAGTGATCCACAAAGACCAGGATTACCTTTGTAGTTTTCTTCAACGAATCCTCCAAATTGTCCCGTAATAGGCGGTGTTCCGGAAAGATTGTTATAAGACACATTGAAGATTGATAAAAAGTTCAATTGGGTCAGTTCATCAGGAATCTTACCACTCAAGTTATTGTATGATAAGTCAAGACTCTCTATTTGGGAAAGATTGGAAAAACTGATTGGAATTGGACCTAACAAGTAATTATGTGATAGGTTCAAGACTTTGATTTGTTGCATGTTTCCAATTTGAGAGGGGATGAAACCTGTCAGCCTATTGCATGATAAATCCAATCCAGTCATGTTCTCTAGGATTTTACCTTTGTAAAAGTAATAATTGTGTTTTGTTCTGAACTCCACTTCTAAACTCAGGCCTTCATACAGTGGATCATATAATGGTTGTTGATTCAACAGACTAGCATTGACTAGATAATGTTCAAATGGAAGAAGGTATAGGTAGGAGTTGGTTGTTGAAACTTTGAAACTTGGACTATAATCAACATCATATTGTTTCATTCCAAATGACAAGTTTTGGAAGCATGATGGTATGGTAGCATTGAGAAAGTTCCGTGATAGGTCCATCATATAAATCTCTTTTAATTGACATAGCTGAATTGGAATATCGCCTTCGAAATCATTCCCTCCTAATAAAAGAACGCGCAACTTTGATAGTGTATCCATCCAATTAGGAATCTTACCTGAAATTTTGTTATCCCTCACGTCTAGAAATTCTAGATTTGAATTTCGACAAAGTTCTTGTGGTATAGATCCAGAGAGATTATTCTTTTGCAAATACAAAACACTAAGAGGTGTTAAACTACTGAAATAGGGCATTGATCCAATTAACTTATTTTGAGAAAGATCCATAATTTCAAGACTTGATAGGTTGGAAATACTAAGAGGGATCACACCTTCTAATAGATTTTGAGCCATGAGAAGGACATACAAGTTAGAAAATATCCCAATTGAACTAGGAATTATGCCTGAGATTGAATTATTGGATATGCATAGCACTGCTAATCTTGTATTATTTCCCAATACATCTTCAAGGCTTCCACTAAAATTATTATTATTGAGAAATAACACTTCCATATTCACCCAATTGAAAAACTTAGGAATATTCCCATGTAAAAAGTTGTTGGAAATCTTCAAGTATTGTAGCCTATTACATTCAGTAGCCAATTGTTTTGGTAACTCACCAGAGAAATGATTTTGAGAAAAGTCCAAGCATTCAAGTTTTTTCATCTTACCAATTGATGAAGGTATATTTCCTTCAAAGCTATTCCAAGAAAAGTTCAAATATGTAACACTAGGAAGGAATATACCAATATCTTTTGAAAGCAACCCACTTAAATTGTTGTTTGATATATCCAAATATAGTATTCCATCATTATGTATCAACCAACTTGGAAATGATCCAACCATATTGTTTCTTGAGAGGTCTATCAATCTCAAATTATATTGATACCAAAGGAAACTAGGAACTACATTTCCTTTCTCCATATTTATATTGCAACTTCGGAGATTGAGTGCTTTCAATTGAAATTTAGGATACCACTTTGTTTTTTCAGTTTCAATGTGTGCTCCTATGGTTCGTGATGAAATATATAGAACTTGAAGATTTGAGTGATTAGCTAAAGTGCTCAATGAATATGATCCTTGCATGTAATTTCCATATAGGCTTAAGTATGCCACATGTGTGAGATTGCTAGTGAAGGATGGAAAATTGCCACTGAAAAAGTTATTGGCAAATTCAAGAACTCTTAGGTTTGTTAAGTTGTTTAAACACTCAGGAAGTGGAGCACTAAACCTATTATAGCTGATATCTACTTCTTCCAAGTTCTTCAATTTGCATAATCCTGTCAAAATCAATTTATTAAATTTACAGTATATGCATTTCTAATTCATCTTCTGAAACATATATATGCAAGGTTGTGAAGAATATATATTTATATGATTGTTAAATGATTGATGAGAATGACAGTTTAAGGTATGCATCTTTCACATTATTTCTAATTCAATCATCAAGGTAATAATAATAATAAAAATACGGTTAACTATGTTTGGATGAAATAGCTTACTGTTTGCTTTATAATTAAAAGGTAATTTTCAGTTTAAAATATTTTGAAATTTTATTATTATAAGGTATGTTTTAAAAAAAAACAAATTAAACAAATTAAAAGTTTGTAAAAATTAAAAAATGAATGACAAAAAATTAATAAGGTTGTTGGTGCACAAGAATAAAAATGATTGGAATGATGAAGAATAAAAAGAGAATGACGGCTATGAAGAAAAGAAATAAGAATGGTATATTATTAATGAACATAGGAATACCTATTTATACACAAAAATGACAAAAGTAAGTATGCCCCGTAGCCCTAATTAAAATAACCTTATAGCTAAGTTATCTAAATGCTTCACAACTAAGTTAACTATAACATAGCAAATACTAAGTTATCCTCCAGAACATCAGAACTTTTGACTGACCATCAGAAGTTCTGGATATGAATTACTGAACACCAGAACTTCTGACCGACCCTCAGAAGTTTTGGATATGAATTATTCTCCAATACCATCCCTTAATTCATATTCAGCTAGCCAAAATCTATAACACCAATTCCATCCCTCAAACAGATAAGGTGTTCAGTCTTGACATCCTTCATCAGAACATCTGCAAGTTTCTTCTGGTTGCAACAGTGTGCAATTTTCAATACTTCATTCAGAAATGCAGATTTCTCCTTGAAAACCGATCTGGCGCTTATGATTTTCTTCTCCCTTGGAAGCTCATTAACTTCCAAGTCTTGTTTCCTTCTGAAGTCTCAAGTTCTCTTTTCATGGCCTTCAGCCACACTCTCTTCCTGAGAACTTCTTCAATATCCACCAGTTAAAAATCTTCTTCTGATTCTGGAACCGTATCTCCTTCTGGACTTTCTTTGGAAGTTTGACTTCCACCAGAAGTTCCATCTTTTTTTAGCTTCTGGACCTTGTCCAGAACCATCACCTTTAAAAATTCCTGCTTCAGAATCATGATCACCACCAGAGGATGAATTACCTTTAGAAGCTCCTCCTTCAGAATGTCCACCTTTAGAGTCATGATTACCACCAAAAGCATGATCATCTCCAGAAGCTTGTCCTCTAGAACCTATGTCTTCAGAGTTTTCCCTTATAGAAACATGATCGCCACCAGATTTTTTATCATCATCAAAATCTGGATCAGAAACAAATTCACCATCTATCTCATCTTTAGAGTCACCTGAAGATTCATCATCTTCTGACTCTAACTCTTCTTCAGAACTTTCAAGTTCTGACTCATCTTCAGAAGTTTCAACTTCTGACTCTTCTTCCAAAACCTCAAATTCTGACTTATGTTCAGAATCTTCAATGTCATTTTCTGACTCTTCAAAAGTTTCAACTTCTGACTCTTCTTCAGAAGTTTCAACTTCTGACTCTTCAATGTCATATTCTGACTCTGACTCATAAAGAAACACTCCTTCTTCTGAATATCCAGAGTCATCTTCATCCCCTTCAGATTCAGAAAATGACAACCTCGCAAGTTCCTCGTCAAATTCATAAGCCACCAATAGCACAGGTTCATCATCTGAATCTCATCTGGCTATTTTTCTTCTTCTTTGTTTGACCAATAATCTCTAGCAAAGTGGCCAAGTTGCTTACAACAGTAACATTGAACCATTCTTTTGTCATACTTCTCCTTTCCCTTCTGATGTTTCTTATCAGAATAGAAGGCTTCTGACTTCTGTGACCTACCATATTTTTTTAGCTTCTGGTCCTTCTTGACAAAAGAAGCCTTCAGAGCTTGCTCAACTTCCCTCTCAGAAGTTCTCTCAGTCAGACGCAACTCTTGTGCTTCTAGACTGCTTTGAAACTCTTTTATTCTCATGGTTTCCAGATTTTTAGAATGTTCAATAGAAACCACAACGTAATTAAGCTGAGGAGTAAGCGACCTCAGAACTTTCTCTATGATTACTTGTTCAGAAAGTGTTTCTCCACAAGCTTTCATTTCATTAGTGATTAGAATCACTCTGGAAATGTACTCAGAAACTTTCTCACTGTTCTTCATGTTGAGATTCTCATATTGCTTTCTCAAGGACTGAAGCTTCACTTTCTTCACTGATGCGTCACCACCGTAACATCTGACCAGTGTGTCCCACGCCTCTTTTGACGTCATAGAATCAACAATCTTCTCAAACACATTCACATCCACACACTGATGGATGTAGAACAACACCTTCTGATCTTTCTTTCTCTTGCTTCTCTGCGCCTCTTTCTCATCTTCTGTTGCATTTTCTGCAACTGGAATATACCCATCGGTAACAAGCTCTAGAACATCTTGAGCTCCAATAACACGCACATCTGAATCATCCATCTATTCCACTTCTTGCCATCAAAATCCGGAAGTTTGGTGTTCATGTTGTCGTTTTCGTTCATCTTCTACCTTGTGCAATACACTTAAATATTGACTCACACAGTGTTTCCCAACCCACAAAATCAGAAAAAATGATTCTTATTCTAGATTCAACGTGAATCCAGAAGCAAAATCAACCACACAACACAAACTCATGTTCATTCGTGTTTCCTTGTGTTTCTAACCGGAGCTCTAGATACCAATTTGTTGGTGCACAAGAATAAAAATGATTGGAATGATGGAAGAATAAAAGAGAATGACGACTACCAAAAAGAGAAAAGAAATAAGGATTATATATTATTAATGAACATAGAAATACCTATTTATACACAAAAATGGCAAAAGTAAGTATGTCACGTAAGCCCTAATTAAAATAACCTTATAGCTAAGTTATCTAAATACTTCACAACTAAGTTAACTCTAACATAGCAAATACTAAATCATCTTCCAGAATAACAGAACATCAGAATATCAGAACTTCTGACTGATCATCAGAAGTTCTGGATATAAATTACTGAATATCAGAACTTTTGACTGACCGTCAGAAATTCTGTATATGAATTATTCTCCAAAAAAGATAATGTTCTAAATGATTAAAAAATGACAATTTAAAACAAAACTCTTTAAAAGTTGTACATTATCATATTTACTATAATTTATTGAATGACATAGATGAAATATAAACATTAATCCATTTAATTGTTTTTGTTAATATTTTTAAACGTCAAAATGAATGACAAAAAAATTTAAATTTGGTAGGAATTGCATGCATCTTAATTGTAACCCTTCTCTAAAATTATTACTTGATGCATTCATAAGATGATGTCATGGTAAGACAAAAAAAAAATGGTTTGCAAATCATGTAAATAGTATATGTATGTGTGTTTTTTTGTTAACTAAAAAAATAATAACGAAAATAATAATACCTTCAATTGAGCCATTCATGTCATTATTGCATAAATTTAACATTTTCAAATTTCTCAAATCTTGAATATCTGTAAAAAGAAAAATATAGCTAGAGATATAATTTTCGATAATTCACAATATATAAGAAATATAATTAGAAACAATGTCAAATATACTAAGAGCAATAATAATGTTATTATTATGTTTTAATTATTACTTAGAGAGGATGTTAAGGTGATTTAAGAAAAGGATAGAAGATTTTTTATGTCATGGTGTATAGAGATACATAGAAAATTAAGTTTTTTCACTTTTAAGTTTTTTATTTTTTATTTTTATGAAAAACATGTTTAGTGAGAAAATATTCAAGTTTACATAGAAAGAATGTTTGGTGGTAACCAGACTACTCGTGGTGTATTTAAAGAGTACCTTTTTGAAAAATTCTTCCCAAATGATCTTTGACAAACAAAAATTCTAATTTTCTTTTAAAGCAAGGTAACAAAATTTTTCGTGATGCCACAAAATTTGTGTATTTTTCACTTTTTTTTATCTTTCGTATTGTAATCCGATGAATGATTGTTAAAGAGTGTAAAAATCAAAAGTTGCATATGGTTATAGATTATGAAGGGAGATTCTATCTTGGAAGTAAAAATTTTTGGGAATAAATATAGGTAGTCACTAATAATTCAAATGCATTGTAGAAGCTTTTGGGAGCGTTACGTTGAAAACAGCTTATTAAAAAAGTACTTTTAAAAATTAGAAATTTCGAAGAGGAAACACTACAAGAAAAACTTTATTAAGCTATAAATTTTTGTCAAGGGATAAATCTTTCACTGAATTTATTAAGTTGTCATGTAATCAACTTCTCGCAACGCACATAAAAAATAATAATTTAATAGTATTTTGGCGTGGGGATTCCCTCCCCAAATGCATTGGGGAAATTTTAAAATTCAAAATTGTGATTACAAGAGGCTAAGAAAAAGTATGTCATAATACATGACAATTTACTAGGTGTTTCCCCTGATTAAAAAGAGAATTTTTACACGCAAATTCTATCACTGATTAGTGTGTCAGCCCGTACATTTATTATTTGACAATTTGTTAAGGACTTAACACCAAACAAAATTTACTATTATTATTTGATTTCTTTGTAATTTTTTTTGCTAGAAAATCTAAAATGAATTTGGAGTTGTTGATTTGTTTCTATAAGGTACATAATTTTTCTCTATTTTTATGTATATTACTGTAGTTGTTGTTTGATAGGTTGAATTTGTGTTGTTTATAAAAATATAATGTAGATTTATAATTTTCGAAAATAAATATCATGTGTAGAACCCAGTATTTTGTAAATTACTACTGTATTTTGTATATGCAAAAAAAATATCATGTATAAAATATTATGTATTTTGTTATATAGTGGTATTTTTTTTTAATTGGAGAAATTGATTTTCCTATTTGTGGAAATCGACTTTCATTTTGTATTTTGTGTTTTTTCAGCTATTTTTTGATCTGTTTGGTTTAAGTTGTAATTTTGTATTCTATAAATACTCTCTCATATAATGTTGTTTAATTTAATTAATGTCAATTTATATTTTATCTCTCAATTTACTTCATCTTCTCTAACTAACATCTTTTTTTCATTGATTTATCACTCAAAGTTCAAACTTTGTACTTGTTCCAACACTAAATATTTTTAAAATAGAAAATATTAGATACATAAACCAATATTGTTGCTTCCTACAACAAGTCTGCATCGAAACACAAGAGGCATAATTCTCAAAATCATAATATGTTTCCTTCCCACCACCTAAACTTAATGAATATCACAAAAAAGACCACAATTGGAATACTGAAGATATTGGTAATACTAAAAAGAAGAGATTTTTTAAGAATGTGATGTGCATAAATTCTGGAAACAAAAAATATTTATCGGCACGAAAATTGACCTATCGTGACGGATTTTGAAGTCCCAATAGGACCAATTTCTTAGAACACTTAACATTAGTATAGAAATAAATTGTATGTTTTAGTTTTTCCTAGTGAAAACCACAATAATTGTAAAAGTACCTTCAACTTGTAGAGAACCTGTAAGTTGATTATTAGCCAAGTGCAATAATTCTAGCCGAGTAAATGCAGTAAAATCTGTTGCAAAGAAATAATAGTATTATTTTATAATAAACACATTTATCTTTTATATATTTTTCCGAATTGAAGATGCATACCTAATGAAGAGAGAGAACAATCAAATTTATTTTCGAACAGTTTTAAACTTCTTAATGATGTGAATCCATGCAAACTTGATAAGACATTGCAGTTTAACATATTTCCTGAAAGTTCTAAGACCTCCAACTCCTTTGATCTTAAAAAGCCTTCAACAAATAATAAAAATGTGAATTTCATCTTAATAAAAAGATATCATTTTTTAATAGTGACTCCTATCAATATTTGGTAACCAATATTTCATTTTATTTTAAGTGTCTTATTATCATTTCAAATTTTTTTTAAAAATTGTATATGTTATTTTTCTTTGATGCGTCAACTTGATGTGATTAAAGAAAAGTTTTGAAGAATTTTTTTATCTATTTTGTCATGCAGGTTATTTTAGACAAAAGGAATATGTCAATTATCTCGACACATATGCACCGGTAGATAGACATGGCAATATAACCCATACTACTTGAACCCGCCAATTTGGGGAAAAACCGCTTTACTGGGTTTGGGTTCGGGTTTGGTTTTCGATTTTAAAATATGGGGATGGGGGGTAATGGGAATGTAGTACCCACCCGTCCCGAACCCGCCGTTATTATTATTATTATTATTATTATTATTATTATTATTATTATTATTATTATTATTTTGGAATGTAGAATACTTTTACTATGTGTTTGTTTGGATGGTAGTTTGGAATATGAATTTGTATTTTTTATTTAGTTTTATATTTTGGATTATTTGGTTTTGTTAATTTGAAATATTAATTGTATGGTTATTGAATTAATACTTTCGTTTGTATTTTTTATTATTTGAAATATATGTTTGAGATTCTTTAAGATTGTATTTTACTTTTGTAATATAAATTCATATTTGTTAGAATTGGGGCGAGTTTTGGGTTCGGGGCGATTTTTGGGTTCGGGGAAGGATTTGGGTTAAGGCAAGTTTTGGGTTTGGGTTTGGGTCGGGATCCCGAACCCATTTAGGACGGTTTGGGGTTCAATTATTCATCGACGGGCGGGGAATGAGGATTTATCTGAAATTCGGGTTTGGGGTTGGGGAATATAAAAACCGTCTCCGCCCCGCCCCGTTGCCATGCCTACCGGTAGAAAGCACAATAAAAATTAGAATTTCGTTTGCATTAGTTTCCTCGTAAGATCTTATAATTCATCAAATAGATATAAAAAAATTTTCTTCTTAAATAGAGATCTCGATGAGGAGATTTACATTGAGCAATTAGAAAATTATGTGCATACTAGTAATAAACAAAAGGTATTCAAGCTTGTTAAATCTTTAGATTAAAACAAGCACCGAAACAATGACATTAAAGCTTTACTTTTTCATTGCAAGGTTCACCAATTAAGGGGGAGACTTTTTAATCATGATCAAAAGATGAATTCAAAGATTTTTCCATCATCAAAAGGGAGAGATTGTGAAGGATAAATCTTATATCTAGTTCAATTTTTATGAAGATAAGGATTGTCAAAGAAGAAAAGGCTTAGAAGTATGATGCACATCAATGACGAAATTGACCAAAAAGGCTTAACATAGAAATTCAAGTGAATATTTGAGAGAAGTGAAAATAACCAAGGTACTAATTGTAATTCATACTATACTACTTTAAATTGCTTAGAATTTCATCTCTAACTTCATCTAAAACCTTCTTGCATCATCATGAATGATCATCTTAAGACAGGTGTTTGTACACAAAGTTGTGTAAGAATATTATGATATTCATTTGGTCTTCATGTTGATTATGTAATTGATCATTAGCAACAATATGAATAGAATTTTAGAAATAAAGAGGTTTCTAACTTACGTATTCATGATAAAAGATATTGGACTAATTGACTCAATTTTAGAGATCAAAGTAAAGTTAAATAATGGGGTTATGAACTTAGTCAAGCAAACTATAATGAAAAAATATTTGATATGTTCAAACACTTACACTTTAAGGAAGTGGTTACTCCATTTCATCCTAGTATCAAAATTCAAAGAATAATAGAAGAGTCATAACTCAATTGCAATATGCAAGTGGATTTGGTAGTTTAATACATTTTGATGCAACGTATCATATTTGATATATCACAATTAGTATATGAGTAAATTTACTAGCAATCCAAATGGTGAGCATTGGAAAACCATCACAAGGAATTTGATTATCTTTTAAAAATCAAAATCTTTACCTCCATTATGATAGGTTTCCTACCATATTAGAAGGATATACCAATGTGAGTTGGATATCGAGTATTTGAGATCATAAATATACAAATAGGTGGATATTTACAAAATTTGAGGGTGAAGTTTCTTGGAAAAACACGAAACAAACATGTATTACTCATTCGACCATGGAATTAGAGTTCAGGGATCTTGCTTCCACTAGTCAAAAGGTTGAATGGTTGAGGGACCTTCGGCGGAAGTTTCACTGGCTAAAGATAATGTTTTTTAAAAGTGTTGATGCATTGCGATAGTCAAGTCATTTTAGTTACAACATACAACAAATTGTATAATGGGGAAAGTATAAGCACATAAGCCCTACACATTACTTCATAAGAAAATTGATTAAAGATGTAACCATTTTACTCACATATATACGATCGAGCTATAATTTGGCTGATACATTTACTAAACCACTGACTAGAGATTTAGTAAATATTATCTCGAGAGGTATAAATTGAAAGTCCTTTAGTAAGAGTTCCAACAATAATAGCAATCCAATTTGGAGTTAATAAAACCTTAACCTAAGACTCAATGGTTAACGACAAGCCGTTGATTTGGATGTTTGTGCGATATTATGTAACAATGTTGACTATTGCATATTGAGGGTTGAGTTTTCAAACTCTAAATGAAGTTCAATGTCGAGAGTATGTATCTAAAAAAAATTAGATACAATAAGAATTTCACCTATATGAATTTCGAGATGGCGTCGTCTCAATGTAAAAACTTGAGTTTATCTCACAAAAAATTCACGAAACAGGAAAAGCACATGGTCATAAATAGATAGTATTAGGTGAGAGATGTAGGCGAAAAACCATTAAAGAGTGTGTGTGTGTGTGTATAAGATAATGTCGATTTAATCACAAGGAATAATAATTCAAAGCATTTCTACCTAACATTTCGATTAGACTTTGCATTATCCTTAATAAGATTAAATTCAAATTGAAACATACTTAATTGTATTACACACACACACACACACATATATATATATATATATATATATATATATATATATATATATATATATATATATATATATATATATATATATATATATATATATCCTTTTCTATGGAATTGAACTTCTCGTTATTAGAATAAATGGGGATTATTGTAAAGTATTAACTTTTAATAATAATTAATTACCACAGATGTGTTCCAATACGACAAGAAAATTATGTCGGTGAAGTTTGTATTTTGAATTTGAAAATAGGCAACACTTCGTGAAGAGTTGCAGTAGGTCATTTGTACTTTGAATTCAAAATAGGCAACACTTTGTGAAGTATTGCAAAATGTGAAACACTACGACCTTTAAAAACTATTGATGTAGGCAAAATAGTGTAACATTTGAAAAGTGTTGTTGAAAGTGTATGTTTCATCAAGACTAGCAACCTTATGAAACAACATCAGTTTATCCTATAAATTGATAATTATGGATTCAAACAAATATATTAGAAAAGTATATCATTTTCACACAAAATTTCATATTTCATCTTTCCTACATTTGAGTTTTCACCAATCTTGTGCAAACTCGAGTATAGACTGAATTATCCTGAATATTTATGCGTACAAACTCTTTAACAATTTGAGAGTGTTTAAATTATTATAAAAAAAAAATTTCACGATTTTATTATCAATCTATTTATTCATATGTATGTTGTCAATATTTTCAAGTTGGCCTAATTCAAAAATGAATCCAAGAGAATATCCCAATAACATTTGATGTTTCACAGCCAAAGTTCTGAAAATCTTACAAATACGTGATGTGTGTTTTGATTGGTAACTATACCTTTAGATTTAGATCGGTCTCTTAACTTTTTTCATGTTATTTTGACCTCTTAACTTTTAAAAAGTTTAATTTTAGTTTTTTTGGTCTAATAAGCGACAGAAAAACTTTGAAATTGGTCGCTAAATTCATCGTTAATTAGACAAAAAAGACTAAAATGAAACGTTTTAAAAATTAAGGAATCAAAATGACAAAAAAAAAATTATAACATCAATGTAAACTTAAGGGTATAGTTAAATGGCCAAAATAAATATTTTACCATCAAAAAATTATAGAAACTAAAATACCTTGAGTAGAGAAGTTATTCATCCAGTTATAACCGAGCTTCAAAGTTCTTAGAGCAGTTAATTCATTTAAACTTGGCAATATGCTACTCTTTAGATTGTTTGTGGTAAGGTCTAAGGTCTCTAACTTTCTTAGTTTTGCAAAACCTTCAAAAGAAAAGAAAGAGCAATATGAGAAGTTTATTTTTTGAAAAATGAGGATGAAAAGTTTTAAGTAACTATAATAATATAAATGATCAATTTACAACGATTCTCTATAATCTAAAATGTGTATCTTGAAATTACAATGTTAAAATATAACAATTCAACTAAGACCTCAAGTGTTATAATAAGTTCACACTTCGTAATGTTACATAAAGGATGTTCAAAATATGATTAATTGAATTGTATTTATGTATTGAATTGGATTGAATCATAAAAAAATTGAACCATTTAAATAGTTATTAAACTGAACTATTTAATCAAAACAATTTTAATACAGTTTTAAACTAATTCAAAATCAATTTTTATTATATATTTTTATTATAAATTGGTTTTATAATAAAAATTAATATTTTATAAAAAAAATCAAATAAACTTTTTTTTCTAAAATATTACAAAAATTATTTTAAAAAACTGAAGAAAAAATCCAAAAATAAAAATTTGATTTAAAAAAAAAACTGTAAAAATTTGTTTTACTGAAAAAAAACTGAAATTATTTTTCCTGAAATATATAGAAAGCTGGACATTTTTTTTGAGAAATTAAAAAAGGAAATTTCAGAAAGAAAAAAAAATTTCCTGAAAAATTTTGTTTTTTTGAAAAATAAAAAAACTGAAATTATTTTTCCAAAAAATATAAAAAATTGAGCATTTTCTTTTAGAAATAAAAGAAAATTTGATAAAAATAAAATAAAAATTTCCGAAAAAAAAAGCTGAAAAAAATATTATTTTGAAAAATAAAAGAAAATAAAATTATTTTACCGAAAAATATTAAAAACTTGGATTTGTTTTTGAAAAAAATAAGGAAATTTCAGAAAAATAAAAAAAAATTGAAATTATTTTATCGAAAAATATAAAATGCTGGGATTTTTTTTTAGAAATAAAGAAAGGAAATTTTAGAAAAAAAAATGAAATCTTGATTTTTTTGATTTGATTTTCGAAAATAAAAAAAAATTGAAAACATTTTTTCCGAAAAATTTAAAAAAAGAACTATAATAAATGATTTTTTTAAATAAAAAAATGCTGATTATTTTAATTTTTTTAAAATAAAAACTTTTTTTCCGAAATACAAAAAACCTGGGAAAAAAAATGTTTTTTTCAAAAAAAAAATATATTTTTCTATAAATTTTTTTATTTTTATCTCGAGTCTCACAAATATATGTCATTTTGATTTTGGTTGCAATCATTTTTTTAATATTGTAAAATTGATTTATATTATAATTATTTCATAAAATATGTAAAATATGATTTTAGATACTTCAAAAAAATAGAATCATCAATTTCAATATTACATAGATATTATGCTGACTTATTTCAATATAAATCAATCTGGATGATATTTATTTAGGAAAATATCAACTTAAAATGTTATATATGAAATTCAAATAAATTAGTAAATATATAATTTAATAAATATGATTTAACAAATTGATATGAATTGATAACTATAATTTAATAATTTAATAAATGTGATTTTACATGTTAATTTTTTCAAAGTATTATTATTTTTTAGTTTTTAATATATATTTTTTATATATATATATATATATATATATATATATATATATATATATATATATATATATATATATATATATATATATATATATATATATATATATATATATATATATAAATGTAAAATATCAACTTAAAATTTATGTTTTTAAAATTATTTAAAAAAAATAGTAATTTATACATTTTTTATATATAAAAAACTGTAGTTCTATTTCTTTTATCATAAATAAATGAAATTATGAAATTGGGTTATGGGTGAGGTTCAAATGTTTCTTGACGATACTCTCACTTGAAATTTGAAGTTAAAAGATTCCTCTTTTGTATACCAAAAAGTGACGGTTTAGAATCTGCTTAGTCATTCAGAATGTGACCCTCTCCGTATAATTTGACAGATGGTGTTGGTTTTATTGAGAGGACTATGTCTCTTCTTTTGCTTCAGTTTACTCTGGTCTCCTTGAGAGTGACATGTTTGTCAATGCTCTTTTGGAGAGTATGGAGAACTGAGTTATTCTTCTTGCTTGGGATAATTAGTCTCCCCCTCTAAATAGATGTTTTATCTTATCAAATTATCTGATAGAAGGTTCCTATTATAGACAACATAGGCATAGAGTTCTATTATCTATTTGTCTGATGTGTAGGAGCATGGCATAGTTATCTATTTATTTGTGACTTTTTCCTTGACAACATCTGTTTGGTATGAGATTTTTAGGTGGTTGGGATGATGTCTTGTTTTTCCAGGGGATCTTAGTTATATTTTCTTGGTCATTAGACAATAAGGTGTAGATCTAGGGTGAGGTTTGGTTTGGCGATGATCTGACACTATGTGATTTGGTCGATTTGATAATTCTATAACGATATTTTTTTAAAGTTTCTCTACCACTGTGAAGGATGTGGAAGATAAGCACATGTTCCTAGCTTGAAAAAGATATCGTAATAGGTATGTGAGAGTTCTTGTGATTTATCTACTTGCATTGAGAACCCTACTCTTTGTCTTATTTGATTAAGTGGTATGTGTCTTACGCCTTGTTGTTGTGAATTATTGGTGGTAGCTCTGAAGGATGCATTTCTGTTGATGGTGGTTTATTTTTGTCGAGGTCTAACTTGTTCTAACTTAGGGTGGTTCTTGTGTTGTTGTTTTCTTCTTTAAATATTTGTTTTGTTGATTGGATAAGATTTTTTTTTTCCTTTATTGTCGGGGCTCATTTCTTCTTTTGTTTTATCGATTTTTCGTTCAAATATATTTTGTATTTAAAAATTCTTAGGTATTTTTACAGCCACGGATTTGTGTATGTTTGTGCGTGTGCGTGTGTTTATATATATGCGCTCATGTGTGTGAATTTTGATTTATCCTATTTTATAAAATGTAATGGAATAATAATTCTTATTTGATATCAATTGAATCTTGAATTATTTAATAACCGTAAAGAAAGTTTTGTTGGTATAAATGGTTAACAAATTTAACTCTAATAATTTAAATCAATCAACTTCACAAATCTGCAAGAATTCGTTAAAGGAATCTTATTATATACATCCTCCGAACACATTTATAAACAACAAATTTTTTAAGATTCATTAAATTATTGATGTATTTTATATAAAATAATGACTAAATACTTCAATGTATCTAAAAAAAATTTATTGCATATAAATATGTCCGAAGGATGTATTAAGATTAAGATAGTACCTTCATTACCAATCCAGCCCTGGATTCCGATGCCAGACAAATCTAGGAGGCGTAGTTCTTCAAATGAATTAAACAAAGAAACGTTGAACATCATATCAGAGGACCATAGGTCTAGTAAACCATGGAGGGACAAGTGAGTAATGTGACCAGAAGAGATGTTAGAGCACTTGACTCTTTCCCAAGCACAACAATTGCTATTTCTATCATCCACCCATGAAGCCAATTCATTGTTAGGATTTCCTCCTTCACCTTGTGCATGGATGTAGTGCATGATATCCAGCAGGCCTATTCTCTCATTTTCTAAGCATCCATTACATGATTCTTGGTTTTGCATTAATATTAAAATCACTAAATAAAAAAGGGAACTTATCATAAAACCCAACTTCATTTTTCTCAAATACGTATCGTGTTTCACTTTGCTTCAAATTTCTATAATCACCTTGTATATATATATAGCCTACAAGATTGAGACTTTTTCAATAGCGAGAAACTTCCTTAAGAACAATTAGCAATATCGAGACTTGACACACGCTAATTTGAATATTAGTTTAGTTGTTATTTTCAATATTGCGCCAAATTTAAATAGAGGAAAAGCTTCTATAATATTTTGTCCTTTCCTACGTTTCTAGTCAAGGAAGAATGGACGGTGGATTTTTACTATTAAGAAAACAATCGGGGATGTTTGAGTTTTGCGTTTTAAACAAAAAAAGTTGTTTTATTGAATGAAATTGTTTCATCGATAAAAGTGCATAGAAGTGGTAAAATAAAGTTTTGGATCAGTGAAACTATTTTATTGTATGATAAAGAGGAGATTGACAAAGGTTAACACTTTAATGTTCACGTTAGTTATTTAGTGAGAGTAATACGATGATATGTATTAAATATAAGAAATGGAGCGATTTGGCATTTAGATAGTATGGACAATTAAAATTGATTGTTTGTGACTTGGCGCTTTGTGCAGATGTTTGTTCGATCAAATATCAACCGTGAGAGATGTGGAAGAAGGTGTCATCATGTGTCTCTTTGGCGGAGATGATGATCCACCTGTTTGATATTTTTTTCTTTCGACGTCTGCTATTGAGCCTTCTTAGTGGGTCTTACGAATGGTCCATAACAGTGGTCTCGAGGCCCTTTGTTCCTATGTTGTAGAGCGAGGACTCTATAGAGTTCATATATAGTCTAGTTTTTGGTGGAAGGAAGCAGAACAGTCTCGATGGGATGTTGATGCCTTTAGTGAAAAAGTGCATTAAATATTCACCTCGTGATTAGTAGTGTTTCACAAGTATTCTTCAACATATGTCTTTGTGTCAAACAATAATTATTCCTTTTACACTTATGGCTTTTGAGTGCACTTGGATTGCGTGTGATGAAATCTCAACCCTTGGTGATGCGTCTTGCACTTTCTAATGTCGAGGATTTCACGGTTCACCTTCATAGGTGGGATATATTAGGAGTTTTAGGGTTACTATGTCATTCTTTTTGTCATTTGAGATTCTTCAAAATATTTTTTTCAAACTTTTGCATTTTTCTTCAATCTCATCTCCCATTTCTCACTTGTGCCACCTCTTTGAAAAGAACACTCACATCACCAATATTACTGAAATCATCTTCATAAGGTAATGCCTAAGTTTACACTTTTTCTTTTTCATAGTTGCTAATTTTGCTAGGGGTTTTTGTAGAGAAATGTTTTGGATTTTAGTTCTCTTTATTTCGTGTTTCGGTGGCCCCCTTTGCGATTTACAACTTTTGGTGGGGCGTGAAGTTTGTCTCCATGTTAACATTGTTTTTTACGATAGTTTCTTTTATGTGTTGATATCCTTTTGACATGGACAACACTCAACCAAAAACTCAGAAAACGACAAAAGACAATGGACATCATTTTTGCCTTTGTGAGTGATGGAAGCCTAAACCATGTCTTTACTGGTGTTGGTCTCCCTGATATTGGGGTGTGCTTTCTTCTGAAGAAAATTAACAAGTATGATGGATTGTGTCATCCGTCTTCATGAATGCCTATTTTCTTAATAGGTTTTTTGCTTCCTTTTTAATGACTTTGAAAAGGGAGTTATGAACCATCTGGTAATTGCTCCCTCACTATTTCACCTGGTGAGTTAGGATTACATCAAAATCTCTCAGTACTCACTACGCTAAAGAAGGGAAAAAAAACAATATTTTTTTGTTATAGACAGCACTTAAAAGCGTTGCCAATATTGGGGGTGCTGTAGGTAAAAACATCACTTTTTTAATGCAAAAGTGTTGCCTTAAGTCCAATTTAGGCAGCGCTTCATTTAAAAAGTGCTTTCTATTGTCCCTTTTAGTAAGTGTTTCATTTAAAAAGCGCTTTATATTGTCCTCTTTAGGGAACACTTTTTGATTGAAAATCGTCTTCTATTGTCCCCCTTTAGACAACGCTTTTAAAAATATCGTCTAATGTATCTTTTAGTTCTGTTTTAGATCTCTTTTAGGCATCACTTTCTTTAAAAGCACTTTCTATTCTCCATTATAGGAAGCGTTTTTTTAGAATGTACTTTCTATTTTCACTTAGGCAGCGCTTTATTTAAAGAAACTTTTGTCTAATGTCTCACTTAGGAAGCGTTTTTTTGGTTAAAATCATTGTGTATTGTGCAAATATTTTTTAATAAATGACAGCATATTTTTTAGAAGCGCTGGGACAACATGAAAATTCTCATACACACATCCACACGCACGCACTCACATACACACCCACACGCACACGCTCGCGCACATACACACACACACACACACACACACATATATATATATATATATATATATATATATATATATATATATATATATATATATATATATATATAAAACAACGTAAAACCAACAAATTATATATATATCAACAATTTTTAGTAATTTGTTATCTCTTTTTTCTGCACATATCTGAAACAAAACCAACAAATTAAAAGACATCAAATTTTTTCACAAACCTTTATAATTCAACACACACCTTTAATTCAACACATAAACCATATAATCTTATAATCATTATTATTCAACACATAAATCCTATAAACATTATAATTCAACACGTAAACTTTGAAACCATTATAGTTCAACTCATAAACGTTATAATTGATCATACAAACCTTTAAGTCAACACACACCTCATACACCAAGAAAATATTGATTTTTTTCAAAAATACATATTTTGAATAATCTGACAATTTAATTCTCTAGAATAATCCAAAAATTCCCGCTTTACATAGAATTCTTTTGCTCCATATAAAATACATTAAGAGATTCTCTAACAAGTATTACTCCTCATTCTCAAAATAAAAATCGTTTAAGATTGTTACACACAAATTAAAAAAACTAATAATTAAGTCAATAAAAATAACATTTTTATAAAATTATCCTTAATCACTATTAATTGTTAAATATTATCATAAATACATAATATGATTTTCTATCTTAAAAAGAGTATAGACACCATTTATTTGAGATAAAATTGATAAAAATTAATTAATGTTATATTGAAAAGTATATTTTACAATAATTTTTTTATTAAATTGATATTTATTTTAAAACAGAAAGAGTATTATTTTGACACACATTAAATAATATCCAATTAATAAAAAATTAACTTTTTAAATAGTTTTATTGTGTTTATTAGTTTTAGAAGTTTCCATACTCTTGCTAGGAAATATTGATTTAGTTTCCTAACACAAACAAAGTGTCTTAAATGAAGGGTCTGTTTTGCCTTTCCGGGCACGACTTCTCCGCTAGAACCCATTTTAGGGATACGCCGGTGTGAATGATTTGAGTTGGAAAACGAGTACACCATCAAAGAAGGTGAAGTGTTATAATAAAATCAAAGAAAGAAAACACAATACAAAGTCTGCTAAAAATTGACAGGTGAGACTTCAATGTATGACAAAGGAAATTGCAGCCACTACAATCCAAAATTTAGGCCAAAATCACTTTAAAAATTTGCCGATTTAACGATTAATGATTTATAAATAAATGTTTTTTTAATTCATTGAACACTAAAAGTATTTGATTTATATAAAAGAGGTGTATATTTTAGAAAATATATTAACGAACAACCAATTTAAAAAAATGTAAATATTATTTAAATTTATTCTAATCAAATATAAAAGCAAAATTATTTTATAACTTTAAAATAAATTTATTAAAACATTCTTCAAAATAACTTTAAATTTTAATATTAAAAATTTATAATAAAATATTAAAATATTATTTTATTTTGTTAAAAATTATTTAATTTAAACTAACTTTTTATTTGAAACATTAAAACATATTTTTAATAAATTATATAATATTATATAAAATATAATTTTTTAGAAATGAAACAAGGGCTCTTAAAATGTATTTGGATTGGTGGTATAGAGAATTGAGTTTGGTAGAATTGATTTTGAGAGATTTGAGTTTAGTAAATTGATTTATATTTAAACACAATAAACAATAATATAGAAAATGATTGTTGTCAATTAATATTGTTTGGATAATTTTATTAAAAATAATTTTTAATGGTATAAAAAATGATAATACAAACAAAAAATAAAAGAATTTATATAAATAGATGACCTAGTTTGAAACGCAATGCCTTTTTTATTGCACCTTTAATCTTTGGCTAAATTACAGTTTTGGTCTCTCTATTTTAGTGTTTTTACGATTTTCGTCCCCCTATTTTTTTTAAACACTTTTGGTCCCTCATCCCTACTTTGGCTAAAAAAAACGTTCATATATCATTTTTTAAAATACGTGGCATATAATAAAATATCAGTTGTGAGTAATATAATTACAAGGAAGGAAAAACATTTATTTTAAAAAGTGAAACATAATCGTTTTTTGTAGTCAAAATGGGAATGGGGACCAAAAGTGTTTAAAAATAAAATAGGAGGACTAAAATCGTGAAAATATTAAAATAGGGGGACCAAAAATATAATTTAGCCTTCATTTTTTGTACTATTAAGTTAGGTATGGTAATTTTCAATGTATTAGCTCTTTATATATATATATATATATATATATATATATATATATATATATATATATATATATATATATATATATATATATATATATATATATATATATATATATATATATATATATATATATATATATATATTAATGAATTGTTTTTTCCAAAATACCATTATTTTCAATGTTAATTTCCTTATTATCTTTTCAACTTAATATTTAAACTATTATAGTTTTAAATAAAGAAATTAAAATGGTTCTGTTCATTTGGATTAACTAATTCTTTTATTTTATTTTTTAAATTTATATATTGTTTCTCTACAAATTTTTTACAAAAATTTAATTCTAAATAGTTTTTAAAAAATAGATAATTCGTAGAAAACATCACAGTAAAACAGAATATAACTAAAAAATATATATAGATAAGAAGATCCGCCCTTCATTTATTGAAAACAATTAACATTTTAAAGCCGATCTTTAATAATAATTTTTAATAATACCATTTTAAATAAGGATGTTAAAAAAATATATCATTTTTTATCCTCTAATTATACTTTGGGGTACATTTTGGTCTCTTTTCTTTAAAAAGTGTCAAAGTAATCATTTAATTCTTCAAAAAGGACCACAGTAGTATTTTCCGTCCAAAAGACACTAACAGACGTTTGTTTTGTATACGTGGCAGGTGACATGGACTGTTATCAACTTCTTCTCCTACCTTGCTTTCTTACATCGTACTTTTCGTTGCCTTCAACACAGTTTCCCCAAATTCTAGGGTTCAATAGAGGGAAATGAAAACATCTTCGATTTTGAAATTGGTTGTGGAAAAATGAAGCAGACATCATCAACCAACAAAGGACAATGTTCATTTGAGTCGAATGTGAAGAGCGATAGTTGTGTAGATGAAAACTTAAAAAAAAGAAGGTGAAGTAGACAGTTGTTTGAGAGTTACTAAGAAATAAAAAGAAATTATGAGAATTTTTTCACATACTTAGTGGTTTTCTCTCACACCCTTGAAAAATCAAAAATACCATTCGTAAGTGCACTTATGAATTTATTTTTTCGGGTGTTTTATAAGTTCACTTACGAATTCAACTTTTTTTTGTTCGTTTTATTTCTTTAAACGTTGATTTTTTTTATAAAAAAAAAGATTGTTTCGTAAGTGCACTTACGAAACATCCTGAAAGCTGAATTCTTAAGTGCATTTATGAAATTTTCCTTGAATGTGTTAAAATATGTTTAAAACTACAATATTTTTCACTATAAGTCGCATTATATTTTCGTTTTCAAAATTTCGAATAAGTCACATTCTATTTTCACAAACCAACTAATATATTACTATGTGATGGGAGAAAAATAGTCATAAATATCAAACTACATAAATTGTTCAGAAAGTAAGTACGACCAAATTATTACAAAATCAAAGAACAAAACATAAGACTAATCCTAATGCCCCACCCTCCTGCGGTAATTGTTGCACGCTCGCCCGATGTGATCTATCACGGCAACGACTTGGGGACCACCCTCATGCATAATCCTTTCATCCAACGCCTCTCGTCCAAGTTGGCGGATACACTGACATATAGGCACTAGATCAATCGCATGGTCATCCTAGGACTGCTCGTTTTCTAGAAGCTCTTCATGTGTTGGCCTCGCTGGACGTCTAGGACCATTCAGTGTCATGAAAGGACGTGACACTCTAAAGAACCATCTCACATAACCCTCTACACAGTGCCACATCTGGGATGCCCGCATCATCCGATACTCCTCTAGCACCACATGATTCTTCCAATCCCTGAAGACATCATTGAGATCCCGCCGTGTCATGGTGTCGGGAGTAGCCCGAAAATTAGATCTAGGTATGATATGTACAAAGCCAAACTAACAGATACACCGCTCGGCCAGATACTTGACCATCATATTCGACCCACAAGCTAGCCACCCAGAGTATAATGAGATGGAATTGAATGGCACAACCTCCATGTAGTCCGCAAACGGCGTCCAGTTAATGTCGTTATGGGTAGTACGATCAAGGAACACCCGGTAAGGAAACACATTTTGGTTGCCTATGTTGAGAATAAACTTGGCAGCCCTTGGCATGCCGGTCTGATAGTCAGAATCTTTGGTGTAACCATAGATGCAGTGAAAGTATGAGGTTATCCAATTCTACATCAACAAAAACAGAATGTGTAAGTACAAATTAATTAAAACAAATTAAAATTAATAGTTAAAATAAAAAGTATCGTGAGGAGTGTGCACGAGCCAGTGAGCGTCATCGCCCTCCATCTAGAAGCTTCATTCAACTTCTAGTAGAGGGAGGTCAAAACAGCGGTACCCCAGTTCCATTCACGAACTGTAGACAAGTCCATAAAATACCTCAGGTAGGCTACATCGGTGTAGTGGCCACTCGTGTCCTCAAAGACGGGCGTGTCTACCAGGTACATAAAAAAACACCGGACAACACAGCCACGATGAAATTGAATAAATACAACCTCGTCCACAAGCACCCCAGTTGAACGTGCAGTTCTTTTTGCAGCAGCTTCTGCACGGAGGTGCTCCTCATATATCTCCTTTAGGTAGAAGAACCTCATGTGTGCCCTGTTTGTGTTGTCGTAGTCCTCAGCAGCCCTGTCCGAATCAAATCTTAGATGCTCAATCGTATCAACTATAGATATCTTAATATGGTTGAGTAACCTACCTCTGATAGGTAGTTGGAGCAAGAAGGCAACATCATCAAACGTGATGGTCAACTCCCCAATTGGAAAGTGGAAAGATGATGTCTCCTTATGCCACCTCTCAGCAAAAGCATCATGTATGTAGGTGTTAATAGTATTATAACCCGTACCGCTTAATCAGGAAAGACCGGATCCGATGACAACACTATGGAACCTCTGAGCATGTGGAATATAAAGATTAAAAAAATTGCGAGAGTGATTAACATGCTTTAAAGCCTTCCTTTCCTGAAACATAAGAATTCAACAAAAATAAATCAAGAGGAACTTTTTGAATAAAAATTATAATATGAAATAACTCAAGTGGAATCAGAAATATACCTGTCCATCCCAGATATATCGAGAAGCGTGATCCTGATAATAAATCAAGAGGGGTGTGTCATATGTCCCTCACGAATAGCCATCCTCCGCCTCTTCAGGTTCCTTAGCATTGTCATCTGGTACCTCAACGTTTTTGGCGTCCTCCGCCTGAACATCCTGGGCCTCCTACTTCGGTACCTCTACCTCTGGTACCTACTCATCAGGTACCTCCTTATGTGCACTAGAGGTAGACGCCTCATGCAGACGAGTCCTCCGTGACGGTGCAGAAGGTGAAGCTATCTCTAGTTGTGCCCTTTGTACCCGACCCCGTCCCCGGTTAACCTGTTGTTGTTCTCGCTCTCGACGGGCTGACGCAGTCTGGCTTGGCCTGCCATGTCTCAAACGCGCCATCTGATTCTGGTTCTCTGCTATTTTCCTGAAATAAACCATTACAATTGTTAGGTTACTAATTTAAAAATAACTTAGGCAATAATTAGTAAGTGCACTTACGAAGTCCCTCCAGCGTCACTTTGCAGATGTACTTGCGAAACTCATTCGTTCAGAAGTTTTCAAAACCAGAAAACTCAGTCCCTAAACACCCAAAATTCCTATTTTTTATCCAATACAACTACATTTACCTAATATTACTTCATATACAATTTAATTTCTACAATCTAACTTAATAATCTTATAAAAGTTTCCATTTTGAATCAAAAACACGTGAAAGAAAACTTACACCAATTTTAGTTTGGAGATGAGTTTGGAGTTTGGAGTTTAGAGTTTGAAGATGAGTTTGGAAAAGTTTGGAGACGGAGTTTTGAGTTTGTTGGATGTTTTGAAATGAAATGAGTTTGGGGGTTATTCCATGTGTTTTGCTAAAACAAACCATATATTTCGTAAGTGCACTTACTAATTACCCAAATAAGATGAACTCGCAAGCGCACTTGTGAATTCACCTAATATTTTAAAAATAAGATCAATTTGCAGGTACACTTGCGACTTCACCTTATTTTTAAAAAATTATGGTTTATTTTATAAATGCACTTGCAAAATTCATCTTCAAGATAAATTTGTAAGTACACTTACAAAATAAAGAGGTATTTTTAAGTTTCTATAAGAGGTGGAGAAGATGCCACTACATGGGTGAAATAAATTTCTAAAAATTATTAAAGGGGGTGATCAAGCTACAATTTCTAAATATTTCTAAAATTTTTGTTTGAAGTAGACAGATATACTCCAATGTTATCAAGCTACGATGTGACTGACAAATCACAATAAGTTACAGTAACTGGTTGTAGCTTATCCTTACCTATCTTGTCCTTTTGTCCTGTTTGAAGTAGACAAATGTATTCACGTGTTCTATTAGAGTTTTTAGGGGTGGGCAAAACATTACCATCCGACCGGATCCGACCGGTCCGAAACCAATTTTCAGCCACGGATCGGATTGTTTCGGTTTTCGGGTTACTGCAGACCAACTGTTTGGATATCAACGGTCTAGCTTGGTCGGGTTCGGTTGATAAAATCTCATCCGTCGGAATCCGATCCGAACCGAACATATATATAATACGACATATATTTAGGATTAGGGTTTTTCATTCTCACTTCCTTGTTTCCATTCCTGTGAGTTAGGTTTTCCGCCGCCGCTGTGCTATGGGCATCCATATCTCATCATTCTTTATTCTCTGTGTTACTGTGATTTCTTTCTTCTTCTTCTCGTTCCATGTTATTTTTTTCTTCTCCTTCTCAAAATAATAAGATTCTATTAACTTGTCTCTTCAAACAGGATACAGAATAATCAGTTGTTTAGTTGCGAGAGTTGTTCTTGAAAGAAACGATATTGAACTTGTTGCCATCAATGATCCTTTCATTACTATAGATTACATGGTAAATTCTTTTTTCACTTGAACTGATTGAACTAACTCGTTTTGATTTTGCTTTTTGTGTTTTACAATATGTTTTGTTTCTCTATTTGCAGACATATATGTTCAAGTATGACTCTCTTCATGGCTAGTGGAAGCATTTTGAATTTGAACTCAAGGTTAAGGATGCTAAAACCCTTCTTGTTGGTAAGATGTTTTTGGAGCTAGGTAGTTATTATAACTTTTTGTTTGATTTTAGAATTTAAATCTATGATTTCTGATTGTGGATCTGAAATTTTTCATGTCATTGACAAACTGTTCCTCACTTGTGTTGATCTATCATTCACATTTATTAATGATTTGGACTATGTGTGATTTGAGTTTGTGTTTGTCATTAGGTGGTACCAAGAAAGTTGTTATTCATCATCATTCCCAGCAGAACTGGAGCTGCAAAGGTATGTTTATACATTTGTTTAGCTTATTTTTAATTGAAATGGAGGTTGTGAAATTCTGATGTTTGTTTATGAAGTTGAAAATGCAGTTTGAGTGTTTCTGTTTGATGACTTGCAGGTTTGTTTGATGAGTGGTAGGTTAAGAGAGTTGCCTACATTGGAGATTGGAAGGCTTGTATTTGTTACAGTATTTGTTTAGAGAAACTTCTAAAGTTTTTGAATTCTTTTAGTCGGTTGTTCACTGCAAAACTCATTTGGTTGGTTGTTGAAGGGAATAAAGTGAAACTTCCCTTGAAAATTCAGGACTTGGAGAGAAAACTTGTTGCAAATAAAGCATTGGAGGTTTGTTGTATAGTTATGGTTTGTTGATTTTCCCATGTGATTTTATTATTGGTCTAACTTCTAACATGTCTAACCCCTTTTATCATTGTTATTTTTACTCAGCCTTTGGACCAAAAGGAAAAATGAGCATAATGTAAGAGTCCAAAAGGAGTATAATATAAGAGTGTGATATAGGTATAATTATCTTGAACCTGTGAGTAATATTATTTTTATAAAGTGTTTGCAGTTGGTTTTCATTGTTTTTATCTTGGTGTAAGTTATACTATGTTGAGTACGTTTATCATGTTATTAAATAGGGAATTATTACAAGTTTGTGTAAATGGTTCATAGGAAATTGTATAAATGGTTAATAGGAAATAATGTGAAATTTGATGAGTGGTATAAATGGTTAATAGGTAATAATGTGAAATTGTATGAGTGGTTAGTAGTAAATTTTAATTATGTTTCTAAATACGTTAATGTGAAAATGTTTGATTTTTACTGTGGTTATCATTAAAACTTTGATTATTGTTATTATTTATTAATTTTGATTTTTATTGGTTTTTGATTCTGAGTTTGGATGCCAAAATTCAAATATGATTTCCAATGCTACTTTAAGTTAAGAACATCCATATCGTGGACGTGGTGTCTTAACTCTTAACTGTACTGTAAAATACAATATTTTATGTCAGAAAATAATATTAATTCTCTTTCATTATTATGCAGTAATAGCAGACATTTTTAATTTTAATCAATAAGATATTAAGGTGGAGTATTCTAGAATGCAATTTAGAGTTTTGAATAAGTAATATAAATGTTTAAAAATACAGTAAAATGGTTTAAAAAATGAAAAAAAAAATTGACAACAACAGTGTAAAACAATTTTATAATATTAATGTATTACCTTTAAACTATTAAATAATTAAAAAACATGAAAAAATAATATGAATTAAATAAAGTAAATTTATATCACCAATTTAAATGATATGGATGTAGACGCTCTAAAGTGACTTGACAAATCACAATAAATTACTGTAACTACTTGTAATTTATCCTCACATATTTTTGTCCTTTTGACCTATAAAATAGATACTAATATAAATTTTAAAAAATATTAAATACTCACTCCATCTCATAAAAATATTTCAATTTTATTTTTTTAATATTAAAATAAATATTTAATTTAAATATTAATATATATTATTATTATTTATAATATTATATCCTTATTTATTACTTATTCCATTTTATAATGAGCGATTCAATTGATCATTTTACATATATTAAAATTTTGTATAAAATAAAATATAGAATAATATTTTTATTATAATGCTCATTACTTCTGTATTGGAAATGGTTAAATTTTTATTAATTAGAAGGTAAAATTGTATTGAAAATTGAAATTAGTTAATATATTTTGAAAAATATTTTATTCTAAATAAATTAATCATTATGAGACGGAAGAAGTTACTTTCACATTTTTCAACAACTCCACTTATTATAATAAATAAATGTGTTTTATTAAATAATATTCACTCTGTTCCACAATAAATGACCCAAAAAAGAATAAATTAGTGTTCCAAAATGAATGATCAATTTCAATTTTTAATACATTTTTTTTAATTCTACCTTCTAATCAATTAAACTTTCACAGTTTTTAATACATAATTAAGGATATTATAGTAAAAATATTATTCTATCTCTTGTTTTTTACACGTTCTGAATATGCGTGAAATGATATGTTGAGTCACTTATTATAGGACGAAGATATTATAATTAAAATCAACATATTTAATTATTTTTCTAAAAAACCGTACATAATTTAAATAAAACAATTATTATGAGACAAATAAAATATAACTAGAGCTCAATCAATTTTCTTCGTTTTAATAAGTCATTATCCAAGTAAACAATCTTCTAGTTTTTTTATAGATATCATATTTAAAGATGTCAATTTGCATCCGGTAGTGGGAATTTCCGCGATGATTCCATGTTTGGGACCCTAATGATTGAGATTTTTTTTCCTACGGAGACGGGGATGAGAGATAAAGTTTCTCTGAAGCACTCTGAGGATGGGAATGACGAACATATCTCTCGTCCCGTGGAGTCCTTGTCCTGCACTAGATTTCCATAATATTGATAATTAATGTATAATTTAACATTTAACATTTTTATGTAGATTTATTGTTAGTAAAAGAGAAAGAGATCTAAATGACTATTTTATTTTTTAAAAAGTTTGTAAATTTTGTGTTCATGAATCTAAAGATTAAATATTGTTAAAACAATATATTTATTGTAGATGATTGATTGATTTATTTATTGTTGTTAGTTTTTGAATTTTTTCTATTAAATTAATTAAAAATAATAAATAAAAATTTATGTTTATAGAAATTCACATAAATTGTGGGGATCCTTGAAAACGGTGATGGAGGACAAAATCCTCCCGTAGCGAAAATCAGATATGAGAATGGGGAATAAATTCAAAGACGAGGATTGATATATGAATATATCTCCACGCCACCCTATTGACATCCCTAACCATACCAACTCAAGTACTCAAATCACATCTCATTTATTATTATGTTTAATGACATCCCTAACCATACCAACTCAACTACTCAAATCACATCTCATTTATTATTATGTTTAATTTTTGTTTTTATTTTAATTTGGTGTGACACAAGTCACCCCTTGATAAATTGAGGTAAAATACCCCCAAGGGATATGAATCAATAATGAAATAATAAAAGAAAAAAGATATTCCAGATTAAAATCTTACACGTATATCTAAAATACTGTCGAATAATATTTTTATTATTATTTTAATTTTTTGATATTTTTTAAATTATATTGATTAATTAAAAATGAAAATTTGATTAACACAATTTTAAGTTTGGTTATTATATATTTTGATATAAGAAATTTAATATAAGGTTAAATATATTTTTGGTCCCTATAAATATGTGACTCTGCAATTTTGTTTCATTTAAGATTTTTCTTCGCATAATGATTCTCGCAAATTTTTTATTCATGCAGTTTTAGTCCATGTTATTTTCTAAAATTTTAAAATGGACTTTTATAGTATCACATATATATATATAAGGACTAAAAACATACAAAGTTAATTAACATAGTTCATAACTTGGTTTATGAATTTTCAAACAGAAACAAAATATTAAATAGTAAAATAAAGTTAGTTAATAGTATATAAAAATTGATTAATATATTTATAATTTAGTGTCAGAACATTAATATTAATGTATTTTATTAATTAATTAAATATTAGATGTGGTTAATAAAATATAAATAAAATAATTGATTAATAGTGTAAAATTTTATAACTAATACAATTGTGAAGTTGATTAATGACACAATCATATATTTGTATTATAAAATAACTTTTAAAAATGAATATATTTTTTAAAATAATAATAATTTTTAAAATAATAATTTTTTTAAAAATAATATATAAATAAAAATATATTGTTCACCGTATAAATACACTAAAAAGTGTATACTTGTCAAATTAAATTGTAGATTTTGGTGGGATAATAAAATAACATGTTTAGTTAATTTTCACTCAAATATGAAAGTAAGTTTTAACCGTATGAATTTTACAACTTTTAACTTAATTTAATAACATTTTTAGATTTAAATTTTACAAAATTTAATTTTAGTTTTTCTTTTTTAGTATATTGAGTTTATTCAAAATTATGATTTTGAGAGATTGTCACAACCATTTTTTTAATCTTTTTCTTTCTATTGAATACGTTCTTTCATTCTTATTGAGTCTAGTTTTTTTTTTTTTTTTTTTTTTTTTTAACTTTGATGAATTATTAGCTTTCCTTGCCGATATCAATTTCTCAGGGACGTGTCATTATTCTCAAATTTTTCATTTAGCTTTAAAATCTTTCAATCATGATTTATCTCTTATAATTTTGTGTAAAAGACTCCTTTTTCTCAATGACTCATAAATTTCTCAACTATCACATGTGACCTATCAAATAACCATTAATTTTTATCATTTTATGATTCAATATTATATATATATATATATATATATATATATATATATATATATATATATATATATATATATATATATATATATATATATATATATATATATATATATATATATATATATATATATATATATATATATATATATATATATATATATATATATATATATATATATATATATATATATATATATATATAAATTAAAAACTATGATACAAAACCATAAATTTGTATATCACACGATTCTGTAAAATTACTAATCTTTTTTAGTTTATTCATAATCAGTTCACTTATTTAGAAATTTATTTATCAACACAACAAATTCTATTAACTTCTATGTATTGTATTTTTGTGTTTGTAATTGAAAGAAGTTATGCAACAAATGTTTCGGGGAATTTGTATAAAGAAGTTATTTAATCTTTTTATATTTTACATAAATTGTATATTTAATATTATTATTTAGTCTATAGAATTTTCAAATTATTTGTTAAAATAATTTTATTTTAAATATTATTTTTTATTAATTCATTCAAAATTAAAATAAATCTTCCCAATAAATTAAAGAAAAAATAAAATATAGAATAATAATATAAAATATTTTTACTCCGTCAGTTAATAAATTATGTATATTCCGTCAATACGGTTATTTTAAAAATATTAATAGGAAATGACAAAAATGTTAATATTATACATACCAAAATTAAAACGTGAATCATATGAATTTCACTGTTATCACTTATCATTCTATAAATATCAATGCCTTTCACAAAATAAACAACTTGAAGAAAAAACACAATATTTCTCCTCAGCATGGATTTGATAACAGCTCACACCAAAACAAAAATTGGTATTCTTTTGTCATTAAATTTGCTATGCTTATTTGCTCCATCCAATTTCAATTGGCCAGCTCTTTTGGTTGCTGTTGCACTTATTGTTGTTACTGGACTCTTGGGAATAAATCTCTCTTTCCATAGAAATCTTTCTCATAATAGCTTTAAGCTTCCCAAATGGCTGGAATATTTCTTTGCTTATTGTGGAGTTCATGCTATTCAGGTTGACTTGTTTTCCCTATCTTAATCTCATTTATTAATGTTTTTCTCTTCTCTTGAAAGGAAGATAAAATGTTTGTTTTTGTTGTAATTTTGGTGTGCAGGGAAATCCAATTGAATGGGTGAATATTCATAGGTATCATCACCGATTCACTGACTCCGAAAAGGATCCTCATAACCGAATTAAGGGATTTTGGTTTGGTCATATGGGTTGGTTATTCGATACTAATTCTATGGTAAAAAAGGTATATATATGCTCTATCTATCTAAAGATAAATATAAATGTTTTGCGCATGTTTGAATTGACAGAGTTTTTGACAAAATCAAATACACTCTCCTCTTTATCACTATTATAAGTAATAATTTTTTTATTGAATAATTAATATATGTGATATGTAATATTGATTAAATATTTCAATTATGCATGGAACATGATGATTCTTTCAACATCAAAGTCAATCGATACATGTACTTTATCTACTTGTGAAATAATTGTGTGATATGTATGCATGCAGTGTGGAGAACCAACCAATGCTGGAGAATTAGAGAAACAATTCTTTTATAGATTTGTTAGAAACACTTACATTTATCATATATTGGCTATGGGAGCTCTTCTATATGCAGTTGGTGGATTTCCTTTTGTTGTTTGGGGAATGGTATGAAAATTTGTTAATTCCATATATTTAAGTCAACAACATCTTTCAATTTCATAAAGTAAAAAAGTGATTTAGTTCTTATTAAAATTGAATTAAGACTTGAATGCATGCAGGGTGTGAGAACTGTTTTGGTTTACCATATTACATGGTCTGTAAACTCGGTTTGTCATGCTTGGGGGAGCAGACCTTGGAATACAAGAGACTTATCTACAAATAATTGGTATTTTAATTTTATGATTTATACGTTTTTGAAGTTTAGTACTCCCTCCGGTCCTTTTTATAAGAGACATTTCACTTTTCTAGATTCATTGAATAAATAATGTACCTGGACTATTTATAGACCAAGTACATTAATTACTCAATGAATCTAAAAAGGTGAAGTGTTTCTTATAAAAAGGACCGGAGGGAGTAATTAATTTGGCAAATTAATAATCTAGAGATTAATTTTGATCAATAATTTATTACGTTGTTGATCAATCAACTATTTACAATGTTTTTCTTATAAATATTTTTAACGAATTATTGGTTGCAAATTATTGAGAATCTAAAAAGTATTTACTTTTGTGACAACATATTAGTGAAATTTTATTCTCTTGATTCTTATCTAAATTTTTTTAGGTGGGTGGGTTTACTTGCATTTGGTGAAGGTTGGCACAATAACCACCATGCATTTCAGTATTCAGCTAGACATGGTTTAGAGTGGTGGCAAATAGACATGACTTGGTATGTGGTAAGATTTCTTCAAGCTATTGGTTTAGCCACAGAGGTTAAAGTACCAAGTGAAAGTCAAAAGCAAAGAATGACATTGAACAATAGTGATGTGGTAGCCACATGAAAAACACAACTTTTTATTTAAATCGTTGCTAAGTTATAATAATCATTTTTATATGTTCTCGTTTCTTTTCTTTATACTAAATATAAAACATATGTGAAGTTGTGTCACTTAAATAAAATTTATGTATATCTAAGTTATTGTTATAAAATAATGAGAAAGAATATAAAAGAGAAAAGAGAAAAATGAAAATAATTATGTATTATTTTATTGGTGTGTATTTGTACAACGAGATTGATTACATTTATAGGACAACATACAGATAATGTAATAAATACAAATTGCTATAAGTAAAGAATAAATTATTGAGAGACAATAATTCAATTATTCATAACACTCCTCTTTGGACGTTTGTTATGGATATGTCTCGTTGAAACCCTATTAGAAAAAATACAGTGGAAAAAAATCTAATGAAAGAAAAAGAATACAATATTCTTTTAAAATAAATTCACTTCTCCTTCTCAGTTGAACGATCATTTCTTCGACGATGAAGACCAATCTTGTACCAATTGATTAAAAGTTTTACTTGGAAGTAACTTTGTGAAAAAGAACGTGATTAAAATGAACAGATTTGTTGGATGTTTATATCAACGTTCTTATGAAGATCGTGAGTGAAAAAGAATTTTGGAGAAATATGTTTTGTTCGATCTCCTTTAATGTAACCATTTTTCAATTGAACAATGCATGCAATATATCTTCAAATAAGGTTATTGTATTTCTTTTCCACAAGTCATTGTGTGTGTTGAATTTGGAATCTGAATCAAACGCATTCTCGACTTACCTCATGTTGTGCTAAAAATTCTTCATGATTAGACGAAGTTGTTGTTATGGTTTGATTCACCATGTCTCCATGAAAGTTGTATCACCATAAGTAAACAAATAATTTGTGTGATCTACCATTATGAGGATCTGGAAAGTATTGTGTTTCAGCATAACATGTTAATTTTAATTTGGATACGAATAAATCAAACTCATGTCCACTTACTCCGAAAATAACGAAGTATATTTTGACTTCTTTCCAATGCCTTTGTTTAGACGAAGAACTATATCTTGTTAATAGAAATATTACTTGATACATCATAGTGTGTATAATTAGCAACATAGATCAGTGCTTGAAATACACTAAGATATGGTACTTCATTACCAATTAGTTTTTATCCTCTTATCGAGTTCTAAAAGAATCTTCTACACATTCAATGTTCTAACATCATCGAGGTACACGATATACGAGATTTGTCTATATACGAATATTTAAACACCTTTGTCTTTTTTATTGTCCAAATGCTCAATTTATATATCTAGACATAACTTTGTCCTTTTTATGTCCTTTATCTCAAACTGTTTCTTTAAGAGATTTATAGTTTTTAGAATTTCTTTTAGGGTTCCAATAATTTTATGTCATTCACGTAAATAACTATTATAAAAAAATATTTTATAGATCTTTTCATAAAAATACAAGGATATATGAACTTGTTTGTATATATCTCCCTTAGCAAATATTGATTGAGACCATTATAACACAAGTATCCATGTTGTTTTAACCCATAAATATACTTGTTCAATTTGGGTGGACTAACTTTCTCGGGATCCAAAATTATTTATCTCTTATATATTAAACTCTTGGGAAGTTTCTAAATGTAACTATCAAGTGAGTCATGGTAATAAGTTGTCACCATATCCACCATGTTCAAACTAAGTCTTTCATGTGCTACAAGGATAATTAAATATCAAAACTTGAATTGCATCCACTACAGGTGGATATATTTCATCAAAATAAATGTTAGGTCTTTGTGAAAATCATTTGAAAATCATTGAGCAACAAATTAAGCTTTATATCATTATTATTTTTCTTTTTCACAAAAAGTCACTTATATCCCATTGGTTTTACACCTTGAGGTGTTTTGACAACATGTCCAAAATTGAGTCACATGTAAAATGAGTTTAATTCTTCTTCAATTGAATATATTCATTTTGATCAATTCTCACTTTGTCTACAATCTTTAATAGACTTTGATTCATAATCCTCTCGTTATCATTTATCATGTTTGGCGCTATATTTTTTTCGAATACATTGTCAATATTGACTTTATTTTGGTTCTCTAACATAATTTATCGAGATCTCTTTATTTTTATAAATTTCAGGTGCATAGTTAGTTTTATGGAACTAAAAATAAAGTATGTCAAAACACTTTTAGAGTTTACATATCCTCACTCGAGTCATCTTTAACTTTATCTTCTTTTCTTGCAGAGGACTTTTAAATTGGAACCAACTTACCTACCACATTTCATGCATAATTTCAACTTATTTGCAATATTAAATTATTTAACAAGAGAAATGACTTTAACTGTAGTATTAGAAACTGATAATAAGTTTTATAAACTTTGTAAATGAGAAATATATTGAACTTCTTGTTCTTATTTGTTTATACGAGGATCGAGATGACAATTTATTTTAAATTGTTTATTTGAACTGTGGGATATTGAATCGAACTCTATTGGGTCGAAGGTAGTATCTTGGTTCGACAGAGTTTAGCATGCAGTCGAAGTTTGCTCACATGCTGTTGTCGAAGTGTTACAAGTTGTAGTCAACGTGCGTTCTAACTTGTAGTGTCGATTGATTCTAGGATTATTAGCATCGAATTGGGCCTGGTTGTTATGTCCAATTGGTTAAGTTAGCTTGTACCCTAAGTTAGATTGTAATAGGCATTTGTGATAAAAGCCCATTAGTTTAGTATGTTAAGTTTATTATAAATAGCATATTAGTCTCTCATCATTGCATACTGCAAATCCTAATTTAGGGTGAGAGCGTTATTTGTTATTTTTGTATACTTGTAATCTTGATTTGAAGATAAAGGAAAGACTAGCAGTTAATAACCAATCCCTTGTGTTCATCGTGTTCCTCATATATTCTACCCTTGTTTGTTTCTTATCATTAAGCAACAAGTTTATATTTTGTTTCCAAGGCATCTGATTCACAACAAGTTGGTGCGGTGAGCATGGAGAAGATGCCTTCATCAAAGTATGAGATTGAAAAGTTCACCGGAGTGGACGATTTCGGTATGTGGCGCTTGAAGATGAAAGTCCTACTGGTTCAGCAGGGTTGTTTGGAAGCGTTGAAGGGAGAAGCAGTCATGAAAGCTACGTTAACTGCAAATGAGAAGACGACGATGATAGAGAAGGCCCACAATGCAATTTTGTTGAGCCTTGGTGATAAGGTTCTTCGAAAGGTATCAAAGGAGACCACGACGGTTTGGTTATGGGTGAAACTTGAAAATTTGTACATGACCAAATCGTTAGTGAATCGACTCTACCTGAAGCAAGCTTTGTATTCATTCAAGATGATTGAAGATAAAGTGTTGGCTGAGCAGTTGGATATGTTCAACAAGCTTATTATTGATCTTGAAAATATTGATGTGAAGATCGATGATGAAGATCAAGCGCTGTTGCTGTTGTGCGTGTTGCCCAGATCACATGCTCACTTCAAAGAAAATCTCTTGTATGGAAGGGAGTCCCTAACCTTTGAAGAAGTTCAATCAGTCTTGTATTTGAAGGACCTGAATGAATGAAAGGAGCATAAAACTTCGACGGTTGGTGAAGTTTTGGTCGTTAAAGGAAAATTATTGCGAAAGGATAATAAGTTCGACAAGAAGAAAGGTAAAAGTCAGAAGAAGTTTTACATGGGTGAAGCATCTGGTATTCGATGTTATCATTGTAAGAAGGAGGGTCACACAAGAAAAGTGTGCCCTGAACGCCTGAAAGATCATGGAGGAAAGGATAATGGCAATGCAATTATTATTCAAGATGATTTTGACTCATCTGATGTTCTTGTGATTTTGAGCAGCAACCCGTCGAAGGAGTGGATTATGGATTTTGGGTGCACTTGGCACATGTCTCCAAACAAAGACTTGTTAGAGGAATTATGTGATCAAGATGGTGGATCTGTATTGTTGGAAAACCACAAAGTTCGCAAGATTACAGGTGTAGGATCTGTGAGATTCAAACTCCGTGATGAGTCAATAAGGTTATTGACTGAAGTCAGGTATGTACCTGATTTGAAGAGAAATTTGATTTCTCTTGGTGAATTCGACAAGAAAGGATATGTTTTTCAAGGAGAGAAAAGTATCCTAAGAGTCATGAAGGGATCGAAGGAAGTCTTGACAGACGTGAAGAAACAAGGCTTGTATACTCTTAAGGTTGAATTTGTAAGTGGTTCGACATATGTTGCATCCACGAAACCTTTGTCGAAGATAGAAATTTGGCATATGAGATTCGGCCATGTCAGTGAAAGGGGTCTGGTCGAATTGGGGAAACAAAATTTTCTTGGTGGAGACAAAATCGAAAAGCTGAAGTTTTGTGAACCCCGTGTACTTGGAAAATCTTGCAGGTTGAAGTTCAACAAAGGCAAACAAATAACACACGGATCCCTTGATTACATCCATGCTGTTCTTTAGGGATCTGCAAGGTGTCTATCACATTCAGGAACAAGGTATTTTCTATCCATAGTAGATGACTATTCCAGAAATTTATGGGTATTCATTCAGAAAACTAAGGATGAAACTTTTGAGAATTTCAAAGGTTGGAAGACTCTGTTCGAAAATCAAACTGACAGAAAGGTCAAGAGGTTGAGAACAGACAATGGTCTTGAATTTTGCAATGAGGCATTCGACAGATTTTGTGTTTCCACTGGTATTGCAAGGCACATAACTACTGCAGGCACTCCACAACAAAATGGTTTGGCTAAAAGGTTTAATCAATCCATCTTGGAGAGAGTTAGATGCATGTTGACTAGTGATGGGTTAAAGAAGGTGTTTTAGGCTGAGGCTATTTCGACAGCAACATATTTGATAAACAGACGTATTTCGACTGTGTTAGATATGAAGACACCTGAAGAAGTATGGTCGGGACATCCATTAAATCTCGAGAAGCTGAGAGTATTTGGCTGCGTAGCGTATGCTCACATTAGGCAAGACAAGGTCGAACCTAGAGCTCTTAAATGCATGTTCATAGGATACCCTGAAGGAGTCAAAGCTTATATGCTATAGTGGCTAGAGTCAGGCACAAAATGATTATCACCAATCGAGATGTTGTTTTCAATGAAGCTGAATTGACTTTCAAGAAAATGAATGATGTTGGTCGAAGTGCAAAAGTATTTGACGAAGATCTGGAATAGGTAGAGATTCTTGTTGAGGTGGAGCATATTGATGCTGAATTGCAGATCCCAGATAAAATCGAAGAAGCAGATGATGCTGATGAAGTTGAGGAAACTGTCGATGATTATCTATTGGCAAGAGATAGGAAACAAAGAGTCATCAAGCCACCTCAAAGATTTAGGTATGCAGATCTTATAGCTTATGCCTTAATCTCTGCAAGTGAGATTCTAGGTGAAGAACCAAGAGACCATAAGGAAGTTATGAGGAGTCGAAATAAGACCGAATGGCTGAAGGCCATGGATGATGAGATGAAGTCTCTTCATGATAACAACAATTTAGAATTGATCAAGAAACCTGCTGGAGCCAGGTTAGTCAGCTATAAATGGATTTTCAAAGTTAAGGAAGGAACCGAAGGAGTGGCGTCGAAAAGATACAAGGCAAGGTTGGTTGGAAGGGGTTTCACTCAGAAAGAAGGTGTAGACTTCAATGATGTGTTTTCTTCTGTATTGAAGCATAGGTCCATTCGAATGTTGCTTGCCATGGTGGCACAATTCGATCTTAAACTGGAACAAATGTATGTAAAGACTGCGTTCTTGTATGGTGATCTAGATGAAACAATCTTGATGAGGCAACCTGAAGAGTATGTCGAATAGGGAAAGGAATATTATGTGTGCAAGTTGAATAAATATTTATATGGGCTGAAACAATCTCCTCGACAGTGGAATAAGAGATTCGACAAATTCATGGCACGCATAAGTTTCGTTAGAAGTTAGTTCGACCACTTTGTTTACTTCAGATTTCGTCCTGGTAATTCATTTGTTATCTTGTTGCTTTATGTTGATGATATTCTCATAGAAAGTAACAATGTCGAAAAGGTAATGAGGGTTGTTGTAGGTTTTTTCCGTGAACAAAGTATTTTAATTATCGATTCCACAGGGATTGGTGCATGTTATAGTCTTTCAATAGAAAAGTATGTTTTAAGATGATGTAACCAAAGGGTTTGTTATCTACTCTACTAGAACCATGAGTTTCCAAACAACAACTAAATTAATTCTTTCAAAGAGAGTTATAGTTTGGATTAGAGAGAGTTTGAGATTGTTTTCAAGTTAAGAAGGCATGTCAAGATTAGTTTCATTGATCTAGTTTCATACATATTCATTTTAATCAAGTGATGAACATAATAGATGATTTCTACAAATACATATCCTCTCAATCTTGTAGATTTCCACCAAGATTGTGAATGTTATCATGTTAATCCTTGCATGATTCCTCACTACAACTATTAGCATGATAATCATTAAGTTCAATATTTTGTAAACTCTAACACACAAATCTATTCCTAGCATTTGTTTATGAGAGGATGAATATCCTAGGTCACTTTGAAATATTCTTTTCCAAGCAAAACTCAAAGCATAAAGATGAAGAACAAAGATATTCAACTATATTAATCATCAACCATGTTCATACACCAATGGATTAAAAGAAATACATACTATAAAGATCAACTACCTCTAATCTTGACACAAAAGGAGCTTAGCTACTCATTTCCATGGTTGCCTTGCTCTCAAGATTGTTGGTAGAGATGATGAACATGAGAAAAATCAAGAGAAAAGCTATGGTTTTTCTTTCCTAAACTTGCCCTAGATTTACAAAGATGAAAAGATAATGATGGTGGAGTGTTTCTTGCTTCCTTTACAAGCCAAAAAGATCAGGTGAAGTGATGGGTTGGTGGCTCAAAAGGTGAAAGCATGGGCTGTCCTTTTTTCTGAATTTCGCAGACCGCGCTGAGCGCGGTTAAGTCGCGCTGAGCGCACTCATGCTGGCACCGCGCTGAGCGCGACCTGTAGCATGCTTCCCTCTTCCAAAATTATCTTCAAAAGAATCATCCCTAAAGCTCTTCAAGTGCTCTTGAATCCAAGCTTGGGAGAATTAGTTAATAAATTCCTACAATTAAGAGTGAAAGTGAGTTAAATAATATATATTAAACAAAAAACTAAATAAAAACCTAATTAAAACAAAATACTAGAATAAATATACAAATTAAATACAAAGACATTGTTAAGGACCACAAAATAATGTACAAAATAACTACAAATTGGTCCTTAACAAGGGTGAAGGTTGAACTCAATAAGGAGTTTAAAATAAAGGATCTAGGAGCAGCTTCCAAGATTCTTGGGATTGATATTCGAAGAGATAGAAAACAATTGAAATTATGCTTATCTCAAGAGGCATGTTTACAAAAGATACTCGAAAAGTTTGGTATATCGAATTTGAAGCCTATTGTGACTCCAAGAAACCTCAATTAAAGTTAAGTATTGATCAGTGTCCCAGTACTGAGGTTGAAAGAGCTTATATGAGTAGCATCTTATATGCAAATGTAGTAGGTTCTTTGATGTATGCTATGGTTTGTACTAGACCCGACATAGCATATGCAGTAAGTCTTTTAAGTAGGTACATGGCGAATCCTAGAAAGACTCACTGGCAAGCATTGAAGTGGATTCTAAGGTACATAAATGGATCTTTGAACAAAGTCTTAATTTATGGTGGAGCCTTGGGTGAAGATAGTAAAGAAGTAATCGAAAGATATGTCGACTCTGATTATGCAGGCTGTATAGATTCCAAAAAATCTATTTCTGGATATGATTTCACTTTGTTTGGTACAACAATTAGTTGGAAAACAATACTTTAGAAGGTTGTTGCATTATCAACCACTGAAGCGGAATTTATAGCTTTAACTGAAGTTGTGAAAGAAGCATTGTGGGTTGAAGGTTTTGCTAAGGAGCTGAAAATTCAAGGTGAAGTTATCATTGTTAAATGTGATAGTCAAAGTGCAATACACCTGTCGAAGAATTCAGCATATCATGAGAGAACCAAGCACATTGATGTGAGGCTGTATTTTCGTCAGAGGGGTAATCGAGCGTGGAGAAGTCCAAGTGCTGAAGGTTTTGACAGATCATAATGTTGCTGATATGATCACCAAGACATTGCCTAGTTGCAAGTTTTTCCACTGTATGCAGTTGATAAAGATGTATGAAGAAAACTAGTTCGTTAGTTGATAATAGAGTTTGTTCCACGGTGGATATTTGTGAGATATTGGATGGAACTCTATTGGGTTGAAGGTAGTATCTTGGTTCGACTATTCGACAAAGTTTAGCATGCAGTCAAAGTTTGCTCACGTGTTGTTGTCGAAGTGTTACAAGCTATAGTAGAAGTATGTTCTAGCTTGTAGTGTCGAAGGATGCTAGGATTGTTAGCATCGAATTGGGCCTGTTTGTTATGTCCAATTGGTTAAGTTAGCTTGTAGCCTAAATTAACTTGTAATGGGTATTTGTGATAAAAGTCCATTAGTTTAGTATGTTAGGTTTATTATAAATAACATACTAGTCTTTCATCATTGCATACTGCAAATCCTAATTTAGGGTGAGAGGGTTATTTGCTATTCTTGTATACTTGTAATATTGATTTGAAGATAAAGGAAAGACTAGCAGTTAATAACCAATCCTCTGTGTTAATCATGTTCCTCATATATTCTACCCATATATTCTACCCTTGTTTGTTTCTTATCATTAAGTAATAAGTTTATATTTTGTTTCCAAGGCATCTGATTCACAACATGAACTTTTATTTCACCCTTCATCCACTTAATCTCACTCCTAATATTAGAAAATTTAATTTCTCAATTAATAATCAGTCCACTGTGCTGCAATCAAGTATCCAATTATTTACTCAAATTATATTTCAAAATTAGAATTTATATCAAATATGTTTTTCAATATTCTTTTGGACCCGTCGAGTGTATTATATTGGAGCAATTGAAAAATACACAACACATCCAAAAGTTCACTTAGACGAGAAGTATTTGATTATTAACCTCAAATACATTATACATCATGGAAGGAGAAATGTATCGCAATGTGTTGGTTTGATGTGAATAAATATCTTAATATTCATATTTTGTGTGTTTCAAATATCTAATTTAAAATTTATAATCTCACAAGTATCAACCATACAAATTAACTTTAGACGTCTAAATAATGGATCTTCAAGTCCATTTTTTTATGAACATATGCTAGCTATTTGATGTTCAATATTAATTTTAATTATATGTGATATTTATCAAGAAATTTCTGAAAAATTCAGAAATTGAGATCTTAGTATGAGAAAACAATTTCTCAAACTTTTGGTTGTGAGTAAATAATAAATGTTTGCATGATATTTTTGTCGATACAATAATTAATGTCATAAAAAGTTCAACTTCTTAAAATTTTATTTTCTTTTGAAAACACACAATATTTATTGGATTAAAAAACACTTCTAATTTTTCAATACTAATTTTTTGAATCATAAACATATTCATGATCTTTTAAAACTACATCGATAAGATGTGCGTTTACTAAATAGTCGTTGATCACACGTGATAACTAGCATCAAGTTTTTAATAATAAACAACACTTTAACACTTTAGTAGGGATTAACTTAATAATGGTGATAATTATACAATATTTTTGAACAGAATATTGAAAGACAAATTGAAGATGTTACAAATATTGTGAAATATTATGAAAATCCTAACAAATTAAATTCATAAATACATGTCTCTAGAACCAGATTACAATATGTACGGGCTGTCATACCTTTAGTTTTCTTTGTATTTAGAGAAGGTTTAACCGTAATGTTTGTTTAGATAGAAAAACATGAAAATGTTTGAATAACTTGCATTATGTGATTTTACAGTCTTCACGTCATGTAGAATTAGAAATTAATTGAATTTGTGTTTTTAAATATGGTTAATACAATTTTACCTCAGCGATATAGATGATTTTTAGTTTTGCCCCTTGTAAAATATTTTATTTAAAATATCTTTGTTATTATAATTTAGTCTTTAAAATCAAAATTCGCAGGCACATCGATAGGTTTCCTACAATTTTTTTTCCAGATTTATCTGCGAATTTTGTATAATTTTATTGAATTATCTTTTTTTTATTCCTTTTATTTTGTTTTTTTAGTCAAACCTAACCCTCAATTTTATATATTTTTATAATTTTAAAAAATTATCTGTATCTATATAGTATAAAGTTATGGAACAGTTTATATACTGCACGCATAAAAAAATGTATTAATGAAAAACAAAATCGTTTTAAAATAAAATAAATAAATAAGTTTATAATCGGTTTAACATTAAAAATAATAAGTGTTAATTAGCATATATAGTTAAAGTTGTTGCAAATGTGATGATGTGGAATTTCTGTTTTCTGTTAATGTACGTATTCTTGAAATATTCTAGCTATTCCAATAATCATTATTCTAGTAATCAAATCAGTTGATACAGCATGCATGATAGATGATACATCATATTTACGAAAAAATAGAGTAAAATACTAACAAACACTAATAGAACATGAAGAAACACGTACATTAAAAACAGCAACACGTAGAATACTCCAACAAACAGATCATCATGATAAGTATTACAATTCTATCTCTTACATATAATTATGCATTATAAAACACAAATTCATAATTAGAGATAGAGAAGAAAAACTTAAGAAGAATTTGTGTTATTCCTACCAAGTTAAAGAGAAACGATATTGAATTAAATTACGATCAGCAACTGCAATTGCAATTACATCAACAAGATATATCACATAGCGTCGGCCTCACAATGTCGAATACATTGTCGAATGATATTGTTAGATGTGATTCAAAGGAAAAGGATGATAAAAATATGAGATCAAAAGTAATAAGATGTTTGATCAAGAATGGATGGACATTTGTAGGATGTTGTAAGAGAGGATGGTACAAAATTAGAGTGCATGTGCCAGTTTAGCTACAATTAGCTATAGAAAATCAAGTTTAGAAATCAGAAGATTTCTGGATTCTGATCATATAAAAAAAATTATGTATATATGTGTGTATATATTCTTTTGTTCAAAATAATCAAAGTTTTTCTATCAAATTTTGGGTTGAAATATTGTATGTTTGAATTTGCATAAACATGACTTTTGCATATTTGAAGAAAGTCAATTTTGATCATGTTTTTCAATGCTTCAAATTAAATTAATATTTAATACTATTTCTTAGTTATTCTTGTTTTTTCAGCTAAATAGACAATAAAATCTTTTTGTTGGTAAATGATTATTTTTGTTTAAAAATATGAAACTCTACCTATTTGGGTTTGTATAGAGTTTATCTATTGTTATAAGGTTTGCATACTTTTTGAAAAATTCTATCAAAATAATTTATGATATTTTTCATAAACTTTTTTAAATTTACTTTTATAAGCTCTTAGGATAGTTATAAAAATAACTTATGGTATGTATACAAATAATTTAAATTTATTTTATCATATATTATAAAAATAGTTTATGCAAGCTTATTTCCAAGCATTTATTTTGATTTAAGAATATAATAATGTCTTCATAATACACATACTAACAACTACTATTATACACTATATCCTGAAAAATGATCACATGAATATTAGAATATTGGATAATTATAGTACTTTTGTTTGTGATGGTGTACAAACATTTGACACAGCATGCATATCCTATACTTGTTATTTCCAAAAATAGAGAAGAAGACCAACAAAAACTAAATACAGCAACACACGTAAGATACTCTAACAAACAGATCATCAAGAAGAATATGACATCTCAATTTGCTACAATGGATATATTCATGCATTATAAAAGAAAAACTTATAATCAAAGGTAGAGCAGAGAAAATTAAGAAGAAACAATATTAAATCAAACAAAATATAGTCTTCAACCCTAATTGCATTGTCAAACTTTTTGAAACTATGTAATACTACATCACAATTATAATTGCAGGTACATCTCCTGCATTTGTCTGTAATTAATTTTTGTAATATCAAAAATCGTTACGTGAAAATCACCTCTACCACAACCACAACCACAACGGCTTGATGTCGAATTCAATGTCGAAGGATATCGATAGTGGTGATTCAAAGAGAAGTGATTACAGGCAAATGAGGAGGTTGCAAAGCAAAAGATTTTTAAGCATTATTGGATGGATGTTGGTAGGGTTTTGTAAGAAAGTGTGGTACAAGATTCGCATGCATCTTCACATTTAGTTAAATTAGTTATAGAAAATCAGATTCGAAAGATTTCTGAAATCTGTATTTTGTTTTTTGTGTTAAAGTTTTGTTTGAATTTGGCACAAAATATGGCTTTTTCATATTTGAGAAGTGGCCTATTTTTATCATGTGCTACAATGCTTCAAATTAAATAACTAATTGATTAAAACTATAGCTTAACTGGTGTTGTTTTAAAATATTTCTTGTTATTACGATAGTATTTTTTAAAGATAATTATTCAATAGTTACTATTAAAAACACAAGATATATGCCAATAATAGAAAAATAAATGTATACAAAATACACAACCAAACACCATTACCAACACTATATTATTTGTTCCGGATAGGGCCGTTTCAGAAAGTTTATAAGTTATGTTTTAATTTTTAAAATTGATTTTTTTTAATAGCGCCTCATATATTAATAATAAAAAAAATATTACAAAAGGATCGAAAAACCCATTAAAAGATAGAGAGAAAAAAAAAGCAAATCTTTTGTACAAAATTCTTCTTAATGTCGATATGAATGGATTCAAAAATTGTGAGAGAAGAAATAGATAGATTTAAATTAACGGAAAAAATCTGCACAACTGTTTCACACTCTATGAAGGAGGAATTCATGTGATTTTTTTTTACGGGGGGATTTTTTGGAAAAACCCTATATGACAGGGGATAAATGATTGCGACTTTATCGTCTATTAATCGGGAGACTGCAAGTGCACAGTCCTATCGCGTAGTTTTAAAAGATATCGAATCCACAAGGACTATAAATCGATCTATCATTATCCTAAGTTACGGTATACAGCTAAGGCGAATAATTCTTCAAGATATTGGTTAAGGAAAATATAATAATTAAACAGATATCGGTATGTAATTCGTCTAACCTAGGGGGTCCAAATTTCCACTGGCTTGTTTCTCAAGTTGATAGAAAATCTTTTTCAGCAAACAGTATTTATCTAAAGATCCTATCTCAAACTTTCGCTCTGTTGAATCAGATCATGTAATTAAATCCTAACGTATGCTCTCGCTATCCCGCCGAATTTAAAAACACTTTTTGAAAATAAATAAGGTTTAATCAGTTTTAAAACGCTTTCGCAGTCTTTAAAATTAATACCTAGTATCCACTATCTGGTTCTAAACCTCAAACTCTAGCTCTGTTGGTTTCTAACCTTAGTCCAGTTTATTAACCTCAAACTTTCGCTCTGTTGGTTTCTAAGCTTCTTTTAATAAATTAAATTGGATATCAAAGTTAGAAAAAATATTTTTAACAACGTAACATTATGCCAGTTTATTTCGGATTCCTTTGGTTCGACTAATTTGCATACCAATATCAGAAAGATTTAGCCAGACATATTAATTAATTCAGACATGCATAAATAAGACGGTTCAATATATTTAAACATTTCTGCAATCAAATAAATAATATCAGGCAACAGTATATAAAATAAAATAAAATAATTAAATGAAAAACCTGAAAATAAGAATACTGGAAATAATCTTGTTCTTCGAAATAAACGAGCACTCCACCACACGTCGGTTGGATCTGCTCGGAGACTTCTTGAATTGAAAGAAAAATACGACAAGGAATAAAAAACACTAGATCTAACGTAAGGTTAGATCAGTGAAAAATACACAACAATTTCCGGTGTAGAAATTATCGTGAGAAAATTATAACAACTAAAAACTGAAATAAAATCTAAACAAAGAAAACTGAAAACAAAATTAAATTCAAAGTACAAAACTGAAATAAAATTGCGAAATAAAGAAAGAACGGTTGTTCGGTAAGAATGCCGACCCTTGCTCTGAAACTTGAACTTGTATTTATAGCTCACTTGGTAACTTCCCGTTCCTAAACTTCGTATGCAAGCCAATGTGATCGTGGAGAAAATATTGCCTTAAGAGTAGGAGACGGGCGCCTTAGAAGAGTAAGTCAAACATGAGACGTGCGTCTCACTTTCTGCGTGGAAAATGCTGGGTCCCATGCTGCTTGGGAGGCGGGCGCCTCCAAGGGAAGGGGTATGATGAGACGGCCGCCTCAGCCACGTGGCCCTTTGGTTTTGACGTGCTGGGCTTAGCTTGCTGTGGGCTTAGTCTTTGCTCCGTGAATAATTGTTTTCTTCTTCTATAACTCCTCCCTTTTTGCTATATCACTCCTTGCTTCATTTCTTCGGCTTTTTAATCCGATTTTTCCTCGATTATATTTCTTTGCTCAATTTATCTGTATCTAATACAAATACCTGAAACATTAAAAATACCGACGTAATACAGAAATAAAACAAAATAGTTAAATAAAAATAGAAACATTATCTATGAAAATTAAGTCAAATATGTTATATAAATTCGTGTTATCAATAAAAAGGTATTAATCCTATTTGTTTTGATGTAATTCAATTTTTGGTTCTTAATAGTTATCAAATTTTTTATTCCCAAACATATTGTGTTGTTGTTTTGGGTATGTTTCTGATTCACAAAAATATTATTTTAAAAATGAGAATTCGATAAAATCAAAAAATATATATTTAAAAAAACAAAATATTTTACCATGATTTGTTCTTGCAATTGGGCTGATATGTAACGAGCTATCCAATTTAATAAACGCTAAAATGGAGTTGTTGGATATCGAATCAATGACCTTTAAACATTTAACTACAACTAGTAAGAAATCCGTGCTGTCGCACGGGTCCCGTCGAGATTTTATATTTCATGTATCTAAATTATGACTTGTAAAGTTCATTTATATATATATATATATATATATATATATATATATATATATATATATATATATAAGATAAGATAAGATAAAGATAAGTTAACGTAATTCAACAAAAAATTAATCTATTTTGAACCAAATAATATTTTGAATCAAAATACACATTACATGTTTTCACTTTCAACTTTTAAACATTTATTTGTATTTATAAAAAATCGTACAACAATTTTTATAACTTCAATTATATATTTAAGCAACAAAGGAATAGTTAAAAGATGGGCGTTAAAATGAACAGTTTAGCTGTTATCTCATAGATACGTTCACATCTACCCGTGAATCCAGATGAGTTAACAAAACTCAAGAATAAATTTATTTTTCTAATTCAAATAATATTACTTTTTAGATATTAGTAGATTTTCTACCCTTAAAATTTATGACAGCTTCCCGCCAAATATCAATTTTAAATCCATCTTTTTATATAGCATATTTATAATTTTTATAAACCATGTATGACATCTCCCCGTCAAATTTCAGTTGGCTGTAATGTTTCTCATTTATAAGTCATCGTAGACTCTAACAACAACCTTGATTAGAGAAATGGTTCCCAAAATTTCAACAGAATATGTGTCACAACACATATACAACTAAGAAACTTGAAACAATAAAAGATGATATAGAAATGTTTGCAGATATGGTATGATTTTCAATTTTTAAAAAAATATATCAATAGCATTCAAAATCATATAGTTTTTTCTTAAACTACTTTCAGAATAGTATTTAAAATTATATGTTTTTCACTACCAACTTTTAAATATTTATTCGTATTTATAAAAAATCGTACAACAATTTTTATAACTTCAATTATATATAACAACAAAAGAAATAGTTAAAAGATGAGCGTTAAAATGAACAGTCTAACTGGTATCTCATAGATACGTTCACATCTACCCATGAATCCAGATGAGTTAACAAAACTAAAGAATAAAAGTATTTTTCCAAATCTAAAATTTATGAAAGCTTCCCGTCAAATATCAATTTTAAATCCTTCTTTTTTTAATAGTAAAATAAAATTGGTTAATGAACGATGAAGTTGGTTAATAAATGACTAAATATAAAAAATAATTTAGTAGCACTTCTAACAGAGGTTGCTTTGGTGCTTCTATCAGAGGTTGCGTTAGAATGCTTCCTTTAGAAGTTGCTTTCACGTGCTTGACAAGAAGTTATATTCTTCATTAGAACTTCTAATACTTCATGATCTTCTGTAAGCCTTGTTGAACACATCTTCTATCAGGGTTTACATATGGTGCTTCTATCAGAGTTTGTATTTCAATCGTCACTCAAAAGTATTACAACGTGCGTGTTCCAGAAGTTCTTCCTTAGAACTTTTAAATTCATCTTCTGCTCAACATAGTATAATGTTCCATTTTAAGCGCTTAAGTCAGAACAATTTTTTATTAACCAACTTCATCATTTCAGTAACTAATTTTTTATATTTCATTAATCAATTTTATTTTACTATTAAAAAAATATAAATTTTTTATAAAAAAATATTATTATAATAATATATTACTGTTCATAAATATTTTTTTTATTAAAAACATTATTCTTCAGTACTTTCAACTTCTGAGTCATCTTCAGAAGTTATCACTACATCAGAAGTTGTTTGGGACTTACTCATATCCCAAACTTCTGACTCTTTCACAACAACGTCTCTGCTGATTTCAACTTTGTTGGTTTCTGAACAATAGAGCTTTTATGCACCTGACATCCTTCATCAGAACATCTACAAGTTTCTTCTTGTTGCAACAGTGTGCAATTTCCAATACTTCATTCAGAAATGCAGATTTCTCCTTGAAAACCGATCCACCAAATCCAGCAGGGTGCAAAAAACAACATATCCAGAAGTTCTCCTCACAGAACTTCTTGAACTCTCATATCCAGAAGTTCTCCTCACAGAACTTCTGAAACTCTGTAGCCGTTCTCAGAATAGGTTCATAAGCCTATATACATTTGAAATAAAATAAATATGTATCTTTTTAAATCTTTTCAACAAATCTTCATAAAATGATAATAGAGTATTATTTTAAGTTATTATGTAAATTTATTATATTATATAAATTTATTTTATATATCATTGCATCTACAATAATAAATTATATAATAAAATATATAATAAATTAATACAATATTTTTTATACAAATAAACATACACATTTTAACTTAATACACATAAGATGTAAATATAAAAATAAAATACAATCAAATATTTATAGAGAATACACACAATTAAAATACAATCTTTATTATATATATATATATATATATATATATATATATATATATATATATATATATATATATATATATATATATATATATATATATATATATATATATATATATACCACCTTTCTAATTTTAAATAAATTTTCATTAAATAATAACATACTAAAATAACTTTTTTCTTAAAAATCTCTAAATATAATCTTTAAATTATTGCATAACAATGTTCAAATTTTCTGAATCAAACTTTTACTTGTAAGAACTCAGTTTCCAACAAATTGACTGTATTGTCTGTTCATTTCCAATTTTATTATACTTCAAGTAGAAAGAAGAAGAATCCTCGAAATCCTCCTAGATCCACCAATCCAGCAAGGTGCAAAAATACAGCATATCCAGAAGTTTTCCTCACAGAACTTCTGAAACTGGAACTCTCATATCCAGAAGTTTTCCTCTAGAATTTCTGGAACTCTGTAGCAAAAAATAGCATATCCAGAAGTTCTCCTCACAGAACTTCTGGAACTATGTAGTCGTTCTCAGAATATGTTCATAAGCCTATATACATTTGAAATAAAATAAATATGTATCCTTTTAAATCTTTTCAACAAATCTTCATAAAATAATAATAGACTATTATTTTAAGTTATATGTAAATTTATTATATTATATAAATTTATTTTATATATCATTGCATCTACAATATTAAATTATATTATACAATATATAATAAATTAATACAATATTCTTTATACAAATAAACGTACACATTTTAACTTAATAAACATAAGATGTAAATATAAAAATAAAATACAATTAAATATTTATAGAGAATACACACAATTAAAATACAATCTTTATTTACCATATATATACCATCCTTTCTAATTTTCAACAAATTTTCATTAAATAATAACATACTAAAATAACTTTTTTCTTAAAAATCTCTAAATATAATCTTCAAATTATTGCATAACAATGTCCAAATTTTCTGAATCAAACTTTTATTTGTAAGAACTCAGTTTCCAACAAATTGACTGTATTTTCTGTTCATTTCCAATGTTACTATACTTCAAGTAGAAAGAAGAAGAATCCTCGAAATCCTCCTAGATCCACCAAATCCATTAAGGTGCAAAAAAAAAGCATATCCAGAAGTTCTCCACACAGAACTTATGGAACTCTCATATCCAGAAGTTCTCCACACAGAACTTCTGAAACTCTCATATCCAGAAGTTCTCCTCTTAGAACTTTTGGAACTCTCATATCCAGAAGTTGAGAACTTCTGTAGCAAAAAATAGCATATTCAGAAGTTCTCCTCACAGAACTTCTGGAACTCTCATATCTAGAAGTTCTCCTCACAGAACTTTTGAAACTCTGTAGCCGTTCTCAGAATAGGTTCATAAGCCTATATACATTTGAAATAAAATAAATATGTATTCTTTTAAATATTTTCAACAAATCTTCATAAAATAATAATAGAATGTTATTTTTAGTTATATGCAAATTTATTATATTATATAAATTTATTTTATATATCATTGCATCTAAAATAATAAATTATATAATAAAATATATAATAAATTAATACAATATTTTTTATACAAATAAACATACACATTTTAACTTAATACACATAAGATGTAAATAAAAAATAAAATACAATCAAATATTTATAGAGAATACTTAAAGACAAACTTAAAGATATATATATATATATATATATATATATATATATATATATATATATATATATATATATATATATATATATATATATATATATATATATATTACAAAAGAAAGATTTTAAAATCCTTCCAAAAGAAACAAAATCAAATCAAACATCACAAAGGAAACATTATAAAATAAAGTGAATATTTCACAATTACTCCATAAAATCTTTCCAAAAGAAATACTACCAATTCCAAAATTTGTACAGAATCAAAATCATCTTAAATTGACAACAAAAGAATATGTATTATATTACAGATACTCACTCTACAAATAAAATTTATTTTAATTAGAATAGAATTAATGGCAATATAATATACAATTATAATGGTTAGAATAATTAGTAAAACTCTTTGATTCTGGAACCGTATCTCTTTCTGGACTTTCTTCATAAGTTTTACTTCCACCAGAAGTTCTACCTTTGTGAACTTCTAGACCTTGTCTAGAACCATCACTTTCAAAAGTTCCTCCTTCAGAATCACGACTATCATAAGAGGCTGGACTGCCTTTAGAAGCTCCTGCTTCAGGAGATCAATCTTTAGAGTCATGACTCTTCAGAAGTTCCAACTTCTGACTCTTCTTTAGAAGTTTCAACATCTGACTTTTGTTCAGAAGTTTCAACTTCTGACTCTTCAATGCTTGACAAATATAAAGTATAATATTGAATATTATTACAAAATACTAAATATTACAATTTTAATTATTTATAATATTTGAATATGTGAACAAATAAATTATTTTGAATTTAAAATAATTTAGTAATAAGTTTATGACATCACAAAAGAAACATTATAAGCGTAGGCAATGTGCATAGCTGACAAAAGTATTATCTAACTCTGACTCTTCAGAAGTTTCAACTTCTGGAGTGCAATTAGAATATCAGCGTAGGCAATGTGAATAGCTGACAAAATACAATTAGAATATATATACAGAATATGGAAAAACAAAATAAAAATACAAACTAATCTGAAACACTTGAAACATATACAATCACAGTAACAAAAATAGAGTTTTAATCATAGCAACAAAATATGGAAATCAATGGAGTCTAAAATAGTGCAAACTTAAAATATATTTGCAAAGATGCTACTACTAAATAATTTACATTTCTACATTTATGTTCAGATGCAGGGGGCAATTCTTCCATCAAAGAAGCTCTTGGAAGTTACAAATCTTGACTAAAACTTGAACCTTTAGGAAGCTGAACACTCAAGCTTGTAGTATTATCTATACCTACTGCATCAAAGTTAAATTTTGGTCTCACAACATCTTGAGGCCTGCACGTCCTTATTAAACATATCAGAACAATGGAGTTTTAATATCAATGGAGTTTCCAGAAAAATGGTAAACTATATCAGAACAAAACGAAGAGAAAGTAAGAAAGCAATATTGATATTGTTGGAAAAAGCTTGCAAAAATGATGGTTGAGTCCATCTGTATTTATGATGGTTGCAAAGTTTGAGAAAGAAAACGAAAGGTTGTATGGGAAGAAGGAGTAAAGGAAGACGGTTGAGAATCCATAGGGTGGCTATTTTTTCCCTTCCCAATATCTTGGACGTTGCTGCAACCAATTACTCCACTAATTTGAATTTTTGCTCTACTAAATAGGTTTAAGTAATAGGTATAATTTTGTGATATAAAAAAATAAACAATTGTAACATGAAATGTGGGAGTGACACATCAGCAAAATTAAATGTCAAATTAATATGGTGCAAGTATTTCAGAAAGTTACCAATATACCCTTAGATTAAGACTAAATTGAAATTTACTAATTAGGGTATTATGGTAAGTTAATGGTACTTTGATTTTTATAGATTTATAATAGATGAGACTACTAAAGACATAGATATTTCTTATCACGTACGTCCTTCTTTCCTACTACTTCATATATTTCACTCTTGGCTCTGCCAAATGTCTTAAGGACCAACAATCATTGTTGCTCCAATTTAAAAACAATTTCACATTTGATCCTCAATTATCCACCAAACTAAAACTACGGAATAAAAGCATTGTTGGTTGTCATTGGAGTGGTGTAACTTGTGACAGCAAAGGACAAGTTATTGGCCTTGACCTTAGTGAAGAAGGCATGATTGGTGTATTTGACTGTTCACGCAGTCTTTTTAGTCTCATACATCTCCAAAAATTAGATTTGGCGGATAACAGTTTCACTTCTCTTATTACATCAGGATTCAGTAAACTGGTCAAATTCCACATTTATTGTCAAACCTCACACACCTTACCTCCCTAGACCTTTATGATAATAGTTTAAGTGGTGAAATTCCACATTCATTGTCAAACCTCACACACCTTACCTCCCTAGACATTTCTCATAATAATTTAAGTGGTCAAATCCCACATTCATTATCAAACCTCACACACCTTACCTCCCTAGACCTTTGATAAGTGCCAAAATATAGTTATTTTGTATATATGTTTTGTGGCACTTATCGGTTCTTTTATTGATATTCTTCGAATAAATCCCCCGCTTTTTGTATAAATGTGTACATAATAGAATAATTAAGTTTTTGTGTAAATATTATATCATTTGATAGTTTTTCATCTCTTTTATAGGTATTCATTCATAATTGGAGCATTGAGTAATAAAGTGTCGAAGACACGGCTTCAAAGGCGCGATTTGAGCAACTCATCTCTTTGTAATCTCTTTTGTTGGGTTTTGTATGTATATCTACTCTAACTCATGTATATTTGTCGCCCTTGGCGTTGTATAAAGTTTACTTTACGAATCTGTGTTGGTGATTGTCTTGGGTTTTTACTCTATGTTAGAGATTTGAGCTTTACTAGAGATAGATTGCTTAGATTCTATCCTAGGATGATTATCTGTTAGTTTCTGAATGTTTGAAATGGGTTTAGAGCTGACATTCACTATAGAGTATCTGAACTTAATGCCTCTGCGTTGGTGAAGTAAGCTAGAGATGGGTATGGAGGTGACGCAGTTGACTTCTGTGATGTTGAGATAGGCCAAACATGAATATCGAGGTGATTCGGGAGGAATCTCAATTTGGGTTAGAAATAACCAAGGTTGTGAGAGGTATGTGATGACACGGACGAGTATCGTAGGCCGAGTATGACATGGGTGGTAGATTTAAGTCTGTGACGGGTAGTTTACATTCGTTCCGGACAAGCTGTCTATCCTTTATACTTTTTGTTCTTTTACTTTTGTCTTTTATTTGCTTTTAATCCTAAACTCATTAATGGTAGAATTATCGAACGACGAATCAATAACCAATCTCTGTAGACACGATACGATATAACCTAACCGCTATATATCACCCGGTAAATATAATACCAACTCTTTGTATATGAACTTGTATATTGTTACTTGTACATGTTGTTTGCTTACTTTCCATACTTGTACATATTTGTGATTTTCTTAGTTTTCATGTGATGTTGTAAATTGTCTCGTACTCGTAACGTTTGTTGTGTGGTTGTTAGGACACTTTCTTTAGGTTTGCATGGTGTGGCAATACCATGGCATGACGAGTGGAGGTTACTAGTGCTTGCACAATAAAGGCGTCGAGCTTACGACGTAAAACAAGCATGTTTTTGTTTGTTTATGTTTATGTTGTTTGGTGGCTTATGTTTTAACAAGTTGAAATAGGACTTGCTCTTAATTTCAAACTTTCACTTTCAACTTGTTAATTCGTTTTCACCAACTTTATGTATTGTTATTTGTTTTAGTTTTGTTATGTCAATTTGTTATTTTCCACAAGTTTGTAGTGTTTTAACTTGTGGAAGTGTGTATGTATTGTATATTGTTTAGATGTGTAAATGAGATTATATAGGTGTGTAAGTGGAGCTTGCATAGCAGTTGCACCTGTTGTTGTCATTTTTCTGCAACTGATGTAGCGCGCTTAGCGCGCTCTACTGGCGCTTAGCACGCTCTGCCATGCAGGACCAGTGAATTCTTTTAAAATTTCACTTGGTTTTCCTTTTTCCCACTTTCACCAAGGCTTTTTGTATTGAATAAAATTAGTATTTTTTTCTAATTCTTTTGTTGTTGTTTGGACTCAAATTTTGGTATGGTAACTTGAAGAATTTTGAGGTGATTTTCCGAGTTTGATCGTTTCAACTCGCGGATGTTTGGTAATTATAGTTTTCAAAGTTGGCACACGTCAGGTACTCATTTATCGCTTTCTATAGCATAACATGTTTAGGAAATTTATCATTTGTACAATTACCATGCCATTCATTCTCTTTACATTACTTGCTCATGAATTGAATCACTTTAGTCCCTTTTTTACCCATAAATATGAGGAAGCTTTCCATTGTTTACATATGTTGAGAGTCCACAATTCTTGTTTTAACTGGGTTTTATTATGCTTAATCTTTTATTTTGTGTTGATTGTATGATTGCAAGAAAATGATCAAGGCATTTTGTTGATTTTGAGCATAACTACCTTGGTCAAATATTCAATTTACCTTGTGAGTGTGTGAACCTTTGTTAGCCCCTTTGAACTTTTATCAACATCCATTTTTATTTGACCGTGATGCTTGTCTATGAGTGTCAATTCATTTTTTTTGTATGGATGTTGATTTCTTTGTTTCTTGAACCCTCAACTATATGTTGTTGTATGGATTTTTACCTTCCCTTAGAAAGTAGGGAGTATTCACACATTAATGTTGGTTGAATTCAAGTTGGGGAGAGAAATGTTTATATAGTTATATTGTGGTTGGTATGAGGTTAAGAGAAAAGAAAAAAAAAAGTGAAAAAGAAAGATTTGAAAAAGAAAGAAAAAAAAGAGAAAAGCTTTGAAAAAGAAAATCAAAAGAGTAGGAATAATATTATGTTAATAAGTGAGGTGTGTTTGGTGTGAAATTTGTGATGAAGAATAAGTTTGATTGGAATTGTATTGTTTGAAGCTTTGTGAGTTGATCACTCCCTTGGGTTTAGGCAAGTTTTTGTTTCAATTAGCTTTAGGACTTATCACTTGTTTGTTAACCAAGCCACATTACAACCTTGAAAAGCCCTTGTGATTCTTGTATTTGTATTTTCAATACGTTTTTGGATGAATGCATAATTTAGTCTATTATTTGCTAGATTGTGGAGGAGTGTTTTTTATCCCTCACCTTTGTGTGTTCTTCATCTATCGATGAATTTTTGCTATGTGTGATTCATGATTGAGCTTGTTTTGTTTTATAATGTTTTTCATGATTTTTGTACTTAGGATTTGTTTCGTTTATATGTTATTGTTGTACTATAGTGGTAAGTTTGTATTTTTCGTGTACATTTTTTCGTTTGAACCATACACTTGTTTTCCGTTTTCAAAACTTGTTGATTCGTGATTATTTGATTATCATTCTTTGTTTCTTTGAGTTATTTGACTTTGTTTGAGGACAAACAATGTGTCAAGTTGGGGAGAGTTGATAAGTGCCAAAATGTAGTTATTTTGTATATATGTTTTGTGGCACTTATCGGTTCTTTTATTGATATTCTTCGAATAAATCCCCCGTTTTTTGTATAAATATGTACATAATAGAATAATTGAGTTTTTGTGTAAATATTGTATCATTTGATAGTTTTTCATCTCTTTTATAGGTATTCATTCATAATTGGAGCATTGAGTAATAAAGTCTCGAAGACACGACTTCAAACGCGCGATTTGAGCAACTCATCAACGAATAAGGCTCAAAATCAAAGAATAAAAATCATCAATTTGATTGATATTTTGTCATGGTTAGATAGTAAATTTAATAAGCTTTCCAACGCTTCAAACCGGGCGCAATTCCGAGTTACGGTTCTCAAGATATGGCAAAAACAAGATGCTAATTTTTTTTCAAGACCGCGCTTAGCGCGAAAATACCGGGCTTAGCGCGCCTTGCGATATCAGAATTCTTTAAAAGGGGCTAAAAACACATTTTTAGATCATGGGTTGGGTATTTTTGAGTCCCAACACCATCAACATCATTTTTTGGTCTAGAGAGCTTAGAAAACAACATCGGAGCTTGCATTTGGATGATCCGGAGTCGAATCCCTCGTCGATTGGTGTTGGCAAACCAAGAAATGTTTGGTTCCTCTTCTTCTCTTCTCTTTGTAATCTCTTTTGTTGGGTTTTGTATTTATATCTACTCTAACTCATGTATATTTGTCGCCCTTGGCGTTGTATAAAGTTTGCTTTACGAATCTGTGTTGGTGATTGTCTTGGGTTTTTACTCTATGTTAGGGATTTGAGCTTTACTAGAGATAGATTGCTTAGATTCTTTCCTAGGATGATTATCTGTTAGTTTATAAATGCTTGAAAAGGGTTTAGAGCTGACATTAACTATAGAGTATCTGAACTTAATGCCTCTGCGTTGGTGAAGTAAGCTAGAGATGGGTATGGAGGTTCTGTGTTGTTGAGATAGGCCAAACATGGATATCGAGGTGATTCGGGAGGAATCTCAATTTGGGTTAGAAATAACCAAGGTTGTGAGAGGTATGTGATGACACGGACGAGTATCGTAGGCCGAGTATGACATGGGTGGTAGATTTAAGTCTGTGACGGGTAGTTTACATTCGTTCCGGACAAGTTGTCTATTCTTTATACTTTTTGTTCAATTACTTTTGTCTTTTATTTTCATTTCTTGTAATCCTAAACTCATTAACGGTAGAATTATCGAACGACGAATCAATAACCAATCTCTGTGGACACGATACGATATAACCTAACCGGTATATATCACCCGGTAAAAATAATATCAACTCTTTGCTTACCGCTTTACCTCCGCAACAACCTTTCTGGTAATAATATAAATGGTCAAATTCCACATTCATTGTTAAACCTCACACACCTTACCTCCCTAGACCTTTCTGATGATAATTTAAGTGGTCAAATCCCACATTCATTGTCAAACCTCACACACCTTACCTTCCTAGACCTTCCTGATGATAATTTAAGTGGTGAAGTTCCACATTCATTTTCAAAACTCACACATCTTACCTCCCTAGACCTTTATGATAATAATTTAAGTGGTGAAATTCCACATTCATTGTCAAATCTCACACACCTTCCCACCCTAGACCTTTCTCATAATAATTTAAGTGGTCAAATCCCACATTCATTGTCAAACCTCACACACCTTACCTCCCTAGACATTTCTCACAATAATTTAAGTGGTGAAATTCCATATTCATTGTCAAACCTCACACACCTTACCTCCCTAGACATTTCTCATAATAATTTAAGTGGTAAAATTCCATATTCATTGTCAAACCTCACACACCTTACCTCCCTAGACCTTTCTGATAATAATTTAAGTGGTCAAATCCCACATTCATTGTCAAACCTCACACACCTTACCTCCCTAGACCTTTCTGATAATAATTTAAGTGGTGAAATTCCACATTCATTGTCAAACCTCACACACCTTACCTTCCTAGACCTTTCTTATAATAATTTAAGTGGTCAAATCCCACATTCATTGTCAAACCTCACACACCTTACCTCCCTAGACCTTTCTGATAATAATTTAAGTGGTAAAATCCCACATTCATTGTCAAACCTCACGCACCTTACCTCCCTAGACCTTTCTGATAATAATTTAAGTGGTAAAATCCCACATTCATTGTCAAACCTCACGCACCTTACATTCCTAGACCTTTTTTATAATAATTTAAGTGGTCAAATTCCACATTCATTGTCAAACCTCACACACCTTACCTCCCTAGACCTTTTTTATAATAATTTAAGTGGTCAAATTCCACATTCATTGTCAAACCTCACACACCTTACCTCCCTAGACCTTCCTAATAATAATTTAAGTGGTGAAAGGATGCCAAGCTTAATGATTTATATGAAAGAAATTTAGAAAGGATTGGCATTTTACGTGTTTAGTTGGTCCTTAAAATATTTACATCTATGTAGTTTTAGTTTCTATTATTTTCTAAAATTTTAAAATCGGTTGAATTATCCTTAAATTTTTAAATTTTTTAATACGTGGAAGGGAGTATTGGAATATAACACATTTGCGAGAAAGATGAAATATGGTAAGTTTCTAATTTTTTTTATTGAGAAGTAGTGTGTCAAGCAGTTATTGAATATTATCTAAGTTTCTTCGACTTTTTAATATTATAGGGTTGTATTTGCTTGACTTTCTATTATTGCTCACTGTAACAAAGACACGAAACTAGAGGAGAAGTTGATCCTTGGATCTGATGTTGCGAAAAGTATTGGGCTCCAGTAAAGTGAACCTAAGCAATGCAACAGGTAGATTAATTGTATCTTCACAAGACATAAGAAGAGTATAATACACTTGGTCATGATGTTGATTAGTTTGTGTAACATGCAGTTATATATATGGAAATTATGTGTACCAAATTTCACTGTCTGACAAATGCATGACTCAAGGGCAACTTCAACCTTCTATAACTAAATATCTGCTGAAATAAATATTCTCTTTATATACGTATGCACTTTCCCTTGTGGATTATGCACCTTCTCTTTTGGAGTTACAAGATTGCACATACATTCTAGAAATATTCTATAAACTCTAGTACCAAACTATTTAGAATTGGAAACACTACTAGAAAAGCTGAAATTTCCTGCGGATTTGAGCAAAAAATCCGCAGGAAACACGTTTTCTACGGATTTTTCTGCGGTTTATGGTTCCCAACTAAAACCTTCGTGGGTAATAATTTCTGCAGAAAAATCTGCAGGAAAAGTCTGCAGGAAAATCTGTAGAAAAATCCGCAGGAAATGTTTAACTCAATTTTTTTAAATCATTTTAAATTATATATTAAAATAACTATAATATAAAAATAAAAATTTAATTTAAATTGCTTGAGTTTAAATAAAACAAGTTCATAAAACTATTATAAATAACTCTAATATAAAAGTAAAATTTTAATTTAAAATGCTTTGAACTTAAATAAGACAAATTTATAAAACTACAATTTTACAATTTACTATAAAAGGAACTATTGTAACAAGTTCTTACATAGCCACATTATTCAAAATAAGTCAAACAACCAAGCTACTAATATTCATTTGTCTATTTGTCCACGTAACTTAAAAAATAAAACTATCCAAATTATAACAAATCAACAACAAAAATAGTACAAATCAAAATTCATTACTAAGCTTTTTTAAAAAAGCTTTGATGAGGTGTTGATACCATGAATTAACATATTATAAATTAATAAATAGTGATGTACAAACTCAACTACACTTTGTTGGATTCTTTATATTTTCAGATGAACTAAAAATCCGAATGTTTGTTGCAGTCTCAGAATTGTCATTGTAATTGTCATGTTATAAGATATTTGTTTACTAAATGTATCTGGTAGACAAAAATATTTGGTTGAATGAAATAGAGTGTAAATAAAATTAAGTATCATATAATAATCATATTTTACACTCGTAATAACTAAAATAGGGTGTAATGTATCATATGAAATAAGGTGTAAATGAAATCAAATATAATATAATCTGTTGTTCATTCATAAAGAGGGTAAATTATATTTTTAAAAAGGTGTAAATTAACATGTATTTAGACCCAAGTTTTATTAAAACAGGGGTTAAATTAGTATATATTTACACTCAATTTTTATTTTATTAAAATAGGATGTAACTAAGAACGTATTTACAGCAAATTTTTATTAAAATAGAGTGTAATTAAAAACTTATTTGCATTTAATTTTTATTAAAATAGCATGTAACTAAGAACATATTTACACACCCGATTTTTATTAAAATAAAGTGTAGTTGAGAATGTATTTACACCCAATTTTTATTAAGATAGGGTGTAACTAAGTATGTATTTACACCCAATTTTTATTAAAATATGGTGTAACTAAGAACGTATTTACACATAATTTTTAAATAGATGTAAATTCGTTAGACATTTCTCACTTGATGAATATACACCTATTTTGTTCTTAAATATAAATGGGTGTAAATTTAATAAAAGCATATGTAAATTAACCTTTTGTACTAGTGCAAGAAAATTCCTGAACAATTGTCAAAGTTGAACTAATTACAACTTAAGGAAAAAGAACTTTAAAATAAAGCTTTGAATGGTTCAAAGTAAATCTTATCATTTAATTATAACTTGACTTTGTTGTTTCATTTGGAATGACAATAACTTCCAACTTCCAACTATCTAGTCTTCTTCTTTGAGAATTTTTTGTATTCTAATTAATTATCTTGTTTTAATAAATAATAAAAAATTCGAACCATGCAAGTTTGTTCCGGTAGTTAGAATTGGATTTTTCCCAAGAGTTTGTAATACTTTCGTGAATAAGTCTGCCCTAAATCTAATGAAGCACTATAATCTAACTCACTGCAAATTGGTAGATTATTATGTATTGCTCGTAAAATCTTATCTTTCACCATCAAAAGAAACAGTTGTCAAAGGTGAACTATAGTATGATTAAAATTAAATTAAGGTCAAAGTTTTGAATTATTCAAAATAAATCTTATAATTTAATGATAACTTGACTTTGTTGCCTTATAAGGAGATAACTTCCAACTACCAACTACGTACCCTGAGATTTTTAGTATCCTAATTAATATTTTGGTATAATCAATGTATTAGAAATTTATATATCGAGCAATGTTTTCGGAAACAATTTTACTCTAAATCTGATGAATCATTTATAAGATATTTTGATGCAATATATCCATTTAAAATTTTAAAGTAATAGATAATGAATCAGCTCTCATATAAATCTAATATTTCATTCATTTTTAATGCATGTGGAACTTTAACACTTCTTACTTAAAACACAACATTTTGATATGAAAAGTAAAATATCATCCAACCATTGAAAATTGATAGACAAATAATAATGATGATTAATATTAAAATAAAATTTACTTTAAGTTCAATTATATAGACGATGTTTTTTAAATACTTAAAAGAAAATATGTTTTAGAGATATTTGGGAATTTTTGTTTTATGGAATCTCGCATTATTGACATCTTAAATACGAACTTATAGAAAATATAAATATAGTACCCAAATTTATAGAAAATATTTTTACCATATTGTAATAACAAAATTATATTTTTTTAATTAGTTATTTTGTGTTCAATGTAGTCATTTAGTTTTTTTTTTTTATCTATTTAGATTCTTTATTTTCTTTTAAAGATAATTCTGTGACAAACTAAAATATCACATTGCCAATGAATGCTGCTTAGAAACCTCTTTTCAAGGAAACTTCTCTTAAACGTATGAAGCCTAAAATATCATCTATAAAACTATCATTTCTCACATAACTAAGAGCAAGTATAGATGACAATGAAAATTACATTGCTTTCATTCCTTCTTTGTTATTTCTTCATATATCATGCTGTTGATGTCACTGCCAAATGTCTCCAAGATCAACAATCATTGTTGCTTCAATTAAAAAACAATTTCACATTTGATCCTCAGAGTTCCACCAAACTAAAATTTTGGAATGAAAACACTGCTTGCTGTAATTGGAGTGGTGTAACTTGTAATAGTGAAGGACAAGTTATTTCCCTTGACCTTAGTGGAGAACACATATTTGGCAGATTTGACAATTCAAGTAGCCTTTTTAGTCTCATACATCTTCAAAAACTGAACTTGGCTAATAACAATTTCAATTCTTACATTTCAGTAGGATTCAGCAAGCTGGGGAAGTTGACTTACTTGAACTTGTCATCATATGCTACTTCTGGGTTGCAGATTCCAAAAGATATTTCAAAACTTACAAGGTTGGTTACACTTGATCTCTCATACCCTTTAGGCTCGTCATTATTTCAATTTGAGAAATTTGAAATCCCAAATATGCAAACTTTTCTCCAAAATCTGACAAGTCTCAGGCAACTGTATCTAGATGATATAAGTTTATCAACTAAGGTACAGGAATGGGAAAACGCTTTGTTGCCGCTACGTCACTTGGAAGAGTTGAGTATGTCTGATTGTGATCTATCAGGACCACTTCATTCTTCCCTCACAAAACTAGTGAACCTATCTGTCATTATTCTTCATGGGAACAATTTTTCATCCTCTGTTCCAGAAACATTTGCTAATTTTAAAAAACTGGCAATCCTCCACCTTTACAGATGTGGATTGATCGGTACATTTCCACAAAAGATCTTTCAAATTGAAACACTTTTTGATATTGACTTATCATCCAACTACAATCTCCATGGTTCATTTCCTGACTACTCAACCAGTGAATCTCTCTATACCATCAATTTGGAAGGCACACAATTTTCTGGAACAATTCCATACACCATAGGTAACTTGAGGAACTTAATTGAATTGGATCTTTCTTATTGTCAATTTAATGGAACACTTCCACATTCATTGTCAAACCTCACACTCCTTACCTACCTACACCTTTCAGATAATAACTTAAGTGGCGAAATTCCACATTCCTTGTCAAACCTCACACACCTTACCTCCCTACACCTTTCTCGTAATAATTTAAGTGGCCAAATCCCACATTCATTGTCAAACCTCACACTCCTTACCTACATAAACCTTAGCGATAATAACTTAAGTGGCAAAATTCCACATTCATTGTCAAACCTCACACACCTTACCTCCCTATACCTTTCTTATAATAGCTTAAGTGGTGAAATTCCACATTCCTTATCAAACCTCACACACCTTGCCTACCTAGACCTTTCTCATAATAATTTAAGTGGTCAAATTCCACATTCATTGTCAAACCTCACACATCTTACCAACCTAGACCTTTCTAATAATAATTTAAGTGGTGAAATTCCTTCATCCCTTTTTACACTCTCTTCAGTGGAGGAGGTACAGCTTTCCTTTAACATGTTGAATGGGTCAGTGCAGCTAGATGACGTTTTGAAACTTAGAAATTTAACTACGCTAGACCTTTCTCACAACAACATATCAATCATTGAGAATGTTGCAAAAGTTGATTTGTCTTTAATTCCAAAGTTTTTTGTTTTGGGCTTGGCATCCTGCAACTTGAAATCATTCCCTAGTTTTTTGATAAACCAATCCACATTGGACTCTCTAGACCTTTCAGATAACCAAATTCAAGGAGAAATACCATATTGGATTTTGAAACTACAAGATCTTCGATCACGTAATTTTTCTCACAATAAACTGCATGGCTCTATACCTGCATTTCCTAAACAGGCTTATTTTCTTGATTACTCATACAATAATTTTTCAGTTCTCCCAACAGATGTTGCTAATAACCTATCATCCTTATATTTTCTATCTTTTTCTAACAATAATTTACATGGACACATTCCTAATTACTTATGCAATGCTTCACAACTTGGAGTTCTTGATATTTCCTTCAACAATTTTTCTGGAATAATTCCTCCATGTTTAATCACAATGACCAATTACCTTGAGGCATTAAACATGAGGAATAACATTCTCACGGGACCCATACCAGATATATTTTCGGATTCTTTTTATTTAACAAGATTGAACTTCCATGGAAATCTCTTACACGGGCCAATTCCCAAGTCTCTCTCCAATTGCTCATCATTAGAGATATTGGACATTGGATCCAATCAAATTGTTGATAGTTTTCCATGCTTCTTAAATAGCATATCAACACTACGTGTCTTGGTTTTGCGGAACAACAAATTTCATGGTTCCATAGAATGTTTGCATTCTGTAGAAAATGAGGCTTGGAAAATGATTCAGATTATGGACATTGCTTTCAACAATTTCAATGGAAAACTACCCGACAAGTATTTCACAACTTGGGAAAGAATGATGAATGACGAGGATGATAATGTAAACTTCAACCAAGTGGGGGTGTTCTACGTCAACACATATTATCAGTATAGTGTTACGGTTACATGTAAAGGCCAGCAACAGGAGTGGGTTAAAATTCTAACAATTTACAAAGCCATTGATTTCTCATCCAATTTTTTTGAAGGACCAATACCTGAGTCGTTGATGGACTTGAAAGCACTTTATATTTTGAATTTTTCAAACAACGGTCTTACAAGTAAAATCCCATCTTCGATAGGGAATCTGAAACAGTTAGAGTCCTTGGACTTCTCAAATAACTCTTTGGTTGGTGAAATTCCTGTGCAACTAGCAAGTATAACCTTCCTTTCATATTTGAATCTTTCCTTCAATCATTTGGTGGGGAAGATTCCAACAGGTACTCAACTTCAATCATTTCGAGCATCTTCCTTTGAAGGAAATGATGGGCTATATGGTCCTCCATTGAATGAAATACTACCATATGATAAAATGAAGGACTTGCATCCACAACCAGCATGTGAAAGTCTAGTCTGTTCAACAGACTTGAACTTTTTAAGTGTAGAATTGGGATTTGTGTTTGGACTCGGAATGATCATTGGTCCTGTCATGTTTTGGAAGAAATGGAGGGTAGGTTATTGGAGACTTGCCGACAGAATTCTCTGCAAAATATTTCCTTGGATGCATATTGAATATGCAACTGAGAGAGGAAAAACTTACACAGTTTTAAGGTGGTAGTTGCATTATGATCTAGTGTGTGTGCTAATTAGTGTAATAGTATTTTATATTTCTGCATTTGTTGTTCTTTATGTATAATTCTATATGATAATAAATAACATGTTTTTAATATTCCCGTAAAGTGTGGAAAACTAGTTTCCGACTTACTTTCTGTTTTGTACACAATATATTTCATATGAATTTCTGCAAATTATTCTACAGCCTTTAGTGAGATCCGAGTGTTGTGATATTTAAATGTTTTGAGATCTGCAATTTCTGGTTTGACTTAAATATCTGGCCATATTGATTAGGATGCAACACATTTGAAGGTCTCATTTGATGGCTACATTGCCTCAATTGATTGTTACGAAGGTCAACAACTACCAAATTTGAAGTGGCTACATGTCCCATTGATAGAATTATCACGCAAGTCAATGCTAACAAGATTGTGTAGTCCTTCAAAGTGAGAAGATGTTGGAGTTTCACCACTTAAGTGATTATGAGAAAGGTCTATGTGTGTAATCATTTTTTCCATACAAAATGACGGCACTCGACCTGTGAAGTTATTACATGACAAATCTATATATCTAAGTTCTGTTGTGGTGAATTCAATAACTCTTCAAGGACTCAATCGTTGTAGATGGTAGAAATTGTAGATGGTAGAAATTTGGGTTCTATTATAACAGACTCCAATCACAATGACAATACGTAGTTTTCTGTCAAATATGTGTTTGCGTATTTGAACGGGACAATAGTTTAAGGAAAATTCCGTTGAAGTCAACCAGAACATTAATCATTTCTAATATTTGATGGTGCATCTGATAACTCTTTAAGAATTCAATCGTTGTAGAAAAAAGTTTGCGTATTAGAAACTCCAACCAAATTCACAAGTTAAGGGTATGAATATTCAGGTTAACCAATCTTTCAATATTGGTTATTAAAGTAAATCCTCCCATTTAATTATAGCTTGACTTTGTAGCATTCTTTTTTTCAAGTTTCACTCCCTTCACAAGTTTGGACCACACAAAGTCAAGAAAATGACCCTACAACATCTCCTTATTTAGAGTTGGGTTAAATATGTTTTTGGTCCCTCTAAATATACCAAACTTTGAGTTTCGTCCCCCTAAATATTTTGTTTAAAGAATCGTCCCCCAAAAGTTTTCCGTCCCTAATTATCATCCTGTTTGCTTGGGTGCACATATGTACGTGAAATGGCATTTCTTTTAGTTTTCATTTATTTTCTATTATCCATGTGTATTAATAGTATACAGCACATCTGGTGGGTGTATCAATTGGGATTGTTCCAACCTAATTTAGGGTTTCCAAATTTTTATTCCTCGTTCCAGATTTTCCAATCGTTTGTCTTCAATTTCATCCCCTTTCTTCGTTTCAGAGTTTTGTTATTGGAAGATGACGTCTTCAAGATCAGGTGCAACGAAACCTAGCAGCATCTCTTCATGCTCGTGCGTAGCCGGAGACGAAAATGTGGTTGTGATGCTCGTATGGTCTCGTACGTTTGCAAGAATGGTCGTAATAAAGGTAGACTTTTCTGGAGATGCCCATTTTGGCAGAGTGAAGAAACTTGTGATTTATTCATTTGGGATGAAGATCTTGTCACAGAAGACCTTACTGTTGTTGAAGAGGTAGAAAATTACAGGATGAAGGAATTGGAGACAGTTGAGTTGTTAAGGGAGCTATATGAAGGTTCCAAAAAGAAGAATATGAAGATGCAAGACAAATTGAGAGCAGAGGCATGGGCTGGAAAAATAAAGCTTATCTGTTTTGTAGTTTCATTGATGATCAATGTTATCCTTTTAATGAAATGTAAATGTTGAAGTTAGTAGTTATCAATGTAATTGAATTGATGCCTTTGAACATTGTTTAGTTTGAACATTATGCATGATAACTTTGAATTCAGTTTATCATTTCTTAGAGATAATGTAAAAGTACTTATTTAATAGAAGTTTATGTTATCAGTTTGTCCAAACAGGGCCTAAATTAGTGAGATAGAAGTTTATGATCTGGTTTATTTCTCCCACTTGTAACTACCCAACAAGAATGGTTAGGGAGCAGTTTGTATTCATTTTGTAAATGTTCAAATTGGAACTAACTCCAAACATATCATAATGAATCAGGCATTTTACTTCAGTTAAATTTTAACTTTAACCTATGGTGCAATTGTGCACAAATTAATTTCTCAGTCAAAAGTTCTGCAAAGATCCAATAATCACAGTTTTTTGACATACATAAAAAAACATCATCAAATAATATCAGCACAAAAACCAGGAATAATAGTACAGTACATTACATTGCCAAAAGATAGACTTAGTTTGATCATTGTTTGGAGTTAGTTCATTGTTTGGAGTAGTTTGATCATTGTTTGGACTTAGTTTGACCATTGCCAAATTTAAAATTACAAGTAACTGATAAGACAGTACATTGCCAAAATATATTGTTCAATTCTTCAAAATACTTATGGAGAATACATCATCTTCACTATGCTAGACTCGTGCCATCTTCTTCAGGTATTACCACTGGATCATCAGCCTTCTTTCCAGGTCCAGGGATGTTCTTGACCTTCAAAGTCTTTAGCCTATCAGACTGTCTCTTTTCAACTGAGCCTTCAGATTGAACCTGAGTCTTGTACCTGCTCTGTTTTTTGAAGGCTGGTGGCTTGTAGGGTTTGTTAGTAGCTACTTGTGGCTTTTTACCAAAGAAAACCTTTGGACCAGTTGGTCTTGGTTTAGCTTCCTTTGCCTTGAGAGGTGAAGTGTCAATATTCAATGGTTGAATGTCCAAGACATCAGTATCCCTTAACAATGCAGCCAAAGTTTCATCCAAACTTGTTGGTTCTGCATCATCCACAGCATTATCCCTGGGCTCTGCATCATGCACAGCAGTATCCTTGGGCTCTGCATCATCCACAGCAGTATCCCTGGGCTCTGCATCATGCACAGCAGTATCCTTGGGCTCTGCAACATTCACAACATTATCCCTGGGCTCTGCATCATGCACAGCAGTGTCCCTAGGCTCACCATCTTTCACCTCCTTAGTTTTTGCCTTCTTTGATTCCTTGTTAGTAGACCCTTTAGGCCTTCCCTGTATCAAGTAATCAAAGCATTATTTTGTATGATAAAAAAGCATTTTAGAAAATTATGATTATTTTCAATACCTTTTTTTTGGGTGCCAAATTTGCTTGGCTTGTCTGACTTGCTTGTGTAGGAATTTTTGCCTGGCTTGCTTGTGTAGGAATTTCTGCTTGACTTGCTTGTTTGTTTTTCTTGCAGGTTCTTTTGTTGTGCCCAAGTTCAAAACATAACTTGCACCTATGGTTTGTATTGGTTCTTTTCCATCTTGTTTGGCTTCCTTCATCAGGTTCCCTCCTTCTAAGTTTCTTTGGCCTACCTGGGCCTCTTTTGTACAAAGGAGGAAATATTATTGGATCATCAGTTTTTGGCCACTTATTTTGGCCATTTAAGGGTGTGATACCTGCTTCATAGCATTTGATATATGTAGACTTGTGGTAACATTTATGGACATAATTGATGGGATCATGTACTGCCCTATGGATTGCAGAAACTGCATGTCTACATGGAATTCCAATTAGATCCCAATAATTACATGAACATGTTTTCTTAGTCAGATCAACCACAAAACTATCAGTAAACATGGTATGGGTTACTTGGAATGTTAACTGTCCAGCATAAGTAGCTACCCAACTTGCACTCTTTTCAATCTCTCTATCTAATCTCTTCATTGGCTTTGACATTACCCTACCCTTATAACCCTCAACCTTTTCCCTTAAAGTTGCAAACCTTCCCATTAAATAATTCCTAATCCATTCAAACATTGTAATTATAGGCTTGTCCCTCTGAAGCAGAATAGTGGCATTAAATGATTCACTCAGATTATTCATCAATACATCACAGTTAGAAAACAAAGGAAATGCATGCTTACACCATTTAGTTTTTGGAATAGCCTCTAACCATTCAAAAGCATCATTGCTTACATCCTTGATCCTCTTCATGTATTCTTCATGAGCTTCCAGGTATGTTGCCTTTCTTTGCATCATGAGATCCCTAAAAGGGTTCCACCTCCAAACTTCTTTTTAAAGTTGGCATAAAGATGTCTCAAACAGAACCTATGCTCAAATCTTGGGTATTCTTCCTCAAAACCGGACAAGTCCTGATGCAATAATAAAAACTTATGCTCAAGTGTTGGTTCAATAAGTCCCTGTATGCAATAAATTCCTACACAAGTGTTGGTTCAATAAGTCCCTGTATGCAATAAATTCCTACACAAGTATTTCATGTATGTATCAATGTTGAGAAACTATATCTGGACTATAAAGATACTAATGTTCTGGACTATCCCTAACTTGCAGTTCACATGTTTCGTTTGGTATGTCCCTGTTGGTTTCACTATTTTATTCATGTTTTGCATCCACATGAAGATATTAACAATTGGGACAGTAGGATGCAATTAAAATTTGGAGTTATGCTCAAACAGGAGTTATGCTCAAAAGCTGGTTCAATAAAAATGATATACAAAGATGAAATAACATAAGTTTTACTTACCTTTTGTTGGTCAGATATGAAACACCATCTTTGTTTACCAATGTCTTCAAGAAGTAGTTGCATGAACTAGCTCCAAGTGTCTTTTGACTCAGTTTCTACAACTCCAAATGCAAGTGGTAAGTACTGGTCATTAGGATCTCTTCCCACAGCTATCAATAGTATCCCACCATACTTGTGTTTTAGATGACAACCATCTAATCCAATAAATGGTCTGCAAGCAGTTTTCAGGGCCTTCTTTGTTCCATCATAGCACATGTAGCACCTTTCAAACCTTGGCAATAAACCATGACCTGGAGAAATAGTATTCATTTTGAAAGTATTCCCTAGAGAAGCCCTCCTCAATTCAGCCCCATATGACCATAACAAACTATATTGTTTGTTACAATCTCCCTCCACTATCCTCTTAGCAATCTTTCTTGCCTTAAAAGCCCTACAAGCAGTAATTTCAGTAGCATACCTAACCCTAACATCAGGAATCACATCATTCAACTTCATTTTGTTATTATTCTTCATCCTATCAACAATCACCTTTGCAACCCAATCAGCCTTTGCACTTTTGTTAAAAAATTGTCTTCCACACTTATGTTTATCATACAATGTCTTGATTCTGAAGGTTGTTGATTTCAATACTCTACTGCATAGTACAGTATAGTTGCATTGAGATTTTTCCTTACAAATCACCCTACATCTCACACCATCATTTTTCTGAAATCTAACTTCCCTCCCATTCAACACATTATGTTCCAAGATAGCATCCTTGAATTGTCTTAGTGATGAAAACTCCATTCCCACCTTGAACCTAAAGTCCTTTGTAATTCCATCTCCATCATTGAACCTTAAAAATCTTGGCCTATCATTATCACTATCATCTTCAGCACCACTATCAAGCTCATCAGTCAAATACTCTTCTTCAATTACATGTTCCTTGCCCATCTCTGGTGTAATTAAATTTGGTCTTACTGCCTCACTACAACCAGCAACATCATCACCAGGCACACCACAACCAGCAACATCATCACCAGGCACATTATCAGGATGGTCATTAAAACCCTCATCAAAACCATCATCAAAAGGATTCATCCTTTCTTCTTCACTATCCTCGAATTTAACATCCTTAACTGACTCATCACTGGATCCATCATCACCACTACAGTTATCAATAACCTCTTCACATTGTTTTCCCTTCTTCCTTTTTCTTACATTCTCCATAAAAGTTGCAGCCCCATTACTTGGAAGTTGTTCAGAGTATATTTCAATCTCAGGCTTGCATTCATAAATAAAGGCTGCAATCTCAAATGCATCACCATCATCATTAAATGGTTTTAGATCATTTTCTAAGGTACCTTCAACATGTTTCCACCACATCCTTACACTGCTGTAATCAAACCCAGGTTCCATTGATTTAATAAGGTCACAGGCATCGAAAAATGACCAACTTTCGCTATCTTGACCATTAAATGCATATGCATCCCCACCCTCATATTTTAGCAAGCGGTTTTTAACAAAACAACCCTTTGTGTAAAAAATTACCTTAAAGAAAACCATCCCTACAAAATAAAGGTACATTGACAGTCAAACATGGGCCCACGAAAAACCCTTAATATCCTACCAATATACTACACTTGCTGTACAGAACTTTAATAAAATGGAATATAGTGAAGAACATGTGGACCTACCTCAAGTTCCTTGTCGAGGGACCACAGAAAAGCTCCTTTGCAAAGTAGAAATGGGACCACTCACAATAACTGCAAGGATTATCAACATGCAATAGAATGAAAAGGAGAATGAAAACGAGAATGAAAAGGAGAATGTCAAGCAATAATTATCTTACCTTCGAAGGAGACGGTGAAAAGGTTAAAAAGAAGGAGTGAACAGGATAAGAAGGAGACAGTGAAAAGGAAGGACTGAAGGAGGGAGTGAAACGAGGAAGAAGGTGAAAAGGAGGGAGTGAAAGTGAAATTCTGAAATTAGGGTTTTCCAAACATATATCCTACGTGCCACATGTGCCTATGATTTGTCAATAGAAAAATAAATGAAAAACTAAAAGAAATGCCATTTCACGTGCCACATGTGCAGCCGTCAAGTGAAACAAACGGCAGGGATGATAATTAGGGACGGAAAACTTTTGGGGGACGATTCTTTAAACAAAATATTTAGGGGGACGAAACTCAAAGTTTGGTATATTTAGAGGGACCAAAAACATATTTAACCCTTTAGAGTTTGGCTGAGAAATAGATAAACCAATAGAATACTTGAATCATGAAGAAGGAATGCAATATCACACAAAGTAATACTATCATATGTTGGAAGATTTCATTTTAAAAAACACAGAAGTATTGAACAGTACATTATAGGATTTATATAGGTATATAAAAAATAAACTGATCGATTTTTTGAGTTTATTTCAAAGAATTATAAACAATTAGTTATTACTATGTGGTTCTCATATTCGAAACACATGCAATTACACCTTATCAGATTTGAACATCATAGGCTAGATATTAGGTAAGCTTGTTGATCGGAAAAATAACAAGTCGAAAATTGCTGAGTTTGTTTATGCTTGCTTGTCTGATTTGTTAAAAGTCGAAAATTGAACATCAGAAACCGTCGGGATTGATGGAACCGTTGTTGTTCCGAATTGGAAATGGGATGATATTTCTATGGATTTTGTGTCTGGTATACCGAGGACAGCGAAGAACTGTGATTCTATCTGGATTATTGTTGATCGGTTGACAAAGTCTGCTCTATGAGTAAGAGATTCCTTGGCGGCTAATGTTGTGAACATGTTCCTTTATGTAAAGTGAACATCTTCCTGTATACATATTTTCCTTGGAATATTGGCATCTTTCTTAAATACCCGACCTTTCTTGTAGAGCCTAATACTACTATATATATATATATATATATATATATATATATATATATATATATATATATATATATATATATATATATATATATATATATATATATATATATATATATATATATATATATATATATATATATATATATATATATATATATATATATATATATATATATATATATATATATATATATATATATATATATATATAATATAAGTCTACATATCTAGTGTTTAATGTTGAGTTTTTTTAATTTAGTTATTCTACACTTTTGTATATTTTCAGTACTTTGTTTGGGATGGTGTACACTTACCTTTTATAGCTATTCCAGTAGCTAAAACAAATTCCCTCATTGCGACAGTTATTTTAAGAAGGTATGTAATAATTCACGATTCTATTATATATTTTGCATATTATTTATTTTTAAAATGAAAGTGATGAAACATCTTTCAATTCTGTAATGACGATTATAATAATTTTTTTGATACAATACCATGGGTCACTAAACACTTTCGCAAATAAATTCTGGAAGTCGTATAAGTGGAAGTTATCATAATTCCCGCAAAACAATTTGCGGAGGTTAAACACTCCATGCAAATTAGTCATAAACCCCTGCAATCATACATATTTTTTTGTAGTGAGTCAACATTTGATAAAGTGAACATGTCACGTGAACACGTCCTATACTTGTTACTTCCAAAAATAGCGAAGAAGACCAACATAAACTAAATAAAGCCACACGTAGAATACTCTAACAAACAGATCATCCAGAAGAATAGGACAATTCAATTTGTTACAATTGATATAATCATGCATTATAAAACCCAAACTTATAATCAAAGGTATAGAAGAGAAAATTAAGAAGAAACAATATTAACTCAAAATATAGTCTGCAACACTAATTGCATTCTAATTTTTTTTTGAAATTATGTAATACCACGTCCCAATTATAATAGCAGTTGCATCCGCTACATTTATCTGTAATTAATTTTTGTAATATCCAAAATTGTTGTGTGAGAAATCATCTGCACTACAACGGTTGATGTCGAATTCAATGTTGAATGATATCCTTAGATGTGATTCAAAGAGAAGAGATAATAATAAAATCAGGAGATTACAAAGCACAAGATTTTTAAACATAATAGGATGGATGTTGGTAGGGTGTTGTAAGAAAGTTTGGTACAAGATGCGAATGCACCTTCATATTTAGCTAAATTAGCTATAGAAAATCAAATTCAGAAGATTTCTGGAATCTGGATTTTTGTTTTTTGTGTTAAACTTTTCATATTTTATGAATGGCCTATTTTCATCATGTGCTCCTATGCTTCAAATTAATCAATTAAAACTATAGCTTAACTGATCTTGTTTTAAAATATTTACTATTATTACGATCACTACAAAATAAATTGAATTTTGCCACGTGAAAGCTACGCCGCAACTAGCATAATAACGTCACAAACAGTTTTTTAACACGTGAGTAAACACGTCGCTGGAGAGCGCGTGGCAATGTTGTTGCGGCATGAAAAACATGTCACAACGTTGCCACGTGAAAATCACGCCGCAACATTTCTTTTATTTAAATGTTGCGGCGTGATTTTCATGTCACTAAGTTGTGACGTGGAAAACACGCCGCAACCTTTTTTTTTTTTTTAAATTCTTTTCTATTTTAAATATAGTAGTTGTTATTTAATAATTTATATATTTTTTATGATTTAATAATTCTGATTAAAAATTATAATTTAATTATTAAATTCAATATTATAAATTAAATTATAAAAAATAAAACTAAATGTATTCAAAAAATATAAATTAATATATTTAATATAATAAAATTAATAAACTAAAATTTATATTTAAAATGTAAAATATGATTATAAATTTATATTAATACAGAAATAAAAAAGTAAATAAATAATAAAAATAAAACTAAGTAGAAGGATCAATCGAGTCGTCGGAAAACTCGTTAAAGAAGTCATCATTATTTTGGGGGTTATTATTTTGACCACCACTGTTGGGATTTTCACCGAATGATTGCATAAATTGTCGCATTTGTTCCTCCATATCAGTCTGCCTCTTCGCCATTGCCTCCATTTCTCTACTATGTTCACCCCTCATTGCATCCATTTGGGCCTTCATGGCCGCCTCCATTTGGGCCTTCAATGCGGCCTCACGTTCTTCGGACTCGCGTCTAGCCAATTGTCTGACCGTTTCTAACTGATCCGGTGTCAAATTTGTTTGACGTAACCCTCCTTCACCGTCCGCAGCTCTCTGATACAGAGTTCTATCCCCACTCCTCAAGGTGCCCGCCAAATTTCCACCCCCAAAAAAGCATCTGTTAGGCCCATTTCCCCAACAACTTGACTCCAAATATAGAAATCCACATCTGGATGAACCGGTCTTCCCGGAGGAGGAGTATACTGAGGATTATGGGTCAGAAGTTCTACAAGCAAGGTCTGATAATCCTCCTATATATACATACAATAAATAAATCAATTTAAATATATAAGTAAAATTAATGAAATGAAAAAAAAAAAAAATAATAATAAAAAAACATTTAGCCACGTGATTGTAACGCCACAACTTATCAGTTGCCACATAATTTTCACGCCACAACATCTCACTTGCCACGTGAAAATCACGTCACAAAATTGCTTAAAAATTAAAAAAAAATATAAATAGAAATTTACTTACGAGGACCTTTTTTGTATGCTCGTCAACAAATTCTCCCGATTTCTTTGTTCGGGTTTCGGTAACCAGCTCAGTCATCAATGGTTGCCTCCCCAAACGCTTCGCCTAAATAAAAAAATTAACGTAAATTAATTATCAATATATGTTATAAAACAAAATATGACTTTAAAAGTGGTAATAATTACCATGCGACGAGCATGCTCAGCAGTACTAATGCTTCCAACAGCATTAAGGCAACCCCTTTTCGATGCCTCATCTTCTTGGCGGTTTGATTTAGCCTTAAATTCATCGATTCCCAATACTTAAGAAGTTCTTTGCCTATCCATTTGGGACGGATGCCCAAAAGTTGCCAATTTTCTCTAACACGTCGTAGCATGTCAGAAAGTCGTCGTGAAGTCCTGTCAAAATAATTTTTTTCACTTTGTTATGGTTCAGAGGATCCCAAACACATTTTGCCTGCAATGTTGAATGACATTAAAATAAATAGTTAGATAAATTATAATAATACTCAAAAGGTCATTTAAATAAAAATAACATAAGAAATAAATTAATTATACCTGAAATTGCTTGAACCATTTGTCTCTATCTGAAACTTCTCTAAAACTCTTCAAAAAAATTGTATAATTCTACTGAATTATATAATTTATAACCCTGGCTGCAGTTCGACTCGGCCCGAAACTAAAACAACAATAATTGAATTAGCATAATTAAGTATATAAAGTTATATTAAAAATGGAAATGTGTACTTATAAATAAAAATCAATAAATAAGAAACTTACGAATTCCCTTCAGGCCAAACCCAAAATCTCCCATCAATGGTATGAATCTCTCTAGGATCATCATCCCCTCGAAGATCTCTCTCATCTATCTGATCACCGTCACCGTCCACACCAAGATCGTCATCAGCCGACTCTGCATGATCATCGGATGCGGTACATGTGGGATGTGGGGTGCGGCTGTGTGGGACGAGAAGAGGTGGATCCTCCGGGATCTTTGGACGGATAGGGCACTGTGTAGGAAGTGAGGTCTTTGGATCCTCCAGTGCTGCATGAATGGGGCACCTGTAGGAAGTGGGGTCTTTGGATCCTCCAGCTGCATGAATGAGGGTATCGGTGTGGGAAATGGAAAAGCTGTCTTGGAAGGATGAAGGCACTGTGTCTGCTGGAATGGTAAACGGTGGACTAACAAAGGATGGGGCCCCGGATGGGTGATAAAAGACGGACTCCCGGATGAGGAGGAGTCGAGAGGATAGTAATGGCGTAAATGGCATAGTCTGTCCATGGACATATGATGAACGACTGCGGGGAGGACACGTGAGTGAGGTGGTGGCATACTACCACCCTTGGCCGCCTGGGCTTCCTACCACTATCACTAGGACCCTTACCCTTATTATCCTTGGGTGGCATTTTTACCTATTTATAGAAAATACAAGTTAACATATAATATATTTGAAAAGTGCAATTCTCATGAATACATATTCATTAACTCATTCAATAGATGGTTCGTTAAGTAAAATTACAAGACACAATTCTAATTAATACATATTCATTAACTCATTCAATAGAGGTTGACTATTCTAAATCGTCAAGCTCGTCATCCATATCATCCTCGTCATCTGATGTGATATTGTCCTCGGATCTAGAATCTTCATGATCTTCATGATCCTCATCAACTTGATTCCCCTCAACCATTGTATCAGACAAACTTGTAGTGTGTTCATCTGGAATCACATCATTAACTTCAACTTCATCAACTTGGTAAGCAACATCTTCCACTAGATCGTCAGTTTCAATATGACCCAATGGTTTTGGTTTTATTACAACACAACACCCTCGTTTACGTGGCACAAATGAAGGATAAGGAACATAATAAACTTGCCTAACAATATTTGACATTATGAAAGGGTCATACTCTTTGTACCTCCGGTCCATTTGAATCTCAACAGTACCATATGTCTTATCTATTTTTGTGCCTCTAGTTGGATCATACCATTCACAATAAAACAAGACAACTTTATTTTCCGAGTCTAAGTAATTGTATACTAACTCGTAGATATGTTTAACAAAACCATAGAAGTCATCTTCCCCACCATCGTAACTCCTTTCACAAAACACCTGTTTATGGTCTTTTCCTTCATCCATTCATGAGTGTGAAATTTATATCCGTTCACAGTATGTGTGCCATGTATTCACGCTTTGACGAGGGCCATTAGACAAGTTTTCAAATGGAGTATTTGAGTCGGCAACAACTCTATACAATTTCTCCTTGAACCATGGTGGAAATTGGGCATGAATGACACGGATGTTGATTGTATACGGTACTATCAAAATAGGCGTTGTTAAATTCCTAAAAGAAACACACTATAAGTTTCAAGGTAATCAATTTAATATTCACCTGTAAAGAAAATTAAAAGTTGGATTATACTTACTCAAGATATGGTTTAACTTCAATGCGGTTGATCAAGACATGAACATGTGCGATTGCATTTCTTGTTGGGTTAACCAATGCTCACCCTTCTTTCCGGATGGACGACACGGAACCCAAGACCGATAAGGTGTCGACTTCTTTCGATAACATTTACTGATTCCTTATGACTCTTGGAGTTAACATCAAGTGCTTGAAATAGTGATCGCAAAATGTGAAGTTTCTCGATGCAAGTAATGTGCACATATTGATCCTTCAACTCTAGATTTATTTTTCACTGATCGCTTTGAATCACCCATGAATCTTTCAAACGGATACATCCACCTATATTGAACAGGTCCCCCTAGATAAGCCTCATATGCAAGATGCACAGGTAGATGTTCCATGGAGTCAAAAAACCCAAGCGGATATACTTGTTCCAACTCACAGAGTATGACTGGAATATTTTGGTCCAACTTAATGATGTCATCCACTCTTAAAGATGATGCACAAATATCTCTAAAAAATTGACTAATTTCAGTGAGTGGATTAAGCACATGTTTGGGTAGAGAACCGAACGCAATTGATAGCAATTGCTCCATAAAGACATGGCAATCATGACTTTTCATACCATGCAACTTCCCAGTGTTAGCATCGGCACATCTTGCTAAATTTGAAGAATACCCGTCAGGCATTCTCAAACATTTTAACCATCCACAAACCGCTTAAGCTTCTTGGGGGGTCAGACTGAAACAAGCTTTGGGTTTAAAAAAATTTCCATTTGGTTGAGGCTTCAATTCCAACTCTTTACGATTACACCATATCCTTCAATTCTACATGCTCTTCCAGTATCTGTAAACTTTGGAAGTTCACAAACTTGGTTCCATATAGCAACCGGTGACAATCGAGGCGGAGGCAGATCTGTTACCCGTTCGCCCTTTTTGAAATTTGTCTTGTTTTTTCTAAAGGGATGATTTGATGGTAGGAATCTACGGTGACAGTCAAACCACGAGCTTTTCCCCCCTTTATCCAATGTAAACGCTTTAGTGAATTCCATGCAATGCGGACAACCCATTCTACCATGCGTACCCCAACCAGACAACATGCCATATGCTGGAAATTCGTTAATGGTCCACATCAAGACAGTTCGCATAGAAAATTTTTGTTTACGGGATATATCATAAGTCCATTCTCCATTATTCCACAACCTCGACGGTCCTGGAATGACGCACGTCAAAAACATGTATGGTTTCGTCATGCACATCTCAGGAGGGAGATTGTAAGGGGTTACAATAACTGGCCAACAAGAATACGCACTTCCAGATGCTTGGACATACGGAGCAAAACCATCAGAGCATAATCCAAGCCTGACATTTCTAGGTTCAGCAGCAAAATCAGGACGGACCTCATCAAAGTGCTTCCATGCATGGCCGTTAGATGGGTGTCGCATATTGCCTGAGCTTGTTTTATTTGTATGATGCCATGTCATTTGACTTGCACTGTGCATTGAAGAAAACATTCTTTTTAACCTTGGGATTATCGGAAGATAAAACATGGACTTTACTGCTACACGTTTTTGCTTACTGTTAATGGCTCTACTGCGAACTTTATATCTTGGACTCTGACAAAACTTACATTCCTCCAATGATCCATCTTGAGTACCAAACTCATTGTCATAAAACAACATGCAACCATTAATTCAACAATCAATCTTTCTTACTGTTAAACCCAACTTCGACACCAACTTCTTTGCATCATAGAAACTCGCCGGCAAGTTGTCCTTTGTTGCAGTTGAGTCCAACATCATTTTTGCGAAGTGCTCCAAACACTGATCAGGAACATTCCAATTTGACTTGGCGGCCAATAATCTCACACACATTGATAGCTTTGAGTCTGAAGATCCATCAAACAACGGCGTATTCATCTCATTCAACAACTGATAAAATCTCTGTGCTTCCTCATTCGGCAACTCTTCCCCGTCAAAATCTTCGGGTTGATCATAGGTCACGTTAACACAAAAAGCGTCCTCAACCATGTCACCTATCAGATTAAAGTTTTCCTAAAATTCCATAGGCGGTTGCCTAAGCGGTCGACTACTTGAAGCATCTGTGTTGCTAGTCTCTGGTACAGTATTACTCGGCAGTGTTTCACCATTATACGTCTAAACCCAATAATTTTCAATGAAACTTTTTCTATGCAAATGACGTATTATTTCCTCTAGGTCACTAATTATATATCTACATCCACATTTAAGACAAGGACACCTAACTCCTCCTTCACTTCGACAACGTTCCTGAGCAAACGCACACGTGATAAAACCATTAACTCCGTCTATAAAGTTGGATTTAAGTGCGCGTCTTCCTAGATATAGTCTATCGTACATCCAACTACGATAATACCTATAATATTCCATTTACTGCAAATTTATATAATCAAAATCTTTTTAATTAGAAATATTAAATAATCAACTTACTAATAATCCTAAACATATTGTTATTGTTCTTATTACTACTAAAAATATACTATGTATACTATTAAACATAAACATATTCTTTTATTTTAAGTATTTTTAATATATAAATTTTTTTATTATATACTATTAAATATACTATTAATATAGTCTATTAAATTCATTATTAAATTTATTAACATTCTATATGCTATTTAAATATTTTTTATTAACATATAATACAATTTTATTATAATTGTTTTAAAAATATAGTATTATATTTGTTTTAAAAAAATATTAACATCAAATAATATTATTATAGTCTATTAAAACATATTGTTATTGTTCTTATTACTACTAAAAATATACTATGTATACTATTAATTAAACATAAACATATTCTTTTATTTAAAGTATTTTTAATATATAAATTTTTTATTATATACTATTAAATATATTATTAATATAGTCTATTAAATTCATTATTAAATTTATTAACATTCTATATGCTATTTAAATATTTTTATTAACATATAATACAATTTTATTATAATTGTTTTAAAAATATAGTATTATATTTGTTTTAAAAAATATATTAACATCAAATATATAATGTTTTTACCATATTATACTATTTTTGATTATATTATACTATTTTTTATATATACATAATTAAAATAAGATTAAATATATATATTTTTAATTAGAATACATATTAAAACAGTTTTCAAAATATATTAAAACATTATATTTTTATTAAAACTGTTTTTATTAAATATATACATATTAAAATAGTTCTTTAAATATATTTTTATTCAATACAAAAAATTAAATTCAAAAATTATATCTTCTATTCTTCAAAAATCCTAATATAAAAAATCCTACTAATTAATATTTATAAAAAATCCTATTCTTCAGAAATTATATTTTTACATAATACTTATACTACTAATTAATAGCAAATATAAAAAATTCTAATATATCTTCTATTCTTCAATAATCCTAAAAAATCCTAAAAAATCCTAATAAATTCAGAAATTATACCAAATATAAAAATAAATAAAAAATAGCAACAAATACTTCTATTCTTCAAACTCCTTCAACTTCTAGTCCAATATATCTTCTTCTCCAACCTTCTATTCAAATCAAACAAAAATTAAAATACATTACAAACCAAATAATACAAAAAATAAAATCATGTCAACAAAATAAAAACAAAATTATATTATATTTATCGGAGATGTTGTAATAGAGATAGAGAGAATTTGAACAATGGATGTTGTGGGTAGAGGAAGCAGAATGGAGGAAGAAGAAAGGAAAGGGGTGGTTTGGAGGAGGGTTTCAACAATGGTGTGGGTAGAGGAAGAAGAAAGAGTTCATCAGTTTTGGAAAACAAACACACTGACTTTGTGAAACGTAATTTTTAATCCAACTTATAAACATAGCAGCGACGTGAACTTCACGCCGCAACGTTGCCACGTGTATTTCACGCCGCAACAATCCCAACGGATATAATTTCCCTCTTCACGTGCCAGCACATGCTGACTTTCAATTAATGCTTAAATGTTGCGACGTGAATAACACGTCGCAACATACTTTTCCCAAATTTCAAATTTTCCACCATCTGAACGTTAGACAACTTTATTTATTTTAAATTATATTTTTGCTTGCCACATGGCTTCCACGCCGCAACTGTTTTTACTTTATCTGAACAAACTGACTGCCATCAACGTTATTCAGTTATTAATAAAAAAATGTTGCCACGTGATTATCACGTCGCAACTGGCTTTTTTTAGCCACATGATAATGACGTGGCAAAATCACGTGGCTGGATAACATTTTTCTTGTAGTGGATATACAACATTTTTTAAATGTCTAATTTTCAATAATAACTATTGACAACACAAGATATATGCCAAGAATAGAACTAATAAATGTATATAAAATACAACCAAAAACCATTACCAATAAATGGTGAGCATATTCTCTGCCGTGTACATTTTCTGCAGTAAAATCTGAGTCATTGATTTAATTTAATTTTATTTAGGAAGAAGTCGTTCCAATAAATAATGGAGATGTGCATTGGATTTGGTTCAGTGAAAAATCCATGGGAGAGGATACTCCCTCTACTATAATACGTGTTCCAGACCGGTCAAACAATTTAATAAGACTGACTTAATATGAGCGACTTACTCAGAATATATTTTAGAAGGAATGCGAACAGTTATACCTTTGCTAGAAGGTCATATCGGATCCTAGTTATTTGTCAATAACCAATCATTAATCTATTTGACTTGGGAGTTTGATTTCTAACCTTGTAAGCACACATTTGTTCTACCACATCGAGACTTGTACCACTATACTAGATGAACTATTTACCTTTACCTCACCGATCTTGTGTTCCACACAAGAGTATTCGCACTGTCTATGAGACTCAACTTTGGATTCTCACAAACTTCTATAGAATCAACATAATCTAACTTGTTATATGTTATCGCAATCATTCGAATCGTAACTCTTCATAAATAATGGTAGCATCCATGTCATTCCAGTAGTTGCGCATCAAAATGTCAGCGTGGTAGTTGGAGTCATTGCACCACTCCTCGCTACCGCGAATGAATTCTAACCTCCTCCTGGGAGACAAGGTAGTCCAACCTTTGTAACGTTTCTAAGTGTACGATTTTCTCTGACTCAAATCCAACCACCTATCGACTAAAGAACTTTTTAAATTTTGTCGAACCTTCAACCTTTCCAACATATGCTTTCAGACTAGACCTCTAAATAACCCCAACTGTAGGCACAAATTCATGAACCATATATGTTCTAAAGCCACCAACAGCTCCAAGCTACCCTAGAAATGCAAGGAGCAAATGAAATTATAACCAGTATTTACACTTTTTAACTACAACAAAATACACACCTCTTAGAAAAAAAGATTCCTACAAATGCAAGGGGATTAACAAATTGCTTTGTCATGTGGTTACACAGAGTGAAAGGAAGGAGTTGAGATCCTCTCCATTTCTTCAAAGAAATGGAAAGTGTCATTACCAAAGTTTTAGTGTATAATGTATTTATATTATTTAAAAGTGTGACATATATTTTGTATGCTTCAATATTTATATAGTGTAAACATTGGTAATGGTTTTCTCCATTTCTTTGAAGAAATGGAGAGGATCTCAACTCGAAAGGAAGCGCCATGCAATAATGTTGGGGCCACACCTTAGGTGGTTTTCAACGAATTTGTATCGCAACACTAGAGAATATCGGGATCACAAGAACATTATTAGTCTCGGGCTCACCAATCTCCCTCGTGATTTTTGAAGCGGGGGCAAAAGTCTCACCCCCTGAACATCATTGTCATCAAGGGTCTCTATCACGTCATTCTTAGGAAATAAATGAGTGTGGAATTGATGATAGGGTACCCTCAATTTACAGCCCAAAGAAACAACCTAAGACAATAGCCTTCCTTAGTAGGATCCAGTAGAAGAAGGAAGAAACAATATGAAAATAAATTGACCAATTTACTATAATAGATATTGAGTTAGACAAATTGAAAGACGAGTAAAATATTAAATATCTGAAAAAAGGTTAACATAGACTTTATGCTCCACGAGAAGTTAAGACTATAAGGTGTTGGAAGCATGGTTGATATTTTCACCAGGTTTCAACCGTAAATTAATTACGAAGAAAAACTCTTAGAACAAGAAACAGACAAGATTAAAGGATCAAGGAACTTGACGAATAACTGATCAGTAGATACATACTCAAACTAGTGTCGTGATGACAGAGACTGGGATATTCAACGAGGCTCTTGTGCCGAGTTTTCATTCTAACACCCCCCAAATACATTAAGGGAAATAGTTTGCAAGAATGCACAAATATTGAATTCAAGGAAGTCGGGGAAAGAAACTCACTCACTGTTAAAGAATCATCTATAACCAACATGTTGAGATTCTTCCATTTTCATAATATTTCTAGACATAACAAATACGAGTGTGTTCACTTCAAATACACCATTGAAGAGCTTATAAATAAATTAATGTTGGGCCATAACACATGTGAAGATGGCACGAAAGACAATCGTGAGAAAATAAGGGGTTCTCCTAGAGAATCCAAGAGGCGAGATGACTCACCATGAAAGAAACAAGCAAGTTAGTAAGAGATGATTACATTTTTTTCTTCAAGAATTATATTCAAGTGTCTCTTCAAATTATCTAAAATTGTCATTATTTGTTAGGAAAATATAAAAAATCACTAAGCCAAATTTCTCTATTTTCCTTCGCATTCTTCTTGTTGCAAGTTCAATACGCAAATTGATAGGCGCTTGGAGAATTATTCCAAACCCAATTTATTCAATTGTTTTCTCTAATGCTCATGTTATCATTCCATTTTTGGATTTCTTTTCTCCTAATCATCTTTAATCAATAAACAAATGTCAAATACACATTTTCAATAAATAAACAAATTAATTCGAGGCATAGAGGTTATTCAATGAATATAAAAAGTGATTTGTCTCTTGTAAAAATGAACATATGCAGTAATGAATAAATATGTAAAATAACTTTGGGAAAATTTGATATTTTAAACCAATTAAAGTTAATAAGTTCAAGTACCATTCTGGAACCAGAAATAAGAGGAGGAACGACGGTGATGGAAGATATTAGCATCTGATGAGGCGATGTGGACGGACCTGCAAGGGTAACACTCTAATGCTAAAGTGATTATGTGAGAAATAATAATGAAATAAAATTGAGCTTTAAACCTATTACCTCAATTTCTTGCATACTCTGTATATAGAGAAAGAAGGAAATAACACAAAATTTATTTGTTAGGAGTGAATTGCGGAGAATCTTTGGATCCTTTTGCCTTTGAGATATTTATGATCACGAAGATGGTAACCTTCACGTGATAAGAAGATTATGGAAGGAAGTGGAACCTTTTTGTGTGGTCGTCTGAATAATTTTTCCAAAGCCCTTGTCGATGTTAAAATAGGCAGGGTTTGATACTTTATCCTCGGATTTCGGACATCCTTGATCACCTCAACTCAAGTGAAGGATAAATGATTCAGTTTCTTTTTAGAGAATTGTGAATTAAATGCAATATAATTTAAATGTCTTTTCATAGGTATAATCATTACGGCTCTTGAAAATTGAAACTTTTGGGTGTTGTGTGAAAATATTAGACGTGTCTGGTGAAGTCTCTTTGCATGTTAAAATATAGTCTTTGACAGAAGGATAAGTGTCATTTTCTTTTTAGCCATTATTTTTCAAGTATAGCAGTTATTTTCTTCTCTTGGGCTTCATTTTTCTACAATTGTAAAGTTAGTGCAATATGAGCACGAAATCATAGAAAAGCATTCATAAGTCAAGAAGAATACTCATTCTTCTTGGATGAATCATGTATACTTTTTCACTATTCTTGCTTTTGCTAAATCAAGTGGCCTTTGTAACACTCCTTCTAATTTCCCCGCAAATTATATATATAATCAGAATTTTAACATAACAAAAGGGCGTCACAATTTAAAAATTTAAAATGATAAAACATCATAACAGTAATCATGCTTTTACTGAAGAACTTCATTAAATAATTCAAAACAAAATATAATGTTTTACACAGCGGAAATAACATAAGAATCCGGAATAAACTCAATCATAATTATTCCAAACATAAACCAAAAGAAAACAGAGTTTAATGATAACTTTAAACCAATCGTTCCCCAGTGTTACAACTACCAGAGCATGACACTAACACGCGGACAATCTAACTAGCACGGCTCTATAAGCCATCCTCACCAATTCCCGAGCGGCTAACACTTCAATCTGAAATCATCAAAGTAAGGGTGAGATTTCATCAAAAATTAAAATGCATTATACGTTTCTTTAAAACAATCAATTCATTATTTCACCCTCATTAGCATCATCAGAATACGATTTACGAATACAATTCACACAGATCATTATGCATACAACAACAATCAATGCAATTATAACACTGGAAACCATTCTAACATGTTATAATTACATATGCAATGCAGACTCAATGCATGTGGTACCAAACGTGAACCAAGTTCACACCCTGTTCTGTTTACACCTCAGAAAACAGCGTCAATCAATGATTCACCCATACACCACTGGGTCAAGAATCTAGCCTCACCACCACTATCCATTGGGTACGGTTATTGGCTCTGCAAGTCCAATTCCACACAATGGGCATGAACCATCACCAGAATACTTATGCATGCACATCAGAAGCATGCAACAATTCAATTATGGAATATGATCACACAACATTATTCCACTCATAACTAATAACAACAAAAGTACATGATAACAGCAAATCATGAACATATAACGTTAATTACAACACATTGAATTAACATACAACAAGTATACGCAATGAATAATTCGCGAATTACAACGAATTCTTGTTACGAAAGCTATATTAATCCTTCAAGATCTCAATTACTGGTTTTGAAAATGTTTTTAATAGATAGTACTCGTTCTAAGCTTTCCAACGATACCAACTATGCCTAAATCAGAGTTATGGTCGCAAAGATATGACCAAAACTGTTTTCAGAAAATCACCTTCTGTTCCTACACAGTATGTATCGACACAAAACCTCATGTGTCAATACATAATCTGCTTGTGTTGACTCATGTATCGTATGCATCGATACATAGCTTTAAAATCTGCATTTTTTCGAATTTTGTTCAATATGTGTCGATGCATAGCTTTGATTTTTGCCTTATGAGTCGATGCATGCGTTTTCCACGCCTCTGGTTTTCTAAATTCTTGCTGCTTGCATCGATTCATAATGCCATGTGTCGACCCATAATGTTATTTTTCACCCAAAAACCAGTTTATATCCCACTATTTGCATTTCCAATCAATACCATTCATTACCAAAGTTCATAATACACCATAACAAAATTAATCCATGTATTTTCACATCCAATTGACCATAAAATTTTGTTTTCTAATTAGCCTAGATTCACTCTACATAATTTAAACGTTCTTATCAATTCCAATTCAATTATTACGTCGGATTATAACGTTAGGGCATAACCTAGAATCCTAATTCGAGATTCCTAACAGATTAAATTATTCTATTGATCATCAAAACCTATGAGGCATAATAATCTGATCAAATCACCCCTTACCTCGCGATGAATCTTCGAATTCTGACGATTTGGCTTTTTCTCCTCTTTCTCTTCTCTTCTCCAAAGTTTGGCTTTTTCTCCTCTTTCTCTTCTCTTCTCCAAAGTACGTAGAATGAAATCTTAATTTCTCTTCTCACTTTTTTCCTTTATTTATTCCTTTTTATTTTCCAAATAATAGAAATAAATAAATTAGATTAATTAGAGCCTTTTACTCTACACGCCTCCCAAATTTACTTCACACCCCCAACGCATCCATTTATTTAATTAAATAATTAAATCCATTGATTCAAAAATGCCAATAATTAAACCTTTAATTAAATTAATAACTAAATTTCTAATTATTTAATAATTGAATTAATTTGGGGTGTCACAACTCTCCCCTACTAAAAAGAGTTTTTGTCCTCGATAACATACCTTAGATGAAAAGTTCGGGATACGATTCTTTCATCTGACTCTCCAGCTCCCAAGTCACATTTCCACCTGCTGGTCCTCCCCAAGCTACTTTCACCAGCGCTATCTCTTTACCTCGTAACTACTTCACCTTCTGATCCTCAATTCTAGCAGGTAATGCTTCAACAGTCAAATTATCTCGTACCTGTATATCATCTACCTGAATCTCATGAGACGGATCAGCAATGTACTTCCTCAACTGAGATACATGGAAGACATCATGCAAATTCACAAGCGACGGCGGTAAAGCAATCTGATAAGCAACTCTTCCAACCTTTTTAGTGATATGACAAGGACCAATAAAGCGCGGAGTCAACTTCTTTGACTTCAAAGCTCGACCAATACCAGTCATCGGAGTAACTCGCATAAACACATGATTTCCTTCACTAAACTCAAGATCTTTCCTCCTCTTATCATGATAACTCTTCTGACGACTCTGAGAAGCTCTCATATTCTCCTGAATCATCTTGATCTTTTCTGAAGTCTGTTGGACAATCTCTGGTCCAATCACAATACTTTCTCCAGATTCGTACCAAGACAACGGTGTCCGACACCTCGTACCATACAATGCTTCAAACAGAGCCATACCAATACTCGAATGAAAACTATTGTTGTAGGTAAATTCAATCAATGACAAGTAACTATCCCAAGCTCCACCTTTCTCCAATACACAAGCTCGCAACAAATCCTCTAACGACTGAATCGTCCTCTCCGTCTGACCATCTGTCTGCGGATGATAAGCGGAACTTAACCTCAACTTAGTACCTAACGCTTCTTGCAATCCCGTCCTGAACCTAGACGTAAACCTCGAATCTCTATTCGACACAATACTAGAAGGAATACAGTGCAAACTTACAATCTTCTCAACATACAATTCTTCCAACCTTTCCATAAGATAATCCATTCTTATCGGAATAAAGTGAGCGGACTTCGTTAACCGATCAACAATAACCCAGATAGAATCACAATTCCTCGCTGTCCTTGGCAAACCACATACAAGATCCATAGAAATGCCATCCCATTTCCACTCTGGAACAAACAACGACTCCATCAATCCTGACGATTTCTGATGTTCAATCTTTGACTTCTGACAAACCAAACAAGCATAAACAAACTCAGCAATTTCCTTTTTCATTCCAGGCCACCAAAATAACTTTTTCAAGTCATGGTACATCTTAGTAGCACCGAGATGAATACTCAATCCACTACGATGTCCTTCTTCCAAAATACTCCTCCTAAGTTCTGTAATATCTGGAACACACACCCTATCACCAAATCTCATAACCCCATTCTCGTAAATTCTGAATTCACCTCCTTGACCTTGGTTAATCAATGTCAACTTATCCACCAAACCAACATCAGATTTCTGCTCAGCTCGAATTTCCTCAAGAATACCGCTTGTCAACTTCAACATGCCCAATTTAACACTATCAGAAGTAGTCTCACATACCAAACTCAAGACTCTGAATTGCTCAACCAATTCCAATTCACGAACCATCAACATAGACATATGCAAGGACTTCCTACTCAATGCATCTGCAACCACGTTTGCCTTACCAGGATGGTAATTCAAACCAAAATCATAATCTTTCAGAACTTCCAACCATCTTATCTGCCTCATGTTTAACTCTTTCTGATCGAAGAGATACTTCAGACTCTTATGATCACTGAATACCTCAAATCGAGACCCATACAAGTGATGCCTCCACAATTTCAAAACAAATACCACTGCTGCCAATTCTAAATCATGAGTCGGATAATTCCTTTCATGGACTTTCAATTGTCTCGAAGCATAAGCCACAACCTGCTTATCTTGCATCAAAACACCACTTAATCCCATCAAGGACACATCACAATACACAACAAAAGATTCAGTCGGATTCGGCAAAATCAGAATCGGAGCACTAGTCAACCTCTTCTTCAACTCTTGGAATCCTTTCTCACATTCAGCATCCCAAACAAACACCTGACCCTTTCTGGTCAACTTAGTCAACGGTAAAGCCAACTTCGAAAATCCCTCAATGAACTTTCTGTAGTAACCTGCAAGACCAAGAAAACTACGGATTTCAGAAGCATTATTCGGCGCTTCCCACTGAGATACCGCTTCTACCTTTGTAGGATCAACAACAATGCCATTCTTGGAAATCACATGACCAAGAAAACTTACTTTATTTAACCAGAACTCACACTTAGACAACTTCGCATACAGCTTATTCTCTTTCAACAGTTCCAACACAATTCTAAGATGTTCTGCATGCTCTTCATCATTCTTCGAATAGATCAGAATATCGTCAATAAATACTACCACGAATTTATCAAGATACAGATGAAATATTTTGTTCATATACTCCATGAAAACACCAGGTGCATTAGTAACTTCAAACGGCATAACAGAATACTCATAATGTCCATACCTCGTTCTAAATGCAATTTTCTGAATATCTTCTGTCTTCACACGAATCTGATGATATCCAGATCTCAAATCAATCTTGCTGAATACACAAGCTCTAACTAAATGATCCATCAAATCATCAATCCTCGACAATGGATACCGATTCTTGATTGTAACTTTGTTCAACTGCCTGTAATCAACACATAGTCTCGTTGAACCCTCTTTCTTTTTAACCAATAACACAGGAGCACCCCAGGGCGAAACACTAGGATGAATAAACTTCTTCTCAAGTAATTCTTCTAACTGCTTCTTCAACTCAGACAATTCAGATGCCGACATGCGATAAGGCGCCATCGACACCGGACTAGTTCAAGGAATCAAATCTATAGTAAACTCCACTTCTCTCTTAGGTGGCAATTCACTAACATCTTCCGGAAACACTTCTGGGAATTCATTCACCACTGGCAGTTCATCACTCTTAGATTTTCCTTTCACCTCCGTCGAAGAATACAAAATAAACACTACAGCACCATCATTAACAGCCAAATTCATCTGTTTAACCGACATGGTCACATCTTCAACTCTAGCTTCTTCAAGAAAAATAACCGTCTTCTCAAAATAGTTGATATGAACCTGGTTGAATTCCAACCAGTTTATTCCAAGGATGATATCAAGTTGTTCTAACTGTAGGCACACATCCATACCGAAGCCTCTACAAAAAATTACAATAGGACAATTCCTACAAACATATGAAGTAGTCACTGAACCCGACGCAAGAGTGTCAATAACCATACTTCCATCCATATTAGAATATCCAAGTTCAATCTTTTAGCACAATTCAAAGCAATAAAAGAATGTGTCGCTCTAGTATCAATAATCGCAATTAAAGGTATGCCATTAATAAAACATGTACCTTTAATCAATCGATCATCTGGCTTAGTCTTTGATCCTGACAAAGTGAACACTTTACCACCATCTTGTTCCTTCTTTGGCTTGGTACACTGCGGACGAGTATGACCCTCTTCGCCACAGTTGTAACAAGTTATCTTTCTTGCTCTACATTCAGTAGTTACATGACCAAATCTTCAACAGTTGCCGCACTTAATAGGAGCACTAGAATCTCCCTCACTAGGTTTCTTCCAACCACCGGATCTCTAGTTATTCTTATCATAAGGTTTCCCATGATCCATCTGTTTCTTTCCTTTACGATCCACATACCCTCAAGCATTGGTCTGAGTACTAGCAAGATCCTCTTCTAGAATCCTACTACAGTCTACTAAATTAGAAAACCTCCTGATGCGCTGATACTTGATACCCTGCTTGATCTCATCACGAAGACCATTCTCAAATTTCATACATTTGGAAAATTCTCCATCTGCATCGTTAGCATAATGAGCATAGTACATCGCCAACTCAGTAAATTTCGAACCATACTCACTCACAGTCTTATTGCCCTGCTTGAGCTCCAGAAACTCAATCTCCTTCTTGCCCCGAATGTCTTCAGGAAAGTATCTCCTCAGAAAATCTCTCAGTGCAATACCATCTTGCTCCATTTCAGTCCTGGTAGCAACTCACCAGTCATCAACTTCCTCTGCCAGCATGTGAGTACCATATCTCACCTTCAGCTCATCCGCACAGTCAATCACTCTGAAGATCCTCTCAATCTCCTTCAACCATCTATGAGCACCTTCGGGATCATGAGTGCCTTTGAACAATGAAGGATTATTCCTCTGAAGGTTCCCCAACTGTCTGTCAGCACCAATACCAGCTCCCAGCTGATTCCCTCCCAGTACTACAGCTAGCATTCCCAAAGCTTCAGCAATAGCAGCATCGTCTCTTCCGTTACCTCTTCCGCCCATTGTTTTGTAACATTAGAAAAAAATCTCATTAGAACACCAGTATCTACATTGTTACCTTGCACTAGTCGCATACAAAAGGGATAACGACACTAAGACACGACCGACTATGCTCTGATACCACTATTGTAACACCCCTTCTAATTTCCCCGTGAATTATATATATAATCAGAGTTTTAACATAACGAAAGGGAGTCACAATTTAAAATGATAAAACATCATAACAGTAATCATGATTTTACTGAAGAACTTCATTAAATAATTCAAAACCAAAGATTATGTTTTAAACCGCGGAAATAACATAAGAATCCGGAATAAACTCAATCATAATTATTCCAAACATAAACCAAAAGAAAACATAGTTTAATGATAACTCTAAACCAATCATTCCCCAGTGTTACAACTACCAGAGCATGACACTAACACGCGGACAATCTAACTAGCACGACTCTATAAGCCATCCTCACCAATTCCCGAGCGACTAACACTTCAATCTGAAATCATCAAAGTAAGGGTGAGATTTCATCAAAAATTAAAATGCATTATACGTTTCTTTAAAACAATAAAACAATCAATTCATTATTCCACCCTCATTAGCATCATCAGAATACGATTTACAAATATAATTCACACAGATCATTATGCATACAATAACAATCAATGCAATTATAACACTGGAAACCATCCTAACATGTTATAATTACATATGCAATGCAGACTCAATGCATGTGGTACCAAACGTGAACCAAGTTCACACCCTGTTCTGTTTACACCTCAGAAAACAGCGTCAATCAATGATTCACCCATACACCACTGGGTCAAGAATCTAGCCTCACCACCACTATCCATTGGGTACGGTTATTGGCTCTGCAAGTCCAATTCCACACAATGGGAATGAACCATCACCAGAATGCTTATGCATGCACATCAGAAGCATGCAACAATTCAATTACGGAATATGATCACACAGCATTGTTCCACTCATAACTAATAACAACAATAGTACATGATAACAGCAAATCATGAACATATAATGTTAATTACAACACATTGAATTAACATACAACAAGTATACGCAACGAATAATTCACGAATTACAACGAATTCTTGTTACAAAAGCTATATTAATCCTTCAATATCTCAATTACTGGTTTTGAAAATGTTTTTAACAGATAGTACTCGTTCTAAGCTTTCCAACGATACCAACTATGCCTAAATCAGAGTTATGGTCGCAAAGATATGACCAAAACTGTTTTCAGAAAATCACCTTCTGTTCCTACACAGTATGTATCGACACAAAACCTCATGTGTCAATACATAATCTGCTTGTGTTGACTCATGTATCGTATGCATCGATACATAGCTTTAAAATCTGCATTTTTTCGAATTTTGTTCAATATGTGTCGATGCATAGCTTTGATTTTTGCCTTATGAGTCGATGCATGCGTTTTCCACGCCTCTGGTTTTCTAAATTCTTGCTGCTTGCATCGATTCATAATGCCATGTGTCGACCCATAATGTTATTTTTCACCCAAAAACCAGTTTATATCCCACTATTTGCATTTCCAATCAATACCATTCATTACCAAAGTTCATAATACACCATAACAAAATTAATCCATGTATTTTCACATCCAATTGACCATAAAATTTTGTTTTCTAATTAGCCTAGATTCACTCTACATAATTTAAACGTTCTTATCAATTCCAATTGAATTATTACGTCGGATTATAATGTTAGGGCATAACCTAGAATCCTAATTCGAGATTCCTAACGGATTAAATTATTCTATTGATCATCAAAACCTATAAGGCATAATAATCTAATCAAATCACCCCTTACCTCGTGATGAATCTTCGAATTCTGACGATTTGGCTTTTTCTCCTCTTTCTCTTCTCTTCTCCAAAGTACGTAGAATGAAATCCTAATTTCTCTTCTCACTTTTTCCCTTTTTTTATTCCTTTTTCTTTTTCAAATAATAGAAGTAAATAAATTAGATTAATTAGAGCCTTTTACTCTACACACCTCCCAAATTTACTTCACACCCCCAACGCATCCATTTATTTAATTAAATAATTAAATCCATTAATTCAAAAATGCCAATAATTAAACCTTTAATTAAATTAATAATTAAATTTCTAATTATTTAATAATTGAATTAATTTGGGGTGTCACAGCCTTGATGGGGCTTTTATGGAATTCAAGTCGTCTTTTGATTGGGCAGTCCTGAGTTCTTCTGAGGCCAAAAGCATAAGTGAGAATTATGGAATTTTCTCCATTCTTTTCTATGAATGTGCGTTTTCCACCATGGGCATTCATCTCCCCTTTATTTTCTTCGAGATAAAGGTTATGAAATATTTGACCATGGCTTCTTCATAACTCTACCCTACATGTTAGACATACATGAAAGTATATCAATAATGGTGCAAGCACTTGATTAGAGAACCTTTTGTGATCCCCTTATTTCATATATAAAAATATCGTTGTGATCCGGAGACCCAAACTTAGGGTAGGGGATTACTCTACTTGGAGAGGACTATCCACGAATTTAGACCACTTATAGAGCTTTAGTCTTTTGAGCATTGATTCCTTTTAGTAACCCATGTTAGTCCTAAAGGTCATGTTACAATTTTTGATATCAATGACAAAGTGAAAGGGACATGTATTGATCTATTCTCCAAGTATTGTACCGAGGATCATTTTTTGTTGGAGAACATTATTTATGTATATAGGGAAAAGGATATTCATGGTGAGACTCGTTATCAGAAGGTCTAGTTAATGAAGTTCATCAACAATCTAGGATCCATCAGAGGAGGTGTTCATGTATATGAGGTCGAAAAGAAACGCTTAAATCACCTTATTAATGTTTGATTGCTATTAAGAGTCTATTTTTGGGGAAAGAAGAGAGAGAGACCATCTTTGGAAAGATTTAGGTCTCTCCGCAAGGTAGATGAAAAGAACACGTCTCATAGTGTCACCTCTCTACAAAAGCGTTGGTCATTCCCCAGTTGACCATGCTATACCCGCAGAGGGTCAAATCTCTCAACCCTGTAAGACTAAGAAGCTCATCAAACCATAGCTCAGAAGGGGTAATAAGCCTGTTGATCTTTCTCCCATGGTTTATGATCTTCGGTGTATCGCGATCCTGCGAGAAGAAATCTATTATTAGAATTAATAATATACATAAGTAAATTCATAAATGTAATATAAATGTAAATTTCATACATCTTCATCCCATATATGTCTAGCCGCATGGGTAGAATAAAGAGCGGGCAAAGATAAGTCATAAGGTCCCACTCTAAAGACTTGAGCGACCTGGGGTACCACGGTGCCTCTGGTGCCTTAGGTATCTCTGGTGGCATCGGTGCCTCTGGTGCCACCGATACCTCGGGTGGCACTGGTACCTCAGGTGTTGGGGTGTAGCAACAAGTCTCATCTCAGATGGTCCCGCCTGTGAAGCAGATGATGATCCCGTCTCAAAAACTCAAGGTGGTGAGGATGGTGATGATGTGAATCTGCAGTAGGACGGAGGTGGTGAAGGATGGACTGGAGAATCCCGTCAACTACGGGAGAAAGATGTAGAAGGGGAAGACTCATACCTAGAAGAATGTGCATCTGGCATAGCCTGTCCAGATGTCGAAGAAGCATGTGTTGCCTGACTCCTTTCTCTCCACACAGAAGCATGTTATGCAACTCAACCATGCCTCAAACGTGACGTTCTCTCAGCCATATCTCCTGTTGAAGTAAGAACGAAATGTTAGACTACGCTTACAGTGGAAAAAGAAAGAAAAAAATATAGACAGAAACCGGAAATAAACCTCTGGTTTTGTTCTTCCCCCCAAAACCGGAATTAAACCTCTAGTTTCCTCTGCAAAAATAGAGCTACGTAGCAGCCCACCCCAAAACCCCAAATGTGCAAAAAAACATGCATTGATCGTCAAATAAACTTTACAAATAGTATTCTAATGACTAATAATGATATAAACTACGTAAAACTACACATTTAAAACCCTATTTCACTAATTTCAATAGAAATTACATAAACTCTAAAAATAAATTAATCCACTTACTTGATTGATTGAAGATGATTGTTGCTTGCTTGATTCCTTTAGTTGTTGTATTCATCCAATGCTTGATGATTTGTGTTGATTGTTTGAGAAAAAAATTGATTTTGGTGAGAAGAGTTGAAATGAGAGTTTGAGAGAGTTTATGTTTGTTTTCGAAATAATTTACTGTCATTGTTATGTGGAGGGGAAGATTTTATGGCGCCCTTAAGTGCATCCATGAACCTGAAATATACCTACGGTTTAGAACCGTAGTTAAACTTCTGGTTTACACTCAATCTTTTTCAACGTAATTTAAATGATATAGGGTGCGAACTAAAAATATACTTTCGATTTTTAGGGACAATTTATAAAATTCACGTGGTGCGCAAGAAGGCTATGAGGTCGAATAATAAATTGTCTTTCTATTTCTACTAACTCATTGTTTTAAAATTTGTTAACTTTGTTACCATTGTATTCAAGAGAGAAAGAAAAATCATTTTACCTAATAATGAAGTATTTGTTTCCTTTTGATTATAAACATCTCTCCTAAGTTCATTCATTATGTTTTCTGTTGGCGGGTCTCTTTGTATGTGTTGTCCGGAAAGAGGAGGACTCAATGATTATTCGTTCACGGAACCAAAAGTCAAAATTTTGGTAGATCCAAGTCAAAATTTTGGTAGATAGGGATCCTATAAAACTTCTTTCGAGCAATGGGCAAAACGAGGTCATTTCTCAAGAACAATAGCTAAGGGACCTGATACTACTACTTGGATCTGGAACCTACATGCTGATGCTCATGATTTCGATAGCCATAATAGTGATTTAGAGGAAATTTCCCAAAAAGTATTTAGTGCTCATTTCGCCAACTCTCCATTATCTTTCTTTGGTGAGTGGCATGTATTTCCATGGTGCTCGTTTTCCAATTATGAAGCTTGGCTAAATGATCCTACTCACATTCGACCTAGTGCCGGTGGTTTGGCCAATAGTGGGCCAAGAAACATTGAATGGTGATGTAGGCGGAGGTTTCATGAATACAAATAACCCTGTTTTTCCAGTTTGGCGAGCATTTAGAATAACTAGTGAATTACAACTCTATTGTACTGCAATTGGTGTGTTGGTCTTTGCAGCCTTAATGCTTTTTGCTGGTTGGTTTCATTATCACAAAGCTGCTCCAAATTGGCTTGGTTTCAAGATGTAGAGTCCATGTTGAATCACCATTTGGCAGGTCTACTAGGACTTGGGTCTCTTTCTTGGGCGGGGCATCAAGTACATGTATCTTTACCAATTAATCAATTTCTAAATGCTGGAGTAGATCCCAAAGAGATCCCACTTCCTCATGAGTTTATCATGAATCGGGATCTTTTGGCTCAACTTTATCCAAGTTTTTCTGAGGGAGCAACCCCTTTTTTACCTTGAATTGGTCCAAATACGCGGACTTTCGACTTTTGTGGAGGATTAGACCCACTAGCGGTGGTCTATGGTGTGATATTGCACATCATCATTTAGCTATTGCAATTCTTTTTCTCATTGCGGGTCATATGTATAGAACTAACGAGGGTATTGGTCATGGTATAAAAGATATTTTAGAAGCCCATAAAGGTCCATTTACAGGCCAGGGTCATAAAGGTCTATATGAGATCCTAACAACGTCATGGCATGCTCAATTATCTATTAACCTAGCTATGTTAGGCTCTTTGACCATTATTGCAGCTCACCATATGTATGTTATGCCTCCTTATCCATACATAGCTACTGACAATGGTACACAACTGTCATTGTTCACACATCACATGTGGATTGGGGGCTTTCTGATAGTTGGTGATGTTGTACATGCAACCATTTTTATGGTAAGAGACTATGATCCAAATACTCGATACAACGATCTATTAGATCGTGTTCTTAGACATCGTGATGCAATCATATCACATCTCAAATGGGTGTGTATATTTTTAGGCTTTCACAGTTTTGGGTTGTAGATTCATAATGATACCATGAGTGCTTTAGGGCGCCCTCAAGATATGTTTTCAGATACCGCTATACAATTACAACTTGTCTTTGCTTAATGGATACAAAATACTCATGCTTTAGCACTGCACAATGACCTGTGCAACAACAAGCACCATTTTGACTTGGGCGGTGGTGATTTAGTGGTAGTGGGCGGCAAAGTAGCTTTGTTACCTATTCCATTAGGAGCTATGATTTTTGGTACATCATATTCATGCATTTACAATTCATGTGACGGTATTGATACTCTAAAAGGTGTTTTATTTGCTCGTAACTCACGATTGATACGGATAAAGCAAATCTTGGTTTCGGTTCCTTGTGATGGCCCGGAAGAGGGGACATGCCAAGTATCCGCTTGGGATCATGTCTTCCTAGGATTATTTTGGATGTACAATGCAATTTAGTAATATTCCATTTCGGTTGGAAAATGCGATGATGTTTGGGAAGTATAAGCGATCAAGGAGTAGTAACTCATATCACGGAGGAAACTTTGAGTTCGATTACCATTAATGGGTGGCGCGATTTCTTATGGCGCAGCATCCCATGTAACTCGATCTTATGGTTCCTCATTATCGACATATGGTCTTTTTCTTAGGCGCCCATTTTGTATGGGCTTTTAGTTTAATGTTTCTCTTTGCGTGGTTATTGGCAAGAACTTATTGAATCTATCGTTTGGGCTCATAATAAATTAAAATTGCTCCTGCTACTCAACCTAGAGCCTTGAGCATTGTGCGGGACGTCTGTGGGAGTAACACATTACTTGGGTAAAATTGCCTAGCGTGGGCATTCTTCTTTATATATATATATATATATATATATATATATATATATATATATATATATATATATATATATATATATATATATATATATATATATATATATATATATATATATATATTATATATATTAAAACGAAGTATATTATTTAAATTTAAATAAGCACAAATGTACTAGCATTTATCTTTGGAACAAAACTTATACATCTGTTTTTTCTTTTCTATCTTTTTTGCGTTTTCTTTTTCTCTTTTTTCCCCACTTTAAGGATTTGGACTGTTAAAGAAAAAGGAGCTTACTGATCTTTATCTACACTTCCTCCAAACTCGATAATTTTACTTTATTTTTCTCTGCATTTTATTGTCTTGTTATATTGATATAATACTTTAATGAAAATGTTATAATTTCAAAGAGTAAACCAAAAATAAAGAATCTATCAGAAGACGCGTTCAAGCTTTTACTTATCAATTAAATTTAATGGTCTGGACCGGTCTTGGATCCAGTCAACAAGGGTCATGGCCCAGACCCTCTAAAATATAGGAGCCTCAAAATTATTATTTTTATAAATTATAAATTTGAAATAAATATATTAATATTTTTTGTTCAATTTAATTCGTAGTGTAAGTTAGTTAATATACGGTAAAATCTCTTTTCTTTTTTTTTATAATTAAAGGTCAATGGTTCAAATCTTTAGTGTCTACACATTTATTATTTAAATGTAAAAAAAATTTCAAAAACTTTTAAAATATAACATTATTTGTCTATCTTTTTTTATTGGGGCCAATTTTAAAAATTGACACAGATCTTCCAAATTGCCGGAGACGGCCCTGTTAATGGTTATGCACAAATATAAAGCTGTTTAATATTGACATTATTTATATCCTAAAATTTTGATCGAAAGAGTTTAGAAAAAATATGTATCAGAGAGTTTAGAAAGAAAAAAAAGGATTGAATCAAAAGATTAGAAGAGTTTAAGTAAAGAAAATTTTGGAAAAATTTATTTTTATTTAAATTTTAAAATTTAAAATTTTCAAAATTTGAGAGAATTATAAAATTATTGGAGAATGAGTTTGAAGGATTTTGGAGTGGTTAAAGAAATTGTTTAAATATAATCTACATCGTTATAGTATTTTAAAAATAAAAATATGATGATAATAAAATTTTATTATTATTTTCAATGAAAAAATTCAAAATAAAAATAAAAAATTTGTCTATATTATTAAAAAAAATCATTTTTTTCTTCGAAATCCTCCATTCCAGACACCCAAACAAAGCATAAAGAGCAGTATAATAATTCTATCCCTAAGCTTTTTTTATGAAAACATTTTTTTAATTTAAAAACATTATTGTTTGTTTTATACTTGGTAACGACATATTAAAATTAACGCTCTGGTATCCTTGAGTTTAGTTCGGTACCGGTACTCTTGTCCAATCAAGTACTATTATTCAATGACATGTCACTTTTTACAATTATTTATTTTAAAATAAATTCCAATTTTAAACCAATCTGCACTAAAATACTGGTACCCAATTATTTATCATGGGTATCTAAAAATTTATCTTTTTTAATAGGTTGGAGGTGTTATACTTGAAATACATTCAAATACAGTGTGTCACTGTTTAGCAGTTAAGTCCGAATTCAAGTATCTGATTCTAAGGAAACGTAAAGGAGGTGAAATAAAGAAAATGGGCCTCTCAAAAAATATGAAGAAATTAAAGGAGGTTGGGTTTACTCAATAAATAAGTATCTCTCTTGTTTATCTAATACATGGTGGTAATGAATTCGGGCAAATTGTGTATGCGCGTAGATTTTACCGACTTCAACAAAGCATGTCCTAAAGATTCATATTCACTGCATCACATGTTGATTGATGGAGCTTCAGAATTTTGAGTTTTTTAGTGAACTTGAAAGGTTTATTAATCCACTAAAAAATTTTGATATGTGGGGAAAAACAACAATGACAACTAAATAAATAGTCTTCAACAAAACGGGGAATTCCTATGGGGATTCCCACTAACCGGTGTAAATTGACACCCCTACTCTTCATCACTTAAGATTTTAGGACATACTTCAACAATCTCCACCTTAATTTAAAATTATAGTGATATCAATTTATCCATCAACCACCTTGTTGTATTATACTATAATGAATTATTATTTAACAACTTTGATCAAGTTCAAGCCACAATTGAACCTTGATCTTGCCACTTGAACCCTCTTACTCCCAACCACCTTTTCCCGCTTTAATAGTCTAACAGCTCCACAAGCATGATTCTTCAACCATATTTGACTCCATCGATTTTTGAATGCTTATTGGAAGTTCCTTGTTTTAAATTTTTGCAATCCTTCAACCACATTCAAAACATAACACCTAAGACAAGTATAATTGTCCCTTTGAGATGGTATAATCTTCTTCCTTACCTAATCATGAGTAAAATGATAGTTAGAGGTATTCCTAATTGTTTTCTCACTACTACTAGTATCTATATTAGGAACTATCATCTCAAATTGAGCCTTCTCTATCATAGTTCTAAAATCTTCATCCCCGAGTCTTTACTCTTCGCTCCTGAAGAGACTCAATGGAAATAATACATCTATGATTGATAAACTTCGATCTTCCAAGTTCAACACCCAACCAAGGTTTTCAAAATCGCGAGTCTATTTAGACTCGTAAAAGGTCAGTATACTTGACTCGGAGACTCGACTCGCAAAATTGTACGAGTTTATGGAAAATTAAAATGACTTTATAAAACCTATAACTGATACATATATGACACACTCCTATATTTTTAAACTTGTAAATGCCTCATATATGGCACAAATGTATATAATAGAATACTATTTAACATTAAAATTTAAATTTCATACTCCATTACAAAAATCTTAGCAAAAAAATGATAATAAACAAATAAAATAGAAAAATATGTAGTTAAAGACTTAAAGTACTAATTTCTTCTTAATTGGCTAATACATAAAGCAAAAATTCATAAAAACATACATGCTAGTAACTTCAAACATTAAAAGCTCCAGTGAAATCATCACCATCTGCTCCATTGGTATCTTAAGTATCATAATATAAATCTGCCCCAGATGAAACACCTTCTTCATCATTAACCAATGTTGGATTGTTTGAAGTGCAAACTCTACCTAATTCATCATTGCCACTACCACCACTACACAACATTAGTAACAACAACATCAGTTTCTATAATATTGTTATTAATAACACCATCTTGCTCAACATTGAATTCAATTTATCCATTTTCTTCATTAGTATCTTCAGTTATCCATTCATCATCTGAATGAATATCTTCAAATGAAAGAACAACACTTTTTTCTTTTCCTTTTCTACTTTTCAACTTCAAATTGCACATTAAACCAAATTATTTATCCTTTTTTTAATGTCAAATATTTATTCTCCTTGACTGAACCTACAAAGTAAATAATAATTCAACTTAATGTTTCTAAGAAATAAAAATCAAGTTTACAGAAAAAACAAATAATAATTCATTATCATTTCAAGGAACCTCCAATCCCGTTCACAACCAGACGAGCTACAAGTAAATCTTAGAATATGGATTGCAAACCTCTTTAATTATGGAGTCATATCTATGTAGAAATCCCAACATTCAACAAGTAACATATCCTTCCAAAACTATTTTCTTCCATAAATCATAAATTTTCTAAATTAATTTGTCAAGTGCAAGTTAATACATGTTGATTGGGATCAATGAACCTAATTGGACAATGGTGCACCACCTTTACACAAGAGAAAATACATGAAAAGCATCCAAGTGAAGAATACAAGAAAATACTTACACAATTAATGACTGATTTACGATATTAAACACGAACAAAGCAAGAGGCAGAACATACTCACATTGTCGATGAAGGGAAAAAGAAACTTTGTTGAAACAAGAAAATAAGAGAGACAATTTATAATATTCGTACAAGCAAAACAAAATAAGTGTTTTTAAAAAAGAAAATAAAATAAAATCTTTTTGGGAATTTGGGAATTTTTTCATTTAAAAAAACAAAAAACAAAAATATTTATAGACTCGTAAACTCATTCTAGACCCGCGAGTCTATACGATTTTGTACGAGTTTATCCGAGTCTACTCGAGTCTATCAAAAAATGATTCCATGTGTGAGTCTACTCGTTTGTGCTACCCAGACTCATAAACTTGTACGAATCTACGAGTCTACGTGGGAGTTTGACAACCATGCACCCAACAACTCATAACCCTTTTTATCTCTTGGATGGCAATTGAAAACAAAATGTATAACTTTAGCATCAAGTTGAATAAACTTGATTTGAACATTAGGCAAAGCTTTAGAGACCTTAAATAAAAGTTGTTTTTAGGTTTTCAACTACAAACTATCATAGCACTCGCTCAAAAACGTCACTTTAGATTAATCTTGGAAAATTCTTCCAATTATTTCACTATAAATTTATTATATACCATTTGGAATAGGTAGCATTGGTTTTAGACATAACTTGTGAACCAAAGACTTGTTCATATACCATGATTCAAATTTCTTCCACATCGAAGTTGTAGTCTTCTACCTTACAACATCCCTTAGAACTTTATCCTTGAGACATATTCCCTTGCAATTTCCCTATGAACTTTGGGTCTTGTCCAACATCCTGATATTCTCTGGTTGTGTTAGGCATGCAAGCAACGAAATATTACCCTTCAATGCTTTAATACACTTCTCTTGAGTTAAAATTGTTTGCATATTTAATTTCTATTATTAAAAATCATTGTATCCAAAACACATCTTAATCTCCCACTTACCCATGGTGTTCACTTGTAAGAAATACTCTTTTGCCTGATGTTGGATGTCAATTGTTGTGAAATTAAAAAAACTCATGAGCAATTCACTATATTTCCAAAATTTGTTACCAGATATTACAAATGAGTTATAAGAAAATAATCACATAAGTTTCCAAGAACAACCCAGATTTTAAGTTTTCCCTTACTACGATTGTCACCTCTTCCCATTGTCTTTAGTTGTTAAATTCTGAAGGTTGTTCTAACAAGAATGCAAAATATACATATATAATTAATAAAGTCAACAAATCCATAAAATTCCAAAATACAACCTATTAATGAAGGGATCTAAATCTAAAAAATAAAACTAGGAAGCTCAAAATACACTAGCTGAGAAAACCGAACAGGATGAGTGAAAACCTAAATCGTCAAGGACCAACCTGAACCGCCTCTTAGACGAATTCCAACCACCTGCTTCTTTTACCGTTTTTTGGTTTCTATAGTCTCGAAATATATTTTATTTCTCTTTATCACTTAAGGTTTTAAGGAATACTTCAATAAATTTTATGGTCTTGTACACTAGTTATAATCAGATAAGGATGAACATTAGTGATGCACCAAAAACAGAATTCATGACCAATCACAACAACATTATTATGATGTCATGTTTTTTTATTTGAAAAACGTCGGAGAAATGTATCAAAGATTGATGGATACCATCTTTTATGAACAAATAAATCGGAATTTAGAATTACACATTGATGACATGGTCGTCAAGACCCTAAATTAAGGGGAACATTATGAGGATTTGAGGGAAACCTTGTCACCTATGATAAAACTCAACATGCGATTGAACCCAAACAAGTGTTTGTTAGGGGTTCAAGCTGAGAAATTTTTGGGATTTATGCTGACAAGGCGAGGAATAGAAGAAAACCTAGATAAATATCAGACCACCATAAATATGAGGAGCCTAACTTCTGTGAAGGAGGTTCAACAATTAACTTGGAAAGTTGCAACATTATTTTTGTTCTTATCTTCCGCGGGCGACCAATCCATTCACCTCTTTACAACACTAAAAAAATCAACAAATTTCCAATGCACAGAAGAATGCAAGGACACCTTTCAAGTGTTGAAGAACATGTTGGAACATACAAAATTGGAGCAAGGTGAATCAATGGTGAAAAGTGAAATTGGAGAAGATGAAGTTTTTAGAGGGAGAAATGGGAATATTGAGAGAGAGAGAGAGAGAGAGAGTAATTGAGGAGAATTAAACTTGTATTTACTAAAATGGCATTGTACATTATTACATAGAGGGAGTGTTTATATAGTGTCCATAAAATGACACATCAAAACATAACAAACAAACTAATCACAACAAAAAAACAGAAAAACCTGCTTCAGCAGAAAAAACAAAATTTAGCGCTGGAAACTGGTTTCCCAAATCCTGGAAACCAGTTTCTTCTTCGCATTTTACGCGATGCGAACAACTTTAATAAGTTATTTTTCAAAACAACACGAAGCTTTTCCACTTGACTTACACACTACATTCAACACACCACCTTAAGTCAAGTACTCCACATTCCTCAAGCTCAATTTCTTCACAAGCATCTTGAACACTTCATTGGTTACTGCCTTTGTCAACAAATCCGCAAGTTATTCTTCGCTTCAACAATGAGCCAGCTTCAACTGTTTTTCACACACCAGCTCCCTCAAATAATGGAACCTTATCTTTATATGCTTGCTTCTCCCATGTGTTATGGGATCCTTTGCAAGATTAATAGTCGAGAGGTTGTCAACAAAGAGTGTGACAACTTTTACCTAAATGTTGTCCAACTCTTTAAGTAGATTCATTAGACACACGACTTGACATGCACACATGGACGCTGCGATATACTCGACCTCAAAAGAAGAGAGTGCCACCACGGGTTCCTTTTTAGAGCATCAAGAGATTGAAGCTCCTCCGAACATAAAGACATAACCGACCGTAGACTTGCGGTCATCTTTATCTCCACACCAATTGGAATCCGTATAACCAAGTAACTCACATATGCTGCCCATATCATCTACAGGAAAGAGAATTCCACAACCAAGAGTACCTTTAATGTAATGAAGGGTCCTCTTGACCGCTGCCAAATGAGACACCTTTGGTCTCTCCATAAATCTACTAACAATACTGACACTAAATGCCAAATCCGGTCGCGTATTGCATAAGTAACATAGTGATCCAATCAATCTCCTATATTGAGTTGGACTAACGTCATCCTCATTCTTGGACAGCTACAACCTTGGTTCCAAAGGTGAATTGTCAGCATTGCAATGCTCCATATCATACCTCTTCAATATCTCATAAGCATACATTATTTGGTGCATGAGAAGTCCTAACTTTGACTTGTGAAACTCTATGCCAAGGAAGTATGTCATGATACCAAGATCACTCATCTCAAACTCTTCCATAAGCTCACCTTTGAACTTGGAGATAAACTCCTAATTGTTGCCCGTAATCAAAAGATCGTCCACATATAAGCAAAGTAAAATCACACCTTTGCTTGCATCCGACTACATAAACACCATGTTCGGACACACACTTCTTGAAGCCAAATTCAATAAGAAAAGTATCTATGTGTTTGTTCTAAGCTCTAGGTGCTTGTTTCAAACCATAGAGTGATTTCCTCAACTTGTAGACTCTTCCCTCTTGGTTCTCTATCACAAAATCGGGGGGATGCTCTACATAGACTTCCTCCTCAAGTGGACCATTCAAAAATGCGGATTTCACATCCATTTGGTACATTTGCCAAATTTTGCTATTGGCAATACCAACAACCAACCGTATGGTCTACAATCTAGCTACGGAGAAAATACCTCATTATAGTCTATGCCTTCTCGCTGCATGAATCCTTTTGCTACTAGTCGAGCCTTATGCTTGACAATCTCGCGTTTAGGATTTGCCTTTACTTTATAGATCCACTTTACTCCGATTGCCTTTTTCTTTTCCGGTAAATCAACCAGCTCCTAAGTACTATTTTTCTCAATGGATTTCAACTCTTCTTTCATCGCACACCCTACTTTGCATTGCTTAATGCCTCTTCCGTACTCACCAGTTTGGATTCGGCCATAAGTGCAAAATGAATGAGATCACCATCATTGTTAATCTCATTATCTGTTTATAAGAAGGTTCGCTGGGCAATGCTTTATTTTGCTGGACGATTCTTGCAGAAAATATTTTATTTATACTTTCATTTTGTTTCATTTTTGAGAGTTATGGTTTTGGGGTGTGATGTTTTGCTCCCAATTCCATCACTCATATAGATTTTTGATAAATTAGCTTAGAAAACAACACTACGGTCTTGCTCATGGATGATTGGAGGTGGATTGCTCTTCGATAGGCTCTGACAAACCGGTGTAAATGAGTAATGTATCTCCTCTCTTCTCTTTGTATTTCTCTATTTTGTTTGTTATGTATGTATATTTACCTTGAACACATGTATATTTTTCGCCCTTGGCATTGTATAAAGTCTACTTTATGAATCAGTGTTGGTAATTGCCTTAGGTTTTTAATCTATGTTAGGGATTTGAGATTTGCTAGAGATAGATTGCTTAGATTCTTACCTAGGATGATTATCTGTTAGTTTCTGAATGCTAGAATTGGGTTTAGAGCTAACATTAACTTAGAGTATCTGATCTTAATGCCTCTGTGTTGTTGAAGTATGCCAGAGATGGGTATGGAGGTGATGTAGTTGACTTCTGGTTATCGAGGTATGCCAAAAATGGATATCGAGGTGATTCGAGAGGTTTCCCAATTTGGGTTAGAAATAGCTTAGATTGTGAGAGGTATTTGATGACACGGACGAGTATCGTAGGTTGAGTATAACTGGACGGTAGATTTAAGTCTGTGACGTGTAGTGTGCATTCGTTACGGACAAGTTGTCTATCCTTTATACTTTTTGTTCATTTACTTTTTGTCTTTTATTTTCAACTCATTTAATCCCAAACTCATTAATGGTAGAATTGTCGAACGACGAATCAATAACCAATCTCTGTGGACACGATACGATATAACCTAACCGGTATATATCACCCAGTAAAACAATACCAAACTTTTTGCTTGCCGCTTTATACCGCAACACCAAAATGGCACCGTTGCCGGAGATTGGTTTTATTATTTCTGTATTGCGATAATTCTGTTGTTTTTGAGTTTTGTAATTAATGTATATGTCGTATAGACTTTGTATATGAATTTTTATTTGTTAGTTGTACATGTTGTGTGTTTACTTTCCATACTTGTGCATATTTGTGTTTTCTTCATTTTCACGTATTGTTGTGATTTGTTCGGTATCGTAACATTTGTTGTGTGAATGATAGGACACTTTCTTTAGGTTTGCGTGATGTGGCAATACCATGTCATGACGAGAGGAGGTTACTAGTGCTCGCACAATAAAGGCGTCAAGCTTACGACGTAAAACAAACATATTTTTGTTTGTTTTTGCTTATGTTTGCTTACGTGTGTGGTGGCTTGCGTTTTAACAAGTTGAAATAGGACTTGATCTTAATTTCAAATCTTCACTTTTCAACTTGTTAATTCATTTGCACTCGGTTTCGTATCGTTATATGTAATTGTTTTGTTTTATCAATTTGTGTTATCCACAAGCTCCTCGTGTTTAGCTTGACGAGTTTTGTTGGTTGTATATATTGTAAATTTTGTTTTTCTAATTCTGTTACTATTGTTTGGACTCGAATTTTGGTCCGGTAGCTTGAGGTTGTATTTCGTAAATTTTTGAGTTTGATCGTTTCAACTCGCGGATGTATGGTAATGATAGTTTTCAAAGTTGGTATACGTCAAGTACTCGTTTATCGCTTTCTGTAGCAAAACATGTTTAGGAAATTTATCATTTGTATAATTACCATGCTATTCATTCTTTTTGCATTACTTGCTCATGAATTGAATAACTTTAGTTCCCTTTTTAACCATAAATGTGAGGAAGCTTTCCATTGTTTACATATTTTTGAGGCCACAATTCTTGTTTTAACTAGATTTTATTATGCTTAATCTTTTGTTTTGTGTTGATTGTATGAATGCATGAAAATGATCAAGGCATTTTTTTTATTATTTTGAGCATAACTACCTTGGCCAAATATTCAATTCACCTTGTGAGTGTGTGAACCTTTGTAGTCCCTTTGAGCTTTTATCAATATCCATGTTTATTTGAATTTGATATTTGTCTATGAGTGTCAATTCACCTTTTTTGTATGCATGTTGATTTCTTTGTTTTTTGAACCCTCAACTATATGTTGTTGTATGAATTTTTATCTTGCCTTAGAAAGTAGGGAGTATTCACATAATGATGTTGGTTAAATTCAAGTTGGGGAGAAGAATGTTTATGTACTTATGTTGTGATTGATATGAGGTTAAGAAAAAGAAAAAGAAAAGAAAAAAAGAAAGATTAGAAAAAGAAAGAAAAAAAATGAAAAAGCTTTGAAAAAGAAAAGAAAAGAGTATGAATAATGTTGTGTTAATAAGTGATGTGTTTTGGTTTGACAATTTGTGATGAAGGAGAAGTTTGATTGAAATTATATTGTTTGGAACTTTGTGAGTTGATCACTCCCTTAGGTTTAGGCAAGTTTTTGTTTCGATTAACTTTAGGACTTATCACTTGTTTGTTAACCAAGCCACATTACAACCTTGAAAAGCCCTTGTGATTCTTGCATTTGTATTTTCAATACGTTTTTGGGATGAATGCATAATTTAGTATTTTGTTTGCAAGATTGTGGATGAGTGTTTTTTATCCCTCACCTTTGTGTGTTCTTCATCTACCGTTGAATTTTTGCTAGGTGTGATTCATGATTGATCTTGTTTGGTTTTAGAATGTTTTGCATGATTTTTGTACTTAAGATTTATTTCGTTTATATGTTATTGTTGTAGGATAGTTGTAAGTATGTATTTTGTCGTGTACGTTTTTGTTTGAACCATACATTTGTTTTCTGTTTTAAAAACTTGTTGTTTCGTGATTCTTTGATTATCATTTATTGTTTCTTTAGGTTTCCTTAACTTTGTTTGAGGACAAACAATGAGTCAAGTTGGGGAGGATTGATAAGTGCAAAAATGTAGTTATTTAGTATATATGTTTTGTGGCACTTATCTATACTTTTGTTGTTAATATCATTGAATAACCCCACTTTTTGTTGTAAATACGTTTTATTGCGTTTTATGTACATATTGTACCGTTTGATTAGTTTTGTATATATTTTGTAGGTATTTGTTGCATTATTGGAGCATTGAGAATAAAGTCCAAATGAAGCTCCAAGATGCATTGTTGATCAATACAGAAATAAGGGCTAAAAGATTGAAGCCATGAAAGTTATGCAGGAAAAGCAACAAAAGTTGCTGGACTGAGAGATTTCGTCGGGGCCATCGCTTCTGCGTCGCCAGGCGACGGTGGGGCGAGAGGAAGAGGATCAATTTTTGAGGTTTTGCCCTGCCTTGCTTCGCTGCTGGTCGTTGGGCGAGGAAAAGAGATTTCGCTGGGCGAAGCTAACCGTCGCCAGGCGATGGTAGGTATTTATGCCAGGTTGAGGACGTGGCCAACTGTGAGCCAAGTTTATAAGAAGTTTCGTCGGACGATGCTTTATTTCGCCAGACGATTCTTGCGGAACAAATTTTCTTTATACTTTCATTTTGTTTCATTTTTTAGAGTTATGGTTTTGGGGTGTGAAATTTTGCTCTCAATTCCATCACTCATATAGCTTTTTGATAGATTAGCTTAGAAAACAACACTAGGGTCTTGCTCATGGATGATTGGAGGTGGATTGCTCTTCGATAGGCTCTGACAAACTGATGTAAATGAGTAGTGTATCTTTTCTCTTCTCTTTGTATTTCTCTATTTTGTTGGTTATGTATGTATATTTACCTTGAACATATGTATATTTGTTGCCCTTGGTGTTGTATAAAGTTTGCTTTATGAATCTGTGTTGGTAATTGTCTTAGGTTTTTACTCTATGTTAGGGATTTAAGTTTTGCTAGAGATAGATTGCTTAGATTCTTACCTAGGATGATAATATGTTAGTTTCTGAGTGCTAGAAATGGGTTTAGAGCCGACGTTTACTTAGAGTATCTGATCTTAATGCCTCTGTGTTGGTGAAGTATGCCAGAGATGGGTATGGAGGTGATGCAGTTGACTTCTGGTTGTCGAGGTATGCCAGAAATGGATATCAGGTGATTCGGGAGAATTCTCAATTTGGGTTAGAAATAGCTTAGATTGTGAGAGGTATGTGATGACACAGACGAGTATCGTAGGTTGTGTATAACTGGATGGTAGATTTAAGTCTATGACGGGTAGTGTGCATTCGTTCCGGACAAGCTCTCTATCTTTTATTCTTTTTGTTCATTTACTTTTTGTCTTTTATTTTCAACTCATTTAATCCCAAACTCATTAACGATAAAATTGTCGAACAACGAATCAATAACCAATCTCTTTGGACACAATACGATATAACCTAACCTATATATATCACCCGATTAAAAAAAATACCAAACTCTTTGTTTGCCGCTTTATACCGCAACATCAACATTCTTAAATTGTATCATTATATGGCTATTACCAGGAATTTGTTAATTAATACATGATATACAACAAAATTTTCAATGTTCCAAGTCTTCTTTGTTTCTATTTGAATGCAAACTGGACATACCTCTGTGTTAGTCAACATACATAGGTTAGAATTTTTGTTGTAAAAGAAATATTAGCCTAACATTCAACATTTAAGTTGGAGAATTCTAAATAGGACTGTTCCAATCAGACCAGAGTTATTTTAAAGAGGTTATACTATTGAGTAACAATTATATATTTTAAAATATTTAATTACATTCAAATGTCAGATTAATTTAACCATTTTATTATAATAAGGAAACATAACCTCGTGATATTACTATTTAGTATTAGTTATAAAAGAAATATTATAACCAGCATTTTAGTTTATTTAATATTTTATAGACTCGTTTTATTAGCATAATATTATTTTATTTGATATAATTTTAATTTTTGTTGTTATTCGGTAGATGTTGGACTATCACTAAAGCTATTAATTTGTTAGTGTATTATAAAAATACAATGAGTGATATTTATAAATTTTATCATTACATGTTAATTTTTTTACTGAATTAAACTCACGGATCACTAACATCACAATATATTTTTAAAAAAATATTTATAATTATTAGACATATTTGATTTTTAATGTTATTGATTTATTACATATTTATTTTTAAATGTTTTTAATTATTAGTAATTTTATAATAATAATTATATATCAACAACTGATAAACTTTATCGAATTATTTTAAGATAGAAATGAATTTACCCGTAGGGACGCACGAGTCTTCTATTAGTTACTTTTATAATGTTAATGTTAAGTGCAACTAACTATACATTTCATATTCAAGAGTATTTAAAGGCTTCACAAATAAAAAGAAAAAAGAATTTAAAGATGAAAGTGATATCATATATATCTACACCATACACTTTCCATCCAAATTATATTACAATTAAATTTTGTGCAAAACAGCAAAATGATGTTGACATTGAAGATAGAAAGAACAAAGGAAACATTAAAGTTTGAATTTTCTATATATCTTTACAAGAGAATGCAAAAGAGGAAAATAAAAAACACAATTTATATCTATAAATTAAGAATATTTTTGGGAAATATTTGGTTGTGGAAGTGAAAGATGGTAGGACCAACAAGACCTCAAATTGTGCTGTTTGGTTCTTCCATTGTTCAATTTAGTTATAGTGATGAAGGTTGGGGTGCTATTCTTACCAACTTGTATTCTAGAAAGGTACAATTACTTATATATCTCCTTCATGTACTTGTTCATACTTCAAGATTTAAAATTTATGAAATGAGGTTGGGATGCTATTTGTAGTTTTTTTGTCATGGTTTCCCAATTGTTAAGCACTTATTTTCAATAGAGAAGTTGTTTTTGGGAAGTATGGAGTAGGAATATTTGTTGAGTTTGTTATCTTCAAGAACAGAACTGCATGCAATGGAACAGTTCTTTTTTGGATTTTAAGAAAGTAAAAATACAGATTCTATGAATATCAAATCTACAATAATAGAAGTCATGATGTTGAGAACCATGAGGTGGTGGTCCTCTAATAGATATGGGTCATATGGCCATAAATTATGCACACAAATGAAAATTTCATTGAAAAATTATTTTATAAAAAAATCGATATTCAGCCTATGATCCGATTATTTCAGAAGATCAATCTCATCTCAACTTATAAATTAGCACACTCTTAAATTTCAAGTATCCGTCACTATGCCAATATTAACTCACTCTTAAATTTCAAGTATTCGTCACTATACCAAATCCCGAAGGGTTAGAGTCATTTTCTTCTAAAGTTTGTTATCTAGGCCTATGCTTTGTTTCCGCGTCCAAGGGACTAAAAACGCGTGTTTGGCCAATGCTCCAAATTGGAGCTTCCTTCTTTTTCATGCTTCTTTGCTACGCGAGAAATACCATTTAGACAGGTTGCGGGTTACCAAAAACACCCTAACATTGTTGGACTATCAAGCCAAAAAATCAGTCGATTTGCATTTATATATGCCATTTTGTGAATGATGATTATTGATGGTTAATGAGTTTAACTTGTCACGCATTGAACTTTACATAGGCAGATATAATTTTGAGAGGATATTGTGGTTGGAATTCAAGGCGTGCTTTGCAGGTTCTAGATACAATATTTCCTAAGGTACTAACCATTTCTCTTAAATGCTTTGTATTCACTATTTTATATATATTCACCCTTTTGTTTTGTCATCTTCAACTCAGAATGCAGCTGAGCAACCATCATTGGTTATTGTATACTTTGGTGGTAATGATTCTATTCATCCACATGCATCTGGCCTTGGTCCTCATGTTCCCCTTGAAGAATACACTAAAAATATGAGGAAGATCATTACTCATCTTAAGGTTGAGCTCCACTCTATCACTTTCTGTTTTTTTATTCTCACTTGTCAAGTTTAGATATATAAACAATGGTTCACTAGTCCTAATGATTTCAGAGTCTGTCTAAGAAGACTCGCATAATATTACTCGGCTCACCTCCTGTCAACGAGGCGCAGATTCAGGAATCATTCAGGTTCTGATTGCAATGGATTCTGATTCACTCATACTTATTACTTGATAGTATTCAATGTGCATTTCAATCATGAAACTCTAATGAAAAAGTTTTTGGTCATAAAACAGTAATGTATTTGGGCCATTAAAGAGGACAAATGAAACATGTAGACTATACTCAGAAGCATGTTTGAAGCTCTGCCATGAGATGAATGATGTCAAGGCCATTGACCTCTGGACAGCACTTCAGCAAAGGGAAGATTGGTCAGATGTTTGCTTTACGTAAGTATTGATTATGACGCGATATCAACATTATTTGACCGCCTTTTTCACAGTATTAAGCATAAAAATACAACCAAAACCGCGATTTAATACTATAATCAAACATACGTGATGAAAAAGTTCAAACCTGTTTCGGATACATCTAATCGTGTGAATTTTGATAGGGATGGAATTCATTTGTCGCGCGAGGGGAGCAAGATAGTTGTAAAAGAGATATTGAAAATCCTCGATGAATCGGATTGGGAACCGAATCTACATTGGAAATCAATGCCAAATGAATTTGCAGAAGATTCACCTTATGATCCTGTTGCTGTGGATGAAAAGACTACTGTAAACATCACCAACTGGTGCTTCCAGAAAAATTTTGAATGGGAAAAAGCTTTGTGCATTTCCAAACCATCAAATGGTCATCAGTTTGAAGAGTCAGAGCAGCCACAAAACAACAATAATAATTTCAATTAAGAAAATAAAATGCTGTGCTTCTATTAATTAGGATTTTATTTGATGTTATATTATTAAAATAAAATGTTACTAAATAATATGGTATGCCTTCAAAAGTGATGATGCTACAAAGAATTTTCAATGGCTTCCTTCAGAAAAATAGTGTTTCATAAACATAGTGCAGAGTTTCATAAAATAAATAAACATATTATCAACATTTAGCATGTCCTCTGCTATAAAAGCATAATGCACCTTGATATATTGTGAGCGAGTCACAACAGCCTTGGGACGTCAAAAAAAGGAAAATATAAGTCCCAATGGAAGACAAGCAATAGCAATGCCACCAAATATCTGGATTGGAGGTGTGACAAAGAAGAGGGATTGGAGTTGATGGTAGAATATTTAGGAGCTTGACCGCACCCGTGGGTCTCATGTTAGGTTTAGCTATTTGTAGGAGGTGTTTGATGATGAGATAGTGAGAGCACAACAGATTGATGGTGATGTCAAACAGGAAGAGCAACATAGAGTGTATGTTCTCTATATGTTATGAGAGCATACATGTTGTATTTAGTTACTACTATCATTTTTGTAGATAAGAGTGTCACTTGTGTGAATATCATGTATCTGCATTACTTTAAAGAATTTGAGCATGCATGTTTGGTCTACTTGCACTCTAAATTATCTGAAGGTTATATATGGAACCATTGTAGGTGACAAGCAGTATCACACTTTTGACGGTAATATTTTCTGCTCTTTTATTACTGGTGTATCATTTTGTTAATTATTTCATCACGATTCTTGTTTTCAGTCCTAGGTACTACAACACTTTTCACGCATCCACAATTGGTCACTGGAGCCGACTCATACTACGGATAAGCCGCGTGCTTTTGCATTCACCCCTCTCAGAGGGAACTAAGCGACAAAGTCATTTAGGGTGTATATTATCCGCTTGGTCTTTGAGGATATACAGTTCCATGCATATGCATACATCGATCATTGTGAGATGATTCTCTTTTATGATATTGTCTTATACTTGAGATGATTGACTTCCGGGTCCCGTGTGACGGCTTCTCATATGCCTGAATGCGTCATGCGTCAGTTCAGTTATATGTAGCACATTCCTAGAGATCTTTCTATGTGTGATCCTTCCATTATGAAATAATCTAATTTAATATTTGCATAAAATACGTAGATATATCTCAGAGTAGTTTACAGAAATGTATCTCCCGAATAAACCAACGTTAAAAAAAAGTGCATTCGAAAATACACTTTCAAAATCTAAAATGTAAATATATAAAATGTTTTAAAAAATTCTACAAAAATAGGGAATTTCTTCACACACCTAGTGGTTTTCTCCCACACCCTTGAAAAATCAAAAATACCGTACCCTTTGTAAGTGCACTTACGAATTCACCTTATTTTGTACATTTTATTATTTCAAACGTTGAATTTGAAAGAAAAAAAAAAGCTTACTTCGTAAGTGCACTTAGGAAACTTTTCCTGAATGTGTTAAAAGATGTTTAAAACAATGATTTTCAGTATAAGTCGCATTATATTTTCGTTTTAAGAAATTCAGATAAATCGCATTCTATATACGCAAACCAACTAAAATATTACTATGTGTTTGAAGAAAAATAGTCATAAATATAAAATTACATAAATTTTTCAGAAAGTAAGTACAATCAAATTATTATAAAATCAAAGAACAAAACATAAGGCTACTGTGTATGCCTAATCTTAACCCCTCGCGCCTTCCTCTTCCTACGTTAATCCGCTGCACACTCTGCCTCAGCGAAGATCCTCTCCATCACGGCAACAGACTGAGGACCGCCCTCATGCATAATCCCTGCATCCAACGACTCCCGTCCAAGTTGGCGGATACGCTGACAGATGGGCACTATATCAATGACATAGTCATCCTAGGCCTGCTCGTTCTCCAGGAGCTCCTCATGTGCTAGTCTCATGGACGTCCAGGACCATCCGATGTCATGAAAGAGTGTGACACTCTAAAGAACCATGTCATGTAACCCTCTACACAGTACCAGATCTAGGATGCCTACATCATTCGATACTCCTATAGCACCACATGATTCTCCCAATCCTGGAAGACGCCATCGAGATCCCTCTGTGTCATGGTGTCGGGAGCATCCTGAAAAGGAGATCTAGGTATGATCTGCACAAAACCAAATTGGCGGATACACTGCTCAGGCAGATACCTGACCATCATATTCTACCCACAAGCTAGCCACCTAGAGTATAATGAGATGGGATCGAATGACATAACCTCCCTGTATTCCGCAAACAGCGTCCATTTAATATCGTCATGGGTAGTACGATCAAGGAACACCAGGTAAGAAAGCACATTTTGGTTGCTTCTGTTTAAAATAAACTTTGCAGCCCTTGCCATGGCGACCTGATAGTCGGGATCTTCGATGTAACCATGAATGTAGTGAAAGTATGATAAAATTCAGCTCTGCATCAACAAAAACATAATGTGTAAGTACAAATAAATTAAAACTAATTAAAATTTATGTTAAAATAAAAGTACCGTGAGGAGTGTGCACGAGCTAGTGAGCGCCATCGCCCTCCATCTGGAAGCTTCATTCAGCTTCTTGTAGAGGTAGGTCAGAACAGTGGCACCCTAGTTCGACTCACGAACTGTAGACAGGCCCATAAAATACCTCAGTTAGGCCACATCGGTGTTGTGGCCACTCGAGTCCACAAAGACGGACTTGTCTACCAAGTACATCAAAAAACATCGAACAACACAACCACGGTGAAACTGAACAAAAACCTCCTCGTCCACAGGCTCCCCAACTGCCTGTGCATTTTTTTTGCAGGTGCTACTACAAGGAGGTGCTCCTCATATATCTCATTTAGGTAGGAGAACCTCATGTGCGCCCCATTTGTGGAGTCGCAGTCTTGAGCAGCCTGTCTAGATCAACTCCTAGATGCTCAACCATCCACTCAACCGCCTCAGCTCTGGATATCTTGATATGGTTGAGTAACCTACCTCTAATATGTAGTTGGAGCAAGCATGCAACATCATCAAGCGTGATGGTAAAATCCCCACATGGAAAGTGGAAAGATGACGTCTCCTTATGCCACCTCTCAGCAAAAGCACCCTGCACACCGGTGCTAATGGTATTATAACACGTACCGCATAATCCGGAAAGACCAGATCCGATGACAACACTATGGAACCACCGAGCTTGTGGAATATAAAGATGATTTTTTTTTGCGGGAATGATTGACATGCTTTAAAGCCTTGTTTTCCTAAAACATAAGAAATCAACGAAAATAAATCAAGAGGAAGCGTATTTTTGAATAAAAATTATAATACAAAATAACTCAAGTAGAACCAAAAAAATACTTGTCCATTCCATACATAACGAGAAGCATGATCCTGATAATAAATCAGGAGAGATGTGTCATATGCCCCTCCTAGATAGCCATCCTCTGCCTCTGCAGGTTTCTCATCATCATCGTCTGGGACCTCAACGTTTTCGACATCTTCCGCCTGAACAGCCTAGGCCTCCTTCGGTACCTCTACCTCTGGTACCTGCTCATCAAGTACCTCCTTATGTGCACCAGAGGTAGACGCATCATGCAGACGACTCCTCCGTGATGGTGCGGAAGGTGAAGCTATCTCTAGTTGTTCCCTTTGTGCTCTTTGTCACGCTCTCGACGAGCTGACGTAGTCTGACTTGGCATGCCATGTCTCAAATGCGCAATCTAATTTTGGTTCTCTGCTATTTTCCTGAAATAAACCATTACAATTGTTAGGTTACTAATTTAAAAACAACTCAGACAACAATTCGCAAATGCACTTACGAATTCGCCCATCCTGGGTGAATTCGCGAGTGCACTTACGAAGTCCCTCCTGGGTCACTTTGCAGATGAACTTGCGAAACTCATTCGTCCAGAAGTTTCCAAAACCAGAAAATTCAGTCCCTAAACACCCAAAATTCTTATATTTTAATCAAATACAACTACATGTACCTAATATTACTTCATATACAATTTAATTTTTATAACCTAACCTAATAATCTTATAAAAAATTACATTTTGAATAAAAAATATGTGAAGAAAACTTACACCAAATTGAATTTGAAGATGAGTTTGGAGTTGAAATGCGAATAAGTTTTGAGTTTGGAGTGAGTTTGGAAGAGTTTGGAGATGGAGTTTTGAAATGAAATGGATTTGGGGGTTATTATGTGTGTTTTGCTAAAATAAAACACATACTTCGTAAATACACTTACAAATTACTTAAAAATCAGATGAATTCGCAAGTGCACTTACGAATTCATCTTATTTTTAAAATAATCTTATTTTTAAAATAATAAGATGAATGTGCACTTACAAAATAGAGAGATTCCCTAAAAATTTACGAGGTTAATTTAGTCTATATTGTAAATTAAATTTTAACATCCATCCTCTCTCTCCTTAAAAAAAACCAATTCGTGGAACCAAACACTTCACTCTCAAAGATTTAACCAAAACATTCGTCGAATTCTCGAGCTTGTAAGACTGTTGGGCATAACAAATGGACATAGCTATCTTCTCTCCATCATCCCTCTTCTTCTCCGAACAAGATGACGACGACATTCACACCAGCGGTACTTCTCCCCCTTCTCTTTCTCTCTCTCTATATATATTACGCTTATTATTTCTTCCCTTCACAATTCGTATTTCTGAATGCAGTTGAAGAAAGCACAGACAATCATGAAACCTACGTTGAGAGGAAGCATCAGTTTCCTGGAATGGTAAACCTTCCATCTTCACTTTCTACCTTATTATCATACGATTTAGCTTTATTACTTCCTGTGGCACTCTGTTTAGGCCTTAGGGTACCCTTTACTGGACTTGAGTTTGGAGTTTAAATACATGGTATTTATGCTTGTGTTGCATACTTTTGGAGTCTTGTTGATAGAGGAAAAATGAGATTGTGATGACAGTTTTATATCGCGGTAAAGGTCGCACCGAGATCTTTGATGTTGTAGATAATTGTGGTTAAATGTAGTTGATACAGTTGTAGAAAAAACCCGGATGTCGAAATCTAGACCGTGGTCATAGATTTATACTTAAAACCTTGGCTGTAATTTTTCCTCTTGGAAAGGAAATATTGTATGTGTTGTGGTTGATGTGGTTTCAACCACGGTTGTGGAGAAATCCTTGATGTGGTTTGGATTACGGCCAGAGACATTTACCTTTATTGTAATGTTGTCTCGATTGAAATACAATTTGATACTGCGTTATGGAATGTGAAGTTTTTGTTCTGATGTGTTCTACCATGGTCTTGGATAGTAGACCTTGAGATTAACGATTTGGATAGAAACATGGTCCTGGATAGAACATTATGCCGAAAGATGATTCATCATGTAGCCGATCCCAACAATCACTATGTGGGCCTTATTATTCGATCGAATAGTTTGACATGTTATTAGATTGCAGTTTTTTCCACTGTACTTAATGTGTATGAAATGAATACCTATTTTTGTTTAGCCAATAGATGCCATTTGCTCTTGTTGTTTCTGTCTATAACTTGAGATAGTTATAGTTTTTCTGTGAGTTCCGTGAATTCCCTTGATATTACATAAAAAATTTCTAAACTTCAATTCTTCTTGTGCTTGGGGTTTTGTTAACATCAATATTGTATTTGTATGAGCAGCTCTATGCCTTTAAATTTTATGCAGGAGTTGATTATCCGAGAGTTTTCCTTTCATCAGTTGAATGCTAATTTGCTATGGCCTGGAACTTTTGCATTTGCAGAATGGTTAGTTCAACACAAATCATGCATTGAAGGACGGCGTATCCTTGAGTTGGGGAGGTATTTCAATTACTCACACATCCATTTATTTATATAAGCTATACCATGAGATGCATGTCACCGAATTTTTTTGTCATATCATTCATTGTGTCAGTACATCAAAATTTCCAGCTTAAAAAAAATGAGTTCTTCTATGTTATATAATCTCATCCTTTGCAGATAGCTCTTTTAGTTTCGGAATTTTGATTTCATTTCTTGTCTTCCCCTTGCTGCATCCATTTTCAGTGGTACAGGTGCTTTGGCAATATTTCTTCGAAAATCATATAATATTGATATTACAACTTCAGACTATGATGATCAAGAGATAATGGAAAACATAGCTCACAACTGTAGTGCAAATGATTTACCTGTCATTCCTCATATTAAACGTGAGTATTTCCTTAAATGATTTAATCGTCTTTTGTGGCTCAAACAGATAGATGCTAATTGTCCCTTTTCCAATAGAAAAACCTAATATTTTTGTCTGGCTCAAACAGATAGATGCTAATTGTCCCTTTTCCAATAGAAAAACCTAATATTTTTGTCTTGCCAAGTACCGCATTTCTTTTACATATCAAACGGACCCTACAAGTTTGTGAAGTGAAACGACCAGATTGCGGATATTGTTTAATGTAGTCTTTTCTTAGTATTTATTTATTCTCATATTACTTTTTTTTTTAGATTTATTAAATGTGCTTGTGTGTGTTTTCAGATACCTGGGGAGACAAGTTTCCTAATTCCGACCCTGATTGGGACCTGATCATTGCGAGTGACATCTTATTGTGTAAGATTATTATCTTCTAATTTACTGTCTTGGTTACCCTTTTTCCTTCTTAGAGAAACATTAGTAATTACTGTTGTCAAATACCAGCCATGACGGATATCAGTGGCGGTTCTTAGGCTCTCTGCCGTGGCCAAATTTATGAAGGATGGCGGCACCATGGTGCCATACATATGTCATATGTTGTTTTTTTTGTTCTTCGACTTTGTGCACCGTCTGTGATCCGCCATCAATAACACTTTTCATTATAACTAATGCAATTTTTCCATTAATGAATAGTCTAAAACCAGTAAAACTAACAGTAATATTTTAAATGCTTGTAGATGTGAAGCAGTACCCGAATTTGATACAGACCATTACATTTCTTCTCAAAAGTTACAAACCAAGAGAGAGAAGAACTACAGTTTCGCAAACTGGGAATGATGAGACCAATGGTATCTTAATCGAGAGACCCTTTTAAACATCTTGCTTTTTTAGTAACTCGAGATTTCACTCTTACCCAGTTTTGTGCTTGCAGTTGCAGGAGATGTAGTGTTGCCTTGGCCAGCTTTTCTGATGAGCTGGAGACGTAGAATCGGAAAGGAAGATGAATCAATTTTCTTCGATGGTTGTGAGAAAGCTGGTCTAGAAGTAAATCATATTGGATCCCGTGTATACTGCATCAGTCTCATTGAAAATGAGAAATCAAACAAATGCTTGAAGAATGAAGATAGTGTTCAAGCTTCCTCATGAAGAAAATGAAGTGAAAATTTACAGTTTGTTCTATTTAGACAGTTTTTTTAAGGGCCATAGTTAGCTTCAGTAGTTTATTTTGCTGCAACTAGTAACTGATAGCAATCATAACATAACCATTATGAAGTTTATTGAAAATATTTTATATCGAATTCTGAATTTAAATCCGGATCACTATATTTTTCTTCGCAAATATTATTTATAAGTTGACTGCTAAGTCAATAACAAACTAAATATTATTATTTTTTAATTCATACTATAACATTATTATTATTTTTTAATTCATACTATAACATTAGCCAGATGCAACAGAAGTACAATGTTCAACTTATTTATGTGAAGGTATGGTGGTGAAATGCAATGATTCAGACAATGGTAAGTTAACTTACAAATTTTGTATTGGGCTAATCTACAACAATACATTTATAGTACATTGAGTTGAGAGAAAATTGAGAGAAAAAAATGAGAGCTCTTGGGTCAAATTTAATAAATGATTCTCTCGACCAATTTTGTTAGTGGTAAAATATATTTATAGTGTAAATTTTTTTGGCTTTGGAGTGCCTTGGATCCACAATTAAATCCAAATCGCGATTATCAAAATAATTTTCGTACACAGTCCAAAATAGCCAAATCCGTGGGAATTTGAAATTGGAATGTAAACAAAAAATGTCCGGAACACGATTTTGCTTGTGGGAATCAAAATTTCGACGCGATCAGATGAACGGTCAATGTGATATGAAATTTTGAAGTTTCAGCACAGCTTTCGGGCGTCTGACGCATGCATAATTCTCAATGCGCTCTTCGGAGAAAATGCCTCGAACGAGGATCTTCTGATCAAAATTTGCAAGTGAGTGTTTATAAGACAACCGAATCTAACAAAATTTGTGAACTTTTGGCACTGATCCCATCTCGTTTCGATAAAAAACAAGCGAAATATGATTTTTTGAAGTTCGCGTATCAGATGAAAATTGCTCGGTCCAGCTCAAAATTGTGTCCGAAGAATAAAAGACTGGTCTTAAACGGTGAGGAATCAGCTCCTGAGTTGTAAATGAAAGTCGTAGAAGGGTTCGATACGAAATTTTAGAAATTGGTCCCGCTCAGTTTCGAGTTTCCAGCTAAGAGATATGAACTTTTTAGTGGGCAGAACACACGGTTCAGCACTAAAATTCAGTTTAATCCTCTTGAGAAATTGAATTTTTCGGGGACCTTCCTCACATAACTTGCTTCCGGATTTCAAACAAAACTTGTAGATAAAAATGAGAGGGACATGCCAGTCAAAATTCATAAGAAAACACTTGACGAGCTGTGAGATACGCTCTCTGGAGTGCCCGAAACGCACTGAAAACCCAAAATCCACTTTATTGAGAAATAAGCGAATAAATTCAGTTTTCTTGACGAAATGACCTCCAACCTGAACAGATAATCTGGAGGACATATTGATATGATTCCAAAGATTGTGGAACCAAGCCAAAATAGCTTCCTGACTAAAAAAATCTTATAAATAGTCGTACGAACCGAGAACATTGATTCTTGACTTAAAATGATCTGAGATAGCTGAAACAAACTGTTTCTTTCATACTTGGGATGTTTTGAACCTAGTAACCCCATGATCAATGATATGCATGCACCTACAAGTATGTTTATGCAATCGAATTATAAGCCAGAAATACAAAAAAGAAGAGGGCGAATTTTGGGGTACAACAGGAATAAATGAGGTGGTTGGGGCCTTGCATGCATGCAGGCCACATGTCAGAGGGGAGTCAAGAGAGATGGTGCCTCCTCTCTAACTTTGAACCTAGGCGCCATTCAACATGGCTTATGGAAGGCTAGGTGGCAGGGCTATGCATGCAGACTAGGGTGGCAGGGCTATTTATGACTAGGCCTGCAATAATCTAAGGGAGATGGCGCCTCCTCTCTAAATATGTACATATGTGCCATCTGACTTGGCTTCTACGTGTGTTTTTGAATTTTGAATTTTGTCCCATTCATTCTCATACAATCATCTGCCACCTCTATATATATTCTCATACAATCAAACATTTTCCCACAACCAAACACTTCAAACACTCAAACCCAGATAAAATGTCATTTGTACCACAATATATTATCACTGTACATTTCAATGGTGAGATGTACAATAGTGAGGTAACAGGTTTTTTATTCAAAAATGCCAAAAATATCCAATTTTGCCTAAATAGCAATGCGAATTTTTCGTATTTCAAAAAAAGACTCGAAACCAAACTTCGGCAAGGTCCGACGTCACATATTTTCTACCAACACCTTGTTTTTACTGGTGAGAACCTAGTAACATTTTACTAGGTAGTTGTTGAAGACGACGAAGATCTGCACAACATGTTTTGTAATCATGAATATTCTGGGAACGACTCGATTGAGTTGTACGTTGAGTTCCAGGAGATAGAGATGGTTGATCCCATAGAGGAGAAACAAGTTAAGGTGGATGTTGTTGACGAAGAGGAGGAAGCTAACGAGATGCAGTTCAACAACATGGTAAACGAAGATTCAGAGGTCGATGAGGAACGCTAATTGCCTCCACATGAAATCTACACACCACCCCCGTACATGATTACCCTCAATATTGGCACAGATGACCCATCATCTGATATATTCTACAATCCTCTTGTGCAGTCAGAAGCAAATTTAAAAGTGAACGACAAATTTCGTTCAAAAGAAGATTGTGTGCGAGCAATAAAAAAGTTCCACATGATAAACAGTTATGACTTTCATGTGAATCGAACAAATGCAAACAGATACAGAATCATTTGTACCCACCCTGAGTGTAGGTTCAACCTAACTGCATTGTACAGGTTGAGGAGTGATTCTTGGGTGATATGTTCTATGACCGAACACACTTATGTTAATTCCACGCAATCACAGGATCACCACAAATTGAGTTATGACCTCATTTCTCAAGAAAACTTACCTCTTGTCAGATGTGATTCGTTATTGAAGGTGAAAACAATAATCTCGCACATCACTACATCATACAATTATACCCCTCGTATAGAAAGGTCTGGTTAGCAAAAAACAAGGCTATTGAGCAAATCTACAGTAACTGGGAGGGTTCATACAAAGAGTTACCTCGCTACATGAATGCACTGCAAACATATGTTCCTGGAACAATTTATGTTATGGAAACGTTGTCGGCGTATGCCCCAGACGGTACTTATGTCAGCGGGCATGGAATATTCAGTAGACTTTTCTGGGGTTTTCGACCTTGCATCATTGGGTTTGCACACTGCAAACCTAATATACAAATAAGCGGAACATGATTGTACGGGAAGTACAAGGGCACCCTACTGATGGTCATCGCACAGGATGACATACCTAACACATTCCCAATCGACTATGCTCTTGTCGAGGCAGAAACTGGAGGTGCTTGGAATTTCTTTCTAAAGAATATTCGAACACACGTAGCTCCACAATATGATATTTGTCTGATTTTTGACAGACATGCTTCTATTGATAGTGCGTACAACAATCCCGCTAATGGTTGACACGACCCCCCTCCTACACATGTTTATTGCGCAAGACATATCGTTCAAAATTTCATGTGCAAGATCAGAGGTAAGAGTCTTCTTGAAAACAGTTATGATCGCAGCGTACGCACTAACACAACCACATTTTAAATATTATCGTGGCTAGATTAGAATGGAAAATCCAGATGTAGGTGCGTGGGTTGATAATCTCCAAGTGGAAAGGTGGACACGGTCATACGACAATGGAGTGTGTTGGGTCACATGACAAAAAATCTAGTCGAATCAATGAACGGCGTCTTCAAAGACATAAGAACACTCCCAATAACCGCTTTGTTGAGTACAACATATTTTAGGATGACCTCGTTGTTTGCAGAGAGAGGTGAAATGTGGAACGCGGTGGTACAATCGGGACAACTGTGGAGTGAAAGTTGCATGAAATTTATTAAGGTCGAAAGTGCCAAAGTCAGTACTCATCTAGTTACAAGATTCGACCGACATAACCAGAACTTCATTGTCAAAGAGACACTCGACCACAACGAGGGGTTGACTAGACAAGAGTACAGGGTTATACTACCATCTCGTTGGTGCGACTGTGAAAAGTTTTAGGCCTTTTGAATGCCCCGCTCTCATGTCATTGTGGCGTGTGCACATGTTCATCAAGATGCACTACTACTTCTTTCTCTCATTTACAAGTTTGAGACCTTGCTCAACGTATACAACAATGCCTTTAGCAAAACCAGATTATTGGTCTGCGTACGAAGGGGAAGTAGTTTGGCACAACAGTCAAATGCGAAGAAATAAAAAGGATCGTCCCAAAAGCAAACGTATCACAACTGAAATGGACGACCTTGACAAACTAGAAAGAAAATGTGGTATATGCCGTCAAGTCGGACACAATCACAAAAATTGTCTCACACGTGCTACAAGCTCGACATCGTGAATTTTGTATGGAAATTTTTTGCACTTTTTAATATTATAACATAACTTCTTTTCATTAATAGCATTTCTTACAACCATCAATACGCAGACAACAAAATAAAACACAACACGATTAAAACAACAACATAAACAACATGAAAATATAACTTAAAACAACAACTAAAACAACATGAAAATATAACATCAACACACACAAAAAAAATTAAGATACTACAACCGTCAAAACAATTTCATCGGATCCATACATCATCGCGATAACGTCTATGTCTGTTTTGACTTCCTCCAACCAACTTCGAGGTTGTCTAGTTGTGAAATTCATGGTTGTTCTCTTCCTCTGGATCCTTCTAATTTCTTCGTCAACTTCTATTTCTCCCTCTAACGATCGCATCAACTCTTTCTTCAGTTTGGCCATGGTAAAAATGTGCCAAAATTTTATTTTCATCGAAGGTTTGGAGACCGAGAAAACAACGTATTCATCTCTGGTACGAATGTACCAGAGATGTCATGACACAAAAAAAGCGAGAGAATATGAGATGAGAAGTTGAGAAAATATGAAGAATGAAGGAGATATGAGTTGTATTTATAAAAAACACAAATACACGTAAGAGTCATCTGAGATGGCTCCTACATGTAACATACAAAAGGGAGGCGCCATTTGAGATGACTTGTCCTATGGGAGGCACCAACTGGAATGGCCCCTAGGTGCATTTGTTTAGTGCAGGAGTCATCTCAAATGACGTCTAAGTATGAGCCATCTCAAATGACGTCTAAGTATGTTTATTTCCTGAAACCTGATTATTTGCGTAAATATTTTCAAAACATAGTTATTTGTGTAATTTTTTTTATTATTGCAAAAAAAAAAAATTCTCAAATATTTGTATATAAATTCAAATATATAATTAAAATGTCATAACAAAAATAATATTTATAACTAATTACACGTGAGTATTAAACAAAACTTTATTTCTAATAGTTTTTACACAATTCCTAAATACCATGTGACTTTGTTTTCAAAAATCACTTATCATTTAATTTGGATAAAAATATTTTTCAGAACCCGTGCAAATGCATGGGTTTATTCATGCATTTTATTTCTCCTAGAGAGAGCAATCTACTTCTATTTGAGAGAACAATCTACATATTTTATTCATGCATTTTAATTCATTGAAATTCAATTTAACACAATATAATCTAGCACTTTGGATTTTAAAGATTTTGTTCAGAGAAGAAACAAGTTAAAAGTATAATTCAACGATTATTTTAATAAATGATATCATATTATTAATTATTTTAGTAGCCCAATTTATTATCAGTGTATTTCATAATATTGATCGCATTTAACAATTTTAAAAATTGATAAATAAATAAAAACAATAGATTTACTTATTTATTCTATTTACTCATGAATACAAAATATAAAACAGTATCAAGAATATAAACAATAAAGTTAATAGAATTAGATAAATAAAAAGGTGAAATACAAAATTATAATTGACAAACAAGAGAATAGAAATACATTAGATTATGAAAAATCATCCAAAATACACTTCATAATATAAATATAAAGCAAAAAAAACCTCGAAAGTAAATAGTAATATGGTGTTTATGAAACTAGAGAATAATCTACTTCATATTTTAGATGTCTAAAATACCAATCATGGAGAATGTACTTTGTTTTAGGATTTGGAGGCACAATGTATTTCTTGGATTTACTATCCCAATTATACACGGTACAATTGGGATTTTTGGGACAGAAATATATACAATTACAAACATCATGCACAGAGTTGCTCTCGTATCCCCATCTAGTTGGATTGCTCAATGCCTGACAGGTTCTAAAGCAAACATAAAATAATGCAATGTCCCCCAAGGTTTGGAGTTTGACATAAGTCATGGTTGAGAAGTCTATCTTGTAGACTTTTCTCTCTGGTGGAGGACCAACTAGAGCGGTAACATCTGGATTGAATGGATTTAATCGAACCAGTAAAAGCTCTTCATCACATTTAACCAAGTTAAGGGGTGATCTGTGAGAGTGTAATTCTAATTCTAATGCTACTGTGGGACAATTCACCATTTTTAGAAATTCAATCTTTGCAGAATTCAAACTAAGTACCCCTATCCTGGCCTTGTGAGTGACAACATATATTATATTGTTAAAAGCCACAAAGTCAACAACAATGTTGTGAACAGCCATGTAAGGACCAAGATCTTCTACAGTGGAATAAGTAACCCAAGCATTATTTCGAGATTGATACACATGTAGAGTGGTAGACATTCTAAATGAAAATACCAAAACAAATTCCTCAGAGCATTTGTCAAAAGCAAGTAATGCACGGTATTTAAATCGACAGTGGGCTTTAAATTTAAAGGTGGATGGATAGATTACCTTTTTCTTTATTCGTGTAATTGGATTGATGAGCAGAAATGAAGAATTATCCGCTACAATAACGAAATATCCACTAGAGCAGGTAATATAGATAGGGAAGAAGGAGCCTTTGGAGTAACTCAACCCGTTCATCATCATATTTTTCAAGGGATAAACTTTTTGATTGGGTAGGCTAATTAAGGAACGTGGTACCTTATAAGAACAATACAAAACCTCAAGAAGTAAGGGTTCTTGGGATGTCAAGAAATTTGATTTATCTATTGATTTATGAAAAACTCTCCAATCCGTGCAGACACGAGAAAATTGAAAGAGGTCGTCAAAATCTAGTTTTTGGGAAATAACATGAAGCACATCCCAAGGAAGTTGATCCCAATTCGGAATCGTGATATGACTCCGAGCTGGAAGAAATAAAGTGTTGAATTCCCGGATTAAATACGCATGGCGTCTGAGCAGCACCTTGGCTCTTGCCAAAAGACAGCTTTCATCAATGTTTCTTTTGCTGTAATCTTCCATAACTTGGACAAAATCACCATAATCATCTTTTACAGCAACTTTTACTGCTTTGAAAAACTCTGATACATCTTTAGACGCATCTTTAGACAGAAGTTTATGATCCTTGGGCAGAATTTTGTTATATTCCCAAAGTAAATATTTATGCCCTTCAAACAAGGTATTCAATTTTGCTACGAAAACACTCGCATCAATTCTTCTAGCTTTCAAATCTGCAAAGAGATAGAGATATTGATAATACTTTTCCCTGTCATCTCGAAACGCAATTCTTACTTCACTTGAAAATCGTAACACCTCGGGGCGCTTCATTCAGAAAACGATTCAATTCAGTGTAATTCATTACAAATCAAAACAGAAAGTAAAAATAAAAATATATATATAAATTGTTCGGTACGTACCACCATTAGTTGAAGTCTGATTTTGATGTGTAGATCTAGTAAAACCCTAACTGGTGAAAATTGCTGGTCTGATTTTGATTTGTAGATCTGGTAAAAACCCTATCGGTGAAAATCGCTGGTCGAAACTGTTGGTAGATCTGGTAAAATCTATCTGGTTCGGAGATAGAGAATCGCTTGCCGAAACTGTTGGTAGATCTAGTTCAGGGACGAAAAGATCCGATAAAACACATCTATATCTAGGTTAGAGAAGAACTGATATGGACTCAACTTTTTTATTAGGCTTTATTTTTTGGAATTAAGATTTGGGCTCACAATTTTTATTTTATTTTTAGGAATTTCTGTATAATTAGTCTTAGAGTTCATGTGATATATAGAATTTGTTTCTCAGCATCCACCAAGCAACTTAACCTTTCAAAGTCGCATGGCGCGCTCTATGCTGTTCCAGAAAAAAAAAGCAGTGTGTTTTTGTCATAATTTCGATTTACACATGGTTGGAAACATTGAAAAACTTATTCAATACTCTATCTTTCAATGTCTAAATAGCAATTGTTAAATACCTACAGAAATGAGACAAAAACAATTAAACTCAATGATATTTACACGATAATGCATATATATATATATATATATATATATATATATATATATATATATATATATATATATATATATATATATATATATATATATATATATATATATATATATATATAACATAAACTATACCGAATATACACTAAAGTTGTGGTTTATTGATGAAAAGCAAATGAAATAAGCCGTTGACGGCTAACTATTCACACTCAAATTCAAAATAATTTAGCACTTATCAAGAATCTTGAAACCTTTGGACCTTGAGATCTTGTTGTTATTTTATTTGTCTATTGGGAAATTTTATGTTTGTAGGTGCTACTCTGAAATTTCTCTGATGATACCAAGCTTGCACATGAGGTACTATTATTCATCTGATGCTTATTACTTGTTTTTGTATGGCTTAACTCAAAGAAATGGGATGCATTATTTGACTTATGTCAAGATGATTGCTCTTGTTTGGTTAGATATTTCTTACAGTATCTTCTACTTTATGCTCTAGGATAATCCATTCATCTCTTGCTCATCTTCTTCAATTTTCGAAACCTTCTTCCTTTTTCAAAACCTTCTTGTGTTCTCTTTTAAAACTCAAACCACTTTCTTAATAAACATTGACTTTGTCAAGTGATTTTTTTTAAACTTTCTTTTCTTAAATAAATGTTAAAATACTTAAACATATCAAAGCTCTTTCAAAACAAAAAGAGGAAAAGTTCAAATATCCCTTGTCTAAGGGAACTATTTGAGATTGCTCTCCTAACAAAATACAAATCTCATTCAAACTATTTTTTCTCTTTGTCTTTTCATTTTAAAACTTTTCTTAAAGATTATATATGAGTCATCTCCATGGTTGAGATATAATTCTTTCATGTCCATAACCTTGATTAATATGATGTTGAATATTTTTCAATTGAAATAGCTAGTGACATACTTGTTGATATTTATCCAAGTTAGAGCCCTTCTTTCATTTGTGATGCAAAGATCCATCATTCTCATGATTATGGATATTTGGTTGAGTATTCTCCTTAAGATGATAAAATGTCTCTTTTTTTAAAATCAACCAACAAACAAATTTTGTTCTTTTTTAGAAGAACTACGTGGTTCTTATTTCATCATTGCACATTTGGTGGTACGTAGGCACGAGACTCTTGAAGTCTTGCCGAATCAAAATCTTATAAATAATTTATTTTCTCACCCCTATAGTCTATTAGCAAACAACTTTTTTTAATCATATACATAGATTTTAAAAGAGGTTCTTATGGAGTACCACAAATATTTATTGAAAAAAGGCATATAATCTATAACAAAATGATTGTCGTTTAAAGTTTTTACACACATGTTAAGAAATGTAATAATATTGTTATAGAACATTACATTTTTACTAAATTAGTCTTACGAATGCAATAGAAATAATGTAAAGTGTAATAATTATAGGACACAAGTAAAAAAATAGTAATAATTTTTGTATTGAAAATTAAGAATAATATTCATTTTAAAACAAATTTTAATAGTTAAAACAACACTCCTAAGAAAAAATATCATTCTAGATCTGATATCGTTGGTCTAACATCACATCAATCAATTATGAAGATCCTCCTTATTCTTGTTCCGACGGCACGCCGTCTTCATACAATTATAGTTTTTTTTAGGATTTCATATTTAAATTAAACAACCACTATTTCTTTATTTCTGAGCCTCGTGTCCAAACCATAAGAGTGCCCATTAAACTACTCAACCATAATTAAATATAATGGTGACTCCTCATTCTAATTAAAACTAAAAAAAATTGGTACTAACTTGCAATTAAAAAAACCTAGTTAACTATTGTTGCTACTTGTTTAATAGTAGGTCGGTGGTTAGCAATAATTGGTTAGCTAGTTTGTGTCAATTGTTAGTCACTTAAAAACGGTAAGGAATTTTTTCATCCACCTAGTGGGTTTCTCCTACACCCTTGAAAAATTAAAAATATCTTTCGTAAATTAACCTACGAACTCATCTAACAAAGTGAATTTGCAAGTTAACTTGCAAATTGACCTTTCTGGATGAATTCGCAAGTTAACTTACAAATTCACCTTATTTTATACATTTTATTATTTAAAACGTTGACATTTAAAAAAATAAACTTCATTCATAAGTTAACTTATGAATTCACCTTTTTAGATGAATTCAGTTAACTTACCAAATGTCTCTTTGTATGCTGCATGGTCACCTCTTTTGTCGGAGATTCTTGATATTATTAACTAATTTTAGAGTCATAGGTTTAGTGTTCTCGCGTCTAGGCTCTAGGTCCCTTTCAGTTAAGCCAATTTGTGTTTTAAAGTCAAAAAATCAAAAAAATCGATTTTTGAGAAAAATTGCGTCCGATTGAAAATTTATTCCGAGCATTTGAAGCCAAAAAAATCTCTGATCATTTGTCTCATACTATAGAGTAGTTATGGGAGTTTGGTTTCAAATCACCAAATTCCTCTTTTTTCTATTTTTATGATTTACTTACTGTTATCATAGAGTAAAAAAAAATCGAAAAAATTCTCAAAATTATATTTTTAAGTCATTAGATTAATTTCGGTGTTAATTTATTTTTTTTATTTTATTTTAATCGACTTCTTTCATTGTATTTGTTTTTGACTATTTATGGACATTGTTAACATTTTTACAACTATTGTTGCATTAGTATACATTAGCCCATTCCAAAATTCGTAAATTGACTTACAATTGTCGCTACATATGAAACATTGCATTTCACCACCATTACTTCACATAAATAAGTTGAACATTGTACTTCTGTTGCATCTGGCTAATGTTATAGTAGGAATTAAAAAAATAATAATTTAGTTTGTTATTGACTTAGCAATCAAGTTATAAATAATATTTGCGAAGAAAAATATAGTGATCCGGATTTAAATTCAGAATACGATATAAAATATTTTCAATAAACTTCATAATGGTTATGTTATGATTGCTATGAGTTACTAGTTGCAGCAAAATAAATTACTGAAGCTAACTATGGCCCTTAAAAAAACTGTCTAAATAGAACAAACTGTAAATTTTCACTTCATTTTCTTCATGGGGAAGCTTGAACACTATCTTCATTCTTCAAGCATTTGTTTGATTTCTCATTTTCAATGAGACTGATGCAGTATACACGGGATCCAATATGATTTACTTCTAGACCAGCTTTCTCACAACCATCGAAGAAAATTGATTCATTTTCCTTTCCGATTCTACGTCTCCAGCTCATCAGAAAAGCTGGCCAAGGCAACACTACATCTCCTGCAAAGCACAAGACTGAGTAAGAATGAAATCTCGAGTTACTAACTGCATTTCATCTTAATATATTAAGGTTTAAATGCATTTTTGGTCTCCCTATATTAATTTATAAATTTTTATTTATTTTTGTTTATAAATTTTTATTTAGAAATTATATATTATAAATTTTAATTCTAAAATATATATTTTTGGGTCTATTTTTAATGACGTGAGAACAATTAAAAAATGTCACCTCATAATTTCAGTGCCACATATACAAATTAGACTATTTTGTTATGGAAGACCTCAAAAAAAATATAAAATACGATATTAGGGGACCTAATAGTTAGTTTTTTTTATAAGGGACTAAAATGTTTAGAAAATTAATATAAGGGGACCAAAAATGAACTTAAGCTATATATTAAATGTTCATTCATTTAGGTATAGTGTAACACGTATGGATTACGGAAAGAATCTGAGATTCAATCTTGTCCTTTATCGTAATCTAATAGACCACCTTGGTGCAAATGATGTACGTAATTTCTATTAACTCCAACTAATTTTAACGTATATTATTTTAAAATATATTATTAATCTGCATATTTTTTTATCAATAGTTTACATGGAGACCATACCTGGGTTTGAATCATGTACCCAATGAAGATGATGCACATGTTTGTACTGCGAAGATTGCTATTATACGGTTTAACATTGTGGAAATGTACCACAACGACCGTGTGAAGATGCAGTTCGGTATGTTCCAAGACATATTGCGCAATCTGATATGTTTGGATCTGTGGCATCTCAAAAGTAAATATTCCCAAAGTAAATATTTATGCCCTTCAAACAAGGTATTCAATTTTGCTACGAAAACACTCGCATCAATTCTTCTAGATTTCAAATCAGCAAAGAGATAGAGATATTGATAATACTTTTCCCTGTCATCTCGAAACGCAATTCTTACTTCACTTGAAAACCGTAACACCTCGGGGCGCTTCATTCACAAAACGATTCAATTCAGTGTAACTCATTACAAATCAAAACACAAAGTAAAAATAAAAATATATATATAAATTATTCGGTACATACCCCCATTAGTTAAAATCCTATCTGGTGAAAATCGCTGGTCGAAACTGTTGGTAGATCTAGTTCAGGGACGAAAAGATCCGATAAAACACATCTATATCTAGGTTAGAGAAGAACTGGACTCAACTTTTTTATTGGGCTTTATTTTTTGGAATTAAGATTTGGGCTCACAATTTTTATTTTATTTTTAGGAATTTCTTAATACACCATATAATCTTTATTGTATTGCATGAATTTTCAGAAATATCTCCAATTTTTAAAAATGTATTTTTAAAAACATCTTACACACCTATATTTTATTCACGCCAATTTTATGATTATATTTATTTCAAAAATTAATACTTTTTCAGATTTATATGTAAAATTTATGCCAGTTCATATTTCCTTTTGTTTAGAAAATTTAAATTTAAACTTTACGTATAATATATTCATTGTTGCTTTTTCAACTAATTTTACATATAATAAATTTTAATTTTAATTTTATATATAATATATACAATACTTACTTTTTCAATTAATTTATTTTAGAAACAATATATTCATTGTTTTTTAAAAAAATTAATTTTACATATAAAAAAGTCGTAATATAATTATTACTTTGACAAATTATTCTATTGATTAGTTAGCACAACTTCTTCTTCAGAAATCTTTAAACAATACTTAACCCTTGATTTTAGTGTATTTATATAAATAAATAAGCATGTAGGAGTAAAATGAAAAGAATATAATTTTGTCACTTTTTTCTTATAATCTCAAAGTTGGAATTGAAAATGGATTTTTAAGAACTTTCAAAAATGCATTTTTGAAATAAATTAACCTTTATCGCATTGCATGAATTTTCAGAAATATCTCCAATTTTTAAAAATGTATTTTTAAAAACATCTTACACACCTATATTTTATGGCAAAATATCCTTTTTGGTCCCTTAAATATACTTCGAAGTACATTTTAGTCTCTTATCTCTAAAAAGTGTCAAAGTGCGAGGACAGAAATTGATTTGACCAGGGAGAAAGAGAAGGGGCAAATCGTCCTTCCTCCTTGTTGGCTAGAGAGGAAGTTTTTCGAGGCTTCCCGTGTCGTCCTTCCCCATGCAGAGAAGCTCAAGCTCGATGCTTTAGACCGTCCGTCAAAGAGGGCCGCACTGGCTGAAGATGCGGGCGCACTGATGAGAGTCTTCGAAATGGCGGTCACCTATTCCGAGCAAAACCAAGCCCCTGATGCCGAACTGCTGCAATTGAAAGTTAGGCTGGCGGAGATAGAGAGGAAGGCTGAGGATGATCGGAAGAGGTGATCGGAAAAATAGCAAGTGTACTATTTTAGCCGATGTAGTTTTTATGAGTTTCCCCAAGTATCGATCTCGAGGACTGCGGAGTAAATACCTATTCGTGCTCTTAATTCAATTGAACAAAAACAATGGTTGGGTTGATTTTAAAAGTTTCAATTACGCTTGTAACAAGTGATGACTGATGAAATATAATGAGAATGATGCTAGGGTAAGTGGTTGATTTAACAAAACTACGACCTGAATCCAGATTTCCTCATTGCATATGAAAACTATCAATTACCTATCTCTAGATTGTTCTTCCTTAAGTCCTTAATGAAGACACTATTAAAACCCTAATCCTTATTCAAATGTCCATTGAACAACTCTTAGTTTTAACCATAACGATAGAGAATTTAAGTGATTAAAAGAGTTCCTAGTCCTAGGTGAGACTCTAATAACCTAATTGTGTAGAAACCCTAACAATCCACGCCAATTGTTAGTCATAGGTATACATGTATTTGTCCGATACATAATCATAAGAACACCACACAATTAAATTGAAATAGATAAACATGCATTAAGGAAATCAAAATTAGAATTCATACAATCGTCAAACCAGGACCACCCCCCTAGCATTGGGGGGTTTAGCCTCTCATAATATTAGAAGAAAACAACAAATAAGAGTTAAACATTACAAAGGATGATGATGACTTTGATCTTCAATGGTGGCTGCCCTTGAATCTCGCCGTCTCGAATTCCTCTCATCTTCTCCTCCTCGTGATATTTTTCCCTAATTTCAAAAGTGCCTTCTCTTTTACCCAAAACCTCCTTCTAATAGTCTCAGCCACATCCCAATATTAGCCAAAGTCCAAAATACCCTTAATGACAAAGAAAAGATCCAAGACTCAAAAAAATAAAGTTTCCTCACGCGTCCACCAACACGGGCGTGTTGATTAACACAGGTGCCCGTGTTGGTCTCTAAATCGAAGAAATGCTCGGGCCATTCAACACGGGCGTGTTGATGAACACGAGTGCCGTGTTGATCCACATCTTATGTAGTTTTGATCTTTCCTTTGCTTTTCAACACGGGCGTGTTGATTAACACAGTGCCGTGTTGATCCAGCGACTTGTGCGGTTTTGCGCTTTCACTTGCTTTTCAACACGGGCCGTGTTGCTTCACTGGTGCCCGTGTTGATTCCTCTGTAGCCTCTAATATTCGATTTTTGCACTTCTTTTGTCGATTTGTTCTGTTTCATTCTTTATCCCTTTAAACACTTAAACACATAACCAAAGCGTAAAATGCGATAAAAGACATATAACACTAGAAAAATAAAAAAGCGATAACGAAACTCAATGCTAAATAAGCGTGTAAAACCACCGATCAAATTCCCCAAACTTAAATTGCTTGACCTCGGCGGCGATTATTAACACTCATGAAAATCAAATTAGATCGGTACTCATATGCGAGTTCGTTCTCATTGCTCGGAAGGTAGTCGCTCGGCATTCACATGACACTAAAACACCTTCCAACTATGCTTCGCACTTAAATACTCTCTTTCCGCTTTTCCTCCTCTTTCATTCGCACAATCAGATTAAGGCACTGGGAATTATGATAATCATCACATGCATATGACTAGCCAAGAACTTCACTTATTTAGGCACCAAACGAACAACATTTGCCATTTTCTAATATCGATGAAATTTTCAAACCTTTTGGTTATTTATTGTCCTTTTATCTGGCGACGTTTGGGGATCAACCCCCTTTGGGCTGAATAACTTTGGTGAGGGCTACCGAACTTAGCGGGCTGGTTGCCTTTTACCGTCTTTTCATCATCTAATGCCATTTTATTTGATTCTCAACCAATCATACTGCGCATGTGAATCTAAAATATGCGGTGCATAGATAAACTATTCAAGGAGTACTTTGAGACTTTAAGCACTATAGTGCGAATCGACACGTTGGACTCGTATCAATGTCACATTATTCGAACTTCCTACCTTAAAACAATCATCCTGCATCTCACACAATATCAATCCGACCTTATTGAAATCAAGCTCTTGTGTAAAACAAAACAAAATTTTCGGTCAAAATTCAGACAATTTGGGAGAATTTCTACTAGTGTTATTACCCAGCATTTAACATCAACTAAACAAAAATAATCAAACAAAGCAATAAAATCAAACAAAGCAATAAAACCTCCCCCAAACTTGAACTAAACATTGACCTCAATGTTTCATATCCAACTCGAGAGAAGTGACTCACAAAGGGTGATGCAGCACCGGTTGCTACCTCCTAGCTTTCGCAAGATAGGATCCTTTGTTTATTACCTGCAAACAAAACACAAAGAAAAACTAAGTTATGAAAAACATGGGTTGCCTCCCACGTAGCGCTTCGTTTAACGTCGCATGGCTCGACGGATCATCCCCTTGCGGGGGGTACTTTCTCTTCCACACCTTGGTACTTGTACTTTCCGCAGCCCAAAATTCAACCCCCTCAAGAGCACGAGCCACTGCGTGATTCACGTTACTTCCAACTTTAATCTTTTCACCTTTTCTACCTTCTTCTTTCCTTGGCTTCTTGGTGAACTTGGGAAGTTTAATTGATGCCACTTGAAGATTCCGCTGAGACTTCTTGGGAGTGAATTTGAAACTTTGCTCTCTCCCTCAATTTTGACCATACCAACTGAAAATTTATTATTTTCACCTGCACCTTGTTCCTGGACCTCAAACACCTTCATGGTTATCTCCTATTCAAAATACTTTAGCGTTAGATGACCTGTCTCAATATCAAAATTGCACCTGCTAGTCTATAAAAAAGGTCGACCAAGAATGATAGGGGTCTCTTCATCTTCAGGTATGTCCATGATCTGGAAATCCACCGGAAAAGCAAATTTTTCAATCTCGACCAACACATCTTCAGCTATCCCATAAGACTTCTTGATGGTGTGATCAGCAAATTTTAATTTTGTTCCACTCTCGCTTATCTTTTAAATGCCAAGCCTCTTGAAAATTGATAATGGCATTAAACTCACACTAGATCCAGAATCAATTAGAACCCTTTTGAAAGTTTTATCTTTTATGGTGCATGGTATTGCCACCGATCCAGGATCCTTCTGCTTGACAGGTATTTTTCTCTCGGGTGCGATTACACACAACTTTTCATCAACGAGTCCATGTTCATCATCTGTTGGCCTCTTTTTTGATAGGATTTCCTTCATGAATTTTGTGTACAAAGGCATTTTCTCGAGTGCTTCAAACAAATGTATGTTGATCTCTAGCTTCTTAAACAATTTGACAAATTTATCAAACTCTTTCTTTTTTTCGTCCTTCTTTGCCACTCGCGAGGGATATGGAAGCCTAATCACATGTTTACTCTTTTCTTCAGATGGCTTCACCGGTAGCGCCACTTCTTCTTTTTTCCTCTTGTTCTCTCTTACTTCTAAATCCACTTCTATAAGTTCATCATCAACTTTTACCTCATCTTCTCTTTCTTTGGAAACATTTGCACCCCTTGTTATGACAGCATTCACATTCTCATGGTTCTTCGGATTGCCTTGTGCTTGCATTGCTACTTGTTGCAAAATTTGCCCCATTTGAACCTCCAAATTTTTAATCGCAGCCGTGGTGTTCCTGTGATTGCTTCGTGTTTCTTCTTGGAATTGGGAAGTGTGGGCAGCCATCTTTTCAAAGGCCACTTCCCACTCGCCTTCGAGGAGCTTGTTGTTCTTTGGTCTTTCAAGCAAAGTTCGGATGATTCTTCCACCCGGGTTATAGGTGTTAGAATATGGATTATTCGCCTCAAGAATTTTATCTCCTCAATTTGTTTGAGTTGCAAGACATTGTGGTCATGTGTGGTCCACTACAAATGTCACAAACACATTTTAAACTGTTGAGTGCCCATGTTCATAGCTTTAAGCTTTTCTCCACTTCCCTATCGCCTCTTCAATTTTGAGTGTGTTATTTCCAACTTCAAATCAATCACTCCCTCGGTTTGCTTGCAGCCTGTCATATAATTCGGATGCTCATTTGCTATAGCTTCAATAATCTTCTTGATACCGGTGGTGTTGAGAAGTTGGATGAGCCACCATTGTTGTGTCAATGAGTTGCTTCGTTTTGATTCTCGGACCATTCACAAACATCGCATCTGCTCGATCGATCCGGGTTATGAGTAGGGCATGCCAGAGTCTCTTAAATCTCTTGAAAGAGTCTCTAATGATTCACCCTCATACGCTTGAAATTCAGGATCTCATATCTCTTCCTCATGAACAACGTATTTGGAAAATACTCGTTGAGGAATGCTGTTTCCATATCTTCCCAAGATGTAATACTACCTGCTGGAAGAGAATAAAACCACTCCTCTGCTTCATCTGCCAAGGTGAACGGAAACATTCGTAACTTTTTCTGTTCTTCATTATGCCCATCAATCTTCAGAGTGGTGCTCATTGTCAGAAATTATTGCAAATGCTTGTTAGCATCTTCATTAACCCTTCCAGAAAAGGATCTCTTCTCCAACTAAGTGATGGTGCTCGGGTGGAGCTGAAAGTTAGGAACATTCACCGGTTGGTTGACAATGGTTAGTCTTCCTCCTGGTGCATTCGTCCCTCCATAATCCCCTAGCAATCTCTCTTGAGGTGGATTCATTGGTTCGTCTTCTGACTCTGAGCCGGAGTGTGTTGAATTCAAGGGTTCTCTCTATTTCTGTGTCAAAAAGATATTCTGCTGAAGCCTGACCTCGCATAAAATGTTAGACACAATATTAGTTCTAGTACAATTTAATAGAAAATAAATAAACAAATAAATAGAAAAATTTTAATTGCAGAGCAATAAAATTTCAGTCAAACTAAGAGTAAATCAGTATTTTGGCAGTCCCCGGCAACGGCGCCAAAAACTTGATCGGAAAAATAGCAAGTGAACTATTTTAGCCGATGTAGTTTTTATGAGTTTCCCCAAGTATCGATCTCGAGGACTGCGGAGTAAATACCTATTCGTGCTCTTAATTCAATTGAACAAAAACAATGGTTGGGTTGATTTTAAAAGTTTCAATTACGCTTGTAACAAGTGATGACTGATGAAATATAATGAGAATGATGCTAGGGTGAGTGGTTGATTTAACAAAACTACGACCTGAATCCAGATTTGCTCATTGCATATGAAAACTATCAATTACCTATCTCTAGATTGTTCTTCCTTAAGTCCTTAATGAAGACACTATTAAAACCCTAATCCTTATTCAAATGTCCATTCGAACAACTCTTAGTTTTAACCATAACGATACCGAGAATTTAAGTGATTAAAAAGAGTTCCTAGTCCTAGGTGAGACTCCTAATAACCTAATTGTGTAGAAACCCTAACAATCACAGTCCTGCCAATTGTTAGTCATAGGTATACATGTATTTGTCCGATACATAATCATAAGAACACCACACAATTAAATTGAAATAGATAAACATGCATTAAGGAAATCAAGAATTAGAATTCATACAATCGTCAAACCAGGACCACCCCCCTAGCATTGGGGGTTTAGCCTCTCATAATATTAGAAGAAAACAACAAATAAGAGTTAAACATTACAAAGGATGATGATGACTTTGATCTTCAATGGTGGCTGCCCTTGAATCTCGCCGTCTCCGAATTCCTCTCTGTCGCTCTCCTCCCTCTGTGATATTTTTCCCTAATTTCAAAAGTGTCTTCTCTTTTACCCAAAACCTCCTTCTAATAGTCTCAGCCACATCCCAATATTAGCCAAAGTCCAAAATACCCTTAATGACAAAGAAAAGATCCAAGACTCAAAAAAATAAAGTTTCCTCACGCGTCCATCAACACGGGCCGTGTTGATTAACACGGGTGCCCGTGTTGGTCTCTAAATCAGAAGAAATGCTCCAGGCCATTCAACACGGGCCGTGTTGATGAACACGGGTGCCCGTGTTGATCCACTGTCTTGTGTAGTTTTTTATCTTTCCCTTTGCTTTTCAACACGGGCCGTGTTGATTAACACGGGTGCCCGTGTTGATCCACTGACTTGTGCAGTTTTGCGCTTTCCACTTGATTTTCAACACGGGCCGTGTTGCTTCACACGGGTGCCCGTGTTGATTCCTCTGTAGCCTCTAATATTCTGATTTTTTGCACTTCTTTTGTCCCGATTTGTTCTGTTTCATTCTTCTATCCCTGAAAACACTTAAACACATAACCAAAGCGTAAAATGCGATAAAAAGACATATAACACTAGAAAAATAAAAGAAACGATAACAAAACTCAATGCTAAATAATTGTGTAAAAATCACCGATCAAGAGGCGAGACAAAAGGTGGTAAAACGGGTCTCCCGCCCAGTCCTGCCTAGTGCCCGATAAAAAAGAGGCGAGACAAGCATGTCTGTCAAGTTGAAATGGACATAAAAATCAAGTTTGTCCTACTAAGGTGGCGGGTTGACAGACGGCGGGCTTGTCTGTCTTCTTTTTTTATTTTATTTTTTCTATTTTTTAATAAATTAAAATATTTTTTTATATTTCAATAAAAAATTTCATTTATATTTTAGAACAATTTTTTATAAAGCATCTTTAAACAAATTTTACTTCAAAAAATATTGCATATATTCACAAGTTAATGTATACAATAAAACCACCAAGAATTATAATTGCTAGAATTAACTTAAAAAATGATGGGATTAAGGTAGGACAAACTAAACGAATAGGTGCGGCGCACTTTGACGTGCGGCGGGTTTTGGTGGGAGGCTTTGACGGGTGGCAGGCTTTGGTGGACAGCGGGTCCAAAATCTGAACCCAATCCACTATTTTATGACAGGTACGTGGACAAACTCGATGGACCACGATCCATTTTACCACCCCTAATTTCAATTAGTGTTATTTTAGCCATACTAACATGTGTTCTTAGGATACATGTTAAGAAACTTACAAATATTAAGTTTGTGGGAAAGAAAAAAAACAAATTTAAATTTAATTATAAATTTTTAATTAATGTAGTGTAAAATTTACTAAAAGAATATTTTTACATTTCTTGACATGTGTTCTTAAGGTTAGCATTACCCTATTTAGAATAATACATTTAAATGTAATAATTATAGTTTATTTTTACTTATATTTAAGACCATATAAAAATATTTTGTTGCTTATATTCGAGACCAATAGAATAACATGTTGAAAAGTTTTCTGACATATCATTTTAATTGCTCGAAGGTGCGTAGTCTTTGGTTATAACATGTGCCTTATGCCATCAAATCCACTTTCTTTACGGCAAGTTTTGAGGTGTGACTTGACATGAATTTGACTTATAGCAATAACTGGAGTAGTAGCTGGGCGATAGGATGTCATCACCTATGGAAATGGCGTAATTTGGAGTTGCATGAACCAATTTTTAGTAGGCCTTTTAATCAAAATCACCATGTTTCGTTGGTTCATAAGACATATCAGCAAGCAATGCAGAGTAGTGTCATATGCTTGAATACGGTGAGGCAACGAATTTCGGTAAAGTGGGTGTCTCCGACGCCAGGTTGGATCAAGCTTAATACAGATGGATCATATAGGGTTGGCAATATTGCCGGATGTGGTGCAATTCTCAGAGATGATAAGGGGGAGTGTAAAGGTGAGCTTTATAAATATTTAGGTGTTTGTAGTAGTTTAAAGGTGGAGGTTTGGGGACTCTATCATGATTTGGTTCATGTTCGGGTACTAGGTTATCAAAGGTTGGAGTTGATTAACATTTTAGATCTCAAGAGGGTGTCGAATATGGAGTGTTGTTCATTGGTTCACCAAACACGGGTGCTCATTGCAGATTTTCAAGAGGTGAAGTGGCAACATGTTTTTAAGGAAGCTAATAAATATGCTGATGTCCTTGCCAAGTTTGGAATTGTTAGTCTTGATAGTTTATTTTTTGCTGATGTCTTTCCTAGTTTCATTAGTCATGTGTTACAGTTTGACATGTCAGGTCCTCCTATCTGTAGGAGTGTTTGTTTGTAGGTTTCCGCTTTGGACTTAGGGCCTCTTTTTCCTTAAGAAAAAAAAAGATCGTTGATTTTCTTATATTAATTTTAACACTATTATGTGTGATGAGGTTACTAACTTTGTTAACATATTTTAAATCGGTAAATTTTCATTGAAAAATTCCCCTTAGAGAATTTTATAAATATCTCTACAATAACATTAAGTTATCTGTGTGGGGCACGGGCATTAGACTAGTTTCAATTAAATTTATAATGGTTATGTTATATGATTGCTATCACAGTTACTAGTTGCAGCAAAATAAACTACTGAAGCTGACTATGACCCTTAAGAAAACTCTGTAAATAGAACAAATTGTAAGTTTTCCTTTCATTTTCTTCATGAGGAAGCTTGAACACTTTCTTCATTCTTCAAGCATTTGTTTGATTTCTCATTTTCAATGAGACTGATGCAGTATACACGGGATCCAATATGATTTACTTCTAGACCAGCTTTCTCACAACCATCGAAGAAAATTGATTCATCTTCCTTTCCGATTCTCGTCTCACTCATCGAAAAAGCGGCCAAGGCAACACTACATCTCTGCAAAGCACAAGACTAAGTAAGAATGAAATCTCGAGTTACTAACTGCATTTCATCTTAATATATTAAGGTTTAAATGTATTTTTGGTCTCCCTATATTAATTTTTAATTTTTAATTTATTATTTTTGTTTATAAATATTTATTTAGAAATTATATATTATAAATTTTAATTCTAAAATATATATTTTTGGGTCTATTTTTAATGACGTGAGAACAATTAAAAAATGTCACCTCATAATTTCAATGCCACATATGCAAATTAGACTATTTTGTTATGGGGGACCTCAAAAAAAATATAAAATACGATATTGGGGGACCTAATAGTTAGTTTTTTCTTAGAGGGGACTAAAATGTTTAGAAAATTAATATAAGGGGACCAAAAGTGAATTTAAGCTATATATTAAATGTTCATTCATTTAGGTATAGTGTAACACGTATGGATTACAGAAAGAATCTGAGATTCAAACTTGTCCTTTATCGTAATCTAATAGACCACCTTGGTGCAAATGATGTACATAATTTCTATTAACTCCAACTAATTTTAACGTATATTATTTTAAAATATATTATTAATCTGCATATTTTTTATCAATAGTTTACATGGAGACCATACCTGGGTTTGAATCATGTACCCAATGAAGATGATGCACATGTTTGTACTGCGAAGATTCCTATTATACGGTTTAACATTGTGGAAATGCACCACAACGACCGTGTGAAGATGCAGTTCGGTATGTTCCAAGACATATTGTGCAATCTGATATGTTTGGATCTGTGGAATCTCAAAAGAGTCGATGCACAATGGGGATATGACAATTGGAAAATTTTTGTCAGGGAGTTTTGTAGGATGTAGAAAAATCGTCGGGACCATGTCTTACAATTTCCAGTTTACGAGGATGAAGAAATTATGCAACACTCTCCTCAATACTATAGCGGCAAAAACTGCGAGTATAAGCCATTGAATTGACTTAACTCAAAAATTAACAAAAGAATCGCCACCGTGCTTTTATTTTATCCAAAGGACTAGGAAAAAGAGCGAATAAAATCCTAAAAATACCAGAGATCTGGGATCGGGGGTTAGTTATGCAAAGGGAAGGTGTTAGGCACCCAAAGCATCTACGATACTCCACAAGAACCTTTTTGAAAATTTGTATATGTGTGCTAAAAGAGTTTGTACAAAAATGTCTGGAAAGATGAATAAAAGAAAGTATTTTTTATAATTTTGGTTTGATAGAACTTCCAATGAGTTCTAGGCCTACATACCAACAATGTGCAATATTGAAATCAAAACCAAGTAGTTCGGCTAAAAAGGACCAAAATTGTGTGTTGGTTGATTTTAAGAAAATATTAGTTTGGAAAAGCTACAAAGAGCTCAAAAAAGGTTCGAATGAGGTTAGGTGTTTTTTAGTCTTATGAAAAGAAAGTCAAAGTATAATTAGATGGATTGAAAGCTTATTTAGAAAAGAAGTTTGAAAATTCATGGACTTAAGTCCAAGTTTTTTATGAAAGTGGTTCGAGTTTTGAATACAATAATTCTTTGAAAAAGAGGGGAGATTTTGAAAATTAAAGAATGGGGAGGAGATGAAGAGGCTAACCTAAGTGCATAAAATAAATGGTAAGGATAAAGAAAGATCTAACCGGGTGAAAAAGCTAGTACTTGACATCAAGATCCAATACCACATCTCATCCTTTGGATAACCCACACAAGCAACAAATAATTGGACAAAAAAACCCAAGCTTCAGATAATTCCATGTCTCAGATGAATTCTTGTCTATAGGAAAACAGACAAAGTAACAGCTGTATTTTGAGGAAATCCACTCTTAATCGAGTACAACGGAATAGCCTGCATACAAAGATAATAACCAGACAAACACAAAATAACACCAAGAGCATAGAGATCTTCCAAGCCGAGGTAAAGTTCCTAATCCTAAGTCCAAAGATCAGGCTCCAAGCACAAGGATAGTAACCAAGTCCAATTAAAAGTTTTTTTATGTTTAAGTTGAATTATTAGGTATATTGGAAAAGGAAAATAAAACTCAAGTGAGCAAATTCAAAATAATAAGAAAATAAAAGGCTCAAGTGAGCAAAGAAAAATGACATGAAATATAAATGCTTAAAAGTAAAGTGCATAAAAATAAAGAACATAAAAGTAAGTAGCGGAAAAGTAAAGAGCAGAAAAATTAAGAGCAATTAATAAATATTAGCAAGATTAGTAATTAGTCGTCAGCAAGGTGACCGTCTTGAAACTTCCACATGAAGACTTTCCAGAAGCTTGATAGAATAATGCGACCATACGACAAGTTTCAATTGTCTTTTTTCAAGTATATAACCGGTTTTGGAATTATCACATCACTTGATCAAAAATTATCGAGAGTTTCAAATGGCCAAAGTTAGTGAAAACATGCTAGAAGCTTGATTAGAAATCAACACGACCACACGACAAGCGCTACAAGTGTTGAACCAAGATCAAAACTCAACTCATCTTTTGGGGCTTATGTTTGAACTTTGAAGTTCATGCCACCAATTGACCACTTTCTCCGAATAGGGACACAAGAAAAATAAGATGGAGCAGATGAATTAATTTTCAAGTTTATTTTGCATCTGATGAATTTAGTCGATCAAACTTCGTCAAAATCAATCAACTTTCTTGGTGGATTTGGTCAAGAGACCTATCAACAACCAAATTCCATTGATGTTGAGGAAATTCATGACTTCGATTTAAATTCAAAATTCAGCAAAATAAAAATGAAAATAAAGAATTAAATAAAATATTGAAATTAGGTTATTTAATTGGATTTTATTGACGAAATACATAAATAGTATTTTTTTTTCATCAAAATAAAATTCCAAGAAAATTACCCAAAGTCAATCAGAGGTCAACAAGTGTTGACATTTTTTTTTAGAATTTTTCTAAGTCAAAAACTATTTTTTTTTTTAAAAAAATGATGAAATAAACCAAAAATAGAAAAAAAAATAGAAAAATCAGAAATAAAAATAAGATGAGGTCACCAATATTTTTCATATGACCATTGGATCCTTCCAGAATTTTAAAATGTCAAAAAGTATTTTCAAACAATTAAACACATCAAATAAAAGAGAAAAATCATAAAAAATATCAAATATGAAAATAAAATTATGAAAAAAATAAAATTTAGAAAGATAATATTTCAAAATATTTTTGTGAATTTTTTCATAATTTTTGGACCAAAAATGGATTTATATGATTTTTTGAAGTTTAAAACATTTAAAATATAAAAATCAGAAAATAAAATAAAAGCAGAAAAATGTGGACCATCTGATCATAGTCAAAACGCATTAGTAAGTTAATCCAATGGATCAGACGTGTTGTGCTTGATATGGATCTCTTTTAAAATCACACCTGATTACAAAGTAAAAAACTAAAACAAGAAAAAATGTCACGCGTGGGATTGATGCTGACTAATAAAAGTAATCAGATCCAAGGGCTCCTATAACGCGCGTATTATACAACCGATACACCGGATCTAATTTAAAAAATTACATGTCAAGCCTTCATTGGTTGAAGACGGACACGTAGGTCGTCTTCAACCTCTAGCCATCATCCATGGTCGATCCTCAAACTGTGAAATAAATTCTTCAGACTTGTGTCATTCGCTTCATCTCTTCTAGACGATTCTGATGGTACCCTCGCGAAAAATTTATTTCACCTATATCAAGAGCAATTTGCAAAAATGCAGAATAATAACGAGCTCTTATTTTCAGAAATTCTCAGTCAATTCTCAATAAAAATGCAAATGTGAAGATCACGAGGATCAAGGAGATGAGGAGAGTGTAATGATGTTTTATTTTGCAAGGTTTGATGGAGATTTCTACCTGAACAAAGTTCACTTTTAGAGCTCTAAAACTGGACTTGGATAGCACGAATCAGGAAGCTTGAAGGCATGATTCTTGTTCCGTTAGCTTCAATGAGGTTCAAGGAAGAAGAATGAGTGGTTAATTTCAAACTGGAATGGCTTTGAGAGTGAAAATGAAGTTGCAGAAAATCTGGTCCGTGAGAGAGTTTGGCAGGGGTTTTCTGGCTATCAAAGCTTAAGGAAATGAGTGTAATGACTTGCTTATTTATAGGAGAAGTGAATGGGATCAAAAGGGAGGGTGAATGATGCAATTTGGAGTGAAATCGTGTGCACCAGTGTTCATGAAGAAAGTGTGACTTCATGTGCATCAAAACTCACTCATTCTTTGCGTTTTGATGTGCTAATTAATCCTGGGGAATTCCTAATCATAATTATTCATGAAAACAAGGCTTAACTTGGCTTAAAAATGAGTTACAAGCGCAAATGCACAAACTGGTGGTGAGTGTAAAATAGGTTTTGGCTCAAACTTTGAACTAAGGTCAAATTCAATATCTCTCGTGCATTTTCGGATTTTTCCTTGAGCCAAATGAAGTATTCAAAGAGTAGAACACAATGCAAAAAGAATCAAATCAAATGGATTCTTGAGCTGAGAGATTGAGCCTTTAGGATTCTTGAAAAATCATTGAGTTTTCTGGCCAGGTCTTGGTCTAGCATGCTTCTTCTTTAAAAATGACCTAAAATGTTTCTTCCTCAAAAATGCTTTTTCACCCAAAATTTGCTCTTGATTTTCAAAGATGATGTGAAGTAGACCTCTCAAAGAACATTTGGCAAAAAAAATCACTCAAAAACTCCAAAAATTGAGAAAGTTATGGCCTTGTGAAGTTGATGAAAATTTATGAAATGACCTATAATCTTTTGAATTCTTAAAGCAACTTCCAAACACTTTCAATATTCAAGGCTTATATGGAGATAAAGTTGACATCTTTAAGATTGTTGTGCAAAAGTAATGACCTCAAAATGATAAACGATGATTAAGATATGTTCATTTGAAGTTGATTGACCAAAAGTTGAGGAATTCATCAAGGACTTGTAATCTTTTGACCTCATAGGCAAACTTACAAGCATTTTCTCTTCTCACCAATTGAACTAAGTTTTTGTAGACATCCTTAGGTCATTTTGAAATAAAAATGAGTTCAAGGAGGCAAGGGATGACCAATATATGATCCTTTGAAGTCATACAAGGTAGATGAAGCATCAATCTAGAGAGTGGGCAATCATAGGCCTTCAAAATAACCTTCTCATCACTTAAACTTATTGAATAAAAGCATATACATATTACAAGTTCTTTAAGAATCAAATGGTCTTGAATTCATCTACAAACTTCACACACACATCAAGATAAGAGAGCATGGTTTGGTGATAATAGGAGTCTTTTATGACATATAACACTTTCAAAATCTAGAGAAATGATGAGAGAAGGCATGGAAGTAAACACATGAACCTACCAAATCTTTGAGGAACTTTTGCACTTATTATACCCCAAAGTTTTCCCTCCCATTTCTCAACACATTCCATATCTCCATACTCAAGAATTTCTCAAGGGTTGACCAGATGAATCCTCTTCTAGGCAATCAACCCACAACTAGGTTTTGCTTTTCTCAAGACAAAATCAAGTTATAGTGCTTCAAGTGGTCATCATACTTCCTCATATATCTCAAGGGATCACTATGTCAAGTTTCAAGCCTTAAAACTTAAGTTTGCTCAGTCAATTGCTCAGATGGTTGAAAATCAATTGTATCGGACAAAAAGTCAACTATGGTCAACATACAGTCAAACTTCATAATTTTTTGTCAACATCAATATTTTGAAGTCAAATTCATCACATGATAAAGGATTGATCATGATTCATCAATAAAACTCAAGATTTGATCAAAAGTCAGTTTTCAAATTAGGGTCTTTGGACAAAAAGTCAACAGAACTTTGACTAGGCATAACTTTCACATAGTTTATAAAAAAATTTCCACGAAATCTCATTTTGAAGGGAATTCAATTCTCTATAAATTCATGTCTCACAAGCTTTGGCCAAAAATGCTTCATTTGAGACTTATAGATGAATACATTATAGGTCCTTCTAAAAGTCAACAAAAAGTTATCTTTTTTGCTAAGAAGTGTACATGAGCATGGAAACTTCAATGAAGATGAAACCAAAAGGAGTGTTTATAGGACATCTTTAGATTTTTAAAAAGTCCAAGAAAACCCAAAAATGTTGAAAATTGAGCAAGATACAAGTTGTGCAAGTTTGACATTTTTGAAGAGGTGCATAAAGAGAAATACTTAGAAAAATCAATTTTTTTTCTAAATGGGCCTAATGTTTCTTGATTCAAACTTGTTTCTAATCTTAATAGAACCTCCAAGCCCAACGCCACGCCCTTGTACTCTTTATTTTATTTATTTTGAATTTTTATTCATTTAAATTCAATTTAATTAAAATAAAAGATATAAAATCAAAATATTAAGTTCAAGGATTGTTTTTCAAGATTCTTGAATCCCAAGCAACCATATAAGCTGATATTTTCGAAATTATTGAGATTTGTAAGAGATTTGATTGAAATTGGTTCAAAAAAGGCAAAATTTGGTTTGATTCAAATCAAATATGTTTGCATTGATGGGCATATGTTTTCTCATTAATTCTTGACCTAATATCATCCATTATATATATATATACACTGATCCTAGATGCCAAGAACATGAATTTCATTCCTCAAGAACCCTAACCTAACCTCAAAAATCCATGGCATTCAAGCAACTAGCACCCAAGGTTTTGCCTCATTTCAAGCCATTCCAAGCATTCCAATAGCTTCATCGTGCTCCTATGATCGATTCCAGATACTCACAAGCTATCAAAACACCCAAAATCGAGGAAACACAATCACGGTTTGCATACTCTTATGTCAAATTCGATTTCTATTATTTATGCTTCATAAACATGATTTGATTATATATTCTTGATCGTGATGATGTTTGCAAGCTTTCTGGATTGTTTAATTTGATTTTAGATGCAGATACGAGCATATGCCATTGTCAAGGTTTCTAAACCTCAAATTAGGGTTCCTCAAGATAGGAAAAATTTGACCAAACGAGTGGTACCATTGAACTCAGGAGCAAATTTGCAACCAGACCATGCCTTTCATGTAAATTTATATTGTGTATTGTGAATTTTTGAAACTTGCAGGTACTATAGTGACGGACAAAGCCGTCACTACAGGTTTTAGCAACGAAAACCAACCGTGGGTATAGGTTTGTGTCCTAACAAGGAAGACGAAGGCCCTGCGCGCGTTTCCTATTTTGAATTAATTTTCAAAAAATTACTTTCAATATATTACTATTGTTTCATTCCAAAGACAGCTTGTACACTTGGTTCAGATGGTCAGGAGGCGCGCGTATAACCCAGAGGACCAGGGTTCAATCCATGGCTCCTCACATATATTTTTTATCTCCTTTCCAAACTAACATATTTTCATATTTTTTCAATATTTTCTTTTTCAATTTAAATTTATTTTAAACATTTTTTCTAAAATACTACAAAAATCACAAAAAATATTTTCCTTTTGCATTTAGGTCAGAAAAATACTTCTTTAATTTTTGACATTAAAAATTCTTATTTTTCACTTTTATTTTAATTAATTGTTAATTAATCGTAAATTAGCTTTTAATTACTTTTTCTCCATTAAAATCAATCATAAAAATTCCAATAAAAAACATTTTCTTCATATAATTAGGTTTACTAACCCTAAAAAAAAAATTCTACTAATTTCCAAAACACTTTACTTACATCTTTCTTATTATTCTGATTATTTACTTTACCGCGCATTTTTTATTCTAGAAAAGATGTATAGGTCGCAAATTTTATTCTGTAATAGCGTAGATTTACATTTCTGCCTTTACTTTCCGCACTCCTATATTATGTAACTGTCCCGAAGCCATGTAATAGCGTAGGGTTTATGTTTCCTCACTTTTACATTCCGCAATTTACTTTTTGTACATATATTAACTGCTAGTAATTAGGCGTGTATGACAAGATAAAAACAACATAGATGACTTCTAAACTCAAGATTAACATATCTGAATTCAACGCACTCTCTTCACACATGCACCCTCTTAGGGTATCCTCTCTTGTTGCCTTTCGAATACAATGGTCATGTCCCTCGAACGTAGGGGTACCATTAGCAAAGACGCTATGAATAACATCATCATAGTCCCTTTGGTACAAAGATCATAGTCCCTCGATGACCATCGATGTTGCCTACAAATATATGATCTTGTCCCTTAGTTGTTGCCTACGAAAAGTGATGATCGTCCCTACGAATATGCTAAGGTATCCCTACATGTTGCCTTCTATGACCATACGATGACCCTTCGAATGTCCTTTCACATCTTAACGAATAAAGTTACCTACCAACTAATGGTATGAATAACCTTATCACTTTTCATTATCCCGTCATCCTCAAAACTAAGTCTCTTCCAATGACTAGAGACCTCGTCTTTATGTATTGGGATATTATCACTCATCTTCTTGTCTATGACACAAGCACAAGGGAACCATATGTTTTCACAAAAGTGCACCCACACTTTGAGGTGTCATCACCTACATTTGAAGCTCTTTTGGCCTCATGAAAAATATAATTAAGCGTCGCCCGAGAGATGTTACCGACCAATTGAGAATATAGCATATTCTCCTTGAAAATGTGCTTCAACACCGCGATACTACGACCAAATGTTGTTCGTATCTCATTATGTTGGTTCAGTATCTTATGGTTCACAACTTCTCAACCCGTAATCAAATCACCCTTACTATTTGCCAACCAATTCTTGAGACAACAATGTGCAAATTCAACTAGGTTTGATGTTGTATGTCCGAGGTCCATAACTTGACCAGTCCAAGCACAAACAAATTTCTCTTCACCTGATCAAGTATTGTGCTCTCCATATATTTCAACAGATTCGAATATTTCTCACAAACAACTCGGAATTGTAAAACAACATCAGTGTACATCTCTTTTGTAGATGCATTAACAATAACATCCCATGCAGCCATGATTTTATCCACAATTACACCGAACTTTTCCAACTTTCCATCTTCACCAGCTACCTGTTTTGACCACACAGCAGGTTTAACCCGACTTCATACATTTTTTATAATATGGTACCTACAAAGTAACGCGGAAGAAGTCGGAAATACGGTTTCAATGACATTCATTAATGTCGTATCTCGGTCGGTAATAATTACCTTTGGCATATCCTCTTGGTCTTTCAACATTGACCTACACACCTCTAAAGCCCATTGAAAGTTGTCTTCTTTTTTGCACTCGACAAATGCAAAACCAAATGAGTACGTCTTCTCGGTCGATGTAACACCAACAATTTCTAACAACGGTAGCCTGTACTTGTTGGTTTTGTACGTCGAATCCATTACGAGCATCGTAGAAAACGTGTTTAACAATTTAATGGAATCAGGATGAGCCTGTTCGCGTTAAAAAGTGATGCGCGAGGGAATCGAATCTGAATTCGAATCTCTGGCTCGAAACGATTTACTCTTTTGATTTGTTTATAAAGATGTCGCGAGCATCAAGCTTTATTTTTTCCAACACAAGAAAAATGATTATGAAAAAGGGGAAAGCTGCAATACCCTCAATTGATATGATATGCATTACGACTAGCGCAAACTAGACGCAACGCATTGGGGAGATTCCGGGCAAGGGGGTTTGTTATATAAAGGGAATAGATGGAGCACCCTAAATATATATAGTTATCTATAGCTTTATATATGAATATGTTTGATATGTTTGTGTGTTTTAAATTTCTATTTCTATTATTGGGAAAGTTTCTCCTTTGGATTTTAAGAAGGGTAGATTATGTGGGATCCTAGGTTTTGTTTTTATTGTGTTTGCAAAGATCATTGGGATCTTCTGCATACATATCCCTTAATGGGAATCAGAGCATTTGTAGCTCAGATCTAAAGGGATCTATGGTTTGTTTGGTTTGAGGGAGAAGTTTTGCTCGCCAAGGATGAGACTTTGTGCCTACGTATTCTCAAAGGGATGTTGAGAAAGTCAGAGCAATCGTAGTTCCCACTTATGCTAGTGGAAGCAACGGGGTGTTATTAAGAGACAAAGACAAATGTCATCTTAATGAAAAATGTATCTAATCTATTTCATCACATACATTTTTGAAAGGATTGATTGATTAAAATCTTTCATCGTAAGTTATAGGTGTTTTGCTTGAGTGTACAAGCGTTACCACTTACGAGTTTTAGAAAGATGTTTGAAAAAGATGATTGAATCTTTTAATTGCAAGCATTGGGTGTTTTGCTCGAGTGTACAAGCGTTACCACTTACGATTAAGAGATGTTTTTGTTTGAAAAGAGTTTGAAAAGTTTTTGATTGAATGTGATGTGATAGACGAGATACTTCTTCCATAGAGATGATAAATGTCTAAATCTCGAGGAGAAATTGATTGGATTAGGGGGATGCTTTTAAGAAGCCCGGAGGTCCTTGTATTGTAAGCCCAAGAGGAGGCATTACGAGGGTCATCCAGGGTCCTTGTATTGTTAGCCCAAGAGAAGGAATTCTGAGGGTCATCGAGGGTCCTTGTATGAAGCTTAAGAGGAAGCTATAGGGTATGGCTGGCTTTGGCTTTAAGAGTGGTTTCACCGGGAAACCATCCTCTTAGGATTTCAAGAGTGATTTCACCGGGAAATCATACTCTCAGGGTTCTATCCTAGCGCGGGTGATTCTTTGTATTGGAAGCCCAATAGGAGGCTGTTAAGAGATTTCCTAGTCTCTTTCTTGTTTGATGCCCAAGAGAAGGCTACACTCAATGAGGAGTTCTTTTGAACGAAGCCCAAGGGGGGGCTGACTCAGCAGGGGAGTGTTGTCTTATTTGAAGCCTAAGCGGAGGCTAAACTCAGTAAATGAGTTTTCTTATATGAAGCCTAAGAGGAGGCTAAACTCAGATGAATGAGTTATCTTGTACAAAGCCCAAGAGGAGGCTAAATCTGCAGGGGATCTAATTGTTAAACTAATTTGTTATGTTATAACTAGACAGTTATATAAACAAGTGTATGAAGTCTATTCACAGGAGTTTATGAAGGAAATATAAACAAGTGTGTAAAAACGAGCGTCTGAAACAAGCGTAACTCGAATATTTACAAGTTTGAATATGTACAAAGGAATGAATATGTACACGAAGGGATATTTATGTACAAGGAAATGTGTATGTACATAGGAGGGTTGGGACTTACACCGTAAGGGAGGCCCATTGGTTTTAAGAGAAGGGAATAATTCCTCTCTTGATACCAATGGAATTGGTGTATAAACAAGCGAATAAACGAACGAAGGTTTGCTATACTTGAATATTTACAAAGATGTTTGTATTATGTACAAGTAAAATTGATATGTACATAAAAGAATTGGATATGTACAAGTAAATAATTATGTACATAAAAAGAAATGGGACTTACACCGTGAGGGAGGCCCATGATCAATTAAGAATTTCGAGAAAAAACCTGGTTCGGTTTTATCTTCAAATCGGATCGATCATGGAAAAAAAGTGTGTAAGTTTGTTGAAATGTTTTGAAAAGGTATTGAAAGTGTTTTTGAAAAGTGAAATATATTCACAAGAAGTTTGGAAAAGTTTTGAGTTTCGAAAGTTTGAAAGAAAACATCTTTGAAAAGTATTAAGAAATAATAAAAATATAATCAAAATAAAATATTTTTGGATTTTTTTGACATAATCATAAAATAGGTATATTAAATGACAAGTGTGCAAAAAATCATCTCAAAATGAGAAGTTTTGATTGGGTTTTGAAAGTGTTGAAGTTTGATAAAAAAATGTGAAGAAAAGCAAAAAAGTGACAAAATGGACCCAAGGGGATTCGACCCCAGGACCATTGGGCAACGCAAGGCAAAGGACTAAGAGTGAGCTGGCAACCGCTGGGGCGGCAATACATCCGTTCATATATCTCATTCCAAGTTATTATATTATAAAACAAATATTTGAATTTCTGGAAAACAAGAAAACGCGCGCACTGTTCTTCTTCTTCATCCAATCCCAAATTCTTCGTTTCTTGATGAAATTGAAAGCTATAAACATCAAACTTGCTCGAAATTTAACCAGGAACATGATGGTGGTGGTTAACTTCATTTATTTTCAGTTTTAGATGATTAAATTTTCCAGAAACACGAAGAACCCTAATTCTTAAAAATCAATATGAAATCGTGTATGGCCATGGAATTAAACAATTGATTGAGGGTTAAGGATCAGTGAAGATGCAGAAACAAAACGGCCAAGCGTTTTTTGAACTGGAATGCATGAATCATAGAGTTCGAAGTATGAGTGACTTACCTCTTTAAACTGAAATTGAAATCTTTGTTAGAGTGTTTCCAGTTGATGTTTGATGATGGCTGGAGCACCATTGAACCTTATGGAAGGTGTTTGATCACTATGCTCACTCTGAAATGGCCTGGAACTCTCTACCCAATTCCAACTGCATATGCTTGGAGTGAACTTCGAATTCGTGGTTAGAGGTGTTACAAGTCAGGGATGATGACTTGGATCATTCATATGAAGTGTATAGATGATGTTCAAATGATAAAATCAAGACTAGCTCGAGCAAATTATCAGTTTGGATGTTAAGGCATCATATGCAAGTTTTGAAACTTTGAAAAGCAATTTTAATTTTCAGTTGTTCTTAAGTTGATTTTAAGTTTCAAACACGTTATATTTGATGTTTAAGACATGTTAGACACCAAGTTTCTCTCAGATTTTGCAAGAATCACAAATTGCAAAAATTCCTCACTTTGAACTATGAAACTTAGAATTCAAGAAAGAAAAGTGAAAGCTTGATTTGTATAGCTTTGGTGTGGTTTGAATTTGATGAGATGACCTATATTTATAGGCCAAGTAAACTGAATTATTTGGCAAAGCTACCATTGAAGGAAACTTGCAACTTGGTTAAGAGGTCATAATGGAATCTTTTGCATTTAATGCAAAAGTTACTTCCTTTAACCATGGTTAAGTTTTCTTCTTTGATCCAATCCTATCTTCAATCATTCAAACTGATATTTATCAGTTACTAGCTGCCTCTAAGTGATGACAAGGCATCTAGAAGGAGAAAATGCAAAAAATGACCTATAATTTTGAAGTATGAACTTGAAATTCATGGCTTTTGGAGCTCTATGTTTCAAAATCAAAAGTATAGCTAGACAAAATGGTTTTGCAAGTTCTTGGACATTTTGAAAAGCTTGTAACAAGGGCTACAACTTTCATGTTTTGAGTTTTTTCTAATTCCAAATGAAACTATGTGAAAAATTGCCATGAAAGTAGGAAAAAACATGAAATTTCTAACACTTGAAAAATTTTCTAAGTGTTGGAAATTTTGACTTTTTTTTTTCTTTTCCATATTTCTTGATTTTTTATGATCATGATGGATCATTTGAAGTATTTTGATGATTGAAAAAGTTTTGTCTTGAAAAAGTTGACCAAAAGTCAAAGTTTGACTTTTCAGTGCAGATGAAATTTCATCAGATAATCCAGAAATTGACTGATAAAAAATGTGAACTTCTGCGATGTTTTGAATCAAAAAATTAGGTCAAGATGTTGTATTGAAGATATAAAGATCAATCTCCAGGCAAATAGGTCATTCATTGAGCAAAAAGTCAGTGATTCACCATCCTCGATAAAAACCCTAATTGGTCGATTCTTGATAGATCATGAGAAAAAGTTGGGAATCTGAAGATCAACTGTTGATGATTGATTAAGATAGATCAATTGAGGTGAGTGGAAACTCAAACCCTAATTGATCACCTCTTGAACAGATGAAAATTTGATGAAACCCTGATTTTGACTTCTAGAAGCCACATACGATCAATTCTGTTCTGAACTATTAGTGATGCAATGATGCATATGTAAGGTGGTATATTAGGTCAAAAATTGGGGTATGACAGAGCCCTATAAATTTCTCTAACAGTTACTCCATCATGACCTCGTCGGTTCCTACAAACATAATTGTTCTCATCAAGAACTTTCAAAAGGTGTTGCATTTTTGTTCGATCCTCCCGAAGGGCTAACTTTATTTGATAACACTTATCGTACACTTGTTTGATATTAGAGGTGCTCCCTGGTCTTTTGTGCTTCAAAGTTGCAAGAATGTTTTTGGGAGGTACCAAATTCAAAGTCATGTCGGAAACACAAATTTTCTCATCTGGAAGTAGCTGACATACTATTGGATGACCAACCAACTTTGGAGTTAAATCATAATTGTGTTCTCCATTAATCACATTAAACTTCCATATATTGTTTTCCATTAGATAACCACGCAACCGAAATAGACACTCATATTTTCTTGTGTCGGTTTCCTCTTGTTTTAAATTTTGAATGCTAGCCACATATTTTCCACTACTTTCGCAAGTCTAAATAACAAAGGCATTTCTTCTATCAGTGTCATTATCGTACCTTGATATCACAGTACCAAAGCCCAACCTCGTTGCCTCTAAACGAATCCACTGCAACATATCGTGCAGTAATTCAAATTCTTGAACATTTTCAAAATGTTCATGAACATCGACCGACTTAATTATGAGAGGCGGAACTACAACCGACGATACAACTTCGGTCACTTCGGGTTTAAGAATGTTATCGGGGTGCACCATACCTATGTAACATAATAATAATTATAAATACACATAACACAGTGAAATCTGCTACATAATGTTAAAACATAGACAAAATCGAAAAATAAACTTCCGGTTTAATTCAACCATAAACCGGAAATAAACATCCAGTTTGTACGGAACCTTATTTTCAGCAAAAATTTGCAGATTAATGTAGTGAATGAGGGATAAAAGGGATGATGTTTGTAACACGGTGGGAGAACTGACTTGTTTGTTTTGCGTTTTATCGCAAATGTTGCGGATAACAAGAGTCGCCACCGACTTTTCTTTTATCCAATAAAGGAAAGGTGAAAAGAACAAGAAAGATCTTTTATCGATTCTGAGTTCGGGAGGTAATTATGAAAAGGGAAGGTGTTAACACCCTTTCCATTCGTAGTTATCTACGGGCTCTTAATTGCTTAACTCACTTTTGAAAATTTGCTTTCTGTGTGTAAGTGATTTGAAAAGTATTTTGAAAAGTATTTCGTTTTGACTTCGTAATGATTCTTGTATCAGTCCTTAAGAATGTATATGAAGTGTTCGAAAATATTCGTTTGGAAAAATGCAACTTTGTAATGATTCTCGTTGGAATGTATACAAAGTGTTTGTTTCAAAGTATTTTTGAAAAGAATTGTGAGGTGTGAAAATTATTTTTGATTTGGATTAAGCAAGCAATTAGAAGTCTTATTACCTACTCAGAAAGGTCGATCTTGTTATTTGTCTTCTCCTTTAGGATAACGCTATCCATACCATTAGTTGGTAGGTAAATCTATTTGTTGGATGTGAAGGGACATGCGTAGGGTCATCGTATGGTCATTGAAGGAAACATTGTAAGGATACTTTAGTAATTCGTAGGGACAATCATCACTTATTCCTACGTAACAACCGAGGGACGAGATCATATATTCGTAGGAAACATCGAGGGTCATCGAGGGACTATGATCTTTGTGATAATTTTGAATCGAGGGACTTTTGCTAATGGTACCCCTACGTTCGAGAGACATGACCATTTTTTATCCAAAAGGCAACAAGAGAGGATATCCTAAGGGGGTGCAAGTGTGATAGAGTGTGTTTGACTCAGATATTTTATCTTGATTACTTGAGGTGATCTAACGGTTGATTTTAAATCTTGTCATGCAATCCTATTAGCCATACATCTAAGCAGTGTATATATGTACAGAAAATAAAGGTGCAGAAAATAAAAGTCCTAAGTTATTACAGGGCTTTGGGAAAGTTATATAATAGAGGTGAGGAAAGTAAATTGTGAGAAATTAAATCTACGATATTACAAAAATATCCTTGTGACCTATACATCGATTTCTAGAATTTAAAAGCGAAAAGCGATAAATAAATAAATAAATAAATAAAATAAAAATGTTTTTGACATTAGTAAAAATGTTCTAAGATTAGTAAACCTAATTACTAACAAGAAAAATATTTTTGTGAATTTTCTGGATTGATTTTAATCGAGAAAATAAATTAAAAGTTAATTTTAAGATCAATTAAACAATTAATTTAGTTTAAAGAAATTAAAATTATTTTTTGTGTTAAAAATAAAATAAAGATTTTAATGACCAAAATCTAAAAGAAAAAATATTTTTGTGATTTTTGTTGTATTTTAGAAAATTATTTGAAATAATTAAATAAGAAAAGAAAAATAGAAAATATGAGAAAATAGGAAAAATAAGGGTTAGTGAAAATTGGTAAAATTTAGAGGTAGCCCATGGGGATCGAACCCATGACCTCTCCTTCACGTGCGTGCCTCCCTTGACATCTGTGCTGGATGTGCTTGATGTTTGAATAATGAAACAATAATAATATATATGAAAATATTTTCCAAAAAATCATTCAAATCAGAAACGCGCGCCAAGCTCATCATCTTCTTCGTTGAGATACAGATACCAACGGTTTTTTGTTCGTTACTATAGCCTATAGTGATAGTTTTTTTCCGTAGCCATAGTTCCTGCAAATCACAAAACTCCAAATACGAAATAGAAATTAGTTCGGACATGGATCGACTGGGTTTGATCCTCTGAACACAACCATGCCCTCAATTTCGTCTAATTTTGGCTATTTTGTGAAGCCCTAAATAGAAGCTCAAAACCCTAGCCATGGCAAATCCTTGTACCAGCATTCAAACTTGAATTGAACCATACATAAAGCTTCAAAATAGCATTAGGAACACAAATATGTAATCAAATTATATTAAATATGCATGAATCATAAAAATCAAAATTGGAGTAGGGGTGTGCAAACCGTGATCATGTTTTATGGATTCTGGACGCTTTGGTTGATTGTAAAGCTCTGGAATGGATCAGAGGATCACCAGGAAGCTAATGGAATGCTTGGAACATCCTGAATTGGTCTGGAACTTTGCCTTTTAGGTAACTTGAGAGCCACATATTTTTGAGGTTTTTCTAGGGTTCTTGGAGGCATGAATTCGTCTTCTTGGCATTAGGGTTCGATGTGCATATATAGTAGATGAATTTAGATAAATAATTCTGATCAAGAATCAAGCCTTGAATACAAAAATATTTGATTGAGAATTTGCACCAAATATTGCCTTTTTTGGATTCAATCATGTTCAATCTCTTGCCAATCAATGATATTTCGAAATTGGCAGCTCTTGTTTAGTATCCTGGACTTCGAGGAACTTCATTTTACAGCTTGCATTCGTCAATTTGATTTTTGGTATTTTATTTTAATTAAAATTGGATTTAAATGAATAAATTCCAAAATAAATAAAATAAAATAAAGGGAGGCGTGCAAGAGGGCTTAGAAGTCATGGACTATCTTAGAAAAAAGTCCAAACTATAAAAACTATGGCCCATTTGGAAAAAAACTTGAATTTGTTTAGTATTTCCCTTCATGCACTTTTTCGAAAATGCCAAACTTGCACATGTTGTATCTTGCTCAATTTTCAACATTTTGAAGTGTTATTGGACTTTTTAGAAATATCAAGATGTCCTCTAAACACTCCTTTTGATTTCATCTTCATTGAATCTTCCATGTTCATGTACACTTCTTTGGAAAAAGATGACTTTTTGTTGACTTTTAGAAGGACCTATAATGTCTTGATCCATAACTCTCAAATGAAGTATTTTTGGCCAAAGCTTGTGAGATACAAAGTTGTAGAGAATTCAATTCTATTCAAAATGAACTTTGGTGGAAAAATGTCTGATAAAGTATGTGAAAGTTATACTTGGCCAAAGTTCTGTTGACCTTTTATCAAGAAACCCTAATTTAGAAACGTTGACTTTTGATCAAATCTTTAGTTTTCTTGATGAATCATGATCAACCCTTGATCAAATGATGAATGTGAATTCAAATTCTTGATGTTGACCAAAAATGATGAAGTTTGACTATATGTTGACCACAGTTGACTTTTTGTCCAATACAACTGATTTTCAACCATCTGAGCAATTGAGTGAGTAAACTTGAGATGTGAGGCTTGAAACTTGGCATGGTGATACCTTGAAATATATGAGGATACATGATGATCTCTTGAGGCAATAGAAACCATCTTTGACTCGAGAGAATCAAAACCCTAGTTATGGGGTTGATTGCTTAGGATAGGGTTCATCTGGTCAACCCTTGAGAATATCTTGAGTATGGAGATGTGGATTGACTTGAGAAATAGGTGGGAAAATTTTGGGATATAACAATGTTTACCTGAAATTCTTCTTTCTTGAGCTTTTTTTTAATATGATGAACCAAAAAAATATGGATTTGGAGTGGAAAATGGATTGACAATGGAGATGGTTTTAGAGAGGTTTGGAGAATGAAGTGTGTAATGGTGGTGATCACCATGGTTTCTGCTTATACACATAGAATGCCTCACATATACATAGAAAAAATGGAACGATGGAAGTAAAAATATGTATATGTAATCCATGTCAACCGCCTGTTCGCGTTAAAAAGTGACGTGCTAGGGAATCGAATCTGAATTCGAATCTCTGGCTCGAAACGATTTACTCTTTTGATTTGTTTATAAAGATTCCGTGAGCATCAAGCTTTATTATTTCCAACACAAGAAAAATGATTATGAAAAGGGGAAAGCTGCAATACCCTCAATTGATATGATATGCATTACGACTAGCGCAAACTAGACGCAACGCATTGGGGAGATTCCGGGCAAGGGGGTTTGTTATATAAAGGGAATAGATGGAGCACCCTAAATATATATAGTTATCTATAGCGTTATATATGAATATGTTTGATATGTTTGTGTGTTTTATATTGCTATTTCTATGATTGGGAAAGTTTCTCCTTTGGATTTTAAGAAGAGTAGATTATGTGGGATCCTAGGTTTTGTTATTATTGTGCTCGCAAAGATCATTGGGATCTTCTACATACATATCCCTTAATGGGAATCAGAGCATTTGTAGATCAGATCTAAAGGGAACTATGGTTTGTTTGGTCTGAGGGAGAAAGAAATTTGCTCGCCAAGGATGAGACCTTGTGCCTACGTATTCTCAAAAGGATGTTGAGAAAGTCAGAGCAATCGTAGTTCCCACTTATGCTAGTGGAAGCAAGGAACTTATTAAGAGACAAAGACAAATGTCATCTTAATGAAAAATGTATCCAATCTATTTCATCACATAAAATGTATCCAATCAATGATATGTCATCTTTCGTCGTAAGTTATAGGTGTTTTGCTTGAGTGTACAAGCGTTACCACTTACGGGTTAAGAAAGATGTTTGAAAAATGATTGAATCTTTTAATTGTAAGCATTGGGTGTTTGGCTTGAGTATACAAGCGTTACCACTTACGATTAAGAAATGTTTTTATTTGAAAAGAGTTTGAAAAGTTTTTGATTGTATGTGATGTGATAGATTAGATACTTCTTCCATAGAGATTATAAACGTCTAAATCTCGAGGAGAAATTGATTGGATTAGGGGGATGCTTTTAAGAAGCCCATGGATCCTTGTATTGTAAGCCCAAGAGAAGGCATTCCGAGGGTCATCGAGGGTCATCGAGGTTCCTTGTATGAAGCTCAAGAGGAAGCTATAGGGTATGGCTGGCTTTGTATTTAAGAGTGGTTTCACCGGGAAACCATCCTCTTAGGATCTCAAGAGCGATTTCACCGGGAAATCATACTCTCAGGGTTCTATCCTAGCGCGGGTGATTCTTTGTATTGGAAGCCCAATAGGAGGCTGTTAAGAGATTTCCTGGTCTCTTTCTTGTTTGATGCCCAAGAGAAGGCTAAACTCAATGAGGAGTTCTTTTGAACGAAGCCCGAGGTGACTCGGCGGGGAGTGTTGTCTTATATGAAGCCTAAGCGGAGGCTAAACTCAGTAAATGAGTTTTCTTATATGAAGCCTAAGAGGAGGCTGAACTCAGATGAAATGAGTTACCTTGTACAAAGCCCAAGAGGAGGCTATCTTTGTGGGGAACTTAGTTGTTAGACTAGTTGTTATGTTATAACTAGACAGTTATATAAGCAAGTGTATGAAGTTTATTCACAGGAGTTTATGAAGGAAATATAAACAATGTGTAAAGTTTATTTACAAGAGTTTATGAAGGAAATATAAACAAGTGTGTGTAAAACGAACGTTCGAAACGAGCGTAACTTGATTACTTACAAGTTTGAATGTGTACAAGGAAATAAATATGTACACGAATGGGTATTTATGTACAAGGAAATGTGTATGTACATAGGAGGGTTGGGACTTACACCGTGAGGGAGGCCCATTGGTTTAAGAGCAGTTTCACCGGGAAGGATTCTTCTCTTAATACCAATGGTATTCAATGTGTATACAAGCAAAATGAAAACAAACGGACGAAGTTTGTCTATACTTGAATATTTACAAAGATGTTTGTATTATGTATGAGGAAAATTAATATGTACAAAGAATTTGATATGTACAAGGAAATAACTATGTACATAAAAGAATTTGGGACTTACACCGTGAGGGAGGCCCATGATCGATTAAGAAATTCGAGGGAAAAAAGGAGTTCGGTTTTATCTTCAAATCGGGTCGATCATGGAAAAAAGGAGTGTAAGTTTGTTGAAAAGTTTGAAAAAGGGCTGGAAAGTGTTTTTGGAAGGTGAAATATACCCACAAGAAGTTTGAAAAAGTTTCGGGTTTCGAAAGTTTGAAAGAAACATCTTTGAAAAGTGCTTGAAAAGTACTTAAAACGTCTCATTTTCGGCTCGATGAAAATATAATCAAAAGATAATATTTTTGGATTTTTTTGACATCATCATAAAATAGGTATGTTAAATGACAAGTGTGCAAAAAATCACCTCAAAATGAGGAGTTTTGATTGGTTTTTGAAAGTGTTAAAGTTTGGGAAAAAAAATGTGAAGAGAAACAAAAAATTTGGCAAAATGGTCCCAAGGGGACTCGAACCCGGGACCATTGGACAAGGCAAGGCAACTGACTTAAGAGTGAGCTGGCAACCGCTGCGGCGACAATACATCCGTTCATTTATGCCATTCCATGTTATTATATTTTAAACTTATTATTTGAATTTCTGGAAAACGAAAACACACGCGCAATGCTCTTCTTCTTCCTCAATCCTCATTCAACCATGGATTCTTTGTTTCTCAATGAAAATGAATGATGTAAACATCAAACTTGAACGAAATTTAACCAGGAACATGATGGTGGTGATTAATTTCATTTATTTTTAGTTTTAGATGATTAAATTTTCCAGAAACACGAAGAACCCTAATTTTGAAAATTCAAAGTGAAATCGTGTATGGCTATGGAATTGATCAATTGATTGAGGGTTAAGGATCAGTGAAGGTGCAGAAACAAAACGGCCAAGCGTTTTTTGAACTGTAATGCATGAATCATAAAGTTCGAAGTATGAGTGACTTACCTCTTGAAGCTGAGATCGAATTTCTTGAAAGAGTGTTTCTAGTTGATGTTTGATGATGGAAAGAGCACCACTAAACCTTATGGAAGGTGTTTGATCACTATGCTCACTCTGAAATGGTCTGGAACTCTCTACCCAAGTCCAACTGCATATGTTTGATGTAAACTTCGAATTCGTGTTTGGAAGTGTTACAGTTCAAGGAAGATGATTTGTATCACTCATATGAAGTATGTGGATGATGTTCAAATGATAAAATCAAGATTAGCTCGAGCCAATTAACAGTTTGAATGTTAAGGTAGTTTTTACAAGTTTGGAAATTTGAAAAGCAATTCTGGTTTTTAGTTGTTCTTGAGTTGATTTTAAGTTTCAAACAAGTTCTATATTGAGTTTAAAACATGTTAGACACCAAATTTCTCTCAGTTTTTCACAAGATTTGAAAAATGCAAAAATTCTCACTTTTGAACTATGAACCTTGAATTTCAAGAAAAGAGAGTGAAAGCTTGTTTTGTATAGCTTTGGTGTGGTTTCAATTTGAAAACATGACCTCTATTTATAGGTCAAGAAATCAGAATGGTAAGTGAAGAAGATTAACTTGAACTTGAGCAACTTGCCTTAGAGGGCAAGAAAGTCATTTTTGCCATAAATGCAAATGGAATATTCTTTTAACCATGGTTAAAATCTTACTTGATCTTATCTTCATCATAATTACTTCTCATCTGATTTTTATCAGCTCTAGCCTATCTCCAATTGGTGACAAGGCTTCTAGAAGGAGATTTGGCAAAAAATGACTTATAATTTTGAAACATGTACTTGAAATTCATGGCTTTTGGAGCTCTATGTTTCAAAATCAAAAGTATAGCTAGACAAGATGGTTTTTCAAGTTCTTGGACATTTTGGAAAGCTTGTAACAAGGGCTACAACTTTCATGTTTTGAGTTTTTTCTAATTCCAAATGGAACTATGTGAAACATTTCCATGAAAGTAGGAAAAAACATGAAATTTCTAACACTTAAAAATTTTCTAAGTGTTGAAAATTTTGACTTTTGTTGAATTTTCCAAATTTCTTGATTTTTTATGATCATGATGGATCATTTGAAGTATTTTGATGATTGAAAAAGTTTTGTCTCGAAAAAGTTGACCAAAAGTCAAAGTTTGACTTTTCAGTGCAGATGAAATTTCATTAGATGATCCAGAAATTGATTGATGAAAAATATGAACTTCTGTGATGTTTTGAATCAAGAAATTAGGTCAAGATGTTGTATTGAAGATATAAAGATCAATCTCTAAACAAAAAAGTCATTCATTGATCAGAAAATCAGTGATTCCCTATCCTCGATGAAAACCCTAATTGGTCGATCCTTGATAGATCATGAGAAAAAGTTGGGAATCTGAAGCTCAACTGTTGATGATTGATTAAGATAGATCAACGGAGGTGAGTGAAAACTCAAACCCTAATTGATTACCTCTTGAACAGATGAAAAAAATTGATGAAACCCTGATTTTGACTTGTAGAAGCCATACCCGATTTCTTCTGTTCTGAACTGTTAGTGATGCAGTAATGCAAATGTAAGGTGGTATATTAGGTCAAAAATTGGGGCATGACACCGCCACATAGACAAAAAAAACGTCCATTTAACCCAAATTGACGGAAAGGACTACTGTGAATCTTTTTGAATAGTTAATGGACCAATTGGAACTTTTTAAACTTAAACCAAATTGGACCTCAAGGTAAACTTAAGGGACCAAAAATGTTATTTTGCCTATATTTTATATTAATTTAGACTAATTCTAAATTAATATATATCCAATATTCTAACAATAAATAATGGGAATTGGTCAAACTCGAAATCTGCGAATAGCCAAAATCGGACATTCTTACTACTTTTTGGTTTTCTAATTTTTGGCAATCTCGAAACATGTTTTCTTTCCCTTTATCAACAAAAGTTTTAAGACATACTTCAACAATATTCACCTTGACTTTAAAACGTGTTGATGTCAATTTAACCATCAACAACTTTGCTTCTCTACCATATTAAAACTCGAATCAATAACCTTGATCAAATTCAAGTCACCTTTGAATCTTAATCTCGTCACTTGCCTCCACATAATTTCAATTACCCTTTCTGCCTGGGTAATTTAACAAGCCCACAAGTATGATTTTTCAACCATTATTGACTCTATATGCTTTCAAATGACTCCCTGAAGGCCTTTCTTTCTGAATATTGTAACTCTTCAGTCACATTTAAAGCATAATTACCAAGGCTAGCATAATTGTCCTTTAAGATGCTACAGTAACCCTCCTTACCTTATCACGAGTCAAATATTAATCAAATATCTCTGTAAATGTTCCTTCACTACTTCTAGCATCCATAGTAGGAAACTCCACCACAAACTGAATTTTCTCTGTTATAGTTTCTAACATGTTTATCCATTGGTTTTTACTATTCTTCCTTTGAAGAAATTCTATATCAACCAAGTAAGTTGTTTTAACATCAACACTTCCCCAAACAATTAATACCAACTCAGTGGTAACATATATTTTTATCCCTTTTTCCTGTAAAATTCATTATAATATTCTGAAACAGCCCCAAGGCATTCATAACGCCTTGACCTCAAATCTCATAGTTCTTCCTTATCATGAAATTCTCACTAGTTAATGATGAATGAATAACAACATTTGAACTTTATAAAATATATAACCACGTATTTAGACCCTTTTTCAATAATCACTTCATCAAGTGAGATCTTCAACATTCAATGTTCAACTCTAGTGCAATAGCCTAGAACATCAAACATACTTATAGATAACAAATTTCGCTTGAGTTCTAGAACTTACCTTGAATTGTGAATAAGAATTTCATGATCATCAAGCATTTAAAGTGTGACCATAGCTAATACCATGAATCTTGCAAGCCTTATTATCACTAACCTTGCACCATCTTCAAATTTTTAAAGTACTTTATTTTTGGACATGTGTGATAAGAGCAACCTGAGTCAACGACCCAACTATCTTCTGTTTCCAAACTCGATATAACTAGTGCACTGACATCCTCATAACCTTCCTCATCCAAGACAAATATAACTCGAACAAAATCTTCATTGACCTTTCTCTCAGGATAATCCTTCTTAAAGTGACTGGTTAATTTTTGACAATTTAAACATTTTACCTTTGACTTGTCAAACCTATTTAATTTGGACATTCCTTTACGCTCACCCCCTCATCTTAACACCCTTAAGCCTTCGCCACTATATTCAATCTTCAAATCTTTCGCCATTGAATTTTTTTTGGATTTTACTGTCGTTTTGACTTCATTCAAAGTGATAGTACCTTCCTTACCATAAAGAATGGTGTCCTTAAAGTTCTCTAAGGATCTGGATAATGAACTTAATAAGAGTAAATCATTGTCCTCATCTTCAATATTCACTTCAATATTCTCAAAATCATCAATAATCTTGTGAAATTATGTAAGCTACTCAACTATGAATTTGTTATCCACCATTCAAAATTAATAGAGTTATTATTTCAGACGCAACCTATGAGCCAAAGACTTGGTCATATATAATGATTCAAGTTTTTCCCACACAACAACCACAACTTGCTCCCTGGAAACTTCTCTTAGAACTTTATCCCCGAGGCACAAGATAATGACATTCTTGGACTTATCCACCATCTCAAACTTCTGTACATATGTAAGCCCTACATTTATCAATACTTCATTCTTCAAAGCATCGATACACTTCTCTTGAATTGAAATTTCTTGCATCTTAATTTTACATAACCAGAAGTCGTTGTTACTAGAAAATTTCTTGATCTCCCGTTTTTCCATAGTGCTCACTTGTAAACGATACCCCTCTGTTCCATTGTGGGCGCCACTTTGTTGTGAATTATAATATGGTTTAATATCAATTTATGAGGCAGAGAAAAGTAGTAACCAAAATAAATGTCCTACAACAATAATAATCAATACACATATAATATAACAAAATAAGGCGAGAAAAAGACGAAGGTTTGTTTACCCAGTTTAAACAAAGTATCTACTCTGGGGGAGAGAGAGAAGCTCTCCAATTCACTATACTCAGAAAATTGTTACAAGATATTATAGATGAATTACAAGAAAATAGTTTCTGCCTTCAGATTCCCAAGAACAACCCTAAAAGCATTCAATAACAACCATATTTTCTACCTAAGTGTTTTCCAACCTCTTTAACTCTCAATATATGAATAACACAAACCCTAAGTGTAACCAGTATTTTACAATAACATAAACAACCCCAAAGGTTACTAAATATTTGTCCTTCTATGGTTTCCCTTCATTGACCTTAAACACTTATATATATATATATATATATATATATATATATATATATATATATATATATATATATATATATATATATATAAATAAGTAAAACCTAAACCCAAAAACACAAGTCATTAATTATTAGTATAAAATATTATAAATATATTATAATATATTTCATATTAATTTAGACTATTTCTAAATTAATATATATTTAATATTTTAACATTAAATAATATGAATCAGTCAAACCCAAAATCAGCAAACCGCCCAATTTAAACATTCTTGCTGTTTCGACTTTCTGATTTTTGATAATTTCAAAATATACTTTTTTTTCTTTATCAACAAAAATTTAAGATATATATATATATATATATATATATATATATATATATATATATATATATATATATATATATATATATATATATATATATATATCGTCAATAAATTTATTGTCATTTATTTGCTTGCATATTTCTTATATTTTGAAACTCACATGGACATTTACTGTTTATAAATTACAATTGATAAAATCATTAGCTAAAATTTACTTGCCTCTCCAAATAAAATTATGTATTATAAGCTCTTATTTAATTCTCTTGAAATTCGATAGGTTAAGATCAAAATTAAAATCAAGAGTCTCTTGATTTGTTTTGTTGTTTAGTATAAAATCAAATAAAAAGCTATGTTTTATGTTCTGACGATGATAATGCTTGTAGGTTTGTTAGAAATTTATCTTCAAATATTGAAATTATTGTAACAGATTTTAACCGTTCTTATATTCTTTTTATATAAATTGAACATCTTATGTGCGCAATTACAAATACTTATTCCTCAAACGAAATAATTATATTAGACGATAAAACTTTTATACAAAAAAGTAATAGAAACTAATTTAAAAATGTTAAGGGGCAGAGTTCTTCGGAAAGAGAATTCAATATTGTTGCGTGTTTTTGTATTGTGATTTTGTATTGATTTCAATAGAACTGTTTATAATAAAATCTCAATTTTTCCAATTGAATTAATCTATAAGAATGAAATTTTAAGCAATACAACCATATATGCAAGCAGCATAGTATAATAATCAATACATAGCCAAATTAAGATAAGACAAGAATCGATCAAGCCTCGAAAATAATCACATATATAAACATCACCAATAATATTTGAATTTGATTTAATGGCGATCGCCTAAATATTCAGTTCTCTTTTTTTTCTCCTTGTAATCCTTAATGCTTTTCACAAGTTTGGCCCAACCTTTCTTGCATGCACCACCAGCCTTCACACTGTGTTTAACAATGGATGTCTTGGCTTTCTTTGCCTTGACCTTAGCTTTCTTTGCCGTCAGCTTTACTTTTTCTCCAAAATCTCCCATTTTTGAATTCAAAAGATGAATTCAAGGGAGATTTTGTTTTGTCAAGCAGGTGCAGCTTATTGAATAATGAGCAGCATTAATATATGAATTCTACATGTTGTATTTATATGGTATTTTGCATGCTTTTTTTCAACCTATTATGACACATGTTTGACCAAGTCTTCGTGAGTTGTTTATTTCTATGGTTAGCCTTTGATTTCGTTTATATCATGACTTCCCAACCTAACATGAATGTAGTGTGTATACTAATTAGGTAGGTAAATCATGTACACTTTTCTTTCTTTCTTTTGTAAAACTAATTTATATGACATCTCAGAATGACAAGGGGTGGAGAGATTGTTATGTACAAGTTTTGTTTAATTAGTGGCTCTTGGCATGTTTCTAAACAAAGAGGCATAATGGATAACTTTAAATAGTTATTTGATATTACTTGTATTATAAGATGCTTTTCTTTTTGGTAGTTCAAGAAGTTTTTTATTTAAATATTATTTATTTCGAGGACCTGTGGAATGAGCTTGAGTGAGGATAAAATTATAAGTTGATAAAAAAACATGTGTTATGTGTGAAATTCTGACATCTTGCTCTCCTTGAAATTAAAGTTAGTATTATATTTGTCAAGATTAAAGATATGAGGAACAAAGAACACCCACAAGTAAAATAAATGACCTCAATCAATCAAAATCATTTACAATCAATGATAACAAATTCTCACCAAGCAAAAGAAGATAAAAGACAAGAACATAAATAAACGTGTTAATCTTGTTCGATCAAACCAATTTACTCTAAAAAAAAGAGTAAATCTCATATTCATTACACTTTCAAAAAGTGTTATAAGAGATTACAAAGAACTACAAGAAAATAGTTATCAAAAATTTCTTCATCTCTCTTTATATATGAATCACACAAATAGGTGCTTAGAAATCTTTCTCAATCTTCTTTAAAAAATTTAAATATTTCTCAAACTCCAAGAACACAATTGTAGGAATTTATATGTGTGTCTTTATAAGTCTCCCAATGGTTACAGTCTTTTTCCTCTATATTTCAGATTACATTCTAAAGATTTTTAAGAGAAAATGATACATATACATATTTTTAATTGCTAACATTCAACACATCCGTACAGTCCATTAATTGTTAGAATAAAAATTTTAAAAATATCTTAAAATATCATTTTACATTAATTTATATCATCTTAGAGTATCTATTAGTACTTTAGTGTATCTTCTAATATCTTATACCAGCGGACCATCTGGACCAGACCTCTCGTCCATCTAACTAGACTTGTCTCTTGTCTAACTGCCTTGGCACTGCCACCACGGAGCCGAGAGAGATGAGAATTTTTTTGGTTAATACATATATACATAGTGGAGAAATGAGATGCAAAAGCCTCTATTTATAAAAGGAATTATAAACCCTAAAAAGAGAACAATAGAGGGGCAGAGTGGAACTAACCAATCATTTCAAATAACTGTTGGAGGTGGATTGGTCAGTAAAGAAAGTGTTGGAAGGCTTGCTCAGCAAGGAAAACATGGGAAGACTTTGTGACTAAGAAAAACGGGGGGAAGGCTTGGTCAAGCACAATTGATGTAACAGTTAAGAATAACAAATTTAAAAAATTAATATTAATTAATTTTATTTTTTATTTCGACTATAAAAAAATAATGGATCACTCAACCCATGCTAGGGTGACCATATCGAATCAAGCAAAGTCGGTCGTACAAACAGTGACGGGCGCATGTGTGATAGTTTATGATAGTGTGCTCTCTCTTTCACAAAATTGTGTACCCTTAAGACACACCCAAAGAGGTCAACCTATATTATTTAAGCATCACTAAAGTGTTATATTCCTTCAATTTGGGATCTTATGGAGCTTTTTTCTAATTAACATTTTTCACACAGTAGCTCTTGCTCATGCTTATTTCTTACCATTATCTATTCAGTTATTCCTCCCATTTACCAATTATACCTTTCATTTCAAACAATCCTCCACTTAATTTAATTTTTTTCTATAAGTAACATCAAATGTTTATAAGATTATGCATAAACAAAGGTCTTTATAGTTTGAAACTTTGCGTAGCAAGTAGCATTTGAATTCAACAATAGTGAGTCATTGTCTTGAATTATATCTCTGATATAAAAATTACACATAACCTTTTCTTATAGTGTATTCTATAAACACATGCTTTAATGTCCATGCATATCTATCCCAGCTTAGCGAAGGCTTTAGAAATTTTGTCTCGAAATTACAAAAACAATCGACCTAAATTCAACAATCACATGGGTGAACCTATCAATATTAATCTTATTTCTTGGTACTCAACTCACACATAATATAGATCTCATTAACAATTTATATTATCTCATCCTCTTATCTCTTTAGGATTCATGGTTTTCTTATTTATATAAGAATGGTCATCTCGTATTGCTCACAATTTATTCTTACCCATTGAACCTAATTCTTGAGATCTCTAGTATTTTAGTTCGGGTTACCAACATAATCAACTCACGTATCTATAGGATTTAGTCTCATCATATTCAATATATTATGGACTTTATCTCTAGTAATTCCTTTTGTCAAATGATTTTCTAAGTTCATCAGTATGTACATGATTCACTCTTATATCTCCTATAAAGATACACTTTATAACAATGTTGTTCTTTCTTAATATTTGACATTTATTACCACCGTAATAATCATTCTCAATTTTTGTAATAGTCGTCGTAAATCGATCAATATAGTTGGCATGGATTTTTCTCAAAAGGGAGCCTCAGGTAGAAAACATCTTAACCAACTTGCTTCTTCACAAGCAGTTTCTAATTCTATCATTTGAGACTCCATCATCAAAGATTATCTCAAACCTTCATCTTCTCCACCCCTTAAGGTGGGTTCCTTGTTAGACCATTTGGGTGGGGAAATTCATGATAGGGGATTAGAGTTTCATGAAATTGATGTTTGAAGCATGATTCTTGTTATGTTAAAATGTTTTTTATCTAATCCTTGATGTTATATTGTGTTATTGGTGTTGTATCTTGTGTTATGTTATGTTGTTTTAATGTCGTGTGAATATGGGTTAGAGTTATATTGTTGTTGTCACATAATTTTATCACTTGTTAATGACATGAAATGTATTTGATGTAGTGTGTTATGATCGTATGAGTTACTATGTGTTTGGATGGAAGAAAACTATGAAAATGGGTGAAAATCTGAAACTTGCAGATTTGGTTCAAATGAAGAACAAAATTTGATTTGAATCAGGAAGAAGAATTGTGCAGAAATTTAATTCTGACTAATTTGATTTGAATCGGGGAAATGCACTATAATTCGTTATTTGAATCAATCTCTTTTGGTTAGTGTTAGCTGAAGATTTTGATACCTATGATTCGAAGTAGAGCCATGGAGCTCGAAATAAGATGGTGATAAAGTGTTCGTGGAAGATACAATGAAGATTATACGTTTGGAATAAGTGGTTTTCGAATGGGCAGAACGGGATTTCGAATGAAAGAAATGATGACATGAGTAAAATAGGCTTCGATCGCGCAGTGAATTATATCTGAAGGAGTGGGTTCGAAATCGAAGTGAGTGATACATTTGAAATTCAAAAAGCGAGCGGGATAATTGGAAGCCAGAACGCGCGCTGGAAAACGGTTCGAAGACGTGGAAGCAAGAGAAGCATGGTGTTCTGCATGTTCTAAACGTGTCACAATCTTATAAGTTAGACCGTTATGGTCGAAATAGAATAAATAGAAGTCTTAATGTTAGGATTTCGTGTGTCATATCTATTGTACTAAAATTCAGTTACATTCAAAATACCACATGGCCAGGGAAACGAATGCACGAATGGTGTACGTATGATTTGCACCAAAGCTTTATTATTCAGCAATGTATCTTTACATTTTCAGTTTTAAATCTATTTTCCATCAATGTCTTTTAATCTCTTTACATTTCAAAGTCATTTAACTTTCTCTGCATTTAAAATATCTTTTTAACATTGTTGAAGTTCTTTTCTTTTCCAAGTCTTTACATTAAGAGTGGTTACTTTCCAGAAAATCTTATTTTAAACTTTCTTGCATGTATCTACTTTCTTGCATTTTACTTTATTTGATATGCTTACCTGTTCGAATTGGTCTTGCTTTGTTTATTGGATCTTATCATTGAGATATTAAGAATCAAAATCGAAACGCAATTAAACACAAGTCAGACACTCTAAAGATAAGTCTCTAATATGATCAATTACCTTAAGTTCGTGTAAAACGGTCAACACCCCCTAGGATCAATCTAGTCGATCCTGCGAGTTACCAGAGGGATTGAATAACGTAATAGTCATCACGCTTATTCAATAGTTTGGAAGACTAGCGGTTGTTTCACCAGAAATCACTGTGAACAAAATGGCACGCCCAGTGGGACGAAGTTTGCCGTTGTAAGTTAAGAGAACTTATAATCATAATTAGAATACAAAATTTCTGACGGAGTGAACAAAGTTCATTGGTATATGAACCTTAGGAGTGGTAAGATAACCAATAGTAACCGACCTTTACCCAGAAGAAATCGAAGAAGTAGAATGTCTAATACAAATAATCAACAAGGGGAACAAAATGCCCCACATGGAACAGGCACTAATGCGTCTGTTTCGACGGGAACGCCCAGTGCGATCCCTTCGAATATGCAGTCAGGAGCATCTTCGACTAGTAATATAGCCACGAATGGAATAGGTGGCATGTCAACAAATAATTCAATTTTAGGTAATACCGGAACAAGTGGTTACCCTGGGGGCTCCGTCCCACCATTAGGGACACAAACCCATTTCGCTACCCCACTACAGACTAGACCACCTAGTTTCGAAGGCAACAGACCCAGAAACCCTTCCTATGGGATGCCAACGTCCTTTATGGCAGGTTTGCAGACTTCAACGTCAAACGCATCGCCCCAATTGGGATCTGGATCTGGGGTTAATCAACTCCTCACGAATAACCAAGGGCTAGGGGGATATAATGCCTTACCCACCTTAACCACAGAAAACCAAATGGCTTTTAGGCAATTGATGGATGATAGTAACCACAACATGATAGGAGTTTTAGCACAAACGATGCAAGAAATCTTCGCCCCAATAGTTCAGAACGTAACTGTGACGAATAGAGAAAATGCAGATAATATGAGTAGAATAGCTGATTTCTTCGCTCCGCCAGAGAGGCGTAGGCAAAACCAGACAATGGTTCGAGCGAACGTACCTATCGTGGAACAAGTCATCAATCACCCACCTTATAGGCCAATTAGAGAAGAGTTTAACCCAGGGGCAGAGTTACAAAGAGGAAATGCCCCAGTGATTCGAGAAGAACCACTCAGAAGGTTGGTGGAACCAGTAGGAATGATCGAAAGATATGATGCTCCACTGATTCGAGAGGAACCGCAGAGGGGAGTTGTGGAACCTGGGGCAAGGCTCGAAAGGCAAGAGGCCCCAGTGTTTCGAGAGGAACAACCTAGAGGAGTGGTTATGGTAGGTAGAAACCAAGATGCTGATGCAGTTGTCCATAGAATTCGAAATGATAACATCTTGGCAGAAAATAACTTAACCACCATGATAGAAAGGATAATGGCCCAAAATGGTATCAATACGGGGATTAGGAGGCCAAATTATGCTTCTCCCATAGCAGACTATGTGATGCATACTGATTTACCAAGGGGACATAAGCTCCCCAAGTTTACCAAGTTCGCTGGAGATACTAATGAATCAACGGTCGAACACATAGCTAGGTATTTAACTGAGGCAGGAGACATAGCCAATAGTGAAAACCTTAGAATTAAATACTTCCCAAGTTCCCTTACAAAAAATGCTTTCACCTGGTTCACCACGTTACCACCGGGATCCATAGATACCTGGGCCCTTTTGGAAAGATTGTTCCATGAACAATTTTATATGGGACAATCGAAGATAAGTTTGAAGGAACTAGCTAGTGTTAAGAGGAAATTTACTGAGCCCATAGATGAATATTTGAATAGGTTCAGACTATTGAAATCTAGATGTTTCACAGTAGTCCCTGAACATGAATTAGTCGAAATGGCCGCTGGTGGTTTAGACTATTCGATTCGGAAAAAATTAGATACACAATACTTGAGAGATATGGCTCAGTTAGCAGATAGGGTTCGACAAGTCGAAAGACTAAAGGCCGAAAAGGCCAGGGCTTTCAAAAGTAATAAGAAGGAGAGGATATCCTATGTTGAGACCAAGAGTTCAAGATCCTCCCGACTCGAGTCGAAGTGGATGCAAAACCACCCCACCCTACTCTTGTAAACTTTTAGTTCCCACAAAAGGTAAAGAGATCATTGAAAGCGAAAAAGTGATAAATTCCCAAAGAAGGTGTATACCCGATGTGACGAAATGTGATGAGATTTTGATTTGCTTGTCAAGGATGGCCATTGATTGTGCCATCAAATGTCAAAATACCTCCTTTAGATCAAAGAAAGAAAAGAGGATTCTCAAATATCATAGCTTCTTAGGCCACAAAACCTCATGTTGTTTTCGGGATTTGATTCGAATGCAATCAAAGAGGCGACTAAAGTTTCCGACAAACCAAAGATGAAGGTAGATGAAGATCCTCTGGACGTTGCAGACACCAACTACTCCGAGCCTTCGGGCATGGGAGAAATAAATATGGTGGAAGCAGACCAAGGGGTCAAGACATTAGAAGAAGACAACACTGAGAATGAGAGTTGGGTGCTGGTCGAAGTCAATAATCAAGTTACCAACGACGTCCAGCAGTCACCTGAGGTTTCGGTGAAACCAACACCGTTGCTGGTTTCGAAGGACATCCAGGCTACTGATGGCCAGGAGGGTCAGGAACAAGAATTGAGCACGAGGGTGCGAGACGCCAATTAGAAAATATTCAGATTACAAAACAACCTTACCCTGAGAAAGAGATTTGGGATACGTTGGGAGAGCCCAGTGGAAGATTTGACTATCTGGTAAAATATTCTGCACCAGAGAGTTCAAAGATTCCGATCGAAACCATCAAACCATCAGGCTGGGGAGATGAGGATACAACTGAAAAAAAGGGACAAGACAACGAGTCTAAGAAAGAAGTTTGGGACACTCTGGGAGAGCCTAGTGGTAAATTCGACTACTTGGTAAAATACTCTGCTCCAGAGAGTTCGAAAATACAAATCAAAGACATCGAACCATCAGGATGGGGAGATGACGAAGAAAAAAATGGAAAGATGGACGTAAATATGGTAGACATGGAAAAGCCCTGTTCTGAGATGCAGGAGATGGAGAAATATCTGGAAAAAGAAAAATACAACACAGGAGATGGATATGCTGCAAGTATCACCCTAAAAGATTACCTCATGGTATGCCATAAAGGAAATGCTGAGATGATGCTTTGTCCCAGGTGCAGCATTATCTGCAATGAAAGGATTGCTGCAGAGTTCGAAAGGAGTCAAAGGGCTCGAACTGGCGTCAATTGGCGCCAGGACAATCAACTGTTTAGATGTTATCCTCGAGCTGGAGAGAGTGTCCTGGAATTCTTAGTTCGTTGCCATAAAGGGACAACGAAGTGTTTAATTTGTCCAAGGTGTTCAGCAGCGTACGACCAAAACATGGCAGGAGCATTCGAAACCATTCCTTTCGCGCCATGTTGGAATCACAAGGAAATGGGTCAAAAGAGTCAATACTTCAAAGAGAAACATAGCCAAAGCAAGCCTGATAGTCCATACCCCCAAGGCACTCGAAGAACAACATTCAGAATTCCAGCTGAAGTGCCAACTGATAGATGGTTGCATGTCAAAGCAAATAAGGGAAAGGGAAATTGGAGAAATGATGAACGAAATACACGCCACGCCATGGTATACAGGAGACAGTTCAACAACAAAAGAAAAGAGGAGTTGAGGACGGAGAATTACAAAGGAAGAATCCCATGTCACGCCCGATGGCGAAGGCGAACGCGCTAGGAAAGTCGAAAGGAGATTTGGCACCAAAGACACAGCCGACCAAATAGAGAAATGTCCAAGATTAGCAAACCAATGGCAAGCAACATCAAGACAGACCTCCGCTAGCGGAGGCTTTTCGCTGATACAAAAATAGACGAATCTAAAGATTACACTCCGGGCCCAGAAGAAGATGAGGACATGTTGACAGATAATTTTGAATCAGAAGGTGAGTCCTCACTCAAACTAAACTGCAACGTAGTGTCTGTGCTCCCTCCTGAGTTTGGGCAAGAGAAGTCAAGAACACGAAGAGGAGGATACCATCGATACAATGAAACATAGGCCGGCTACTATGTCATGGATAATGGCGCAAGAAGAGCGAGCGCTTTCTTTGAATATCCGTAACCGAATGAAGAACCATCTGAAGCCGTTGTTCATTCGAGCGAAGGTTAATACCCAAGGTGTGAATAAGGTTCTAGTAGACGGAGGTGCAGCGGTGAATCTAATGCCTCAATTTATGCTAAAGAAGCTGGGGATACAAGAGAGCGAGGTCAAACCACATAATATGGTTCAGTCAAATTATGAAGGAAAGGTTGGACAGACATTGGGAGTGGTGCAGGTGGAGCTAACCATTGGTTCGAGTTGTAGACCCACAATGTTCATGGTAATCGAGGCCAAAGCCAACTACAACCTGTTGCTGGGAAGAGAATGGATTCATGGTGTAGGGGCAGTCCCTTCATCAATGCACCAGAGGCTAGTATTATGGAGAGAAGATGGAATAGTAGAAAACATTGAAGCGGATCAGAGCTATTTCATGACTACAGTCAACCTCGTCAACAAGAGAAACTATGACAAATATCTAGCACGAATAGCCCCTTGTGCTCCAAATGACGAAGTAAACGAAGTCAGAAATGCCCAATATTACATGACCCTTCGCCATGATGGCATGTATTGGGATAGGAAGATAATCAAAGGAGATGAGGGACTCGAAGGTACTTCGCGAAGACGGCCAACAGGCTGTGAAGTCAACAACATTGCTCATGATTGAGTCCTCCTTCTTCGAAAGGATTTCGGCCTACATGGCCGAAAACAACTGGATAACAGCTTCAGAAGCTGAAACAGATAGTATAGGTGAAGAAAATGAAATAAAAGGGTTTGGTTCGAAAGACTCACCCTGCGAAGAAAATGAAACAGAACAAAGGCTCGATGCTATATATGACACAGAACCTTTGGGCTTCGAGAGGGATCCCACAAACTTAAATGCCAAAATGATGGCACAAGATCAACTTGAAGAGGTAAACTTGGGGGATGACAGCAACAAAAGAATAACTTATATAAGTGCAAAACTCAACCCAAGCCTCAAGAAAGAAGTGATCGAAGTCCTCAAGCAAAATAAAGATTGCTTCGCGTGGGATTATGACGAAATGCCTGGTTTGCAAAGAGAATTGGTAGAGCACAGACTTCCAATTAAAGATGGCAAGAAGCCCATCAAGCAGACCCCTAGGAGATTCGCACCAGCAGTGCTCACGAAGATCAAAGCTGAAGTCGAAAGGTTGCTGCGCTGCAAATTCATCAGGACCACAAGGTACGTCGAATGGTTAGCTAACATCGTACCTGTTATTAAGAAAAATGGTTCATTGAGAATATGCATAGATTTTAGAGATTTAAATACAGCAACCCCCAAAGACCAATACTCTATGCCTGTGGCAGAAATGTTAATAGACTCTGCTGCAGGATTCGAATACTTAAGCATGTTAGATGGATACCCTGGATATAACCGATTTTCATTTTGAAGACGTTGCTAAACAAAGATTTCGTTGCCCAGGAGCCTTAAGCACCTATGAATGGGTAGTGATGCCTTTTGGCTTGAAAAACGCTGGAGCAACTTACCAACGAGCAATGGATTCCATTTTTCATGATTTTATTGAAACCTTTATGCAGGTGTACATTGATGATATAGTCATCAAATCTCTTCGTAAACCCATCGCATCATTTGAGCCAATCATTCGAAAGAATGAGAAAACATGGTTTAAAAATGAATCCCCTTAAATGTGCATTTTTTGTGCAGGCAGGAGATTTCCTGGGCTTTGTGGTCCACAAAAAGGGAATAGAAATCAATCAAAATAAGACAAAAGCCATCATGGAAACCAAAGCGCCCACATCAAAAAGGGAGTTGCAGTCTTTGCTGGGGAAGATTAATTTTCTCAGAAGGTTCATCTCGAATCTAAGTGGAAAGACCCAAACATTCTCTCCCCTACTTCGCTTAAAGCAAGGACAAGCTTTTGTGTGGAATCAAGTACATCAGGAGGCCTTCGACGAAATCAAAAGATATCTGGCTCGTCCTCCTATCTTGTCTCCACCTTCATGGGGGAAGCCCATGAGATTGTATATTTCTGCTTCTGAATTTACTATAGGTAGCATGTTAGCACAAGAAGACAGCAATGGCATCGAAAGAGCCATATATTATTTAAGTAGAGTGCTTAATGATGCAGAAACTAGGTATAGTAATATAGAAAAGTTATGCTTATGTTTATACTTCTCGTGTATGAAACTTAAATATTATATAAAACCTGTTGACGTATATGTCTCATCTCATTTCGATGTTATCAAACACATGCTGTCAAAACCAATTATGCATAGTAGAGTTGGCAAATGGGCTTTAGCCTTAACAGAATACTCTTTAACCTTCATGCCTCATGTGAAAGGCCAAGTCATTCTTGACTTCATTGTAGACCACTCAACGGGTCGAAGCGATCTTGGGTTATGTTGAGACACAACCTTGGAAACTATACTTGATGGTTCGACCCACAAGGAGGCGTGGTGTTGGAGTTCTCCTCAAGGAATTCCAACAAAATTCAAGTACAAGTTGGATGGCCCATTGCTCGAACAATGAAGAATATGAAGCGCTTATTGTTGGACTTGAAGCTTTGTTGGAATTGGGGCAACTACAATGAAATTAGAGGTGACTCGAGTTAGTAGTCAAACAAATAACAAAGGAATATAAATGCATAAAGGAAAATCGATAACGACTTTGTCATAGTTAATGATTCGAAAAATTCAAACACATAGATATCCAACATATACCAAGAATAGAAAACCAAGAAGCAAATGACTTAGCACGGTGGCTTGGTTATAAGGTCTCCTCAAAAACCTCGAGATTTGATCGAAATAAGGGGTAGAGTTATGGCTACCGGCTAACACCATCGACGAAAATATCAAATTAGGTTGTAGTGATAAAGATAAATTTCGGTGTTAGCCATAGATACCTTATCGGACTGTTGGCGAAGTCCAATTATAAGTTATCCGAATGACCCAACAAACGTAGAAAAAACAAAATATAGAGCACTATCATATGTCCTTATGGAAATGAATTGTTCAAAAACCCAAGAAGGCGTACACTCAAATGCCTAGAGAAAGTGAGGCATACCTAGCGTTATGAAGTTCACAACGGGCATGTGGGCACATCAAGCGGCCATAAAATGAAGTGGTTGTTATTTCGATATGGTATGTGGCCTAGTATGCTCAAAGATTGCATAGACTTCGCTAAAGGATGTGAAGAATGTCAGAAACATGCAGGCGTTCAACATGCTCCTGCAAGTGAGTTGCATTCGATCATCAAACCATGGCCTTTTAGAGGATGGGCGTTAGATTTAATAGGAGAAATCAATCCTGCTTCGTCTAAGGGTCAGAAATACATCTTGGTAGGAATAGATTATTTCACTAAATGGATCGAAGCAATACCATTAGTAGTTGCAGATCAACAAGCCATTATTGAATTCATACAGAAACAAATAATCTATAGATTCGGATTGCCAGAAAGCATAACTACAGACCAAGGATCTGTGTTCACTGGTAAGAAAATGCAAGAATTTGCTCAAGAAATGGGATTTAGACTATTGACATCAACGCCATATTACGCTCAAGCAAACGGTCAGGTCGAAGCAGCCAACAAAGTAATAATTAGTTTGATCAAAAAACATGTTGGTAAAAAGCCCAAAAACTGGCACAAAACTCTAGACCAAATATTGTGGGCCTGTAGAACATCTCCTAAAGAGGCCACCAATACCACACCTTTTCAATTGACATTTGGCCATGATGCAGTCTTGCCCGTAGAAATTCATCTACAGTCAGTTCGAATCCAAAAACAATACGAACTCTCCTCCTCATTATATTGGGAAATGATGATGAACGAGTTAGTCGAATTGGACGAAGTCAGATTATGTGCATTGGAAATATTAATAAGGCAAAAAGAAAGAGTGGCCAGGGCATATAACAAAAGGGTGAAAGGTAAGACATTTAATGTTGATAACTTAGTGTGGAAAGTCATATTGCCCATGGACAAAAAGAATAAAGCATTAGGTAAATGGTCACCCCATTGGGAAGGACCTTTTCGAATAGTAAAAACATTCTCGAACAATGCATATGAAATAGAAGAGCTGGCGGATGATAAACGAATCCTAAAGGTAAATGGGAAGTATTTGAAGAAATATAAACCACACCTACAGGAGATTCGAATACCAACAAAGTAGTCATAATATTATAATAGAATGCCAAGATGGTAATATAAATAGCCAAAATGGCGTTGTTCAAGCATTACAAACAGATAGTTAATCAGATATAAGAAAATAACAGAGTAAAAGTCAAAAGTGGGGATTATTCCTCAAGCGATCGAAGATGTTCTTGTAGGACTCGAGTCTTTTGTGGGTGAAACGCTTCGCACCTTCAAGGATGGCAACTTCGTTTTTTAGTTGCTCAGCCGCTTCCGTCTCAGCAATACCCCTGTTGAGAAGTTCTTCGAATCGGGCACCAAAAGTATTGGACTCATAGGCAGTTTGTTGCTGCTGGGCCTCTTTGATCTTATGCTGAAGCTCTTGGATCTGCTTTTCCCAGAGAAGGATAGATTGAGAGTGAAGCTCATAATCAACCTTAGCTTGCTTGATATGCTTGGCATGCTCTTCAGCCTCTTTTGAGAGCTTCGAAGCATGTTCGTAAGCAGCATCCATTGAAGCCCTTTTCTCTTGAACCTTGAGTGCAGCAGATTCATCCTGAAGAAGGCACCCAGTCACATTGTCCAACAAGGATTGAAGCTCGAAAAGGATAGTACTGACTTCCAGGGAGCATGTAGCAAGGTCAATTTGATTCAGCAAGCCCTTCATAATGAAACAAGCAGTACTATCTTGTTTAAGCACCTCGAACAGATCCACATCAAGGATCGTTTGCCGGATCTGACGAAGGATTATCACCCTATCATCACAAGATGCTACATTCGAAGTTGAATCAGCGCCAGCCTTAGAAACAGGAGTATCTTTCTGAGCCAACTTAGCCTTCATATACCCAATAGGGTCATTTCTTTTCAGGTTGGCTAACTCTTCAGTTGTTTCAATGAGAAGACCGAAGTTCCATGCGTAATGGAGTAACATCCATTTCGAAGTCCATTGGTTCATTGGTGCGAAGATAATCGCCGTCATTTTTGGCACCTTCAGGGTCTTCTTCATCATCAGCTAAGTCCACCACTGATGTCATCATTTTGGTCACCACTAGCTTGACCCGTTTTTCACTCAAGCCTCTTGGCGTCCCCTTCTTCATTCTCGGATCCTCCTCACTAGAACCTTCACTCTCGAGAGGCGTGGCTTTTCCTCTTGACCGAGTTATTGGCTCACCTCTTGAGGAACTTTTGAAGGGATTCGGAGGAGGAACCTCGCAGCACCTCTGTAGCAACCGTGCATGGCTTCGTTAGTCTCCTGAGGAGGCGTACTGATCATCACCGATCAAGCTCCTACCGATAGCCATGTTAGAGGAACCTCTGTTCTGTACTGGATTGTTTGAATCTCCATGAGGAGAAGAGTGGATCGGAGTAGCCGTTGGTGGAGGTGGAGTCGAAGTAGTTGGCATCGGAGCGGAAACATCCTGCGCGTGTAAAGAAAAGTTAGGAATTTATAACTAAGGTACGAGCAATGATTCCAAACAAAAATTCGAAGTAAAATTACCTGAGGATTATCAGTAGATATGTTACTGTCTATACGTTCCAACATTACGTTGGAGGTCGAAGGTGGAATTTTGGATTGGTGAGAGGGAGCTGCATCTCTAGAATCAAGTTCGTAGACGCATCGTCCTTTGTTGCATTTTTTGCTTCTTTTTAAAGTTTTGAGAGCTTTCCCAGCTTGAGAGTCCTCCCAATGGTGTTGGTTTTTCTCTTCTTTGGAGTAGTTGGTGGGAGTTGATTCGTCTGAAATGATATGAAACAAAAGTAAGATGTCAATTTATATTAATCAAACCTAGGTCGAAATACCAGGATAAACTGTTTACCTTTGCAGGGGAGCTTGTTGTGGTTGTGATTGAGCATTGTTTCAGGTTGTGGTGTGAGCTTGTTGGAATTGGTACATCAATGTTTGTTGTTGTAGAAGTGATGTTTGGAGGCACTTCAGGCACGTTATCATTTGTGTCGTTGGTCTGCTGAGAACTACTTCCTCCTTTGGCCTTCGATGCAACAGTTTTGATCCTGAGGGCTGGAAATCAAAGCAATTAAAATGAGAGGTTAAAACAAAGAAAGTAAGAAATATTTGGGACTTCCCAAACATTCGCACCTGTGCCCTCTTTCGAAAGAATCGATATGGCAGAAAGGTCATAGCGAAGATGTCCTGGGAAATTATGAAGCCAACATCGAGCCCATGTCACAGTCTCAGATGGCTTTGGTTTCTTATGGGATTTATATTTGAGCATTTCGCTACAAATTAACCACCAAGGATACGGAGGAAACCAAGCCAGAGCCAATTCTGAGGTAGGTAGTTTAGGAAATTTAGGTGGATGCATTTCGAGTGCCAACCTATACCTATCCTCAGGTGACAAACCTGAAGGAAGTTTGAACTTAGAAATTTTTTCTTTAAATTTTTCCTTCAAGGTTTGAGCCGCTCGATACACAGTGGTCTGCAGTCGCGTTGGATCATAAGTGGTTTCGAAGTAAGTCTGAAAAGCTTTAATCTCCTGAGCATGAGTCAACATACCTTTCTTTTTATGTACCTGCACATCGAACGCAGCAGTCAGTTTAGCTTGAATGGTAAGAGTGTCAAACATATGAGACTGATAAAACTTCGTCCACCAATCTAAAAAACCCTTCGAAGAAAAGTGAGTAGGTTCGAAAGGTATTAAATCAAATTGGGCGAAATCTCGATACTGTTCTTGTTGAAGTTTGGCATCCCTGGCTTTAAAGGTTCGACCAGAAGTGATGGCGCTTTGGACTGGAAAGAGGTTCGTATTAATCGACACAAACCAAACTGTCTCAAACGGTTAGGTTGGTAGGCAAACAAGAGGATCGATTTTTGTCGGAGTAATCCTTGAAGAGATCGCTTGGTAACAAAAGGCTCTCAGATGTCCTGGATCTCCTTGCATTTAGCGAAAGGGACATAGTGAACCAGATGGTCCATGAGTCCTCGAAGCAAAAGCGACATAGTCTCTTCAAATTTATGCCTTAGAAAGAAGCATAATATATTGCGAGAATGAGACTTGGAAATCAGCCTTGTCATCGCCCGGAGTCAGCTTCCTCAACCTCAGACCTTCAACGTTTCGATCGAATCTCGGATCTTGCTCATTGATAGTGTCTGCAGAGATAGCGAAGATTCGAACATGGCATTAAGCCATAATTGAAGTAACCAAAGGACCACAAAGAAGATATTTTTGAGGTATGGGATTTTAAGCTCAAACAAATGACCTTAAGCTTTCGAAGGTCCACTAGAAGGAGTTCGCTTAAATTAATCCTCCTATTTTCATGCAAATCTCTGGCTAGAGGAATGAACCTACTGGCCACTTGAAGTGATCTGCTGCAGAAAACGTATCTTGATAGCCAAAGAGTAAGGAATGCAATGTGCTCAACATCAGAGACACTATCACCTTCGGCGTGATAATGACTGATGAACTTGGAGAAACTGGCTAGCTTAATATCGAAATCAATAATGCTGGAATGTTCCTCAGCATCAGGAATATATGTCTCCCCTATTGGTGATAATCCGGTAATGGCAGTGATGTCAAAAAGAGTAGGTGTAATCATTCCTCCAGGGAGATGGAAGGTATTATAAGTGCTATCCCAGAAATACAAGGATGCAAATAGTAAAGGGTGACTATAAGTGAAGCCTGGTTTGGATAGTTTCAAAAGGTTATAGATACCTAGTTCTTCCCATTGTTGAGACTTTTTAACTTCTACTTTAGTAAACCAGTTCTGATACGCTACATCAGCAGTAGGGCAGGATCGAAATGGTTTAAAGTTGTTCTTTACATAGTCCAAAACGAAAGGGTCTTTTGGGGGAATCTCCAGAGTTTCTGTATCTTTTTGAAGCAAACGGTTCATTGACAGTATCAGTCCCTAATCTAGGGGTTTCCATTTTATTCAGTAAGGGTTTGAAATCATAACATACAAGGAAGATAGTTCGTACATCTTTAAGGATCTCAAAAACAGTGAGGGGACCCATTAGGGCAAATCTTTTCCCAGAAACGTTGGTTGGGATTAATACCTGAGAGGAATACAGGAGTTCTTGCTCTTTAGATATGCTTTGGGGAATCAGTACGGATTGATTGTGATGAATGCCAGCCTTGCTTTCCAGAACTGCTCCGGTGTTCTTGTTCTTCTTTTTTGAAATCTTTTTTCGCTTGGGATGTTGATGAAGACATTGTTGGAGTTTGTTTTTGTTTAAAGATTAGGGTTTTTAACAGAAAGAGAGGGAGAGATTCAGAGTGTAAAAAGTGAAAAGGACTGAGTTTGCTTGGTTTTATAGTGAAGAAGTTGAAGCACTCATCAACTAATAACAAGATACGTGGGAGACGTGGGTTGGATACTTGGTGAGGTGGCGTGGGAATCACATTAGTAATAAGCATGATTAAAGATAATCATTATCTTTAAAAACGCACCATACCTTGTTTACTGTGTGAAAGTGGTTCGGAAACCCAAGAGCCGTCATGATTGACGTGAGGGAAATACTGTACAATGTCATAATCACTCAAAGTCACATCAAAATCTTGAGGATATATTTAAAATAAGTATTTCTCAGAAATTCGAAATACATATTTTAAAGGGGCATTTTGTTAGCTGAAGATTTTGATACCTATGATTCGAAGTAGAGCCATGGAGCTCGAAATAAGATGGTGATAAAGTGTTCGTGGAAGATACAATGAAGATTATACGTTTGGAATAAGTGGTTTTCGAATGGGCAGAACGGGATTTCGAATGAAAGAAATGATGACATGAGTAAAATAGGCTTCGATCGCGCAGTGAATTATATCTGAAGGAGTGGGTTCGAAATCGAAGTGAGTGATACATTTGAAATTCAAAAAGCGAGCGGGATAATTGGAAGCCAGAACGCGCGCTGGAAAACGGTTCGAAGACGTGGAAGCAAGAGAAGCATGGTGTTCTGCATGTTCTAAACGTGTCACAATCTTATAAGTTAGACCGTTATGGTCGAAATAGTATAAATAGAAGTCTTAATGTTAGGATTTCGTGTGTCATATCTATTGTACTAAAATTCAGTTACATTCAAAATACCACATGGCCAGGGAAACGAATGCACGAATGGTGTACGTATGATTTGCACCAAAGCTTTATTATTCAGCAATGTATCTTTACATTTTCAGTTTTAAATCTATTTTCCATCAATGTCTTTTAATCTCTTTACATTTCAAAGTCATTTAACTTTCTCTGCATTTAAAATATCTTTTTAACATTGTTGAAGTTCTTTTCTTTTCCAAGTCTTTACATTAAGAGTGGTTACTTTCCAGAAAATCTTATTTTAAACTTTCTTGCATGTATCTACTTTCTTGCATTTTACTTTATTTGATATGCTTACCTGTTCGAATTGGTCTTGCTTTGTTTATTGGATCTTATCATTGAGATATTAAGAATCAAAATCGAAACGCAATTAAACACAAGTCAGACACTCTAAAGATAAGTCTCTAATATGATCAATTACCTTAAGTTCGTGTAAAACGGTCAACACCCCCTAGGATCAATCTAGTCGATCCTGCGAGTTACCAGAGGGATTGAATAACGTAATAGTCATCACGCTTATTCAATAGTTTGGAAGACTAGCGGTTGTTTCACCAGAAATCACTGTGAACAGTTAGCCATTGCATGATTTGATGCAAATCACAGTTTACATTTGATTCGAATCAGGAAGGTGGATTTTGTTCAAAATATTATTTTTGTCATAACTTGAGTTCTGTAACTCGAAATGAGACATGATCAAATGCATTAGAACACTTATATAGAGAGTCATCCTATAATATAATAAGATAATAATTGTGTGCATATTTTCTTCTTATGATAGATTGATTTCATGTTATGTTTTGATGCCAAAGTAACAGAATATCATGTGTGATATATGAAAGTTATTATGACATGTTACATTTGATGAATACTAATGGTGAATCCTGTGGGGATTAAACAAATATGTGTTATATATGTGATACTTGTGTATGAATTGAAAAATATAATGCTCATGTTTAATATTAGTACTTTGTATCTGAATGTGTGATCAGGTGATATACAAGTAATACTAATCTTAATTAGAGTGACACTATATTCTCAGCACTAGGCCGGCAGGTAGGTCCATAAGATCAACCCTTGAGGGAGGTGTTCTAATAACTCAACTAGATGAGCTATGTCTCAAAAAGTAGGAAGGCATGTTAATCAATGAGAAAAATTCCCGAGGGATGATATTTCCAACAGTAGGCTGGCAGGTAAACCTGGAAGAAATAACCTCTAGGATATTAGTATAGTAAGTCTTCGTGTAATGGGACTTGGGTAAATAACAATATATTTACTGTGTGTGCTTTATGAACTGTAACTAACTCGAGTACTAATTCAACTGTGTAGAGTCATAATTAGTTAGAACCACTTAATTCCAATCAGGAAGGGTTGTAATTAATAATAGTGGGCCATGCGCGAAACGAAATTAGTAGTGTGCTAGCTACACCTACTAAATTTAAATCGGAAGGGTCGTAATTAGTGATGGAATGCCATGTACTAAACCCAAACTGAGCAGTGTCGTAGTAGTCGTGTGACTAAGTTCTTATCGGGAGAATTGAAAATGATATGAGTATCTTGCTTCTAATTAGGAGCCGTAAATATATCTTGATATTAGTAAGAGTGTCTATAATGATGTAATGTAATTAATACACCAATTAATTACGTTGGGTAATATGTGAGTAAAATGGAAGGATGTGAGAATATTATATAATTGGTATTAGACTCGAGATAAGAATAATGTGGGTATAATGGGCGTAAAGAATGGATGATCACATGTTTAGCCCATAAATGTAACCATAAGCCTCAGTTTCTACATATGGTATATATTGTTCGTAATATACGGTAATTGTTATAGCATTCTCTCATGACACAAGGCTAGTTTCCTAGTACCCTTGGATTGTAGGATCTAGGAAGGATTAATTAAGTTGAGTTTAGTTGTTTTATGTAATCCCTTAAAGTTGAGTGGACCCATAAGTTAAGGAAACTCACTGAGATTATCATCTCACATCCTCTATTGTTGTTCTTTTTTAGGTAATTCTTTGCAGGTTAGGAGCAAAGGGAAGCTTGATGTTTCGAAGACCTTTGTCTTCATGATCTTCCATTGTGAATTATGTGTAATGTGGATATTCAACATAGGTCTTAGTTTTTATTAGGAACTATTGTATTTGTATGTCATGTTTCATACATTGTATTTTCTTTTATGGACATGTATATAATAAAGTCTTTAGGCACTTGTGATGTATTAGTAATAATTAATATTTCGTATAATGTATTTTTTAGGTGTATATTTTACGGGGTATTCCTGTTTCTGCATCATTTTATTCTTGAAGTATAGTAAAAAATATGAAATCTAGAGTGGAAAAAATGAGAAATGAGGCAGAGTGGAATTGATCAATTCTTTAAAGAGTAATGTTATTTTGACACTCAATCTTACACCTACACCGTAGTTACTGTTCACAAATATAGTGAACAGTAACTTTTTTATTTTAATTTTTTTATAATTTTTACTCTAAAATAATTTTGGTTAATAGTATATTAAAAATTGGTTAATATAGTTTAAGGTATGGTTTGATCTGACAAAAAAATTAATATATATACCATAAAGACTTTGGTTAATATTATGTACAAAATTGGTTAATTTAATTTATAACTTGGTTAATGAGTTTTCAAACATAAAAAATATTAGATATATAGTAAAATAAAATTAGTTAATGGAGTTTAAAAGTTGGTTATTACATTTATAAATTGGTATCAGAATATGATTAATAATATGTATTTTATTGGTTAACAAAGTAATGAAATTGATTAATAAATTATAAATAAAATAATTAATTAGTAGTGTACACATATATGATTAATATAGTTGTGAAGTTGGTTAATGACACACACTTATATTTATCTTATAAAATAAATTTTAAAAATAATTATATTTTAAAAAATATTATTTTATTAAAAATTATTGTTCACCGTATAAATAAATTGAATCGTATATACTATATAAGTGTAAATACAAAGAATGTGTCAAGATAGCATGATTCATCATTAAAATAACGGTTAGAAGTGGTTTGATCACAATTAAAAAATTAATATTAATTAATTAATATTTTCCATTCGATAAACCAAAAAATAATGGACCATTCAATCTGCAATCAAACTAGCCAGCGCACGTGTGATGGTTTAAGATTTAAGGATGCAGTGCATCAGACTGGATATTATTCTAGACTTAAATGATTGTATATATCCATTTTATCAATCAAATGTTGAAAAACTAATCACCTATTTTTCTAATACTTCCTTAACAATGTTATTTCGACACTTATTTTTCAAACACCGTATCTTACACCATAAATTTTAATTAAAAAAAAATGTTCTTGCACAAAATTGAAGACAAGTGTCAAGTTATTATTTCTCTCCCATTTTCGTATTCAATTTGGTTTCGGATAAGAAAACGGTTGAGGTACATTGGAATAAATAAATTGGTACAAAGTATTAAAATTAATAATAAATTAAATACAAATAAATGAATGAATAAAATAAATAAATACATCAGAATTCAGAAGTGATCATATGATGAATCTGGTTTTGTAGCAATCTAAAAGTGGAAATGAATTCGAATATTATACCATACTCTCTTACAACACCCTACAAACTTCCATCCAATCTTGCTTATAAATCTTAGGCTGAATAATCTCCATATTTTCCTATTATCATTTTCCTTTGACTCACATCTAAGAATAGCATAAGACATCGGATTCGACATCTTATGATAAAGCATGCACCAATAATCTCTAAAACCTTCTTAATTTGAATGACGCAAATTATTCTTAATTTGCTTTGATCTATACCTCAAATTAAGCTTATCATATATATAGTGCATGAGTTTTTGTTTATTGTAACAAATTGTATAGTAATGTTTTCGATTTGTTTGTTAGAAGATTGTATGTGTTGCTGTTTTTAGCGTATGTGTTTCTAGAAGTTCAATTGTCTATGGTTCAATTAGTGTTTGATTGAGGTTTTATTCTATTTTTGACAATAACAAATTCGAGATGTTTGTGTGTCAGATATGTGTTGTATGAGTTGTTTCAGTTGTCTTACTTGTCTATGTTTGTGTTTACTAGCTTTCCTTATCCATTAAGATGTTTAAAAAAAATATTTTAGACACAGATATAATATTATAATGAATTTAATGGTAAAAATATATATTATATAAATATTTAATTAAAATATTTTAAAATGTTAAATTATAAATATAATGTAAAATGTATAAATTGACTTAACACTTTACACTGTCAGCATATCATTCATTTTCTCTATCATAATTTTTATTTTAAAATATTAACTGTTAAAATATAATTCGAATTCATCATTGGTTCAATCCAATTATTAGAATATTTATGTAATTGAATCAATATTAAACTAGATAAATCAGTAAGGTTAATCAGTTTAAGGATCATTGTTATGCATAATAAAATTGTAGAAATATTTTATAGTTAAATATATTTAACTATTATATTTTAATTATTACGTGGGCATATGAATACTAAGAACTTTAATCGGTTATGTTTCTCATTCTTCCTCAAGAGTTAGATATAGCTCATCTCTCTTTTAGTCTTTATTCTTCTATTGGATTTTGTTATAAGATAGTGTTTTCACGTCGGTATAGAAGAAGGTTTGATTTATTTGAGGTTCCCGTTATTGTTTTGTTTAGAAGACTCTTTTATTCATTTTTCTTTGTGTTTGTTGACTTTGGTGTTGTTTTTATCTGGGGTATCTGAGTGTGTTGATGAAGTTGTAGTCAATAGAGTTTTGAGGGTACTACAAAGCAGTTGGATTATGAGTATTTGTTAAGTGATGAGGTTGTTTTTCAAAATCTTATGGCTTCAGACAGAAAATATAGGAAGAAGAGATATGCTTGTTTGTCTAGGTTGAGGGGTAGATGTCAATTTGTTCTTTTAATATTAGGGTGTTGAGGGGTAGAATTAATAAAAGGAAGGTGAGAGATCTTATTCTTGTTAACTCATTGGATTTTGTGGCTATTAAAAAGACCAAGCTTCTTGAGGTCTCATATTCCTTGCTTCAGTCCATTTGGAGTAATCATTTTTGTGCGTTGAGTTTTGAATCCGTAGTTGGTAATAGTAATTGGTTGCTTTCAATTTAGTGTAGCTCTAAAGGGATAACTCTTTTATCTTTTTTGGTCCTGGTTTTCCAGGTGTGTGTTTGGAAAAAGGGGGATTTTAAGTTAGTATATTCAGTGGTTAATGTTTATTTCAATCCTTTGTTAGCCGATAAAAGAAGTATGTGGAACGACCTCTGGTTGTGCAAGTCAATCCTTAAAAATGAGGTTTGGTGTGTCTTATATGATTTCAATTGGTCAACTCGCCTAGAGAGATAAAGGAAAGTGACTGGTTTGTTAACCCCTCTAGTAATGATGAATGTGTTATTTTCTCTTCTTTTGTCTCTCAGATGGACCTTCTACATATTCTCCCTTTGGGTGAGAACTTTCCATGGTTCCAACCTTATGGTGGTGTTAATAGTAGACTTGATCGGATCTTATTTTTTTAGGATTGGTGGGTTTTAGGGGGTTTACCGCTAAATAAGAGTTCCTTAGAGACGTCTCTCACCATTGCCTTATCGACCATAAATATGATAATCAGTTGTGGGGACTAAAACCATTTTGGTTCAATAATCATTAATTGTCTCAGGATGACCTTCCTGAGTTGGTTCTTAATTTTCGGTCTGCTTCTTTGATCCAAGTTTGGAAGGAATTTTTCCTTATAGAGAAACTTTGATCTCTTAAAGCTTTCCTTAAAAGTTGGAATAACCAATTTTTTGACAAGTTGGACTGCCAAATTAAGTATCTTAGAAATGATATTGGAAACTTAGATTTGTTAGCTAACTAAAAGGTCATTTCTCTTGAGGAAGTGGACGTTAGATCCAAAGTGATTGTTGATCTCTACGCTTTTCTTAGAACGGAAGACTCTGAACTCTGCCAAAGATCTAGTGTTAGATGTCTCAAGGAGAGGGGAGATTGTTTGGGTTTCTCTCACGCTTCGAGTAAATGTAGGAGTAGAAGAAATTTGAATTTAGCCCTTCAGGTTGGGGATAGCTGGATTGAAGGAGTGGCTGACATTCGGTGAGAGGTGGTTAATAATTTCTACGGGTGGTTTAAATGATTATCTACTATTAGGCCCAAGCTTAGTGGGATGCCTTTCCAGACCCTATATAAGGAAGATAATTTGGTTTTTCCATCTCTTTTCCTTCTTGGGGAGTTGGATGAGGTGATGTTGCATTGTGATGGGAATAAGAGCCTAAGCCCTTATGGTTTTAATTTTTCTATTTTCAAAAGTTTATGGAGCCTGCTGAGATGTGAGGATTATGTTTGTTGAGTTTCATTTTTTTTGCTTCTTTACCTCATAGTTTTGCCTCCTTGTGACCCTTACTTCTAAGTTTAAGAACATATGTTCTTTCGAAGAGTTTTAGCCTATATACTTGGTTGGCTCTCTATATAAGTTGTTTTCCAAGGTTTTAGCTATGAGGCTAGGTTTGGTTATTGACAAGATGATCTCTCCTAACCAATCACCCTTCTTAAAAGTGAAAATGTTGGTTGATGGAGTTGTGATTATTGATGAGTTTATTGGCGTGGCTAAATGCACTAAGAAGTCTTGTACTATCTTTAAAGTATACTTTAAGAAAGTGTATAATTAACTTAATTGGAGCTTCCTGGATTATATGTTTATCAGATTCGACTTTAGTGATAAGTGGAGATACTAGATCAGAGCATGTGTGCTTGCTAGCAACCTGGTTGTGTTGGTTAACGGCTCCCCAAACCAAGAGATTAGGAACTAGATAGGCTAAATAGGGAGGCCCTTTAACACCTTTCCTTTTCCTTCTAGGGTCTATTAGGTATTAGTAAAATATGAAAGAGAGAACTAATAGAGAAGTAGAGTAGAAATATATAACTTCTCTCATTTTGGAGACCGAAGAACTAGCGCATATGAGAGAGAGAGGGAGAGAGAGAGAGAGAGAGAGAGGGACCCGCGCATTTTTTTAGTTCGCTCACTCATGCGAAGAAAGGAGGTGAACAACTCATTTTTTTCCGTTTATGTCTTGCAAATTGGTTGAATTGGGTGGAAGGATGGTGAGCGAGAGAGGTAATGTGATATTACTATTTAATTTTTTACGAAAAGATAATGAGGTGTTTTAGAAACACAATAATAAATTGATTAAATAAATTGAAAAAATATTAATAGAAAAATATTAATTATTTAAATGTAATAAATATTAAAATAAATTAATATTAAAAATTAATTTGTAAATAGGTTTTTTAACTTTTGGGGGCATTTGTATAATTTCAAAATCAATCAATATTTCTTTCTTTTTTCTTTCTATTATCCTCTATCTCTTTTATACTAAACAGTATATCAAATCTACTTTATTTCTCATACAGTTATCTCTTCTCTCACTCTTTCTCATATACTTCTCTCTTTACCATTTCTCTTGACAACAAAATAAATCCCTAGTGACTGAAGGCCTTAGTAGGTTGATCAAAAGGGCCATTGAGCTTAGTTTTTTCTCAAGGTTTAAAGTTAGCTCCTCAAATTTGGAATTTTTTTACCTTTAGTACACCGATTATACCTTAATCTTTGGAGATCCCTCAGTTGAGAATCATTAGACTATTAAAGCAGTTTTGAGGGGGTTTGAGTTAGATTTGGGCCTTGGGGTTAACTTCTATAAAAATAGTTTGATTGGGATTAACGTAGATATTTCTTTCTTAGTCTTGACAGGAGACTTTCTTCATTACAAGATTGATTCTTTTTCTTTTAAGTATCTAAGGCTTTCTGTATAGGCCAATCCTCATTATACTTGGGAGCCTTTAACTAACTTGATTTGAAATAGACTTCATTCTTGGAGTCATGGGTGTGTAAGTGTAGAGGAATAGTTATTCTCCTAAATTTTATCCTCAATGTTATTTTTATGTTTATTTATTTCCTTCTTAAAAATGCATGTAAAAGTGTGAAAGAAGTTAATAAGGATTCGGAGAAGGTTCTTCTGGGGAGGTGTGAAAGGGGATTACAAATTTTATTTGGTGAGAAAATCTAATGTGTAAATATAAGAAGAACGGGTGATTAGGTGTTAGAGATCCCGAGATGCTTAATCTAGCTCTTTTAGAAAAATAAATATGAAGACTTTTGTGAAGTTCTTTTAGTCTTTATTTCGATATCCTTTCTGCCAGGTATGGTCTAAGCCCAAACAAGGTTGGTTCTTAATTTTTGGTCTGCTTCTTTTATCCAAGGGTTGGAAGGAATTTTTCCTTATAGGGAAACTTTGATCTCTTAAAGCTTCCCTCAAAAGTTTGAATAGTCAAGTTTTCGCCAAGTTGGATTTCCAAATTAAGTCTCTTAGAGATTTTATTGGAAACTTGGATTTGTTGGCTAACTAAAAGGTTCATTCTCTTGAGGAAATGGACGTTAGATCCTCAATGATTGTTGATCTATAGGCTTTTCTTACAAAGAAAGACTCTCAACTTTACCAAATAGCGGGTTATTATCATTTTATCCCCCTGTCATATAGGCGACTTTTGATTTTGTCCCTTGTAAAAAAAAATTGAAAACACCCTTGCCGTTTCAAAATACTAACATTTTAGAACCTAAATTCAAAATCCGCAGGTAAATCCGAAAGAAAATCCACAATGAAACCTGCAGATTTTGACTTTAAGGACTAAATTGTTAGTATTTTGAAATGACAAGAGTGTTTTTCAAAAAAAAATTACAGGGGAAAATTCAGAAATCGCCTATATGGCAGGGGGTAAAGTGGTAATAACCCCCAAATAGCTAGTGTTAGGTGTCTCGAGGAGAGGGATGTTGGTTTGGGTTTCCTTCATGCATCGAGTAGATGATGGAGCAGAAGAAATTGGAATTTAGCCCTTAAGGTTGGGGATAGCTGGATTGAAGGAGTGGTTGGCATTCAGTGAGAGGTTGTTAATTATTTCCATGAGTGGCTTAAAGAATTGTCTTCAATTAGGTCCAAGCTTAGTGAGATGTCTTTCCAGAATCTGTCTGAGGAAGATAATTTGATTTTTCCATCTCTTTTCCTTCTTGGGGAGTTGGATGAGGTGGTGTTTCATTGTGATGGGAATAAGAGGCCTGATCCCTTATGGTTTTAATTTTTTTTCAAAATTTTATGGAGCCTGATGAGGGATGATGTGAGGATTATGTTTGTTGAGTTTCATTTTTTTGCTTCTTTATCTCATAGTTTTACCTCCTATTTTGTGACCCTTACTTCTAAGGTTAAGAACCTATGTTCTTTCGAAGATTTTTAGCCTATATACTTGATTGGCTCTTTGTATAAGTTGTTTTCCTAGGTCCTGGCTAGGAGTCCTGGGCTGGGTTTGGTGATTCACAAGATGATCTCTCCTAACAGTCACCCTTCTTAGAAGTGAACATGTTAGTTGGTGGAGTTGTGGTTATTAATGAGTTTATTGGTGTGGCTAAACGCACTAAGAAGTCTTGTGCTATCTTTAAAGTATACTTTGGTAAGTGTATGATTCACTTAATTGGAGCTTTCTTGATTATATGCTTATCAGATTCGATTTTAGTGATAAGTGGAGATACTTAATGTAGATCTTTCTTTCTTGGTCTTGGCCGAAGACTTTCTTCATTGCAAGATTGATTCATTTTCTTTTGTGTATCTAGGGCTTTCTATAGAGGTCAATCCTCAATTGGAGTATATTTGGGAACCTCTAACTAACTTGATTTAAAATAGACTTCATTCTTGGAGTCATGGGTGTATAACTGAAGGAGAATAGTTATTCTCCCTAAATATTGTCCTCAATGTTATTTTTGAGTTATTTATCTCCTTAAAAATGCCTATAAAAGTGTGAAAGAAGTTAACGAGAATTCAGAGGGAGGTGTGAAATGAGATTTCAAATTTTTTGAGTAAGAAAATTTTATGTGTAAATCTAAAAAGAATGCGAGATTAGGTGTTAGAGATCTCTAAATACTTAATCTAGCTCTCTTAACAAAATAAAGATGGAGACTTCTTTCGAGTGCTTTTAATATTTGTTTCGATATCCTTTCTACCAGGTATGATGTAATCCCAAACAAACTGGACCATCTAAGCCCAAACAAAAATCGAATACCATTTTCATGTTAGAGTGCTTGACTCGAATCTAGATGTTAAGGTTTCAACAATTTTCCAAGACAAGGATTTAGATCTAGATGTAGAGAAAACGGGATTATTAGTTGGATCAAATATGTTCACCATCACATCTCCAATAACACCACACATGTTTTTTTGTTCATTAAATGCATGAACTGTAAAATGCAATCTGACAGAACTAACTAGTACAGAACTGCAAATTCAAATCAAATAAAAAAATGAAGCAATCAATTTTCTTCAACAAGTTCATTACATGCTCAATCCGATACACACACTCGTGACCATTTATTTACTAACGGTTTGTAGAAGTATGAGCAACTGCAGAAAAATATAAGAGGCCCCTCCAATTGTAGCATACTTCAACTTCTCTTTTCCTTCAACTTCTATAAAATCTTTGTCTTGTGAACGATTAAACCCTCCAACTAACCATCCAAGATTTCTATAACCTCCCTTATACAGCTTTGAAGTTGCTGTCATTGACCTTTTAAAAAAATGGAACCAATTATACATAATACTAAATAATTATTACTATACTTAAATAGAACTTCATAAACGGTTGACACAGTTAAAGTATGGTTAAATAGAGCCTCTGTGACTTATCTATACAGAGCCTCCAAAAGTTTTAAATAAATAAATAAAATAAAAAACATTCTTATTCTTACCTTAATCCTTCTCCACATGCCACAAGAACCTTAGTGTCTTTCCCAGGAACAACATTCTCCACTTGACTAAGAAACTCAGAATTAAAAGTAGTAAGATATTGACCAGTCCAAGCACCAATATAACCAAAATGCACCCATTTCTTAAGCAAAGTCAAAGGACCATTATCGTTATCTTCAACAAACATTGGCACGTGCAAAGAGCCTCTCACGTGTGCTTTCTCTCTCTCCCAATTGGGTCTAACATCTAGGAGAATGAACCCTTCTGTGTTCATAGCTGTTGAAGCATCTTTTGGTAGTACAGTTCTGACTGTGCCAGATTCTATGAGTTCTTTGAAACTGTTGGTTTTGGATGTAGCATTGGTGATAACATGAAATCTAGTGGCTTTTTGTGTGGTTGTAGTGAAAGGGTGATCTTTGTGATATAGAATTGAAGTTCTGAATGAATTGCTCAATTGGGTTGCCATGTTGTGATGTTGTGAAGATGATAACAACTTAAGCATTGGCTTTGTGAGGTTTCATTCTATCTATGAAGATTGAAGATTCAATGACATTATCTTCTTTTGGATTTTATTTTGTTTTTTATATTCTATTTATATTCATTAAATTAATATGTATTTGGCTTTTAATAACTTTTTTAGGCCTACTATAGTACTTTTACATATACTTATTGGGAAAAAAATTAATGCGAAATTAGAAAATATTAAAGTTGTTTGGACCATTTATTAAGTGGTGTCTTCCTTGGATTAAAAGATAAATTAGTAAATATGATTAAAAAACAAAGTGAATCCTAATTTTGGAATTTTAAAATTGATTTTGTGTGATTTTGAACCTAATTTTAGAATTTTAAAATTGATTTTGTGTGATTTTGAGGCGTTTTGTTTATTAAAAGTATAATTATTCTTCTTTTAGAATCGATGAAGTTCGGTATGTTTTGAATTATCTTTTGAAGATTCAAAATTCATTTTAAAGATGTAGAATTGATTCTAGATGATTTTGAGATGTTTGTTTTATTTAAAGTAGAATTGATTTTGCTTCTATAATTGATTCTATTTAAAACTAGTGTGTATACCCGTGCTTAAGTTTTATATGCCAAAAAGAATATATGATAACTACTCAAAATGAAAATATTTCAGCACTACAAATTAATTTACATGCTTTCTTTATTTAACATCTGACAAAAATGAATCCAACTTTCTAAAGTTTTTGCTCAAATCTGATCCTAGCAAGTATAATTAAGAATCCTATAAATGCTGCACTAAATGTGTTAAAGGAGAAAACATCAACAACTCTAGACTTCTTGTCAAGTATAATTTCTTGATTTTTTCTGATAACTCTTGATATTGGTCTGTAGAGTTCTTCATCATGAAGACATGACCATGCTTAATTTCACTGACTTCTTGAAAGGAGACCGAATTCAGCTAGTTTTATGGAACCCTGAGACCTTTAGTAACATTATAATTTATTATTATAATTTAGTATACATATAATTATTTCTTCAAATAATAAAGTATTTAGTGTTAATACATACAATTCTTATGTTAGAAAATTATTTTATAATTTGTTTATTAAAATTATCCTTAAATTTAATAATTATATAATTTAGCGATTCAAACTTGTAATTTTACATCTTTTAACATAATTTTTTACTGATATATAATCTTTGTTAACATCTTTGTAATTTTTTACTTTTCTTGGTAATATACATTCTAATTTAATGATCAAATAAAAAAATTTGAACAAATATAAAATTAATAATTACTAAAAAAGTGTAATATTAAAAACTTATTTTTATTTATTAGTCTTTGCAGTTAAAATTAACTGCATTGACACATTGATAAAATTAACTTATTTTTTATTGTCGCTTAATTTACAGAAACAATTGACACAGTGTGTGCTTGGTATGATGATGATATAGCAAATATAATCTTCAAATTTCAGAACAAACATACAGATGGAAAAATATCAAAAAACCTGAAAAAATATTTTGGATCATCACATTTTAGCACAGAAAAATCTGAAATGGAACAAAAATACATTACAAATATCAACTTCCTTCCTTTGTAATATTACAAAAATGGATTGTGGGGAATTGAACTGTGGTTCTCCCTACTAAGTTCAGCGCCAATCACCACTGAACCAACTAACGATTGGTACATTTTAATATTTACTTTGTTACGTCCTTCCATGGTTCAAACTTGCAAACATCAACTTCAAATATAACAACTCTTGATATGTTGGACCGAATCTGCATTTAACAGGAACAAAGCTATGAATGAGAAATCCACCTTAATATTCAGAGGTAACACTTACATCACATGAAACTGATTGAACACTCCCAGGAATAATTTGCATCACCTCCTGTTCTGGACTGGCCCACGTTCTAGGCCCAACAGATTATAGGCCCAATTGCCCTTAGGAAATTTGCCAGAGTGTCCACGCGGGGGCCACGTGGCCAACGGTCTTCTACTGCCACGTGCCCCCCGATAATCTCGGAGCCGTTTATTGGGTCTCCACAACCGCCACTCCACTCCCAGGACTTTCGCAACAGACCCGGATTTCCCGGGCGACAATCTAGGGAGGAGGCCACGTGCTGGCCTCCATGCACTCGCGCAAGCCCTAGCAATCCGCTAGTGGGCTTGGATTTCTGCCCACTAATCGGATCTTGGCCCAGCGCTGGGGGCTATAAATACCCTCTCACTTGAGAGGGTCAGGTATCTCATTCTTTACTCTCTTCTTACTTGCTTGTTCTCTCTGCCTCTACTTACTTTGGCATCGGAGTATCTTGCAGGTACCCCCCCTTTTCTTCACTTTGGACCACCGTTGCAGATTGGGCCAAGACACCTTCTGATCAGGTACGATCACCTCCCAAGTTGGTTTTGACATATAACCACTATTTCATGCCATAATCAGTTGAATGTTCACTTTGAATAAACCAGATTCCAATTTTTTCAATATCGGAGATCGATAAGTGCATTGATTAACTGCATAACCAGGAAAATTGATAAAATTAACACCAAAAAGATTAGTTAACAGGGTGAAAACAAAATCCTTGCATGATGATAGCTAAGGTAAAATCAACTATGAATATAGTTGTAACAAATAATATTGCTATTTTACCCTTTAAGCATCATAGCTTTTCCAGTAGGATCTGCACTACACATTTAAACATTCATTCATCAATTTAAAGGTATTCATTACTTTTACCTTATTTTCATAGATAGACAATTCAAATAGTGAAGTTATCTCTAACATATGATCCTAATTTCGAGATGAATATAACAATTAAGTCAAAAACACATCCAATCAAATCAAAGGCAAATTCTTCGTCCATATTCCCTTTAAGACACAATTTTAGAACTCTTCCAAGCCCATTCAAGACTTCAGAACAATTCGAGAGAACAATAATATGAAGACACATCACTTCATCAAATTCCAACATGAACAGAGATCAAGCCCTCTTAAACAAAAGGAGAAACTAAATAAGCAAACATTGTAGACCTTACATAACTAACATAATATTCAAAATCTCCACCTTCCCTATTTATAAAATAGGAGCTCAACACTTCAGGCAGAGTAATGATATAAAAATTGACATAAAGAAAAGTTAAACCAAAGCATCACTAACAATTTATAAGCCAATCTCACATGAACTGGAATATAACAGCCAGGCGCAACTATAGAAACTTAAGCAGACACTGGAACTGGTGCATCAGGATAGCTTGCATATGAATGATAAGGAGCAGGAGGTGGTGGTAGAGCCATATGTCATTCAAAACAATACACGAAAAATATGAAAAGCTTACAGTTTCATTTTTGGAAGATCCATATTTACTTTGAATCTACAAAGATGATAAACCAACCAGTATGCACATAATCAACCAGAGAAAGCTTTCAAAGACACCAAAACTTTTCCCACTGACCTTCAAAGAAAAGTTAGTTACATCGAACAGAAGTAACTTGGCCTCAAAGTAGTGAGCTAAAGCCTTGTCAAGCACCTGATGGTGATGGTAAAGTTCTGCAAGACATGAAAAGAAGAACTTTTGAATTAGCCAAACAAATCATTAGAAACATAAAATCCTGAGAGCATAATAGTCCGACTTGCAGGGGAATTCACCGGAACTATATAAAATGCAGTCGTTTTATCTGATGTTGAATATGAAAAGGATGATTCATCAAAACCAAAATGGAAATAAGAAAAATACCCACACATAATCATGTTCTCACACATGCTCATCAGCGATGAAACGTTGGGAAAAGCTGCAGCGACAACAATTGGATCTATGCGTTTACGTTTGATTTCAAAACGGATGATGGCAGTCAGATGAAGGTGGTTTAATTGTTAGATGTTTGAGAGAGTGAAGGTGGAAGGGAAACAATGGAAGTCCAATATTGGTATTTTAGAATGGATGTGGTTGGTTGTACAAGAGAAACGAAATGGAGATGGAGGAAAAGAGGGAAGAGAATGGCGGATCGGAGTGGTGGTTGTGAGAGCATAGAGGTTACAGTTAGTGGGATCGGAGGCGTCCTTGCGGTGAGGGTACGTGCGAAGGTTGTGAAGAAGAGAAGGAGAGAGAGACGTTTGGATTATCTCAAATTCTCAAGTATGAAATTCAAAAGATGATTTTTTTTTAAGGTTAAATTACAGTTTTAGTCCCCCTATTTTGGTGTTTTTACGATTTTAGTCTTCTATTTTGTTTTAAATATTTTTTGTCTCTCATCCCCACTTTGCCTACAAAAAACGCATATGTGTTACTTCTGAAAATTGTTAACTTTCTTCAATAATGTATTGATGACCTATTTGCACGTTCTCCCATTTGAAAAAGTGTTTAAAAAGTGATTCATATGCGTTTTTTTTAAGCCAAAGTGGGGATTAGGGACCAAAAGTGTTTAAAAACAAAATAGGGGACTAAAATGGTGAAAACACCAAAATAGGGGGACCAAAACTGTAATTTAGCATTTTTTCAATAAGTAAAAGATGAACATGTTATGTTAGCTTTATGATTTTTGATAAGATTTTGTTGGCTCATTCTCCAAATGTATCGAGAAACAAAAATGCATGTCGAACAGTTTTTGATTGTTTTCAAGACTCGTGTGAACAATACAAAAGTTAATAGAAGTGTAACGCTGCAGACAATTCAATTTTCTAAAAATCTCAATTGATGTGAAAGCATGACAAAATAGAATATGTGTGATGATATTAAAAATTAAAATAAAATTATTAGTAATAAAAAAATTAAAAAAATTTCCATTTAAGTAGAAGATTTACAAATAGAATAATGCATGAGAGTTTGACAAGTGGCAAACTTGCCAAACAATTCATCTTGTTTTATTCTATTGTATGATTAGAATTTGTAGCTTTTAACTCCATAATTGATTCTGATAATTTTTATATTGAACTTTATTGTTAACTCATTTTTATACACTACTACAAATAATGTTTCTAATGTCGGACTCGAAAAGTGTTGTACGTCGGCAACATAAGCAATATAAATAAGGTCGTCATAAAAAGTCTTCATTTAACACGTCGGTGTTTTTAAACCCAACATGAATAGTTATTTCAAAATCATTTAGTACATGAGTTCGAACCACAGGTGTCTCACTTTTATAATATTCCAAATTAAAGTATCTTTTATATCGGTTTCTACAAAAATCGAGGGGTATATAAGTTTTTTATGTAAATTGTTATATTTATATTCTTTATTCAGAATAGTACATTGTATACACAGAATATTGTTTACCCATAAAATTATATTGTTTCCCCAGAAAATAAAGATAAAACTCAAACTTCATAGGGTCGTTCAAGATAAAAATCAAATTCCTTAGGGTTTCTTGTTTCCCTTCAAGATGTAGATTTAGATCTTCGTATAATATAATTTTGGGGAACATTTCTGTTAGATCTTACATGCAATGGTTTCTGATGAAAAAAAGGTAAGGTAATTAATATTTGAGAAAACAATAATCTAAAAATTAAATAATGAAAAAGTATTTAAGAAAACAAACCTTGAACCCGGATGATTTTCTGCGCTTGCAATCCATCGTAGAGAACTTTTCTAAGCATTCTTAGGTTTCAAGTGCTTCATATGTTTCATTTTGGTTAGATTTCCTATCATAAGACAACTTATATAGTGGATGTTCCTTAGGTTTCACGCGGATAACTAAAGACGGATTCTTGAGCATTACTAACCTTTAAATGGATGGCATAAATTTGTTTAAGGCCGTTGAAAACAGTGAAAAATAACACTTAATTATCATCTCAGTTTTGAAATATTATACTGCCTAACTAAACTAAAACAATATCGTCTTTAAAGACAAACTCATCCAAAGGTATTCCTATGTCTTCTAATTCTGTAAAATCATGATCTGGACCATTATGTGGGTGTGATGGTCGTATGGTTCTGTACCAATGCAAGAAGGGACAAAATCAAGGAAGACTTTTTTGGAGATGTTCGTTTGGGAGGAATGAAGAGACGTGTAATTTATTCAAATGGGATGAAGACATGGTGGCAAAAGGTGGAAATGAAGGTGGGAGCATGATGAAGTCAAAGGTGGAAACTATGAGTTATTTGAAGGTTATGTATGAAGATTCAAAGAAGAAGAACAAGACACTACAAAACAAATTGAAATCAGAAAAAATTTATGGAAATTTGAAGATGTTATGTTTTGTTATCTCCTTTTTGTCTAATGTTAACTTTGTTATGAAATGTAATAGATGAAGTATGGTTTAAATTGCATTGTTAACGTCATGTAAAAACTGTAGAAGCAAACAAATCTATGTGTTAAAAAATGGAATTAAATATCCTCTCGGTTTTGGAATAAAACTGAGGGGTTAGTTAAACTAACCCCTCGGCTTTTCAAATAAATCGAGGGTTAAATTAATTTTTCTTTTAATGGTTACATTGTTTACTCAGAATATTAAAAATACAAAATGTTCAGGTCCCATACAAGTTGTTAGATAGCAATCCAAGATTGGTTGTTGTGCTATCATTATCATTGCATCCTAGATGGATCGTTGTGATATCATTATCACAGCCTTCACTAGCGTAGACAGTGAGTTTGAATGCTTCCAACTTTTAATAAGGTGTCTGTTGCAAAAATTGAAGAGAAAAAATTATGCACTTGCAATCCATCAATAACGACGAATATATCATAGTTGTTTAGAACATTCAACACCACCAACAACATTAACAACATTGTTTGAGATGGATCGCAAAAGGCGAAAAATGTTTTGCTCAAGGTAGAAGAACATTTTTCATTTTTGCAATTCATCCCAAAAAAAATGTGGGGCGGCTACAAATAAGATAACATTAGGGTTAAATCTGTTCAACAAGTGTTTTTATAGTCAAATCGAATTATTTATCCCTCGGTTTATTAAAGAAATTGAATGGGTAGATAATTTATTTTACACTTTTTTACAAATAGAAACATAAAGTGTCGTAGTTGGGATTCAAAGCTTGTCTAGAATGATATTTCACCGCGGTTTTATAGATAATTGAGGGCTCAAGTTGTTTTTTTTAATAATTATATGGGGCGTGTTGGTGAAAAACCTCAATTTTTTCTGATTGACGTGAAAGCTTCGTCATGAAAAGCGTTATTTGTTGTAGTGATATAAATGTACTCAAACATAAATCAATTTTGCTAAACTCAATTATTTTAAAATCAATTCTACTAAACTCAATTTTGTTCACCAAAACCCCAAACATACCCTTAGGCTATCCTAGAGAATGTTACTTTGTCGTAGAATACTAGTAAGAAACCTGTGTTGTCGCACGGGTCTCGTATGGGTTCATATTACACGTCTACCAAATTATTATTTCTAAAGTATGAATTTATTTTTCAATTGGTTAACATTCACACAGTTTCAAATATAAGTTAATAACATGCAATAATTTTTAAGCATTGATTCGTACTTATAATAAAATGTACAAACGATTCTCTAAATTCAATTATATAAAACAACAACAAAAAAATATTAAAAAAATGAATATTAAAATTAACAGCCTACAGATAGTATCTCATAGATACGTTCACATGTACCCGTAAATCTATCAAAAATCATAAAATCATTTAGTTTTGCATCAAAAACCTGTCACATCTACCTATCAATCTATAAACTTTAAATATTTATATCAATAATACATTTTAAATATATTAATTATAGAAATTAGATTTTAATAAAAAAATTGAGTAATTTATATTTATATATCTATTGAAGACTATGATGATAATAAAGATAAAGAAGTTCTATAAAAAGGAAAGAAAAAAATGTTTTATGGGACGTTAGTTAGTTGTGTCATGTTTTTTTTACAGAAACAAACTTAATGAATTTCATTCAATAAACAGTTCTCAATGCAAGGAGGTAACATGTTAAGGATGCTGCATCTAGGCCAAGAATTGTCCACTTTTGTTAAAACATGAGGTTTCGCTTGACGCTTAATGAACTTAACCTCATAGTTCGGAAAAACATGTAATAAATCCTGAATAGACTTAATACTAAAACTAAATTAAGATCTACCTATACAAGAAGAATGAATAGCATTAAAACATTTTGACAATCACTTTCAAAAATAACATGAGACAATTGTAAGGTAATCACGCTCTGAATTGCTTCTTTCAAAGCAATAACTTCGGCTTCAATAATAGACAGAATTCCCACGTCCCAAGAAACACCTGCTAAGAGAAATATCCCTGAATGTTCACGATAACACCAATCTCTATTAGATGTGCCACAAGCTGAATTAAACCCTGCATCGACATTGCATTTTACCTGACCAAATGAAGGCGGAGTCCAAACCTCCAAAATATGAGTACTAGCATTAGAGTTACTAACTTATGTAGTTGTAAACCGATCATACCAATTATAATAAGCTTTCAAACCTATTCTCGTAGCATCCTCACGATTATCCTGTCAAACCACTTCATTTCTACTCCTCCAAATAGTTTGCAACAAAACAACAAACCTACCCGCATCTGTCCGGTTCTCGTGACTACAAACATCAAAAATAAGGGATTTAGCATCATGGAATAACGGTAATCGAGAGTCGATAATAGATGCCAAACATGTTGCTTGCCAATATTGGACCATATAAACACTCCCGAAAAACACATGTCACTCATCCTCATCCTCTAACTCACACCGTAGGCATAATGATGTGCATTGAACATGATGATTTCGAAGATTAGCACGAGTCGGGAGACAGACCCTACAAATCCTCCAAAGTAGATGCTTAACTCTATGAGGTGCATAAATGTTCCAAATATTTTTCCAATTACCTTTGATCACGACTTTAAGAGTCTGTCGGGTTTACTGACTACAAATGCATAGTCTAATCGCGTATTTTTAAAAGATATCGAACCCACAGTGACTATTAATCAAACTAATGTTATCTAATGTTACTCTGTGAATCTAGGGCTAATTAATCTTGGGTTTTTGAAAAATGGAAAAATAAATGTGAAATTCTATTAAATAATATTCGGATAAGGGACACTGGTATGCAATTCGTCAGACCTCAAGGATTCAATAAATCATTGATAGAGTTTTTAAATGTTAAAAATACTCTTCAGTAGAAAATATCAATTTAAAAATCTTCGTCTCACACTCTCGTGTTTATTGACTCTGACTAAACTCCTAAATCAGAATTCTTTGCTCTCGCTGTCTCATTTGAATTTAGAAATGATCTTTGGAAATCAATAGATCCTAATTAACCCTAAAGTGCTCTCACTGTGTTTAGAATTAATGCTAAGTTTCTACTATCTAATTAAAAATCTCAAACTCTCGTTATGTTGATTATAATCTTACTATGTTTTTGTACTATTATAACAAAACTTGTTTAAATTGAAATTAGAAATTAGACCAGAAAAATAGTTTATGAACATTTATGCCAATAATTTACTGAACCCCGTTTGTGGGACTACCTTACATACCGGTATCAAATACTCTAGTCGGACATGGTTTTAAACGTTAACATAAAATTACGGTTTAGAAAAATTACTACTTAAAATCTAAAACAAAAGGTGCTCTAAACTATCAAAAATTGGACGAACCCTCCATTGAATCCCTCAGCTTGCTTTTATAATCCTTCAAAAAAACCTAGCAGTGCAGTTCATGAATCTTGGGCCATTTGGTTGAACGAGTAAATCGGAGAAGAAAACGGAAATACTGAATTTTTGGAGAAGAAAAAGCATGGTGGCGGGGGCCACATTGGAAAGTGGCAGGCACCACTTAATGGAACGTGGCTGGAGCCACATCTTAGGTGGAAGGCGCCACACTAAGCGTGGCGTGTGTAACACCCTTCTAATTCTCCCGCGAATAATAAAAATAATTCAGAGTTAACATGTATTAAAGGGCGTCACAATTAATTAAAATAAAATTCCAATATAATGTCATGCTTTCATGGGAACACAATTCCATTTAAAAGAAATACATGTTTAACACAATCAGAAACTCGACGCTTTTTAAAACAAAATCAAGTTACTGTAAGTATGAAATGCACCTAAGAGGGGGGTGAATTAGGTGTTTAAAAATTTATCCGGTTTTATGAATACTTGTTCTTATTTTTCTGGTTTGGTTCAAGAGTTTAGATATGTGCTTCTTTCTTTCTTGGTTATGATTTATGATGAAAGCGATAAAGTGCAGAAAAATAAAGAACACAAGGATGTATCCTGGTTCCCCTCACAGTACGAGAGTACTCCAGTCCCCTTACAACATGCAAGAGATTTCACTATAGTTAGAATTATCGTACAGCCTATTCACACCAACGGTGAAGCCTACTATCTAACCTATAGGAAGACCAAAGGCTCTTAACACCTTTAAGGTCTAACAACACTAAGTGCAAGAAGAACAATCCTATTCAATGCATAACTTGCTTCCAACAATCCTAGACAGCAAGAATACAACAAGAATGTATGATTTTTACAAGAGTTTTTGAGTTTGTAAGATTGTAGAACAATATCACTTTGAGTGATTTATCAATATACTTAATCTTCCCTTCCAATAATAATAATTCACAATGACTTAGAGATATGCATCATTCCCGTCCAAAAAACCATTTTCTGCATTGATCACTCATAATATGCATCATTTCATATACGTCAATCCACTGAGTTAAGTCGTCATCATGTCACCCCTTTGTCAACCCACTGGTTGGATTTTATCAATTTGAATCAACCCACTGGTTGAAAGTAGTTTTCGTTTTTTCATCTTCGTGAATCCACAGGTTGATGTTGACTTTCTTTTTATTTTTCAAACTTAACCCACTAGTTAAGATATTGTGTTTACTTTCATTAATCCACATATTAATGTTAGTTCGTTGTCCACCTTCATTAATCCACTTGTTAATGTTGGCTTCATTTCTTGTTTTTTGAGCTTAATCCACTGGTTGAGGATGATGTGTCAACTTTCGTCAATCCACGCATTGGTGTCAGTCTTTATTTTTGTCAATCCATTGATTGAAAAGTCTTTGTGTTTACTTTCATCAACCCACGCGTTGATGTTAGCTCTTGTTGTTTACTTTCATTAACCCACGCGTTATGTTGGTTCTTATTGTTTACTTTCATTAGTCCATGTATTGATGTTAGTTCTTTGTTGTTCACCTTCATTAATCCATTGATTAATGTTTGTCTTTATTCCTTATTTTTTCGAACTCAATCCACTGATTAAAGATGTCGTGTCGTTTTCATTAACCCACATGTTGATGTTAAGTTCTTGTTGTTTTGATTTCATTAACCCACATGTTAATGTTAGTTCTTTTTGTTTGGCTTTCATTGATCGACATATTGGTGTCAGTGTTTATTTTTGTCAATCCACTGATTGGAAGTCTTTGTGCTTACTTTCATTAACCCACGCGTTGATGATTAGTTCTTGTTGTTTACTTTCATTAACCCATGTGTTGATGTTAGCTCTTACTATTTACTTTCATTAACCCATGCGTTGATGTTAATTCTTATTGTTTACTTTCATTAGTCCATGTATTGATGTTAGTTTTTTGTTGTTCACCTTCATTAATCCATTGATTAATGTTGGTCTTTATTCCTTGTTTTTTCGAACTCAATTCACTGTTTGAGGATGTCGTGTCTTTTTCGTTAACCCACGCGTTGATGATAGTTCTTTCGCAATTTATCTTAATTCTCGCATAGTTTACTCTCAATTTTCATTTCCCCAGTAAAATACATACATTCATGGCACATCATTTCATCGCGTTGCATCAGGGATGAAATTCAGGTTTTGTTTGTATTTAATTACTTTCAGCCCTTGATCCACGTTATCAGGCTAAAAGATAATTAAATAGGGGCAGCTGTCACACCCTAAATTTCACCCTGAATTTTTCATCTGATTCATTTGCATCACTTTATATTGTCTTATTCGCATCCCGCATTAGTAATCAATTTTTACATTTGGCTTCATATCTTTAGTTAATACTTATGTTAATCTCTTGCATTTACTAACATTTGCATTTTTATAATGTCTTTGAATTTTAGTTAGCATTTTCACTTTGCATTTTTAATTTGTAATTGAATATATTTTGCATCAAAGTAGTCTTAGTCATACTTGTATCATTTTTGAATTTTTGCACATTAGACTTTGCATTTTTTATTTTTATTTTTTTTCAATTTACGCTTAACGGCGAACGCTCCCAACACTAGAACTTGCTCCTAACGACTAGGATATGGGGTCGGGTTTAAGCACACCCAGACCCGCACCCGCCACCCAGACCCACACCCGCCCCCGAACCTGTTCGGGGTTAAAAAAAATTCACCCGCCCCCACCCCCAATAAGAAACGGGTTTCCCCGCACCCGCCCAAATAAATTTTTTATTTTTTTTTTCATTTTAATTTTTTTTTATTTTTTATTTTTTTTTAATTTTTATTTTTTTTAATAAAGTTAAAAATAAATAATTAAACTAAACAATTAATTATTTTAAAAGTATTTTTTAAGTTTGATATTTTTATTTAAATTTTATTTTCTAAAAAATAAATAATAATTCTAATAAACATGATATTATAACATTAAAAAGTATTAAAAAGTGTAAATGGATAATAGAATTATTAAAAATAAATTAAATTTAGTTGACGGGTGTGGGGCGGGTATTACCATCACCCGCCCCCGCATCCACATCCGTAAATAAAAAACGGGTTTTCCCGATCCGCACCCAAAACGGTTTTCCCGCTAATTTGGCGGGCGAGGCGAGTTTATTTGCCATGCCTACTAACGACTAGAACTTCTGTTCCCAACGGCCAGAACTTCTATAATGTCAAATAATTGTTTTATATATATTTTTATTATTATTTTATAACTTTCAATTGTTTATATATATATATATATATATATATATATATATATATATATATATATATATATATATATATATATATATATATATATATATATATATATATATATATATATATATATATATATATATATATATATATATATATATATTTGTTAATATTGATTATTTAGTAATATTTTATTAAGTAATGTTTATTAATTAAACAATTAAATATATTTTTTAGTTATTATAGTACATATAAGCAAAAAATTAGTGCAGAACATTAGTACAAACAACCTCCTCCACTACACAAAATCACCTCCACCACCTTGTACAAACCTGCAGAAAGAAACACAAATTCAAACAAAAAAATCAGTACAACAATTGCTCATTCCACCATTTCAATTCCACTAACTTTGTACTACTTGTCCCCTTGATCTTATCCTCTTCTCCATACGAATTCCTATTCTTGCCCTCACTCTCCTTCTTCTATAAAACAGAAATTTTACCAAACATAATGACTCACTGCATTCACCTTCGTCAAAACCTCTCATCCGCCTCATACAACTCTTATTCCCTCTGTTAGCAACCGCACCTTCATACTACCATCATTAAACCATCAAATCTCACCCAAAACTTATATCAGAAAACCAAAAAAGCCCTCTGTTAGTTTCTTCCCTTAAAAACTCTAGAAATCACCTTCAAACTACTCTCACAAACCCAGAACCATACTCACTACAACTCACACTATAACCTCAAACCAACTACCAACAACATCTATCACAACTCCAGAATCGAAACTTCACAGACCAACCCAACCCCCTTATAAACTTCTGTTAATCATTATCATACCTCCATTACTCACCACAAAATCCAAAAAAACACACCACACCTTCCATTCTTCTTCCTCACAAATCACCTTGCCATCAACCTCTCAAACAAATCTCAACCTCCATACTTCCATCTGCCATACTCTTTCTGCCAACAATCCTTCCAACCACATCAGCCTCTTCATCTCTCAACTTACCAACCCCAGAACCTTTTCCTTCTTTCCCTCGGTTGCATTTTCATCTCACTGCACACCCATTTTGTTTTCCACTCTTTATTTAGTAAACACCACTCTATTTTTATTAGTTAAGTATTTTAAGTAATTATTTTTTAGTTTTATACAATTAAGTAGGTTAGTTAATTTATTAATTATTTTAGTTAATCAATTTCATAAAAACTAAACTTTTCAAAGCCAAAAATATTTTTAGTTGCTTGTTGTAGGTTTTGTTTCTTTATTTTCTAGTTAATATTTAAAATAACATAATCAATAAATTTCTTTCCCTCTTAAAACTATTTTCACTTGTACATTTATAGTGAACTTGTAATTTAATTTCTTCATCCCCATTTGTAATTTGTAATTTGTAATTTGTATCCCCATCCCCATAAGATGTAATAATTAGTAAATATTTTATTGTTTTACTTTATTTAATTATTCATCGCATACACAAACCAAATATTTTCAAACTAATACTCGTGCGAGCCATTTTTAACCTTGAATTGACAAAGCTTTGAAGCGTCACAACGGTCACACATTTGTGCACACATCACGCTTGCTCTTGGGCTTACAATGAGACTATGATTGATTAGTTAAACATTATTTAATTATCTAATTAGGTTATTTAAAATTGATCAGTCCATCTAATTAATTTTATTAAATTAATTACTTGATTAAATTTTGTTTAATTAGTCGATTAAATTTTTTTCGTGCATGCACCTACACAATATAAATTTGTCTTATCATTTGTGCAAGCCACCTTGTATGGGCTTTTAATTCATTTACTTTCTTTATTTCATGCTTGTATATAATTATTCACAATCGTTCACTTTCGTTATCGCGCCTTGGTCCACATACCAAGTTTTCATTCAATAAGGGTCTCATAGTAGGGAGTAGACACTTGTCTATTCTCTCAAGATTAATCAAGTTGTCTTGGTTTATCATAGTCTGCATCTCCTCTCATTGTACATTCACCACTTTCATAATAAATTTCTCAAACCTCGATCCAACGTCGAGTGACTTTTCAAAAACCTTTTCACAATAAATTCCAAGTTTTTAAATCGTTGGACGCTAGGCCAATTGTTTAAAAACTTGTGTCAAATGAACTCCTAGTCTTTAAGTCGTTGGCCGCTAGACCAATTGTTTAAAGACTCCTAAACAACGTGAACTTTGTTTCACCTCACTTTTTTATAAGAAAACCTTTTTGGGTGATAGACGACTCGTCTGAGCATTAGCTCCTCTAGTTTCTAGTATTTGAATCGTAAGACGTTAGTCCTATTGTTCGGTACTTTTCACCCATAATTAAAATCAATTCAACTCATCAAACCTTGCCCACGTGCAAGTCCTTTTTTCAAACTCACATCGCTCACACGCGATTTTTCTTTCGCTCACACGCGAATTGCACTAGTGATGTCTTATCGTCCACGTATGATTAAGCTCCTATTTTCATAAATAAAATCAACCAACCAACAAATGTTCTCGCAACCGAGAACTACGTAAGTTCTGACTTTCCCATCGTAATTGGGGAATATGTAACACCCCAATTCTACCCAACGTTTATATGAAAATCAGAGTGCAGAAAGTTTCAACAATATGAGGCATTATATTTCATAAAACAAACCATCAACTTAAAAAGTATATCATGATGGATACATATCACATTTAATTCCAAGAATTTATAGTAATTATTTATTTATCAAAAATACTTCATATTTATCCAAAACTACGCAGCGGATTCATAATATTTCAAACTCCAAACGGAATATAGCATCTTTCAAACAACTTAATTAAAGGAAACAGTCTCAAGGTATTAACTTCAACCATGCAACAGAAAAAATATAAAATTAAATATGCGTTCATCCCCCCCGAGTGCTACGTATCAGAGCGACGACGCCATAAGCAACTAAATTCCTTACTTCTCGTTACCTGCACGTTACCAATATAAAGGTAACAGCCAACAAAAGAAAGGGTGAGATATCTACCAATATAAACAAGTGTATGATAAATAATATATTAGGATTAAATCATATAAAATTATCACAACACAATTAACACGTCATAACAAATTCCCAATCAACAACCACACAACAACACTTCATTTGTTAGCAACAACATATAATTTACTTCACAAATTAACAACGACATGATTTCAATGAGACACAATAATGCATATGCATGTGGTCCATAATAATCAACGGGGTTAGATCCATGAAAACATACCTCTGGTATCTCTGTCCGTTGGAGTCTCAACCAACGCGAACACCTTCGCACCAGGCGCTTTCCTCAGTTTTTGACAATGAGGACTAATATGCCCCTCTTAACCACAATTAAAGCAGACATCAACCTTATGTCTACACTCAGGAACTGCGTGTCCAACCTTGCCACAACAAAAACACCTATTCACATCAACAGCAGTGCATACATTACTCTTGTGACCAGGTTTCCCACACTTGAAACAAGTCACACTAGCAGAAGCGTCTCCCCCACTAGTTCTCCGGTCCTCAGCAACTTCCTGTTTTCCCTTACCAGCTGGAGCATCATACGGCTTACCACGACTATGATTCCTGCTCTTCTTCTCAGTGACTACCTTGTAATGAGCATTGCTATCTTCTTCAAAAATCCGACAGCTATCCACCAAATCAGAGAAAACACAGATCTTCTAATATCCTATTGCTTTCTTGATCTCAGAGTGCAACCCGTTTTCAAACTTGATGCATTTCGAGAACTCAGCAGTCTCTGTGCTATAATGCGGGTAGAACTTGGCCAACTCCACAAACTTAGCAGCATACTTAGTAACAGACTTATTACCTTGCTTCAGTTCAAGGAATTCAATTTCCTTTTTACCCCGAACATCTTCAGGATAATACTTCCTCAAAAATTCCCTACGGAACACAGCCCAAGTGACTTCCTCACCTGCAGCGTCCAATCTCGCATTCGTGTCCAACCACCAATCATCAGCCTCACTAGCTAACATGTGAGTTCGATACCGAACCTTCTACATAGTAGTGCAGTCCATCACGCGGAAGATCCTCTCAATTTCTTTCAACCATTCCAAAGCACCATCAGGATCATGCTTACCCTTGAACACTAGTGGATTCTCTCTCTGGAAAGTTGCCAAACTTTGGGATCCAGCATCCCCGCCAGCATTCGGTTGATTCTCTAAAGCATGAGCCATTGCTTCCAAAGCAGCAACAATCGCAACATCGTTCCTTCCAGCCATTTCAACTCAGTACTACAACATAACCAATAGTTAGATAAAAGTAATTAACAATACTCGATTGTTAACGACACAACAACCTGACTGGATGGACGAACCTGCTTTGATACCACTAATGTAACACCTCAATTCTATCCAACGTTTATATGAAAATCAGAGTGCGGAAAGTTTCAACAATATGAGACATTACATTTCATAAAACAAACCATCAACTTAAAAAGTATATCATGATGGATACATAGCACATTTAATTCCAAGAATTTATAGTAATTATTTATTCATCAAAAATACTTCATATTTATTCAAAACTACGCAGCAGATTCATAATATTTCAAACTCTAAACGGAATATAACATCTTTCAAACAACTTAATTAAAGGAAACAATCTCAAGGTATTAACTTCAACCATGCAACGGAAAACAATATAAAATCAAATATGCGTTCATCCCCCCGAGTGCTACGTATCAGAGCGACGACGCCATAAACAACTAAATTCCTTACTTCTCGTTACCTGCACGTTACCAATATAAAGGTAACGGCCAACAAAAGAAAGGGTGAGATATCTACCAATATAAACAGGTGTATGATAAATAATATATTAGGATTAAATCATATAAAATCATCACAACACAATTAACACGTCATAACAAATTCCCAATCAACAACCACACAACAACATGTCATTTGTTAGCAACAACATATAATTTACTTCACAAATTAACAACGACATGATTTCAATGAGACACAACAATGCATATGTATGTGGTACCGGTGGAGTAAACTCCCTTCACTAATTCTCAGTTATCAGAGGCACAAGGCATAAGCCTTCTTCACAATTCCGCCAATACAGGCCTTCACAAATGCAAAATGAGATGCGATGCTAACAACATATAAATAACAACATAACTTCACTTCACGAGGCATACGCCTATATCACTATTATTACCAATATTCAGAGGTAATTAGCGTCACTGAAAATATCCTGCAACTTCATACAAACAACCATATACCACAACCAATTCATCGCTAATAATTCACAAACAATTTCACAACAAGACACACTCACACAATTTCAACAAATAAACAATCATAATCATCTACTAAAATATACAAATTATTCCGACCATTTTTAATTAATTCCGAACATTTAATTATACCGCTTAATTTACAAGTTCGGTTAATTCGGTACTGTTTCTATTCCCTATGATGGCAACTAACTTCTACCACTTTAATAGTCCCTGCTTGCTACTAGCATACTGCATTTCCTTGCTTCTAACAATTCTCCAATAATATATATACTACTATTCTGATTTTCCCAAAACTACTATTTAAATAACCCTACTATTTTATTAATGTTACTCAATACCACTCTTACTATTATCTGCTTAATTCTAATACATTTTACTACTATCAATTATTACATCTTGCTGTCATTATTTATAATCTATTAGTCTTACCAATTATATGTCTTACATGGTTTAAGTGAATGGTAATTCCACGCTACAGTACCTCAGTGTATATTTTAATTATCGTTTCTACCATACCATGTGCATATATTTTATACTGTACTGTTAATATATCATGCATAATCCCCATAATTATACCCATACACTGCTAATTGCACTAAGGTACACTACTAACCACTTACAGCTACTGCCGGGACAAGAATATATACGGTTTACATAAACTGGTTTGAGTGGCCCCCACCAGAAAGAGGACGACCGTCCCCATTTTCCTCCAGCAAGGGAGGCACCCGCCCTCGTCTTTCTCTTTCCTGGAGGCGTTCGCCTCACATCCCCATGTCATAGGGGACGTCCGCCTCACCCTTTTGGTGGCCCCCACCTTCTCTTCCTCTTGTTTCCCTTGGCGTCCGTCTCAATTTCATTCTACAATCCATCCATAATTGTAACACTAACTTCAATCATGCCATAATTTTACGTAACCATTCTAGCAACACTAATATAAATCAATCATTTAATCCACACACGGTCTACACAAACAACGATAATTCCACACAATTCTATCCCCACATACGATTTATCATAATCCCGTTTAGAAAGTTAGAACTCCACCCCTTACCTTAGATTGATGGTGGTTATAACTCCGATCGAATTCCTATTTTCCAGTTCCGATTATGCACTTCCGGTATCCTCTCCTAGCCCTTGTGCCTCCTCCTTCTTCAATTTGGTTTCTTTTCTTACGTACAAACCCTATTCCTATTATTTCTTCCTTTAAATACTCCTTAATATACTCCTTAATATCATACTCTATTAATAATTAATTAATAATTAATTAATTATTCTACTCCTTTAATAATTCAAATATTATTCTACCATATATTCTATCGCATATTCTATTTGGCCAATTAATTAATACTTCCCATTTTATTTCTCACATTATAATAAAACTCACTAAATACTTTAATTAATTAGTTTCTACTCATAATAATAATTCTCCGATTAAATCGATTATTCACTTAATTTCTTCTTCAACTAAGTTCCAACTAATAATTCCTTAATAATTCATTTAAATAATTAATTGATTTTTCGGGTGTTACAGAATACGTAGGCACGAGATTCTAACATCTTGGCGAGCACACTTTCAAAAAATTAAAACATGTTTCCTTTCTTTTCTCTTTTCACATAATAATAAGAAGATTGCAAATTTACTTTTTAAACACACAAACATGCTTAGAACTAAATGGATCCCATTGAGTACGATGTATGTGAGGGGTGCTAATACATTCTCCTTGTATAACCGACTCCTTAACCTGCATCTCTTGGTCTCGAAGACCATTTTATTTCACATTTTTATCTCTTGGGTTTTATCTATATTTTTCCTTTCCTCTTTAGGAATAAATAAATTTAGATGGCGACTTCATTGTTTCATTGTATCGAAATTTTTCGATAGCGTCGACAACCCCCTTCTAAGTGTTTTCTAAACCTTCAATATACATCTTCATGCGTTGTCGTCATTAAAACTTCAAATGTTGATCTTTATTAAAGGTCTATTACATCCAAAATAAGGTTCCACATTCTCCCCCTTTTTATGATGACAACACATCTCTCAGGGATGGTGGTAAAAGAAACATGAAAGAGAATGATAAGCAAACATGAGATAAGCTATTGTATATCTTACATGTTAAGTACAAATTTAATTAAGTTATGAAATATCATGAAACATTATGTATGTCATGGACATTTGTGATAAATGAAGATATCACACTTAACAGAAGATGACATATTTATTTCCATATTTGAAAAATAAAAAATATTCTTGTATATTATACTCACGCGTGACATAAACCATTTATCATAAAAGATATGCAAGACAATGTTAATTATTCAAAACAAGTTTATTACAATCATTTGATAAAGGAGTAACAAACTCAAAACACATAAATCACATGTAAAATGAACATGTTATCTTATAAAGATTGACAGTAGCAGTCCAGAATATAGTACAAGATCTAAAATCTTATTTCTCTCTATGTAAAGTAATATTCATTTTTAAAATCAACTGATAAGCATGATTTTGCAAATATTCTTTCCCTTAATTCTTTCTTGAACAAAATTTTTAAAAAATATTTGAAGCTTTTTGAGTTGAGAGGGAATTTTGTTATCTATTTTTTTATTTATCAAATTTTTTCCGTCTTAGATACCTTCTTTTCATCCTCATCGAGCCTTTGGTTAATGTAAGACTCTATGCATATTATAGATAAATCCGTCTATAAAATTTGTCAAATGCAATGTTGACGTTTCTTTCTCACCTGCTCATAGCCACACAATTTATTCATGAGTGCAAAAATTCTTTAATTGAAATTTATAGTCAATGCTTTAGTCGACGAAACATTGTGTCTCTTACGTACAATGTCTCAAATACTTTTCAAAATCGCCTCAAAATCAATAATTAATAGTTTGACGAATATCATTCTCTATATTAATAATCGTCATGTTTTCTAATATTTTGTTTTCGACTCAAATGTCGAGTTTACTATGAGACAAAAATATATAATTATTGCTCATGCATTAGAAAAAAGCAACAACCATATATAGGGTTAGTTAGTTATTAAGTTTGTATGAATATGATATTCATAAACACGACCCATCATTTCTATATTGTGATCTTGGATCCAATAAACCCGACCCGATTCTCTTACCAAACCGAAAACGGTGAACCACAGTCAAACATGCGTATAGCATTTCAAATCCCTTCTCCCTCTTATTCACAAACCTAGATAAACCAATTGATCCTCTTTCGCTCGCAATTTCAATGCAAATTCTCCAAAATTAGGGTTTACTCTTCTCTCTTCTCTCTGCAACCATGGTCGCAAAAGCCATGGCCGCGACTTCGCGTGAAAATCTCGCAAGTCTCATCCACTCAGCCAAATTGGCCATTGACATACCTCCAAAGCTCGACTCATTGCGCAAACTGAAGACCGAACTTCCTCAAGAGGATCCTGTTATTCTCACGGAGTTTCTCCCTCCGCTCTTCGACTTCCTCTCGGATCGTTTCAGTCCTGTTCGCAAATTTGTTACTGAGTAAAGATTGAACTTCGTTTGCACTTTTTTGTTTTTGTTTTTGGTTGCATTGCTGTTTGGATTTGATTTTGATGTAAGAACTTGCGTTTTTTTGTTGTTGAAGGATGATTGGTGAAATTGGATTGATGAACACGGAATTCTTGCCTGATATTGTGCCTGTGTTGATTGATGTGTTGGATGATGATACACCGGCTGTTGTTCGCCAAGCTATACTGTGTGGAATTGATTTGTTTCGTTGCACACTGGAGAAAATCGCGGTTCAGGTAGTTCATTTTTTCTTAATTCTAACAGCTTTCATTTCAGTTGGTTGTTGTAACAGAATTGACTACCAATAGTGATTTGGTGGTAGTATTGGGTTCCAAACTACAAAGTTTTGCAACACATTTGACTTTGCAACACATAATTGACTACGAATAGTGATTGTTATGCTGGTTTGGTGGTAATATTGGGTTCCAAACTAGAAAGTTTTGCAACACATTTGATTTTGTAAACTTTTATTTTACCTTACTAGGTACAACATTATAACTTGAATATCTTATATAGAGGGTTGAGGCAAATTTACTATTCATGCCTCAAGTTCTCCACGAAAAAATGAGGAAAAAAATGATAAAATGCTAGCATGTATTTGAACATAACTTTTGAAAGTTTAAAATCTTATAGTAGTTGTCTCTCGTCTTATCTCATAGCTATTGCTTTCATGTATTATAGGTATATATTTTAAGATATGAACATCTCCTTTCCTGTTTTTGTTTTGTTCCAGGGTCTATATTCTAGTGATTTAGACAGCGCAGTTGAATCTGCGTGGGAGTGGATGATTAAATTCAAAGACAAAGTATACTCAATAGCATTTCAAGTGAGTAATTGTTTTCTTGATAATATGAAATTACTTGCTTTTGTATATTCTCTGATGGTTGTACTTTGTAACTTGCTTAAAAGAATGGAAGGGGTGGAGCAAAGCTGCTGGCATTGAAGTTTGTTGAAGCAGTTATTCATCTTTACACACTTGATCCTAATGGTTCCACAGAACCCACTTCTCATCAAGGTATTACGTTTCAGGTTTGGTTGGATAGTATCATTAGTCTTTCAAAAACATATGTGTCAATTTGTTGTTATCGGAAACCTCAAATCACGTGCTTACCTGGCTTTTCAATATTTATTTTTACAGGAAAACCACCAGTATTTAATATCTCATGGCTGAGGCGGGATCATCCTGTACTTAACATTGGAGATTTGTCAATAGAAGCCAGTCATAATTTGGGTCTCTTGCTTGATCAACTTAGGTTTCCAACTGTGAAGTCTCTTAGTAACTCAGTAATCATTGTGCTGATTAAAAGGTATTGGATTTTTTTTTCAAGACCTCGGGATCTAAATATTTGCTTACTTCTTTTTGTCTCTCTCACACACAAACTGTGATCATTATGCTTATTAAAAGGTGTTCAAAGAACTCTTTTACGCTTGTTGATATTCTATGACTCATGTTGTTATCCTGATGAGTGATGACACATGCATAGTAATTAGATGATTAAGATATGCTCTTTTACCCCCTTACATGCGCACACAAGGAGAATATTATGTTTTCACTTTCTGATGATACATGCACAATGAATAGATGATCGATATTTGCTTGCTCATATGACCCTCTCAAACTTGTTCATGGGTACACACTACACAGGCATGCAAAGAGAAAAAAACTGACCGGGTTTTGGCTGGAAGAAAACAAAAACATTTATTTTGCAATGTTTGACAGTAGTTCGAGGATTGTTCTATGTCTGTAATTAGATTTTATTTTTCATTGCCAGCAATCACTGATTACTGTTAACACTGTTTGGGAAAATCTATTATTCAAATGTTACCTTATTGCTATTGACATACTCTTTTCTCTACTACTAGCCTTTCAGCAATTGCTATAGACAGACCTGCATTCTATGGTCGCATCTTGCCAGTTTTGCTCAGTTTGGAACCCTCAAGCTCTGTTGTTAATGGGGTGTGTGTGTCTGCGGCACATCTTGCTCTAAAGAAGGCCTTTCTTACGTGCACGAAATGTACACATCCAAGTGCTGCCCCGGTATTTTTACAAACCAAGATGCTTTTGATATCCTAATTTTTTTACATGCCAACTTTTAAAATTTTCTTCATTTTTATATCATGAACAACTTCATATTTTGCAACACCACCTAAGGGAAAAGACTTCTCTTGTGTGTAAACAGCGTTATGTTTATTACTTCCATATAATATTTTTTCATGTCATCAAGTGTTGTTAAATGGTGGCTTCTATTTCCATTGGTGGACATGGCATCCATGACAAAAAGTGCCAAAAATAGATATGGGTAAAACAGACCTAATTGATTGTTGTTAAGACTCCCACATAGGACAATGTATGGCCTGAAACATGTGTTTATAAGTGAGAGCAATCCTTACCTTACAAGCCGGTTTTGTAGAGTTGAGTTAGGCCCAACCCACACATTCTAAGATGGTACCAGAGCCTCATCTAAGATCCATTGGGCCACCCTCCATTTAGTTCCACGCTCTAGCCCCAATTCCTGGGCGTGAGAGGGGATGTTAAGAGTCCCACATAGGACAATATATGGCCTGAAACATGTGTTTATAAGTGGGAGCAATCCTCACCTTACAAGCCGGTTTTGTAGGGTTGAGTTAGGCCCAACCCACACATTCTAAGAAATCTAAACACTAAAGAGTAAAAACCTACTTCACACTCAACTCACTGAATATAGACTCATTTTGCAAAGTATTTCTTTGGAAGTTGGAGAACAAATTCTTTTATTTGTAAATGTGTAATAATGGATTAATAGTCTCAAATGAAATATTAAATTGAAGGAGATCTTATTTATATTATGTCTGGGTAAAAGTCAATGCACTTTGGTATGGCCATTATCTTCTGCATAGTTAGAAAGCTATACTTGTGTTTTTCATATTTTTGTTATAACAGAATTTCATTCAATGAATAGTTAGTTACAACAATTGCAACTGATTGCATTTATAGAAGCAATCCTGTAATCTGCAGTAGCAGGTTACCTAGCTATATCCTACTGCCAGATGGCAGTTACATTTTCCTAATATAACTTGTTCTCATATACTCTAATAGTTTAAAACTTTAAAGTTGATTGCGTATGTAAAGGGAGAGCTAAAAAAAAAAAACCCAAATAGATACTTTCAATCTTATTACTTTTTCCTTAAATGAGGTTTGGTATACTTTATAAACGAGACATAGGTGACTTATATTTTTGTTTGTTTTGTTTTTGAAGTGGAGAGAACGTTTGGCAGGTGCCTTGAAGGAGATGCAGTCTGAAGGGAAGGCAGATCAGGTGTTCCAGCCAATCTCTGCAAGTAATGGAAGTACATTACCGAGAGAGGATTATCAACCGGTTATCAAGGTAACAACCATTTGTTACTTTTTGGATTTTTTTTGTTTTTCTGCAGTATGTTTTTATTTGAGCTGTGAATATATGAATAGGAAGGTGTGTATATGCTGGATGAAATATTGCCTATGTGACTGAATAGAGATGCATTTATTGTTCAAAAATTGTTTTCTTTGTAGAAGGGATTGGCAGTACCCTCTCCATTTCAAAATATCTGCCAATTATTACATAAAGAATAGTTTTGTTTCAATTTATTTTTTGCTTTAGAAAATCAAGATCACATTTTTTCATACTTTATTTTTGTCTATTCTTATCTCCATTGATTGGAACTTGGAAAATGCATATTGACAACATTAATAATTATCTTAAAATTACTGGAATGCAATATTTTTGATAATGGATAAGTAAAATGCATTAATATTTTCTTATAACTGGGGCTAATTCTGGTGTCACAGATGGGATCATGGCTGTAATAATACAGATGAATTGCCAATATATATTTTAGAAACAGGTAGTAGTTATAGATTTGCCAAACACCATTGGGTTATGTCTGTGATAATTCAAATGAATCTTCATGGATTATTAATTAATTTTTCTATTACATATTTTCAGCGTGCTAGTTATTAATTTTATGAGAAAGTTTTACAAATTCTGCAAATTATTTAATTATAGTAGGGCATCAATACATTTATACAATGAAATATCAAGTGTGTCTTAGTAGTTCTGGATGACAATGTTATCATTTTACAGGAAGAGGATGCTGCAGTGTTTGATTCAGGGCACATAAATTTAGGAAGAAAACGATCAGGATCACCAAATGGAGTTGATTTGGCTGAAGATGCAGATGTTCCTGGAAAACGTGTTAGAACAACAACTGATGGTTTACAACATAGACCTAAAATGGAATTAGATGAAGGTACTGCTAACACACAGGATGACACTCCTTCGACTGCACCAGCATCTTCAAAAGGAGATGCGGATAATGGGCCTGTGCAACAGCTTGTTGCCATGTTTGGTGCTTTGGTTGCTCAAGGTGAAAAGGCTGTTGCATCTTTGGAAATTCTTATCTCAAGTATTTCTGCCGACTTACTAGCTGAGGTGGTGATGGCAAATATGCGTTATCTACCTCCAAATTGCCCTAATGCTGAAGGAAATGATGAACAGTTGCATGACATTAGTATATTTGGCTCTCATGACAAGGCTAAATATCCACAATCATTTGTGGCTGGTGTTATGTCACTTTCTAGTACTTTCCCGCCTGTTGCTTCACTTCTTGATGCTCATTTATCAGTGTCCAATGTTCATCAATCAGTGTCCAATGTTCATCAATCAGGGTCCAATGTTCATCAATCAGTGTCCAATGAGTTAGTGGTATAATTTATGTATTTGGTATTTTTTTTTGTACCTTACTTTTTTTATTGTTTATTTCTGATAGTTATCCTTTGGCTAACTTTGTAAACACATTGTAGAAGTCTCATGGGGAGGAAGAAATTTCTTCAACTGGAGTAGATAGTAGTGCTATGCATTCTGGCATGATTCTTTCATCTCAAAATGCACCATCACCTACTGATTTTCCATCTTCTGATACTTGTATACCTGGAGTGGAGAATGTCAGCACAACTCTGCCTTGTGACATAGATGACGTTGGCAACCTAGAGAGTGGAATACCTGGTCTGGATTCTTTTGGTCGAAATGATGCATTGTCAGAAACTCTGGCTGCTCCCTCATTGGTTTCCACTGATATGCAAATAGAAGATGCCAGTCAAGAGCAAGTTACGAGTTTGGATAATAGCCCACCCTTGAGCTTAGTTCCATCAATATCCGCAGATAAATCTGAGGAGCTGAGCCCAAAAACAGTTGCTACAGATGGCAATAGTTTGGTGTCCTCAACAGCTACTTCAGTTGTGTTGCCTTCTCGTCTAGTCTTGCCAAAGATGATTGCTCCGGTCGTTGATCTTGTAGATGAACAGAAGGATCATTTGCAAATATCATGTTTTATGCGTATCATTGATGCATATAAGCAAATATCTGTAGCTGGAGGCTCAAAAATTCGATTTTCAATACTTGCTTATTTAGGAGTTGAGGTGAAAATTCCAACTTATCAAGAATGTATGATTTTTTATTTATTTTTGGTTGTGTAATGTAATGAAAAATGAGGTTAAGTGTTCGATATATGAACTGCCATATTCAAGATTTTCTTAGAAGCGTGGACGTCCCATTGTGAGAATAAAGTTTGTGTAGTAGAGGTGAGGATGTAGTGTTGGATGTGGTAAGACTAAACAGGATAAGATTAGAAATGGCAATATTAGAGAGAGGGTTGGGGGTAACACATTTAGTAGAAAAGATGGTCGAAAATAGACTTAGGTGGTTTGGGCATGTAGAGGGAGTACTTGTTGATTTTGTTGTAAGGAGAGTAGATCAAATGGGAAGGAGTCAAACAACTAGAGGTAGATGGAGACCTAGAAAAAGTACTTAAGAAAGATCTTGAGATTAACGAATTGAATAGGAACATGGTATTTGATTGAACATTATCGTGTAATTTGATCCATGTAGCCGGCCCTTTTTTTCACACTTTCATGTACCCGCTTATGGCCTTCCTTGCATGTTGCATCTGAAACTAGATGAGGTGGGAAGTAAAATTTCATCGAATTTCGGAGATTTGTGTGATTTAGTAGGCATAGTGGGTTATGATTGTATCAGAGCTATCAGAACATGTGATCTTCAGAATTTACCCTCCTAATATCTTTTTCTTTCGCTAATCATGATTTTTATATGGCCTCCTGTTTAAACTATCTTGTTTACCACGATGCATTAGTTTGAACATTAAATGTTTTCTTATAACTTGTTTTATAGTTCTGAATTTTATGCAATTAGGATTAGTATATAAATTTCCATTGCTAATTGAATGCATGTTTATTATTTCTTCATGCTTGCACTCAGTTTTTCTTTTTCCTTTTAGATAAATGCGTTTAACTCGTGAAATGTAACTATTTTTCTTTTTTCATTCATCATACAGTTTCCTTTGGAGTTAGACCCGTGGAAATTGTTACAAAAGCATATTTTGATTGATTACTCTAGTCATGAGGTAAGCGCTTGCCATATGTGTTAAATACCGCTTCATACAAATTTCTCTATCGATTAGCTTTGGCATGACTAATACAATAAAGTAAACTCTTTCCACCTCACCTCAGAACTAACTGAAAGAGAAAGCAATGGATGCTATCTTTATGTTATTTGATTACTCTTAATGTATTAGCTCATTTGATCATTTAAATTTAGAGACCATCTTAACCACCCTTTAATTTTAATTTTAGAAATAAACAAGAACCAATCTTTGAAAATTTAGGTTTATCTTTACATAAATAGGATAATTTTTCCACCTCCAAACTTGGAGGGCAGACCATCTTCATTATTACCGAGCCTCGTTATACTTTTGGACCTGTTTTGTAATACATGTTTTGTTTTGTCGCTTTATTCTTAAAATCTAAAAAAAGCCTGTTTAAACTTTAAAGGCATTAAGTTGGTATGGCATGTGCTATAAGTATAATGGATACTACCGTTTTTAGAGCTAACAATATATGAAGAACATGTTAACTAGTAAATCTAGTCAACTATTAAGTGTCATCTGTGTTGTTGCTGAACTGATTAAAGACACTGTTTAGATAATCCAGTCAACTATTAAGTGCCATCTGCATTGGTTAATAATCTACAGATGCTGACAATGAGTGCCTTGTGTGTCAGGGACATGAGTTGACATTGCGTGTCCTCTACAGGTTATTCGGTGAGGCTGAAGTGGAGCCTGACTTCTTTTCTTCCACAACTGCAGCTTCTGTATATGAAACATTCCTCCTAACAGTGGTCTGTATTTTTTTTTTTGTTTATTTGTTTCTTGTTTGTCCATTTGCGAGGCAAGAGTTCAAGAGTTGAGCTTTTGGTTAAACTTCTAATGCAGGCAGAAGCACTTAGAGATTCTTTTCCACCTTCGGATAAATCATTAAGTAAACTGCTCGGTGAATCTCCTTATTTGCCAAAATCAGTTTTAAAATTTTTAGAGAACATGTGTTCTCCTGGAAATGGGGATAAAGTTGAAAAGGAATCATACACATTGAATGCGGATAGAGTTACTCAAGGTCTAAGTGCTGTATGGAGTTTGATTCTTCTAAGGCCTCCCATTCGGGATACTTGCTTAAAAATTGCTTTACAGGTTTTTCTCATACTTCTTATATTAAACATTTGTGGTGTTTTTTCTGTGTAGTTGTGATTTTTTTTTCAGAAATCTTTTGATTCAGTTGTTTTTTCCCCTCACATGTTTAAATTGACATCAAAAGTAGGAGGCTTAATGATATTTGAATATGCTCCCAGTGTTCTTTGAATTATAACTTTCAAACCTTGCTACCCTTCGTATTAGTAAATTTCTGTGTCTAACTAACTTTTTTCTTTGATCTTTTTTTTTTTTTCCATTTTTCATTGAAAGAGTGCAGTGCATCTCTTGGAAGAAGTGCGCATGAAAGCAATACGTCTGGTACTAGAGCATACTTTTCAGTTGAAGAATTTAATTGTCTGCATAAAAGCACCTGTCTTATATACTTTTGGCTCTTGTAGGTAGCAAATAAACTTTATCCTTTATCATCAATTTCTAAGCAAATAGAAGATTTTGCGAAGGAAATGATGTTCTCAGTGATGAGTAGTGATGCTTCTGAAGCTACAGATGCTGAAGGGTCCATTGCTGATTCACAAAAGGTATTCATGTTTTTATGAATTTACTTTTATTTTTTCTGATTAGAGTCTATTGTCAGCAGACTTTTTCCATATTTTTGTTGAACTAGATGTACTATTTTACTTATTCTCTTTTTCTTTTCAGGGACGTGATATTGAAAAGCTTGCAAATGAACCCCTGTCTTTGGGTGGAAGTACTAAGGATGTCTCAGATAATCGGCAACCAAACTCATCTGAGGCCGCCTCACCATTTTCAGTTTCTGAGGCTCAGAGGGGCATGTCATTGTATTTTGCTTTGTGCACAAAGGTATTGTGTAATTTCCTAGAACGTATCCAGTTAAAACTATAGGGATTAATCCTTCAGTTATTGAAGCGGGAAAAGTAAATAAAAAGAAAATTATATTGCTGTGATGTGATCATGTGAATATGTTGAACTTGATAAATGATCATGTGAAAATTATATTTTCCTTATTTAATAAATGAGTTGAACTTGATATTTCGGCTATTTCATTAGATTCTATCCTAATTCTTAATTAAATAAGGAAATAGATCAAGATAGATAAGAAAATATTGGAGACGGGTTCTATGAGATAATCTAAGTTGGAGATGCAATCAAGATATTATAATATAATTTTCATATATGTTGACAGATTTTTCTATATTTTTCATGTTCTGTTACATACTTTTAGTTGTTTGATCAAAAGTTCCTTATGTTGATGCTTTGTGATGACAGAAACACTCCCTCTTCCGCGAAATATTTGTCATCTATAGAAACACATCAAAAGCAGCAAAGCAGGTTTCAAAATTTGACATATTGTAATGAATATTATCAACTATTTGTTTTTGGTCACTAAGTTTATGTCATTAATTGTACGGTGCAGGCTATTCATCGTCAGATTCCCATACTAGTTCGTACATTGGGTTCATCTTCAGTTCTCCTTGAAATTATATCAGATCCCCCAAATGGAAGTGAGAATCTCCTAATGCAGGTTTACTGTTTTACCCCACAATTCTTTGCAAAATTTACAGAAATACATTGAATACTGTATTACTCATATTAATTCTTGTGAGAATCTCTTGGTAATTTATTGTGTATTGATATTTTTACATTGGCCATGTCAGGTGTTGCATACACTTACTGATGGTACTATCCCTGCTAAGGATTTAATATTTACTGTGAAAAGGTTACATGATACAAAACTTAAGGTATATCAAAATTTTCCCGTGTATGTTTTATAGTAAAATACTCAGGATTTTGCCTGACACCGATTACCTATCTGTCTGGTTCTTTACAGGATGCAGAGATTCTTATTCCAATCTTGCCATTCCTACCGAAAAATGAGGTACTTCCTATTTTTACTTTACATTTAGATGTGAATTTAACTGTTTTAGTAAAATACAAAGTGATTTCAAATCAAGAAAAAATGTCATGTGAAGTATTATCAATGGGTTATGTAAGAATTGTTTGTAAGTTATGTCTTTTTTCTTTGTTTACTTTCATATAATCTAGAATTATCTTGTTATTCATTCGGTAAATATCTTTTAATAGGTAATGCCGGTTTTTGCCAACATTGTTAAGATGCCTTTTGAGAAGTTTCAAGAAGCACTTGGTCGCATATTGCAGGTATGATTTACTCTTTTATAGGCAATAATCAGAGTTGCTAATTAATGTAGGACCTAAGGAGACTCATTTCAATTCTTAAAAGGTTAAGTAGGGTAAGTAGAACCAAGTACTGTATTCTATATCCCGGCTTGTCCACCTAAACCAAAAGCTATTATAGATGCTATAAGTATAACATAATTTTCTAAAAATAACTCGAGAAATCTAGAATTTTAGGCCATGGACCTTTTGAAATTGTAACTTCTCAAGATATCAAAGGCAAAAATTAAGTGAAAAATTGTGATAAATAGCTATTAGATATAGAACTGGTTTACTTTGCGAAAACATTTTCTGTTTTCATTTCCTAAAATGTGTTCATTTTAATTTTCTAAAAAAATGATGTACAGCTCTTGAAGTGAACCATTGTGATGTAGATAAGATGAAATGCTAGTTAGGGTTGATACTTTTTTGGAAATAATGAAAATAAGTTTTTGGGATTTTCACTGTTTTCAAAATTCACACACAATTGTTCACTTTATGATTGTTAGCAAGTAAAGTGAACACAGTTTTGAAAATGAAAATAGATTTATCTTTTCCTTGCAAAGTAAAAGGGGCTTATTTTTGGTTTTTTAGGCTGGTTCTGCTTTTTGGGAAAGTTGCAGACCTTGGGCCTGAAAAAAGAAATTTAGTTTAGGAAAGGTTTCATTAACGGTGGATAAAGAAAATAATTTTTGACCTTCCAAGAAATATTAAATGGAGGCATACAAAACTAGACATCGGAACTTGAAATTAGCACATGGAGGAAAAATGTTTTTTGTTTACTGAGTTCAATCATTTTCTTCGGTGGGGAAGGTGGTTGAAGAGGGATGTGAGAAGTGGATGGGGGAAGGGCGTGGCTGAGTGGGTGTGGAGTATCGTATGCAAAAATCATGAAACATTTGGTTAGGATTAGCATTATACCTGTGTGAAATTAGCACTTGTAGCTACAATTTTTAGGAGATAACTTTTATTAGCAACAAAGGTTGTGGGAAGTATATTCCACGGTATTATAAGAAAATATTGTTCTGAACCATTAACAATTTAGTTATTGAATTAATTGCGAAGTTCATATACAGGGATCATCACAATCTGGCCCTGTGCTTACACCAGCTGAAATATTAATTGCTATTCATGGAATTGATCCTGAAAGAGATGGAATTCCCTTAAAAAAGGTAGGGCTCTTATGATGATTGGTTTTGTGCATCATGCTTATTCAAGAAATCAAAATACATTTTGCATAACTGAAGGGTCTCCATGCAGGTAACTGATGCGTGCAATGCTTGCTTTGAGAAGCGACAAACTTTTACCCAAGAAGTTCTCGCCAAAGTTTTGAATCAATTGGTATGTTACGTGTGACTTGCTTTATGTAATTAGAAAGGATATTCAACATAGTTTGATCTCATACAGCAACTGCTCTTCCCTGCAGGTTGAGCAAATTCCTCTTCCTTTATTGTTCATGCGTACGGTATTACAAGCAATAAATGCTTTTCCAACATTGGTAAGAAGCTTACTGACACAAGGAAATGCAATAATACAAAGAAAAACATTTGATTATTTGTTGTGTAACAAAATTTAGGAATTTGATTATCTTTCAAAACTACATTGCTTATCTTTCACAATTGAATTACTTTACCATCATTCTTTTATATGTTTTACTGTTTGATTTGAATTTTACATATTTCTACAGGTGGACTTTATCATGGGGATTCTCGCTCGCCTTGTGAAGAAGCAGGTAATTATTTGATCAATCTTATGTTTGATAATCCACTCAGCTGGTCAGTTTACATAAACATGACTAAATGCATTTAGATATGGAAACAACCCAAGCTGTGGGTGGGATTCGTGAAGTGTTTGCAATTGACCAAACCTCAGTCATTTGGTGTTTTGCTTCAGGTATTACCATTTCTAAATTCTAACTGTTTGATGTCTGCATAATCCTAAGCTCTTGTCTCCATCATATGTTCTCAACAAGTTTTTATTGGCTTAGTTCAGCACTCAACCTTTACGTATTTATTTTGTATAAAAATGAACAATTTAATGATGGATGAAAATACCAGTTATTATTACTATGTAAGTAGATTTATCAAGGTGCTGACATGATATCTGTTGGGACTAAAAATACTTTACAAACAATTTTTATTGTCAACGTTGAAATAGCATTAGTATGTTATGATATATGTGTTCATTGTGGTTAGTTTGTATTCCGCTGAAAACCAGTAGCACCAATTTGTACATTATTATACCACAGTTCGCGAGATTATTATTATTATTATTTACATTTCCTTGTTAAATAATAGATAGTGGAAGAGCTCTATTCACCCCAAGATTAATCATACAATATATGTAAATACTGCGGCTGTAGATGAATATTTATATAATTTTTGAAGCGAGGGAGGATTGCATGGTCTGTATTCTCGGAAGATATTTTAGAATTTTGATTATATTCTATGTTATAATTTGATTCTCGGGTATGAAATGATTCCAATAATCCAATGTCTAACCTTGGTATAATATAAAGAATATCACAAGTGTATATTATACAAATTAAAAAATGTAATTGTTACTTTTGAATTACTTATAGTGCTCTTGTAGTTATCAAGTAGAAATCACCGAATACTTTCCATTAGTTTTTAAAATACCTTGCTGCTCATTTGGTACAGAAATTTGTGGCAGAAGGGAACCTAAAAGGAAAGATAGAAAATATATGCTTTTGATCCTTATGTTCTATTTTCTATGAAATACATATATCCCTTCTGTTATATTCTTTTTCAACTCCTTTTCATGATTTCAGGATGGTCTTTGTGAAAGTTCTTATATGTTTAAAAATTATGTTCTAATGTGTTTCTGGTGGTGTATGCTTCTGTGCAGCTACCTCCACCACAGTTGGAAGCTGCTTTAAATAAAGTTCCTGCACTGAAGGCACCATTGATTGCTCATGCTAGCCAGCCAGATATACAATCTTCACTTCCCAGGTTCATTAATCACTTACCACAATAGGGCTCTTATTTTCACGTTCCTTTTGTCTTCTATATTTATTTCATTTTTAAAGTAGATGTTTTTTCTTTACTTCTGTGTTTAAATTTATTTTTGGTTTGGGAAGGGCGGAAAACAATGTGTTTTGTTGTTGCCAATATGGATTCTTAGTTTAAAATTTTGTTCAGGTCTGTGCTGGTTGTTCTTGGCATTGTTTCCGATTCTCAGGTTTCAAGTCAGCCAGGCATTGTTTCCGATTCTCAGGTTTCAAGTCAACCAGGCATTGTTTCCAATTCTCAGGTTTCAAATCAGCCAGGCGTTGTTTCCGATTCTCAGGTTTCAAATCAGCCAGGCGTTGTTTCCGATTCTCAGGTTTCAAGTCAGCCAGGCATTGTTTCCGATTCTCAGGTTTCAAGTCAGCCAGGCATTGTTTCCGATTCTCAGGTTTCAAGTCAGCCACAAACTAGCCAAACACAGACAGTTGAGACAAGCAACTCAGATAAGGACACAATGACTGAAAAATCCAAAGAATCATCTACAACGAGCTAAACTTTAACTAGCATGGTTGTGTGGTGGATCCACTAGTCAACTGTGAGACTCAAGTTAAATTATAGCCCATACCGCTGCTATTAATTATCTTAAGAAAACGGAATGATGGACCAGAATTGATGGATTTGGCATGTTCAAATGGCTGAATTTAGTTGATTCAGGTACCAAAGGTTTTGTACATTTGCATATGGGGCAACGATTGGCTTTGTACATTTGTAGGTGGAGTGATGTATTTTAGAGTGGTATAAGAAGAATCATACTATCTCAAATTGGTCCCAATTTTGGATTTTTGCTAGAGCAGCAGTGTTACTATTAGGAATGTATACATAATAAATATAATGATCACCTATTGGATGCTTTTCTTGTGTTGGTCTTGAACATTATGTATCTAGGGTTTAGACATGTATTTATGGGTAGTCACTCATCCCTTCTATAATAATAAATTTGTCTTTTTATATGTTGGTTTATGGTATAAAAGATGAACAGAAATATAAATATAAGGAAGGAAAAATACATAGGTATAATGGGAATGGATATTTTATTTGTTGAAGCAGGATTTTAAATCATGTAACACAACCAAATCATCAATAAACTATGAAGTGGGATAAACAAAAACGGCATAAAGAAATGGAATAATTAAAACTATTTTTTCCAGTAGTATAAAGTAAACACTTATCATTAAAAAAAAATACTGGAACATAGTAAAATAAAATAAAAAATATAGTCCCAAAATTTAATTCAAAAGCAACAAATATTTTCGTTAGGATATGCAAACTTAATATTTTTGCCTTAAAAACTCAAACTTGTTGAGATGAAGTGGCTTTGGAAACAAATTTGCCAATTGATCCTCTAATCCTCAAATATATCTAAGACACTTCTCAATTTTGATGCATCTTTCTTAAGAAATAGAGCCATGCCGGCCCAAGCATAAGGCGAGTGAGTGAGACTATTGTCTTAAGTCTTAAATTTTTGAGCTTTAAAATAGATCACAAATACACAAAAATTAGACCTCAGATTTTACGTATTTAATTATATTAAATATTTCATATGTTTCACAAAATATAAATGGCTTAATGGAGAAACTTCTATGCAAGTTCTTTTAGAAAACATACTTCATTCTATATTTATTAACTGTTCATTAAAAACATACTTCTATAATTATTTATTTTAAAAATTAATAATAATAATAATAATAATAATAATAATAATAATAATAATAATAATTATTATTATTATTATTATTATTATTATTATTATTATTATTCTTTTTTCTTATAAATAAAAAACATTCATTTTTCTTATTCTAAATTATAAACACAAATCATTAACTTTATTTTATTTAACTATTTTACTCTAAAATATTCACCTTTTTACAGTTAATTTGCTTTCTCACTCATTTTTTTCACAGACAACAACCAATCAAAATTGCTTTTACACCTTTCTATAAATTATATTCCAAAAAGCACAATAAAATTTAAATGTTCTTAATAAATGTGAATAGATTTTTTTTTTGCTTATAAATTGATACGGAGTAGTATATAATATTAGTTTAAATTTTAATTAAATATTTTTTTATATTATTTTAAAATAATTTAATCAAGTTTCGCCTTAGACCTCAAAACGCGTTGGGTCGGCCCTGAATAGAGTTTGATGTTAAAATATTTAGTCTTTCGATGAGATATTGGATCTTTGATATTGCAATTGTTGTTCAATTGGTCAATAAAAATTTCACTTTTATGATTCAGTTAGAGATGTGAATCACATAAAGAGAAATTCTTAATGCACTCTAATTATTTTTTAGGAAGTAGTGTGAATTTCTGAATATGTATTTAGAAATTAGAAATATATTTTCGATGCGCACTCTAGTATATGAAAAAAGAATACAAATTGAAAGTACATCTACGGTTCCCAAACCGATGTTGTATTTTAGGTTACACTTTAAATAAACTAAATAGTTACACTATGAGAAGGCACACCATACCACGTTGATACGAATTAGAAATGCAACACCAATTTCAAACCGTAAGTATATTTTCAGTTTATTTTGACATATACCCGCACTACTTCTTCCCCTTCCTCATTTGCTGCAAACACAACTACAAAGTATGTGTTGTAATTACTATTTTTGGCAAGATTTGATAAATATTTCAAAGAAAATATTTTGGATTCAAAGCAAGATATTTTCTCATTGTTTCTGACCTAATCTTATGCTCTATATATACTCTACACATTCACAAGCATGGGAGAACGAATCCTTGCCTCCACAAAGAACCCTAATTCTCAAAAAAACCATACAAACTTGCAAACTCAAATTCAATATTCCAGCCACCCTCAAGAAATTATGAGCATTCCAATCACTTCCTGAAGTTTCTAGGATTCGATCCACACCGTTGCACAAGTCCTAGACATCTCAGAACGTGCAAACCGTGTAGCACCAGTTTGGTAAAGTTCTTGGTTTCGAATTTATGCATTGTTAACTGATTTGATGCATCTACATGTGTTTATATATGTCATTAGAACAAGTTTGATACCTAACACGTGAGCTTTGACGCATAAATCACATATTGCCATTATTAAGGCTTTAGATCGGATAAGCTTCGTATCGCAGGTTACAGGCCGATTTAAGCCAAACGGCCACCACCGTTGAATTCGCAGACCCTGATTTGGGGGGTAGCCTTAACCATGAGCTTCGATTTTCAGTTTTTTGCAGGTCTAAAAAAAATCCTCACCGGAGAAGATGACCGACGCTAGGGTTTCGGCGATGGACTCAGGCGCTGACCGGTTGACTTCATGCGTGGCGTGGTTTTGCTTCCTGATTGGCTTACACAACAATGTTGGGGGCCATGTGTGCTGGTTTTGAAAATTCAAAAGTGGAACATGTTATCACATATAACCATATGGTTGTATTTCAAAAACAACCAAGACATCTAACTCAGTTGGTAAGCACGCGTTGGTAAACCCAGGGGGTTCTGAGTTCGATCCCTGCTGACCCCTTTCTCTTTTTTCTCATTTTCCAAACTCTTTTCTATTTTCTTAATTATTTTCTTTTGATTAACTTAATTAATTAACTAATTAATAATTAGGTTAAATAAAATCAAAAAATCAAAACTAATTTCACAAATAACTTTTTTTTTCTATTTTTCTTAATTAATTTAATTAGTTTAATTTAGGTTATTTATTTAATTTAAATTAAATTTCTTTTATTAATTAAAATCAATTAGACTTAGGGTTTCCGATTCACCCGATTTTTACTTAGTAATTAGGTTAATTAAAATCAAAACCTTTTTTACTAACTTCAAATCTTTTTACTAACTGTTTTCCAAACTTCTCCCGACTTTATTTCTTTTCTGATTATCTGTTTCGCGCATATTATTGTAACTGCTTCCAGGATGTATAATTTTTCGCGCGCGTTCTTTTGATCATTATGTATCTGCTCATGGGATGTAATAGATAATTAGGACATTTACTTTCCGCACTCCTATATTATGTAACTGCCCAAAAGCCACGTAATAGCGTTGGGTTTACGTTTTCGCACTTTTACATTCTGAAATTTACTTTCTGTACATATATTAACTGCTAGTAATTAGGCGTGTATGGAAAGACTAAAAACAACATAGATCACTTCTAAACTCAAGAAAATACATCTAAATACAACACACTCTCTTCACATACGCACCCCCTTAGGGTATCCTCTCTTGTTGTCTTTACGAATAACATGGTCATGTCCCTCGACCGTAGGGGTACCATTAGCAAATACGCTTATGAATAACATCATTATAGTCCCTTCGATACAAAGATCACAGTCCCTCGATGTTGCCTACGAATATATGATCTCGTCCCTCGGTTGGTGCCTACGAAAAGTGATGATTGTCCCTACGAATATGTTAAGGTATCTCTACATGTTGCCTTCTTTGACCATACGATGACCCTTCGAATGTCTCTTCACATCCAAACGAATAAAGTTATCTACCAACTAATGGTATGGATAGCCTTATTCTAAAGGAGAAGGAAAATAACATGGAAACGACCATTTCTGAGTAGGTAATAAGACTCTATTGCTTGCTCAATCAAATCAATTTTCACACCTCACACTTACTTTCAAGAAACTTTTCAAACACTTTGTATACATTCCAGCGAGAATCATTACAAAGTTCAATATTTTCCAAAACAAACATTTCCGAACACTTCGTATACATTCCAACGAGAATCATTACAAAGTCAAAGAGAAATGTCTTTCAAAAATACTTTTCAAACACACAGACACATAAAGCAATTTACAAAAGTGAGCTAAGCAATTAAGAGCCCGTAGATAACTACGGATGGAAAGGGTGTTAATAACTTCCCTTTTCATAATTACTTCCCTTACACAGAATATAATGAAGGTCTTTTCCTGTTCTTTGTATCTTCCCTTTATTGGATAAAATAAAAGTCGGTGGCGACTCTTGCTATCCGCAACATTTGCGATAAAACGTAAAATAAATAAGTCAGTTCTCCCACCGTGTTACATAGTCTAAAGAAAATAACCCTACAATTAATCTATTTTAAAAAATAAACCTAATAAAATAGTCTAATTAATTATAATTATTATAGCTAAAAAAATAAAAAAGAGTTAAAGAAAAGTAACATATGAAAGTAGTGGATATATGGTGAGAATGGTTGTATGAAAGTTTTTTTGAAGATGAGGATCAATGGGAGAAGAAGGTTTCTCTCAAAAATGTGTGTTGTAGCAATGCCTTGCCATCTATATTTATAGAGGTCTTGAGGAATCTTATGAATGAAGCAAGAATAAGAAATAAAAGCTTTGTGAAAAGTTGATTTGATCTTGGCTCAAATTTTGGTTAAAGGTGCATTATGCTTTCAATGGTGTAACATGACTTTCTAAAGTGGTTGGAAGCTTTAGAGGGGTTGCTTCTTAGCTTTTGTGTTGAGTGTGATCAAAGGGAACAAATGCAAAACTCAATGCATTGACTTTGTGATTAATACAAACTATATAAAAAATTGAAGTGTGATCTTTATGTACAAAATAGAATGAATCATTGAGCAATGCCTTAAACACTTTGGATAATGCATAAATAGTTAAAATGGAAGCAGTACTCCCCGTAGAGGTTGATATCTCGTTAATGAGAGTTTTGACGAAAGTTGAGTTATCTAAGGCTGAATGGTGTCAAAATAGATACGGCTAATTGAATTTAATCGAGGAGGAAAAGATAACGGCCTTGTGTCATGGCCAGTGGCGGAACCAGGATTTAATGGTTGAGGTGGCCAAATATATAAAAATAACTAACAAAAAATAATAATAGTATTTTGAAATCAATTTTTTTTCTATTATTTAGTTAGGATTAGCATTTTGAAATCAATATTTTTCTTATTATTTAATTAGGGTTAGCATTTTGAAATCAATTTTCTTTCTATTATTTCGTTTGAATTAGCATTTTGAAATCAATTTTTTAGGTGCATTAAAAATATTTATTCTATTTACTTTCACTTTTTTATACTAGCAAAAATTAAATTTATAGATTGTGTTCTTAAAAAATATGTGTATGCGGGAAAAAAAATCAACAACCAAGAAATATATGTATGACAGAGTAAAATTATATTAAAATAATATTTTAGATTTTTTTATAAATAAAATAGGATTGGATGAACATTATTCTTAATAAATAAATTGAATTGAATTTTATAAAAGAAATTAGTGGAATATTAATATATTATTTTGATAATTCATTAACAATTCAAATCAAACTTATTTCTAATAAATAAATTGGATTCAATTTTTTTAAATAACTTTAGTGAATTATTAATATATTATGTTGATAATTTATTAACAATTCAAATTAAATTTATTTTTATAGAGAATAAGAGAGTGAAACTAATATAATATTAAATTTGAAAAGATTTAACCAAATATTAAAAAAAATTGAAAAAAAAGGCTCAATAGGATTTTGTAAAAAATAGTACAAATAATGACATTAAGAGGATTTGATCGGATGATCCAAAGGTAAATGAAAACAAATTTATCCACTTGGCCAATGTGTTCTTTAAAAGTTTTTGGTGATGATATTTTTATAAATATATACATTTTAATAGAAAAAATTATATAGTATGACTATTTTTTAAAAATATTATCAAAATTTTGGGGGGGTGGCCATGACCACCCCCTGTCATCACATAGATCCGCCACTGGTCATGGCCAATTATATCAAAAGAGAATGAAGTAGGCATTCGACAAAAACGTTTGGCCTCGTGAATTTAGAGAAGGCAACCTGGTGCTTAAAAGCATCTTGTCTTTTCAGCTTGATTCTAGGAGAAAGTAGGCTCCTAATTTTGAAGGCCCGTATATGGTTAAGACAACCTTCTCTGACGGGGCAATGACTCTTATGACTATGAATGGCTAGGAGCTCTTGCCCCCTGTGAATACTAATATAGTCAACAAATACTGTCTAAAGGAAGACAAAAGAATAACTCTCTAATTTGAAAACCCGAAAGGGCGACTTAGGCAAAAATGAGCATCTCGGTGGGTTGAAAAAACGAAAAGGCGGTCCCGGCAAAAATTAGAGACATATACAAAAAAAACCATTATGGGAGATTGAAAACCCGAAAGGGCAATCTAGGAAAAATCTAGGGATCTTTATGACAAGTAACTGCAGCATTCCAGACTCGATCTTATTGAAGCAATTACAAATGTTCTTCATCAAAACATCTGCAACGAAGCTTGAACATAGTTTGAATTCAAAGTTGATAGGGAGAATAATATTGCATATTCCAAAGTAACCTTTCCTATCTAATGACCAATTTTCAACTTTGTAATGATCTATGGAGTTACTTCATTTGTGAACTACCATTCTATTAAATTAAATTTGAGCCTTTGTCCATTTGTTTGTAACTCTTATCTTTTTTTTTTTTTTATAAATATAGCAACATAAATTTTTTCCTACGATTCATGAATACATAAGGAAATGATAACGGTTATCCCGAAACATGGCTAGATTCTGAAATATGAAATACAGGAAGTAGAGTACTTTTGATGACTTTTTGGATGACAGTTACTTCACCAGTTGATCCTTCAGGAAGATGATTACCTCTCCTTATTTGAATTATTGATGTCTAAAGAGTGAACTTTGGGTTTCTTCCCATGAAGTATTCTCTTTTCCATAGAAAAATTCGAGCCTTGAAGAAGAACTTGGTTCTGTCGTGGTGAAAAATCAGAGAGACCAAGCTATTGACTTACTTGAATCACAAAATTAAGAAGTCACCCTCGAACTTTATTGTTTCCAAGTAAATGGAAAATATCAGCTTTATTGGCTTATATATATGATGATTCTCATTTAGGGTTTTGTTCTTGCCATGTGTATTTGGCCCTTATTTTTTCCTTAAGATTTTGATCAATATTTTGATTCTATGAAGTGATCTCAAACCCTAATCCATGAAGCTTGCACAAATGCTCCTTGCTTTGATATTGATCTTAATGTTTATGTGATTATAGTTGATGTTTATACTTCACTGTATTAGTACCCGTGTTCAAATCCAAGGAAAGGGATTGTAGTTTTGACTTGATAATCATGTGCATATGTTTGTCTTATGTTCATCCCCATGTGTTTATCTTTGCATATATCTTTGTGAATGTTTATCTTGTGCTTACCTTTATACCTTTAAACCCTAGTTTCAAACTTGAACCACTTTCATCAAAAGAAACCTTGACTTTATGTCATTAGATTTTCAAACTTCCTTTCTTTAATAAATGCTTTAATACACTTAAGCATATTAAATAAATTTAAAAAGACTAAAAGAGATTAAACCTCAATCTCTTTGTGTCACTTAGGGATGTCAGTGGGGCAGGAAGGGGACGGGGGATACATTCTCATCTCAAACTCCACCCTCAAATTTAGTCCTCATTCCCGTATTAAATCCCTGCCATGGGAGAATTTTGTCACTTATCCTCGTCCCCACGTTTTTTGCAGATATCTATAAACTTAAATTTTTATTTATTATTTTTAACTAAACTAGTAGAAAAAATTCAAAAACTAACCACAAGAAATTAACAAACTAATCATCTACGATAAATATATTGTTTTGACAATATTTAATCTTGAGCTTCATGAACACAAAATTTTCAAGCTTTAAAAAAATTAAAATAGTCATTTAGATCTCTCTCCTTTACTAACATTACATATGTGTTTTACATTTGTTTATAAAATAAGTTATTTGAAATGATAAATAAACCTACATAAAAATGTTAAATTATATATTAATTAACGATATTATGGAATTCTAGTGCGGGACGGGGACTCCACGAAGCGGGGGATATGTTCGCTACCCAATTCACAAAGTGCCTTTGGGGGAACTTTATTCCCCATTCCCGTCCCCACGGGGAGAAAATTCCCCATCTTTGGAGCCCCAAACGGAGAATCCCCGCGGGAATTCCCACTAACGGGTGCAAATTGACATTCATAATGTCACTCGATATGCTCAATGATACCACAATCTTCTTTACTATATATGATTCCTAAACTCCAAGGGAATTTCTTCACCCACCTAGTGAGTTTCTTCCACACCCCTGAAAAATCAAAAATATCCTTCGTAAATTAACTTACGAATTCACCCAATAACCCAAATTTAATAGGATTTAATTTTATAAATACACACATTATATATATATATATATATATATATATATATATATATATATATATATATATATATATATATATATATATATATATTTTGTTTTATTTCATGTGATTCTATTACATATATACACGATTTCACGTACTAAAAAATAGAAAAATATATGCATTCAAGTCTAACTTATATTTGGCCTATAATAATAAAATTTATTAATACAATCAATATCAATATCAAATTTGGTCTATAATAAAAAACTATTAATATTATTGATATCAATTTCTATATGAAGAGATACAATTGATTCTTTTTACCCAAACATAATATATAATTTTGTATCAAATCCTATTATTTATTAAGAAAAAATCAAGTCAAATTTATTTTATCCATATAAATTGTATAAATTTTTTATTCCAAAATGACTTTATTGTCGAAATTTAAAATCTTAGCATCACCTAAGACATTAAATATATTAAATTATTGTCAATATAACTATAAAAAATATAATATAAAATAATATAGATATTTTCTTTCCATAATTCTAATATTTCACTGAACTTTTTTGTTTAATAAATTTTTTGTTAATTTGTATAATTAAAAATTATATAAATTCTTGAATTATTAATTGTTCATCAGATTTAAATTTCAAATATATCGATTATTATTATTCACTTTTAATATTGTTTTTTAGTCTCACTTTTTTGTTTTATCATGATACAATTTCCTCAAGAGAAGTATGAAAAATATTAACACACCCATTAACACAGAAATATAATCATTTGGTCTCACTTAGCAAGCCTAAGTGATAACAAAAATATAAACCTCACCAGTTACAATAAACAAAATAGAAAAGCTCAATTCAAAATTTAGGATTTAATAATAAATAAATAAAAATGCTCGTCAGTCATGGTTTGAGATCTTACCAAAGTAGAAACTAGAACAAAGCTTATGTAACATTCATCTGATAGTAAGATTACGAAAGGTAGAATAAAGCCTATGTGACTGTTATCTGATATTAAGATTAAGAAAGGTAGAATAAAGCATATATGAGTCTCATCTGATATTAGAATTAAAAAAAGTAGAACAAAACCTATGTAACTGTCATCTGATATTAGAATTAAGAAAGATACAATTTTTTTCTTAATAATTATTTATAATAGGATTTTTTCTTAATAATTAATTTTTGAATTAAATAGTGAAATATAAATTATATTTTAATCCTAATAAATTTGGATATTGGGCGAATTCGTAAGTTAACTTACGAATTCTCCAAATAAGGTGAATTCGTAAGTTAACTTACGAATTCACCTTATTTTTTAAAAATCGTGGATTATTTCGTAAGTTAACTTACGAATTCACTTTATTTGAGGAATTCGTAAGTTAACTTACAAAGTTGGGGATATTTTGGGTATTTCACCAGGGGTGAAGAAGAACCCCACTAGGTGGGGAAAGAAATTCCCAAACCCCCATATTTTTAAGTTGGTGTCAATGTTGCACCTCACCACGTCCTTCTAATTGAGGTACTCATTGTCTTTCATAGATTCCTTATCTTTATTATTTTTCCTCGTGTATCATTATTAATGTCACTTTTCTTGAAATCAAATTTATTTCTTTCACAGTTGAGAGTGTTAAAAAGAAAAGGAGAGAACTTAAATTTTACATGTTAACTAGTAACAAACCCGTGCTATCGCACGGGTCTCGTCTGGATTCACATTACATTTATAGATTATTAAATTATTAAGTATGTTACCATGTTTTCAGTTGAGTATATGTCTCATGTAAACCATGTTGGCATTTAACTCCATATTTGTAGCAAGCGTCGGTCCTATCAACAAATCACGTCTGCATGAACAAATAGGAAAAATTATATACTTCTTGAAATACATGGAAAATGTACATACTATATATTTTAATTCAAAATAGATTTTTAATTTGAATCGTAAAGTATAAGATATAAAGTTTACCAACTATCAAAGTGCTTGAAAGACTTCCTTGTACACAACATTAGTAGTAGTAGAACACGGTACATTCTCCTTGTCATGAATTAGGATTTTTAGCCCACTTTTGCTCTTAACTCTTGAAATTGCAACATATAATTGACCATGACTAAACACAGGAGTAGGCAAATACAATCCAACACTATCAAGAGATTGACCTTGTGACTTATTAATTGTCATTGCATAGGAGACAATAATCGGAAATTGTCTCCTAATCAACTTGAATGGCCAAGGTGAATCAGAAGGTGACATAGACATTCGTGGAATGTAAAAAATGTTACCTATGTTCTTTCCAGACATGATTTTTGCCTCAATGACATGATTTGCAAATCTTGTAACAATTAATCTTGTTCCGTTGCACAACCCATCGGCTTGGTCCAAATTTCTCATTAGCATAATAGGTGTACCAACCTTCAATTTGATCCTATGATTGGGAAGCCCTGACGTTCTTAATTTACTGAGAAATTCAGGAGTTAGAACTTCATATGCTTCAGTATAACTTGAATCTGTTCTATCAATGGAATCAAAACTCAAATACTCTTTCTCTTCTCCTAAAAAAAAGTTTAAAAGCAAAACATAAATAAATTAGTAAAACTATGTTCTTATATATATATATATATATATATATATATATATATATATATATATATATATATATATATATATATATGAATGTAATAATACAGTAAATATAAAACACATGTACCTGTATCAAGTCTAATACATAATGATTGATTTTGTCCACAACTTCAATGGTTGAAGCAAGAATAGCCTTTCCTTGTAAGAATTCAACATCTTGATATTTTTCCAACAAATTGGGATATGTGTTTTCAACAATTGCTCTTATAGGATCATCAAAATTTGATATTAATAGCTCTTGAGGAATTTCAATATCAACCAAACCATCATTGGGTTCACAAATCTTACCATCACCCACATTTAAAATCCATTTTGAAAATTCCGCTAGTTCATTAGAATTTGTGTTGTCTCTTCCCTCTTGAAGTCTCATATTTTTTGATAGTGTTAAAACCTGGCAATAATCCCATACATAAGATGAACTAATTGATGCATGAACAATATCAGAACGCCCAGCTCTTGGAACAACAGGAAGAATCTGTCTAAAATCTCCTCCAAATACAACAACTTTTCCACTAAAAATAGTATTCTCAACACCCTTTTTGCTCATTACATCTTTAAGGGTTTTATCCAATGCTTCGAAGCAGTTCTTGTGAGACATAGGTGCCTCATCCCATATTATCACATCCGTTGCTTCAAATAATTGAGAATGTTCGGTGTCTTTGTCGATGTTGCAAGTTGAGTTGTCAAGCGTTGGCACAGGTATTTTGAACTTTGAGTGTGCTGTTCTTCCACCCGGCAATAATAATGAAGCTATCCCACTTGAAGCAACAGTAAGAACAATTTATTTTTTTTGAGAACGAAGTGCACTTGATAGTGTTCTCCACTTGATAGTGTCATTCAATTTTTTTTTGTTAACCACATAAAATGATTGTAGACATAAAATGAATAAAGTTTTTGGTTATATGATAATAAATATAATTGTTAATACAACATTCACGGTTCCAAGATTTTGAAGTAAAATACCGAAGTCAACAGAATACCAAGTGATTATTTTTGTGAACCATATAATTAATAATAATAATAGCGTTAAATAGTGTTAAGTGTTATTTCAAATAATGGAGAATGAAGAAGATTGAGGAGTGATATCTTGGAATATCAAAATAATCCATTCTAATTCCAATATATTCCAAAATAATCCATTCTAATTCCAATAATATACATTTAATCTTGTAGTGTAATGATAAATAGTGGGTATTTTTAAATCATGCAATGAATAATATTCCTTCCATTTAATTATAATAGATCTAATTTGGTCATTCTAATTCCTTCCTCATTAACCGTGAGTCAAAAGCAATAAAAAATAGTGTAAAATTACGATAGATTGACATGTCAGCAAAATTAAATGCCAAATGAATATGGTAACAGCATAGTGTTGATTAGTCTATTATACCTTGGAATAAGAAAAGTTATAACATTTAATCAAAAGGTTAGACTTGAAATTTCCAGATATTTTACTTTTAATAGATTGATAATAGATAATTTTAGTATGAAAAAATAGATAAAATAAGAAAATTATATGACTAAATTATAGAAAGAAGAGAGAGAATAAAAATGATAGATAATTTAATTAAAAAAATTAAGAAATAGAAAAAAGAAAATTACACGGTCAATCAGAGATATGGACCACAATAAGTTTTATTATTTTTCAAATATTTAGATGACATATCAAATATAAGAATTTGATTGATTATATTTGTATAATTGTTTTACAATGACGGTCCTCAAAAGAAAGAAAGTAAATCAAAATATGATTTATATATAATTATGAAAAGTAAAAAGAAGGCTAAATTTATATTAATAATAGATACAATTTATGAACTTTTAAGTAAAATTAATATTTCCAAAATGCAAGGGTAAAATTTATATCCGCATTGTGGATGGTGATGTGGATATGCCTAATTATCTCCAAAATGCAAAGGTGTGTGATCTTGTTAACGACGATGCTGACTGGAATTGGATTGTTTCAAGACTGGCTGCCTGCGAATATAGTTCATTCCATAAAATCCATTCTTCCCTCGATGGATTTGGAGGAGAAAAATAGTATTCAGGTCATGAGAACTACAACATGTAAATTTTCAGTAGGAGAAATGTATTGGAAGCTTCAACATTGTGATGAGGCCGATAACGATAACATTTGTAAGGATATTTGGAGTTTGGCTGTTTTGGAACGGGTGGGTGTGTTTATTTGGTTACTCAACCACGATCGACATATGACGAATCATCGGAAGAACGTTTGTGGCATAGGATCTGCAACTTGTCAGTTGTGCGGTAACACTTGTGAAACGACTCTTCATGCGATGCAAGACTGTTCTGTGGTGTAACGGATGTGGGAACAAGTTGTTTCCAGTGATTTTACTAACACTTGGTAGGACGGACGACGATCCGATTCCCGCAATTTGTAATTGGATAAAGGAGTACTAAATATAATTATCAGAACTCCTAGCTGGATTATAAAAATCAAAGTCATTAACCGGTTACTCCACTATGTGCGCGTAAGGTAAATGGCTTAATGTGATTGCGCCAGAATGAAAACTGGTGAAACGAAACGAAAGTATTAGGTCGAGCTATAATACATGACTTAAATTGGTCTGCATAAAGGGGGTTATCTAGTGTTTCTACGGTAATTTTGGTGTCGAAGTCTAAACTTGAGTTATCCAACAAAGAAGTGAATTGCAACGAAGTACGAATTGAAATATGTTTTACATCTGCGTTTGAAAAATGCTTAAGTGATTTTCATTTTTACTTTTTGTTTGAGGACAAGCAAAGATTTAAGTATAGGAGAGTTTGATAACACGAATTTATATAACATATTTGACTTAATTTTCACAGATAATGTTACTATTTTTATTTTAATTATATTATTTTATTTCTGTATTACGTTGGTATTTCTTTTGTTTCAGGTATTTGCATTAAATAAAGATCAATTAAGCAAAGAAATAAAATTGAGGAAAAATCTTATTAAAAAGCCAAAGAAATGAAGCAAGGGGTGATATAGCAAAAAGGAGGAGTTAAGAAGAAGGAAATAATTATACAAAGCCAAAAGACTAAGCCCAGTAAAGCCAGGCCCAGCAAGGCCACGTCTCCTTAAGCCTTGAGGCGCACGCCTCCAGCCACTTGCCACGTTGGTGAGACGCACGTCTCACCCTCCCTCACATCCTTGAGACGACCGCCTCCTGCATGGGACCCACGTCTCATGATCTCTTCCACGTTGAGACCCACGTCTAACACTTCCTCTCTTCAAGTGGAGGCGTCCGTCTCCCATGTTCTGGCAGTTATATTTTCTCCACGATCACATTTTCTCACGAAGTGCAGGAAAAGGCAGTTACTAAGTGAAGCTATAAATACAACATACAAGTTTCAGAGGAAGGGTCGGCATTTTTACCGAACAATCGTTCTTTCTTTATTCGCAATTTTATTTTATTTTCAATTTTGTAATTTCATTTTATTTTCCATTTCCGTTTCTTAGTTTTGATTCTCTTTTAGTTCTAAGTTGTTATAATTTTCTCACGACAATTTCTACACCGGAAATTGTTGTGTATTTTTCACTGATCTAACCTTATGTTAGATCTAGTGTTTTTTATTTTCTTGTCGTATTTCCCTTTCGATTCGAGAAGTCTCCGAGCAGATTCAGCCGACTTGTGGTGGAGTGTTCGTTTATTTCGAAGAACAAGATTTATTCCAGTATTCTTATTTTCAGGTTTTTAATCATAATTATTTTATTTTATTTAAAATATTGTTGCCTGATATTTATTTATTTGATTATGAAAATGTTTAAATATATTGAACCTTATTATTTATGCATGTCCGAATTAATAAATATGTCCGACTAAACCGAGTAGGTATCGGTATGTAATAGCAGTAAAAGTAGGAATTAAATTGTTCCTAAGCTAAAATCTTAATTAACTTAAATTCTGGTTATGACTTTTTGTAATTAAAATCAATCTTTTCGTTACGAAAGTAAGAAAAGTAGAAGAGGTTAGGATCGAGACCACGAAAGTGTGAGGTTTTAACCGGATAGCTTAAGTCAGACATTCGATTTAAATACAGCGAGAGCGCTTTAAAATGAATTAGATTCTATTAAGTTTTCAAAGAGTAATTTCTAAACACTTATGGGTTAGCGAGAGCAGGCATAGGACTTTAGGAATATAATCCGAGATAAGACCACAGAAGTGTGAGTTGAGGGTTTTTAAACTGATAATCTCTACAGAACAATTAAGTTAACCATCTTTACACGCTTAGGTTCGATTAAATCCGCTTAGGTTCACTACATTACGTACCGATATCCGTTTAATTTATATTTTTCCTTAACAATTATCTAAAAGAATTATTCGCCTTAGCTATATACAGTAACTTAGGATAACAATAGATTGATTTATAGTCTCTGTGGGTTCGATATCTTTTAAAACTACGCGATAGGACTGTGCACTTGCAGTCTCCCGATTAATAGACGATAAAGTCTCGATCACAGGAGATCTGAAACATTGGATTAAAGCTAATATCAATAACCATAATATCAACAATGGGTGGTGCAATATTTGTGCTATAGGGTGTCATGCTGCTTGGACATAGAGGAATAAAGATATACATACGGTCAATCACACTAGACCTTTACAATAAGATAATATTATTGCAAATAAAGTTCAACAATATAGAAATGTTATGTTATTGAATAAAGGGATTATAGACAAGTATGGAAAATGTTAATTGGCAACCACCTAGGATGAATTTTGTCAAGATTAATGTTGATGGTCCCTGCGGCAAAGGACAATCTATCTAGTTGAAGGGGTGTTATCCGTGACAACAATGGAGTTTGGTTGTGTGGTTTTTTGAAATTTATAGGCGCTTGTAATGCTTTTATGGTTGAGGTATGGGAAACTTTTGAAGGTCTCAAGCTTTTGTTAGCTAAAGGTCATTCGAAAGTTATTGTTAGTTCAAATGTTATGCAAGTAGTGGATGTTATAGTGTGGAAGGATAACAATTGCCTCTTTGAGATAACCTTAATTCGTCAAATTCGGTTGCTAATGTCCCAACATGATGTTGTCATCCTAGAGCATATATTTCGCGAGACTAATAACATTTCAAATGAGTTTGCTAAATCTACAAGAGTTCTAAAGAATGACCTTCAAATTTTTGAAGATACTTCTGAGCATGTCAAGAGAATTTCCTTTTCTTAGACTCTTTAGGTTTTCTACTCCCAGAGTAGTTGCTTTGTAGTTGTTTTTCTTTTGCGGCTTCGGCCCTCTTGTCTATAAAAAAAAAAGTAAATTTATTATTGAATTTCTTAAATTTAGAAATTTAATCATAAAATATTTTAGTAAAAGAAAACATGAAAACATGAAATTGGGCCTAAACCTAATCCTATGTTGACATCAAAAAGTACATGTTTGTGTGTTTTTGTTGAGCCCAGATATATTTGTATCCACTTTTCCCTTTGGATATTGTTTTTCTTTCACTTCATTCTTTTTCCACCGGTGACTCACCTCGTTCCTTCTCTCCGGTAACAAAACCAAATCGGAGAAACAAGACATGGGTGTTGATTACTATAAAGTCCTTCAGGTAGATCGTAATGCCAAAGAGGATGATCTCAAGAAAGCTTATCGCAAACTTGCTATGAAGTGGCATCCTGATAAGAACCCTAACAACAAAAAAGATGCTGAGGCCAAATTCAAGCAAATCTCAGAAGCCTATGATGTATGTTGTTGCTTTTTTATGTAATCCCAATTTGTATTTTCTAGGTTTAGTTTATGTAATGTTGTTGGGTTGTGAATTTTTTTTGTTTTTGGGGTTTTGGGTGTGGGAAAGTTTGTATTTTTATGGTGATTTTGGATCATTGGGAGTTTTGGGGTTTTAGGGTTATGGTTTTGAATGATGGGGTGTTTGATTTTGTGTTATTCTTGTGATTTAGAATCATTTAGGATTATGGGGGTGCATTTTGGAATGATGGGGTTTTTGATTGTGTATTATGATCATTTGGGATTGTGGGGTGTTTTGGGGTTGCAAATTTGAAATGTTGGCATGTTTGATTGTTGTTTTCTTGTGATTTAGAATCATTTTGGAATATCGGTTTTTGCTAGGGATTGGTTTTAGGTTTTCTTATGATTTAGAATCATTTTGGAATCGTCGGTTTTTTGTTATTGATTTGATTTTTGAATAGGTTTTGAGTGATCCACAAAAGAGAGTTGTGTATGATCAGTATGGTGAGGAGGGATTGAAGGGGCAGATGCCTCCTCCTGGTGCAGGTGGATTTTCAGAAGCCAGCGATGGTGGACCGACGACGTTCCGGTTCAATCCGAGAAGTCCTGATGACATATTTTCAGAGTTCTTCGGCTTTGCAAAACCGTTTGGTGGAATGGGTGATATGGGCGGTATGGGAGGTCATCCGTGTACATCTGGCTTTCCAAGGGGAATGTTTAGGGATGACATTTTCTCTTCTTTAAGGAACGCAACAGCTGGTGAAGGATCTGGGAATGTGCCGAGAAAAAGTGCACCGATAGAGAGAACACTGCCTTGCGGTTTGGAGGATTTGTATAAAGGGACCACCAAGAAAATGAAGATTTCTAGGGATGTTTCTGATTCTAGTGGGTGAGCTTTCAATTTTTTGCCTATATTAACCTAGCTGCGTTGGTTTTATTGCACATGTTTAAAATTTTGAATTCCAAGTCTTGCTTGTCGACTCTCTTTTATTATTTGTTGATCTATGTTGTTAATATGAGATAGTGTTGTGTAGCACCAACCCCCTAAAATGCTTTAGCGGAATAGCTGTTATTGCAAAAAGACAAAAGCAATGGGCAAAAATGCACGAAAACGAGACTTTCATACAATTAAATAACCTAAAGTTCATTGCGAAAAAACTTAAAACAGAGAAGAAAGCCATAATAGAACCAAACCAAAAGTAGGAAGAAGTTGACGATTGTTACTTAGCAGTGTTGTTGGTGGCAGATGGTGATCCATGGCACAGAACCAAAATCCCTCCATACCGGCTGCTTTGCAGCACTGTTATAGCGGATTATTGTGGAAAAATCAGCAATATCGTCCGGTATTTACCATTGCAGCAAGCCCAAAAACTGCCATGGCGATTTTTTTTACAACACTCTTATTAAGAACTTAATAGAATGAAGAACATAAGTTTACTCTTAAAAGGGTCTGAATTGGCATATATACCCTTAAAAAGACAAGTGTTTGAGAAATTTTGTCCCAAACCCTAATAGTGGTTGCGATAGCGGTTTAGGGCTGCTAAATCGGCCGCTACACCTGCTATTGTTGACGGCCATGGGCCAAAAGTGTCGTGCCGAACCCTACCATCGCTCCACTATAGCCCTCTATTGACAACATAGGTGTTGATGTAGCACCGACAATTTTGATTAAATGAGCATCTAGTGTCCAACATGTGTCAGTGTTCAACACTGACACAGACACATGTAAACATTCAATTTCTTCCATTTTCTAATTATCGTAAGTGTTGTATCTGGTGTTCGTATCTATTTAGTGCTTCGTAGTGTTTGCGATGAACTTAGACTTGAGATCTTTGATGTATATATAGTTTTGATAATTGTAGTTCTTAAGTAGTTGTAGATATTATCTTTCTATATGCCGTTTCATTAAGAAAATCTTAATTTGCTGCCATCTGCGTCCTTAACGCAGTAGTTGACCAAACCTTCATCATTGTGTTTATGATATCATTCAAAACTATAAAAAAAAGAGTTTCATTTTACCATTCGCAATATTCATTCAAACTAGTTAGTTGTGATGTGACCGTTTAGAATGTGTTGTGTAATAAGACATGTTTAAGCAAAAATTTGATACTTAAAACAAACTTGTTATGCGAAAGTTTGAAACTTTACCAGTTAGATGTGTTTAAACTCTGTGCATACGGTATGATTGTGTTAGGTAGTCCAGAGTTAACGTAAAACTTTATCGGATCTCTATGCATAATATTTCTTGATTTTTCTTATTCTGTAGGAGGCCTACTACGGTAGAGGAAATTCTAACCATTGAGATTAAGCCAGGTTGGAAGAAAGGAACAAAAATAACTTTTCCCGAAAAGGGAAATGAACAAAAAGGACTTATTCCCGCGGACCTTGTTTTCATCATTGACGAGAAGCCTCATAGCGTCTTCAAGAGGGATGGCAACGATCTTGTTGTCACTCAGAAGATCTCTCTTGTAGAAGCTCTGACAGGTTACACAGCGCAAATAACAACTCTTGACGGAAGGAATCTTACAGTCCCCGTCAACTCGATTATCAGTCCATCGTACGAAGAAGTCGTGAAAGGAGAGGGTATGCCAATTCCTAAGGAACCTTCCAAAAAGGGAAACTTGAGAATCAAGTTCAACGTAAAGTTTCCGTCTAGACTTACATCAGAACAGAAGACCGGCATCAAGCGATTATTGACATAAACATCTTCCGAAACACTGCTATACGAAAATTGTTAGATTTGGAATTTAATTTTATTTGCGGTTTTCAATCAATTGGAAATTCGTGGCTTTTGTGAACTAGTTTTCGACTGGGAACAGTTATTAGAAGTTTGTTATTTGTTTGTTGTTTCATAGTTTCTGATCTTATGAGTGAATAATTTCTCTTAATCACTGGCTTACTTGTTTCTGTGAAAAGTTTTGCTGGAATCCTATTTCTGTATTTGCTTATGTGTATCTATATTCCTGCATGGACTTAATCTGTGTATTCATGTGGTGACATCGATGATTGTTGGATCAAGATGAGAGTTGGGATTTTAAATTTCGTATATGAATGTTTTATGCTCCATTTGATCATGATATGACGGCAATCTAATGTCTTGACCGCATAAATGCAGGAATATGTAATTGCATATAATGTCTTATTAGTTGTGTTCGAATTTGTGATATTTCACAGTAACTTTTAAGACTCACCAATTAAGCTACTAGGAAACAAATGATGAAGAATGTATTGATTTGTGGGATGGATATTGAGCCAAATGTAATATAGCTTGAAACTGAACCTATGGTAGATTATTTTGGAGATATAAATTTACCTGCTTTTTGAGGTTTTGTTTTTTGACAGGTGAAAAAAATCTGTACACTACTTTTCTAATTATTAATTGATGCATGTTTGAAAATGGTGAATTGACCGAATTTATGGTGTTAAATCCAAGAGCATACGCGAGAACAAAGCCAAGCTGACACTTGTGTCAGGAAAACAAAAGTGAAAACCAAAAATGACCATACCCCCAAAAGAAAAGCACTCACTCTACATGTGTTTTGAATATGAGTTTCGAGGTTATAGAGTATAGACACACATTTGGATTGTTCTCCACCGTGAAAATCAGAAGCGACAAATTGTTGCTTCTATATAAACGCAATAATGTGTCATGATTTTGGATAATAAAACATCACCCCGAACATTCTATACGAAGTGAAACACAATAGAAATTTGGATAGAGATTAAATTTCTAGATTTATCATCAATAAAATAAAGGAATCACAAATAACACAAAAAATCACTGATGAGCACCTTTGGAGCATGTCATTAGACTTCTAAACTTATCATCAACAAAATAAAGGAACCACAAACAACATAAAAAATCACTAAGCATTTCTAGAGCATGTCATAATTTTTAATCTAAAACGCCACCCCAAACATGCTATACGAAGTGAGACATAATAGAAACTCAGATTGAGTTCAGACTTCTAGACTTATCATCACTGAGCACCTCTGGAGCATGTCAATTTTTAATCTACTTTGATTCATGCACAAGATAGAGTTCTAAACACAATCACATAAGAAGGATGAGTTCAACAATAACCTCCTAAGAAATCAATTTTTTAAAAAAATTCTTATTCTCCACCTCTTTCACATTCACTGAAATGATGGTCCACACCACAACAAGTCAAATGAATAACAATACCACCCATTGACTTAGCATTGACTCCTAAGGAATGGAAAAACTCCAAAATAATCCTAAGCTCTCTTGACAGAGCCCACTACACCTTTAATACCATATTTTATTTTTAAAATCATATTTTTTATTCCTACTCCCTCCGATCACTATTATAAGCAAATATTTTGTTTTTAGGTTCATTAAATAGTTGATGTATCTGGTCTACATAGAGATTAAATACATAAATTATTTAATGAACCTAGAAAGAAAATATTTGCATATAATAGTGATTGGAGGGAGTACCATTTTTTATGATATCGCATCATCATTAATGATATAAAATTAGTAGGGTATGAATGAGTTGAGAATCTCGATGTGAAATTGTACTAGTAGGGGAAGTTTGGTGCTAATTACTCAGATTCGGAATCTTATGAGACTCCATGATGTGTTAGACTTGACACATACTTATAGGGAAGCAAATCGTTGTGCTGGCGCTGGCTAGACATGGGAGGAACTCACATTCACATGGAGGAATGCATATCCTTGAAGATGTACCTGCTTTTGTTATAAAGTTGGTTGAAGAGGATGCTAGAAGTTTATCTATCCCTAAGATAGTTTGTGGGTAGTTTTTGTTTCATTTTGGGCTTAGGCCCTCTCTTTTACAAAAAAGAAAAGAAGAAATTGAGCAACATTCACAAAATTCAACTTCGCATACTCAATGACCATGAGATGAAATTTTGGAGGAGTTCAATGGAGCGTTGAGGGTTTGAGAGTCATTTCATTACATTTCTATGTCATTAATGATTACAAATCATAAAAAATCAAAGAGATTAAAAAAATCTAAAGTATTTTAAAACACAAAATCAAAAATTATTTTTGTAATAGAGAAATTTAAAGTCAATTGTGTTGAACATGTTACTACATATACAAGAGGCGGGTAAATTGTGAAGATTTGAAAAGCGATAGTTTAAAACAAAATTATCTTCTAAGTTCGAGTTTAAAAATATTTTCTAAAAAATGTTTAGATATGTATCAGACAATAAGGATAAAGAAAATAAGTGGAAGTAAAAGAGTTAATAAAAGTAAGATAACACCGAAGATTTATAGAGATTTGGTCTTAATAAAGTGACTAACTCCTCTCCTAAAAAATTGGTCTTATGAGTATCAAATAATACTTGAGAGCTTTTAGAAGGTTAAGTCCACAAATCTCCTTATACAAAAAAAAGTTTGAGACTAACTTCCAACAAAACAACAAATAGACGAATGAAAAGGTTAGTCTTCACTTTAAAAAACAAGCAGAGCTTCAAGCGGTTAGTTTTTAAGCCAAACTGAAACTTTGCACATGGTTATCTCAAACCAATTTGGAGTTTTGAGTTGTCTATCCTTCGAACCTAACCAAGATTTTACACGGGCTGACCATGAACCTAGCTGAGATTTTTACCGGGTTGATTTTACATAGGTTGAATTCAAAACCAGAATGAGATTTTATACTTGACTAATATCTAACTATGGAGCTTTTAACTGGGGTGACTCAAGAACAATTGTGAAGATTTTTCTCTAGTCATTCTTCACGAACTAAAAAGGAGAGTTTTTCTTCAATGACATAGCTCACGAATCAAACACAGACTCGTACTAATCCCTTATAGAGCTTTTACAGTTTCTTAACTTCAAACCAAAATGACACTTCTTACGGAGGAATGATTTATCCAAGAGAAAAAAGAACTCTTGATAAATTTATAATAATACCCGTCATCAAAAATAATTTTCTCACTAAACTATTTACGCTCTCAAAACACTATGGCTAAAAATAAGTGAGAAAAATAAATAATTTAGAGAGTAGTTGAGAAAGAGGGAAAGTGAGAATTTCTAAGTTTTCTAGATGATTTGAAATGAAGGGGAAACCATTTCTTTATAGACCAAGAAATGGTTCATTTTAAGAAACAATTCATGGGCAAAATAAATTACCTAATCAATTAACTAATTGATTAGGTATTTGTAACAATCAATTATTGTTTCCCAGTATAGAATGTTTTAATAGAGAGTTGTTATCATTCATTAAGACATTTTCATAATCGGTTATGGATTTGATTCCTCCTTATAAAAAATGATTAGGTATTTGTTCTAATCATTTAGACAATTCAAAAACTTGTCCTAATCAATTTGACGATTCCTAATTTATATGGCTAGGTTCCAAAAATATATTATGGTTATTTTAGTAAATTTTTTGAAGGCTTATCTATATTTTAAGTGTGTGTGATTTAGTCATAATACTTTTGAAAACACCTTTGTGCCTTTATAATTTACTAATCACTCAGTCGAACACGATCGAGCGAGCTTTCACATTTTATATCTTTCATACTCTGAAGCTTCAAGTCCTTTTTTCCACATAGACCAATCATATGAGCACCCCACTTGAATCTACTTGATGATGGGTCTAAATATGTCTTCAAGTCAGTCACCACCATCTGAGAGTTGTAAAGATATCATTGGTGATCATAAACCCTATTACTTTAGCTTGATTAAAAGGAATAGCTTGATCAATCACTTTATGCATCATAGACCACTTGAGCTAGTTACTTGACTTCATGCCCTGTTATCATCAAATCCACTTCAGTTATAGTTACTACTTCAAGTGTTTTCATCATCAAAACCATGACATCATCCGGGCTAAACAAACCTTACGTATCTATAAGCTTTAATCACTTATTGATTAACCTGCAAATACATAATTCCACAAATTTGTCAACCTACCACGTGTTCTCAAAGATTCCATAAATATCCAATTTCTTTAACATTATATCACAGATAATTTTGGCTGCACTGTGTTTGAAAGCATTCTTTCAAAGATTTGACTTCACTATGTCTGGAAGAATTCTTTCAAAACACGTGTTTATATGTGATGAACCCAACCTTTTCCTACCTCATTGTCATATTCACTTTAAAAAACAGAACTCTAAAATCTCAAAATTGTCATTTTCATGTAAATCGATTGTTAAGACTTACACTTTGTTGTAAATTTTCAAAAAAAAACTGGTATACTTTAATTTACAATGTATTTGTTATTTATATATTTTCATAGGATATTGAAAATCATATGATATATGCCAATTTTGTCACCACGCATTCGAAAGATGTTGATCAAGTGACTCCAAACACAAGAGAACGAGGGAGGGAGTGAATTATGTTGTTCAAAATTCGAGATTAACCTATAAAAGCTTTGATTTTTGAAATGTGTGCGTGCGTGCGTGTGTATATATATAGAGAGAATTGATATAGAAATTAGTGGAAAGATAGAAAGAAGATGAATAATAAGAGAGATATGCGGCAAAAATAAAATAAAAAACAAAAAAATAAAGAGAGAATTGATATAGAGATTGCACTAGAGATTTACATAGGTTCAACCGAACCACTTGACTTAATCTTATCCCCGTGTTTCTTCTTGAGAGTTCCACTAAAATAAAAATTGAACTTTTACAATATCAGCTCAAACAACCTTCAACAACACTTGAAGCCTTTACACTATATCAACACACAAACCTTCACCAACAAAGCTTTTACACATGCTTTGGTCAAGAACCTTCACCCAATATTTTATTCAAGTTTAGCTTGCAAACTTCAAATTCTTTACAAATATATTACACACGAGAACCACACTCTTGAACAAAACATATTAAGCATAACACAAGTACAACACAACTCCTAAAAAGAACTTTTGAGTCTTTCGGTACTACGATAACTCTAGTGAAAAAAGAATTTCAAAAAGAAAGAGATTATAAAAATAGTAAACATATTTCTATTAAAAAACATCGTCTAAAATAAAATGATGAGAAACCTCCATTATATAGAAAAATATTTTTCTCAAAAAGGAAATAATCCATGGGCCAACATAAACTAGTTAATCTATTAAAAGGATGTTTTGCGATTAAAACAACCTTAAAACAAAAACTAATACAGAAAAGGAAACCACAAAACAACTATATATTTTATTTGGTTAATGTATTTTCTAGTATATTATATGGTGTTACTCTTTGCTTTAATTTATTCGACTAGGTCTTGATCGTTTGGGAACAAAGTTAGTTTTCCCAATTAATTAGAACCACTTCTTAATCGACTTCATACTTGCCTGGATTAGTTTTAAGAAAAATCAGAAAAATTTGAAAAGTTTTTATTGTGTGAGTGATTGTCTTACTAAATCAAGAATTCAAGTTCATCTGCTTGATACAAGAATTAATTAGCACTTTAATTGTAACTCGAACCATCAAACTTATAAGGTTTGGGACATTTTCTCTTGATCAGATGTCGCCATAAATAACTCATGTATAGTTGCAATCAACTTCCCTTTGACAATTCTTACTAAGATCTCTTAAAATAGCTATCAACACCAAAAGTCATTTGACTTATGGAATTGTCATCTTTTAAATCACTTTAAAATTATCAGCACTTGTCATCATCAAAACAACCCGACGATTATACTTGCACATCACAAAGATCTACATTATCTCTAATTTTTTAGGATACAAATATTTTCCAATTGATTAGATTAGGACACAAACTCAATTATGCAATCCCTTTTTTATACATAATCCCTAATAAATGGTGTCTTATCTCAATGTGTTTAGTCCGAGAGTGAACTAGTGAAGTACCAGATCTTTTGTGAGATTTATTGTGCTAGTGTTTTCATTTTATCGGGACAACTCCAAGATTAATTATGTAGCCAATTAACTATTATTTCATCCATATATCTTGCACACAACAACTACATGCAATAACCTATTTTGCTTCAACTATAGATAATGAAACACTTGATTGTTTCTTTCTATGCTATGAGACACATGAGTTTCAAAGAAAATGAAACATACTACTGATAGTTTTCTAATCCAATTTACAACCACCAACATTGGAATCAGAGTACTCATCTAAAGTACAATTCATCCTTTAGGAATGCAATAAACCCATAAGTGGCATGCTAGTTAGATACCTCATAATATGTTTGATTATAGTGAGATGTGATTCATTAGGGTTGTTTGAAAACATGAACACAAACAAACATCAACAGTGATATCAGGACTAGATTTAGTAAGATAAAGAAGAGAACTCATCATACTTCGTTATTTGCTTTTTTTACTGCTTTTTCTTATTCGTATTTATCAAAATTGCATGACGAACTCATTGGTGTTAAGATTGACGTTGCTTGATAAAGTAGTCTTTCTTCGATTTATGGAATTTAAAATCCAAGAAAGTACTACAACTCCATCATCATAGACATTTCAAACTCATTCTACATCATATTAGAAAATTACTTGCATTAAAATGCCATACTTGGTTTTCCTAATAAAGAGAGTTGTATAAACATTCCTTCCTAGACAATAATTTGTTCAATAGCATCACTTGAGATGGAAAAGTTTTGACTTTATTCCCTAACTAAAAGATAATGATCATATATCATCCATATACCTTAAATTAGTGTTGTATACTGGTCTTCTTCAATTGTAAAGGTAACAAGATAATAATCTTGTCCTAGATCCACTACGTTGAGACTCATCTTCTCGCCCACATTTATTAAATCACGTTCTTTTGCTTTGTACCCGATTCTTCATATCCATCGTTTTAACTATAACACCTCATCTTAATGGAATCATGGTTATTCTTTTCTCCATTTCTAAGAGGATGAATTATGGGCAATCATACTCACCAATCTTGTTTTCTTCAATCTTCAGTCCCACATTGTTGTTGCTACCTTTATTCTGATCTTCTAATGTTGGAGTGTGATGCGACTGATCTTCTACTTCATTCAACTGTTCTCCAGTAACCACATTCTTATAGGTATTAACCATCCTATTTTTATTTTCACTGGAATGGTCGTATCCTAGTTCATCATATATCAACGACATGGTTGATGCAACAAAAAAGGTTGCATCACCTTCTTTGATTCTCTTGGTACTACGATCCTTCATTTCATACTCTTCAAATTGATTCGTGTGGTTTTCCGAAGCAAACCCTAACATAGAAAGATTCATAGCCAAACCCTAGTCGAACAACTTTCCTATATTTGATTTTTTTAATTAAGCATTGATTTTTATTAAAGCATATTAAAAGAACTAAATCTAAGTTTAATAAATAAACAAAATACACATCTTTACCAAAAATAACATACAATCTTTAGTAACTTAAATTAAATTATTTTTTACTTCTTATATACCTATGACCTAAAACGAAACACAAACACTACAATATAGAATGACACACAAACGCTACAATATAGATTTTACATATGGTCGTTTAAATCACATTGTAATTGATGAATGATTTTGAAGATTAAAATTTGTCTTATATTCACTAAAAAATACGTGCGTGGCTATTCTAATCTTATACCAATTGTCGAACTAATCTAACGATCGAATTAATCTCTTAACTATTAAGATTCATATGTAAACGTTTCAATCATGTATCAATCTTAAAATCAATCCAACAATCAAATTTAATGTTTAGCTCATCAACGTCAACACACGCAACTGATCAGAAAAATAGAAAGTGTACTATTTTCACCGATGTAGTTATAATGAGTTTCCCCAAGTATCGATCTCGAGGACTGCGTAGTAAATACCTATTTGTGCTCTTAATTCAATTGAACAAAAACAATGGTTGGGTTGAGTTTAAAACTTTAAATGATAATCATAACAAAATAATGACTGATGAAATATATGGAGAATAATGCTAGGGTGAGTGGTTGATTTAACAAATTATGATCCGAATCTAGATTTCCTCATTACATATGAAAAATTTCAATTACCTATCTCTAGATTGTTCTTCCTTAAGTCCTTAATGAAGAAAACTAGTAAAACCCCAATCGTTATTCAAATGTCCATTCAAATAGCTCTTGGTTTTAACCATAAAAATATCAAGAATTCAGGTGATTAAAAAGAGTTCCTAGTTCCAGGTGAGACTCCTAATAACCTAATTGTGTAGAAACCCTAACAATCACAGTCTTGCCAATTGTTAGTCATAGGTATACATGTATTTGTATGATACATAATCATAAGAATACCACACAATTAAACTAAAATAGATAAACAATGCATTAAGGAAATCAATAATCAGAATTCATAACAATCGTCAAATCAGGACCACCCCTAGTATTGAGGGGTTTAGCCTCTCATAGTATTCGAAGGAAACGTTAGATAAAAGTTAAAGAGTACAAAGAATAATGATAACGTTGATCTTCAGTGGTGGCTGCCCTTGAATCTCGCCGTCTCCGAATTCCTCGTAGTAGCTATCTTCTCTTCTCTGTAATATGTTTCTCGTATGTCTAAAAACCAAAAAGTGAAGTTTCCACACGCGTCCATCAACACAGGCCGTGTTGATTAACACGGGTGCCCGTGTTGGTCTTTTAAATCAAAGGTTCGCTCCAGGTCAATCAACACGGGTAGTGTTGATTCACGCGGGTGCCCTTGTTGATTCACTGACTTTGGCTGTTTTGCACTTTCCACTGGCTTTTCAACACGGGTCGTGTTGATTCACACGGGTGCCCGTGTTGATTTCTCTGTAGCCTCTAATATTCTTATTTTTGCACTTTTTTTGGCCCGATTTTTCCTGTTTTATTCTACTGACCCTGAAAACACTCAAACACATAACCAAAGCGTAAAATGCGGTAAAATGACATATAACACTAGACAAATAAAAGAAACGATAACAAAATTCAATGTTAAACATCTGTGTAAAAACCACAGATCAAACTCCCCCAAACTTAAATTGTTGCTTGACCTCAAGCGACGGTTACAAGAACTCATGAATATCAAAGCAGATCGGTAGTCATATGCAAGAGTTCAGTTCTCATTGCTCAGAAAGTAGTGCGCCCGATATTCACATAACACGAAAATACCTCTCCAACTATGCTTCACACTTAAGTTTTCTCTTTCCGTTTTTCCTCCTCTTTCATTCGCACAATCAAATTAAGGCACTGAGAATTATGATAATCATCACATGCACATGACTAGCCAAGAACTTCACTTATTCGGGCACCAAACGAGCAACATTTGCCACTTTTTAATACCGATGAAATTTTCAAACCTTTTGGTTATTTATTGTCCTTTATCCGGACGACGTTTGGGGATCAACCCCCTTTGGGATGAATAACCTGGTGAGGGTTACCCAACTTAGCGGGCCGGTTGCCTTTTACCGCATTTTCATCATTTAATGCCATTTTTATTTGCTTCTCAACCAATCATACCTGCATGTGAATCTGAATTATGCCAGACTGTATAGATAAACTACTCAAGGAGTACTCCACAGACTTTAAGCACTAGTGTGTGAATCTACATGTTGGACTCGTATCAATGTCACATTATTTTGAATTTCCTACCTTCAAACAATCATCCCTGCATCTCACACAATATTTTTCCCAATCTTATTGAAATACAAGCTCTTGTGCAAAACAAAACAAAATTCGGAAACATTTCGGGAGAATTTCTACTAGTGTTATTACACAGCACTTAACATCAACTTAACAAGTAAAAATAAACAAACAAAGCAATAAAACCTCCCCCAAACTTGAACTAAACATTGACCTCAATGTTTCAGACCAAGCTTGAGAGAAGTGACTCACAGGGGATAGTGCAACACCAGCTGCTGCCTCCTAACTTTCGCAAGATATGATCCCTTTTTATTACCTGTAAATAAAACAAGAAGAAACGCCAAGTTATGCAAAACGTGGGTTGCCTCCCACACAGCGCTTCGTTTAACGTCGCATGGCTCGACGAGTCATCCCCTTATGGGGGGTACTTTCTCTTCCACACCTTGTTGCTTGTACTTTCCGCATCCCAAAATTCAACCCCATCAAAAACAATAACCACTGCGTGATTCACGTTACTTCCAACTTTCATCTTCTCACCTTTGTCTTTCTTCTTCTTTCCCTACTTGGCTTCTTGACTGAACTTTGGAATTTTAATTGATGTCACCCGAGAGACTTTGCCTGAGACTTCTTCAGGGATTGATTTTGAAATTTTGCTCTCTCCCTCTACTTTGACCATACCAACTGAAAATTTATTCTTTTCACCAACACCTTGTTTCTTGACCTCAAACACCTTCATGGTTATCTCCTCATCAAAATATTTTAAAGTTAGATGACCTGTCTCGATATCAAAATTGCACCTGCTAGTCAATAAAAAAGGTCGACCAAGAATGATCGGGGTCTCTTCATCTTCAGGTATGTCCATGATCTGGAAATCCACTGGAAAAGAAATTTTTTCAATCTCTACCAACACATCTTCAACTATCCCATATGACTTTTTGATGGTGTCATCAGCAAATTTTAATTTTATTCCACTCCCGCTTATCTTTTCAATACCAAGCCTCTTGAAGATTGATAATGGCATTAAACTCACACTAGAGCCAGAATCAATTAGAACCCTTTTGAAAGTTCTATCTTTTATGGTGCATGATATTTCCACCGATCCAGAATCCTTCTGCTTGACAGGTATTTTTCTCTCGGGTGCGATTGCACACAACTTCTCATCAACGGGTACTTGTTCATCATCCGTTGGCCTCTTTTTTGATAGGATCTCCTTCATGAATTTTTGGTACAAAGGCATTTTCTCGAGTGCTTCAAATAAAGGTATGTTGATCTCTAGCTTCTTGAACAATTTGACAAATTTATCGAACTCTTTCTCTTTTGTGTCCTTCTTTGCCACTCGCGAGGGATATACCAGCCTAATCGCAGGTTTACTCTTTTCTTCAGCTGGCTTCACAGGTAGTGTCACTTCTTCCTTTTTTTTCTTGTTCTCTCTCACTTCTAAATCCACTTCTATAAGTTCATCATCAACTTTTACCTCATCTTCTCTTTCTTTGGCAACGTTTTCACTCCTTGTTGTGACAACATTCACATTCTCATGGTTCTTCTGATTGCCTTGTGCTTGCATCGCTACTTGTTGCAAAATTTTCCCCATTTGAACCTCCAAATTTTTAATTGCAGTTGTGGTGTTCCTGTGATTGCTTCGTGTTTCTTCTTGGAATTGGGAAGTGTGGGCAGCCATCTTTTCAATGGCTACTTCCCATTCTGCCTTCTGAGGAGCTTGTTGTTGTTGATCTTTCCAAGCAAAATTCGGATGATTCTTCCACCCAGGGTTATAGGTGTTAGAATATGGATTATTCTTCCTCAAGAATTTTATCTCCTCAATTTATTTTTGAGTTGCAAGACATTGTGTAGTCATGTGTGGTCCACTACAAATGTCACAAACCATATTTTTAACCTGTGCTACCTGTTGAGTTCCCATGTTCATAACTTTAAGCTTTTTCTCCACTTCTGCAGCTATCGCCTCTTCGATTTTGAGTTGTTTATTTACTTCTAACTTCAAATCAATCACTCCATATGGTTTTCTTGTAACCCTGTCATATAATTCCAGATGCTCATTTGCAGCTATAGCTTTAATAATCTTCTTGATGCCAGTGGCTGTTGAGAAGTTGGATGAGCCACCAGCTGCTGTGTCAATGAGTTGCTTCGTTTTGATTCTCAGACCATTCACAAATATTCGCATCTGCCGGTCGATCCAGAGTAGGGCATGCCACCAGGAGTCTCTTAAATCTCCTGAAAGAGTCTCCCAATGATTCACCCTCATTTTGCTTGAAATTCAAGATCTCATATCTTTTTCTCATGAACACTGATGCTGGAAAATACTCATTGAGGAACGCTGTTTCCATATCTTCCCAAGATGTAATGCTGCCTGCTGGAAGAGAATAGAACCACTCCTCTTCTTCATTTGCCAAGGTGAACGGAAACATTCGCAACTTTTTCTGTTCTTCAGTATGCCCATCTATCTTTAGAGTGGTGCTCATAGTCAGAAATCGTTGCAAATTCTTGTTAGCATCTTCATTAACCCTTCCAGAAAAGGATCTCTTTTCCAACTGAGTGATGGTGCTCGGGTGGAGCTGAAAGTTAGGAACATTCACTGGTTGATTGACAATTGTTAGTCTTCCCCTGGTGCATTTGTGCCTCCGTAATCTCCTAGCAGTCTTTCTTGCGGGGGATCCATGGTGTCAACTTCTAATTCTGAACCCGACTGTACTGAATTTTTATCTTCTTTTTCTGCCAGTATTTCTTGCTTCGCTTTTCTTCGCCTAGCGTGAAAGGTTCTTTCTATCTCTGCGCCAAAAGATAATTAGTTGAGGATTTACCTCACATAAAATATTAGACACAATATTAGTACTAATACAATTTAACAGGAAAAATAAAATTTTAATTGCAGAGTAATAAATTTCAATTGAACTAAGATTAAAATCTGTATTTTGGCAGTCTCCGGCAACGGCGCCAAAAACTTGATCGAAAAAATAGCAAGTGTACTATTTTCACCGATGTAGTTATAAGGAGTTTCCCCAAGTATCGATCTCGAGGACTGCGTAGTAAATACCTATTTGTGCTCTTAATTCAATTGAACAAAAACAATGGTTGGGTTGAGTTTAAAACTTTAAATGATAATCATAACAAAATAATGACTGATGAAATATATGGAGAATGATGCTAGGGTGAGTGGTTGATTTAACAAATTATGATCCGAATCTAGATTTCCTCATTACATATGAAAACTTCCAATTACCTATCTCTAGACTGTTCTTCCTTAAGTCCTTAATGAAGAAAACTAGTAAAACCCCAATCCTTATTCAAATGTCCATTCAAATAGCTCTTGGTTTTAACCATAAAAATATCAAGAATTTAGGTGATTAAAAAGGGTTCCTAGTCCTAGGTGAGACTCCTAATAACCTAATTGTGTAGACACCCTAACAATCACAGTCCTGCCAATTGTTAGTCATAGGTATACATGTATTTGTCTGATACATAATCATAAGAACACCACACAATTAAACTGAAATAGATAAACAATGCATTAAGGAAATCAATAATCAGAATTCATAACAATCGTCAAATGAGGACCACCCCTAACATTGGGGGGTTTAGCCTCTCATAGTATTCGAAGGAAACATTAGATAAAAGTTAAACATTACAAAGAATAACGATGACGTTGATCTTCAATGGTGGCTGGCCTTGAATCTCTCCGTCTCCGAATTCCTCGCATTAGCTATCTTCTCTCCTCTGTAATATGTTTCTCGTACGTTTCAAAAAATCCTTTTTCTCTTTCCAAAATTCCTTCTAATAGTCTCAGCTTCATCCAAGTCTTAGCAAAAGTCCAAAGTACCCTTAATGACAAAGAAAAGGTCTAAAAACCAAAAAGTGAAGTTTTCACACGCGTCCATCAACACGGGCCGTGTTGATTAACACGGGTGCCCGTGTTGGTCTTCCAAATCAAAAGTTCGCTCCAAGTCAATCAACACGGCCAATGTTGATTCACGCGGGTGCCCGTGTTGATTCACTAACTTTGGCTGTTTTACACTTTCCACTGGCTTTTCAACACGGGCCGTGTTGATTCACACGGGTGCCCGTGTTGATTTCTTTGTAGCCTCTAATATTCTTATTTTTGCACTTCTTTTGGCCCAATTTGTCCTGTTTTATTCTACTGACCCTGAAAACACTCAAACACATAACCAAAGCGTAAAATGCGGTAAAATGACATATAACACTAGACAAATAAAAGAAACGATAACAAAATTCAATGTTAAATATCTGTGTAAAAACCACCGATCAGCAACTGTTCCAACCTTATACGAATTATCAAACAAATCTAAAGACCAAAATCAATCTCTTAAACATTAAGATTCATACGCGAGCATTCCAGTCACATACCAATTTTAGAATCAATCCAACAATAAAAATTAATCTCAAACTTCTCAACATCAAGACGCAACCCATATAACTATATATATCAACCTTCAAATCAATCCATTGATTAAAACTAATCTATTAAGCATCAAGATTAACACACAACCAATCCAACCGTTTAATTAAATTAATAATTCAATTATTTAAAATTAACTCAACAATTAAAATTAGTCTTATAAACACTAAAAAATACGCGTGTGGCCATTCCAACCTTATACCAATTGTCGAACTAATCTAACAATCAAATTAATCTCTTCACCATCAATATTCATTCGCAAACGTTTCAATCTTAAAATCAATCCAACAATCAAATTTAATCTTAAACTCATCAACGTTAACACACGCAACTGTTCCAACCTTATACAAATTGTCAAACCAATCTAAAAAAAATCAATCTCTTAAACATTAAGATTCATACACGAGCATTTCAGTCACATACTAATTTTAGAATTAATCCACGAATCAAAATTAATCTGAAACTTCTCAACATCAAGACGCAACTAATCCAACCATATATATCAACCTTCAAATCAACCCAACGATCAAAACTAATCTCTTAACCATCAAATTAACACGCAATCAATCCAACCATATATCTATCAACCTTCAAATCAACCCAACGATCAAAACATATTAACCATCAAGATTCACACAACCAATCCTTAGATTTAATTAATTTAACAATCCAATAATTCAAAATTAAGTCAACAATTAAAATTAAGTTGAACAAGATTAATCCAATGACACAAATAAAATAAAAAATTAACCCTAATCACCCTGAAATAAAACCCTAAATAGGAAACACACTATCCCTATAACTACACACCTAATCCTATTTTCTATAAATTTTCCAACCTTAGTTTCTCTCTCTCATCACATGCATCTTCATTGCGATCGATCCTCTCCCATGGTTTAGCAACTTTCTCCAAACCTCAAATTCATCCTCACCGTCGATCTCACTCTCCAAAATCGCGTAGATCTCAAATTAGGTTTTATGGAAATGGCGTCAAGTCCTCGCTCCGTTGAAGAGATCTTCAAAGATTTCAGTGCTCGTCGAGATGGAATCGTTCGTGCTCTAACTCAAGGTTTTCAATTCTATTTTTTAATTTTTTCAATTCCGTTTTTTTCACTGTTTCCAATTTTCAACTAACTAACACTCATCGATTTTTTTTCTTCCAGATGTTGATGAATTCTACACTCTCTGTGATCCAGGTAAACGAGAAGTTGAAGATCTGAAATTTTTGATTTTTTTTTTGTTTTTTTTCTTTCGAATTAGATTGATTAATTATGTGTGAATTGTGAAGTTATTAATTTGTTATAAGAGTTTGAAGCTTTTTTTTTAGGAGAATTTGAAGAAAAATTAAGTCAAAGTTTAATATGTCCCATGTGTTTTTTTTTTACTATTTTATTTTGTTTGTTAGTTTATATATTTTATTTATTAATTAATTAATTAATTTTTATTTATTTATTTGGGCACGAATTCACACACATCAACTGATTTAATCTTCAACTATAAAACAGTTTATCAGTTAGTAAAATAAATAAATTCACTGATAAATGTTTCCGAATTACGACAACACTGACACTGACATGTCGATAGTGAATAATTTGAAAATTGAATAAATTAAATGTAATTACAAGTGTCGGTATTGGACTCAGACACTGACACTTTTTTTTCCAGAGGTGTTGGTGTTATATAGATTCAGAAACAAAGCATTTATATTTATCAGTGTTTTGGTTTTATTCTTATGAGACAGATCCTACTGATCAAGTGTATGGATTTTGATTTGGAGAGTAGATTTTAGCTGACGCTGAGTTAGTTGAGTTAGATTAATGCTGGAAATGCTGGTGGTTATTATAGTTTTATTAATGATGGTTATGAATTTGTGTTGTTTAGCTGACTTTGAAGTTTATCTGTGGTTTTTTGGTTGAAGATAAGGATAACTTGTGCCTGTATGGACATTCGAATGAATCATGGGAAGTGACTCTTCCAGCAGAGGAGGTTCCACCTGAGCTTCCGGAGCCAGCTCTTGGAATCAATTTTGCAAGGGATGGCATGAACCGTAGGGATTGGCTATCTCTTGTTGCAGTGCACAGTGATTCATGGTTGCTTTCTGTTGCTTTTTATCTTGGAGCTCGTCTTAACCGCAATGAAAGGTACTATCTACAGGGAATAAGTATGTAGTTATTATTATTTAAGTTGGTTTTAGCTTGTTATATGTGATTCACATGCTTAAGCACCATGCTAAATGTTGAAAATCGAGGCCTGGAATTGTAGTTGTTGCTGAGTTGCATCAGTATCATCATTGTTATCTGTTGTGATGGTGATTCTGGATAAGTTATATATATGTTCGGATGGGTTAACACCATTTTTTATTTATCATCAATCATCAATAAGTTACAATTCAGGGAACTTGATAATTGACTTGAGGTTGTGTAAGGTGGTGACTCTGTTGTAACTTTAAGCTATAATTTATAATTGAACAATTATGTTGAATAACTTGTGTGTTTTTTCTCTCCCCACTAATATTCCCCCTCCTTATGATATTCTGCTCGGAAGGGAATTACAGGCTTCAAAGATTGTTGAGAGCTAATACCTGCAATTGTGTTTGATTTATCATTTGTATGGTAGAATATGTTACTGTTGCTTTGGTCTTGCAGTTTCTCCCTTTCAGCTTTCCCATTTTAACAGGCTTATTTGTTTGTGCTTTCCCTCAACTGGTTTGTAATGTTCCTATGGCTCCCTCCTTCTATTGATGGTTCCACTGATTCATGGCAGGAAACGTTTATTTAGCTTGATCAATGAGCTTCCAACTGTGTTTGAAGTTGTAACTGACAGGAAGCCAGTAAAGGACAACAAGCCCACTGTTGACAGTGGAAGCAAATCTCGGGGCAGTACCAAGGTTAGTGTAATTGTCTTTGTGTAAGGTTGTTAAATACTCAGAGCTAGCGTAGTAATGCTTGTTCGTTCTAAAATCTATTTAACTATTCTCATTTTTTTGGTGTTTATCTGCTAAATCAAACACAGAGAAACTATCCCCAAGTGTTTGACTTGTTTATTTGTTGTAGTCGTTAGATACGTGGTTAGCATTCTGAAGTTGCTTGAGTACAGTCAAAACACTAAAGCAGATGTGGTTTTTAAAACTGTTCATAATATATTACTCACACTGTTCAACTCACACCACTTTTCTTTTTGCTTATGTAAATGATCATGAAAATTGCAAGCAGAGTATACTTGGCCTGCATTTCAGAAATACTGTTCGATCATGATGTTTATTTCATGTTAATACATCATTTGTACCTATACTGTTTAAGATAAATTAAAGATGTCGTAGGGTACTAAATCTTCTCTTGATGCTACAATTACATTTATCTGTAGAGATCAAGTGACGGGCAAGTCAAAAGCATCCCAAAGTTGGCAGATGATCAAGGTTACGAGGAGGAAGAAGATGAACACAGTGAAACCCTTTGCGGGAGCTGCGGTGGAAACTACAATGCGGATGAATTTTGGATTGGCTGTGATATATGCGAGAGGTGGTACCATGGGAAGTGCGTGAAGATTACTCCTGCAAAAGCTGAGAGCATAAAGCAATACAAATGCCCATCTTGCAGCATGAAGAGGGGCAGGCCCTAAAAGACAACATGTGAAGTGAATAATATTGCTTTGTTGGTGCTGACAGATACCGTATTATTGCCAAATCTCCTGTAGAAATTCATTTAATGGGTATAGTTTATATATGACTAGTGGGTAAAATTTCAGATATTATAGTTAATTTCATGGATCAACAGTTTGTGTTACGAATTTGGCTCCTCTTAGTGAGGTGCAGGGAAAATTTCAAGGTTATAATTATCGATTGAAATATTTAAGCAGTAGATTTTAATTTTACATTTTGTTGCATATATTTTGGTACAATTTTTATAGTTTTTTTCTCCTTCATTTGCCCCCATCTGCTACTAGTTATTGGGATCAGATTCTTATTGATATTGTAATGTTGTTATCAATGGTTGGTGCACTCTTTTTCCTGGCTGCTTCTTCCATCTAATACTCACTACTGATTCACTTGATCAATGCATCAGTTGCATTAATCTATTCATTAATCTAACAGATGTTAATTTTTCTGTGATTATTTTTGTAGCAAGTTGACCATCTCGATATTTTTAGAGAGCTCTTTTTTCATTATATACTTGCATGTTGATTCTTATCATATTCTTTTGAGGAAGCTCTCTTATTAGAGTTATATTTTTAAGTGAAAACTTGTTGATGCTTAGTACAACTTTTGCTCTTCAAATTTGATTCGCTTTCTCACTAAAAAAACAAAATGATTGTGACATTGTAAGCTTAAATAAATAATAAAAAATATGAATGTGATATTACAAAGCAATGAGGGGTCACTAGTATTGTAAGATATCGTTATTCAAGTAACAATAATTTAAATGTGATTTGACATATAATTTGTCAAATAACAATGACGACGTGCATTCTACTAGTCTCATTGTCCTGAGTATCGGAATCAAGCACAAGACATGGAAGATGTTATCTTTATATAGTCCAATAGTTGATTTTCATGTATATACATTATTGTTCACTTGCTAAAATTTTAGATTGAATGTTGATATATTTGCACGTAGTCACGACGTTTAAGCGTTTTGTTTGGAACACATCCGAAAGTTTAGCAGACGAAAATATTGATTGAGAAAGAAAAATACACTTGTCTAAATATTTTTCATCCTTTGGTTCCAATCTACTCTCTATAATCCAAAATAAGTGTGTTTCTAGTTAAAAAACATTATCTCAAAATAATAATTTTTTTATTTACTTTTTCAATGCAACATAATTAATCTTTATCTCTAATAAATATTATCTACACTCTTTGCAAGCTATAAAAATGTATAACAATCTAGGGGCGGAGCCAGGATCAAAATCTAGAGAATTCTCATAATAAAAGTAAAATATACAAATGCACGAAAAAATTAATGAGAAGAAATATAGTAGTATTACTTAATAAAAATGTACTAGTATTTCAATTACAACTCAAAAATAGAAATTATTCTAGTCTAACTGTAAATGTATTATTCTCTTGTTTATTTCTTGAAAACGTTTGATGATATCCATATCATGGACTGTATTAAACACCTATTTCTCTACAAATGTCACTAAGTAATCATTTAGCCATGTATTAGCCATTCTACTTCTCAACTCATTTTTAACATATTTCATCCCTGAGAATACTTGGTCAACACCTACAGTGGTCAACGGTAAGGACAAAGCTAATTTGACAAGTGTCTACACAAACTTAAATGTCTTATGCTTCTTTGTTCAAACAAGAGTCCTATAAAGTTCCAAGATGCCAGTCAAATTGGAAAAGTGGTCGTCCATCTTGAAATTTTTAATATAAGTCTCCAACTCACTAGACAAATCCTTATCGGTAAGATCTTCAAAGTTATTTGGATAAAATCTTGCCAATCTCACAAGTAATTTAATGTCAAATGCTTCAAATGAATAACAAGGACTCAAGCTAGCAATACAATTCATCAACTTAGTATATTCATGTGCAAACAAATCATTTAACTATTTCAATATCACATCTATGACACACATAATAAAAGGAGCAAGTCGTTTGAATTTTTTATCTTTCACATAATGAGACCCCATGTCAGGAACATTAATTTCAACATTACCACAAGAAGTCACAACTTGCTCATAAAATGCTTTCCATCCACCATCTCTAAATGCTATCAAAGGGTAATTTAGTATTTTCAATGTTTGTACCTTTTATCTTGGTCATTAAGTTTACTTTATTAGAGCCTATGTGGCAATTTTCTCTTTGTATAAATAGACTAGTGGTAGATGTCATTTATAACAACAACCTTATTTCTTTCTCTTTAGTGCAACCGTCATTCTCTTATTATTCTCTCATTATTCCTACCATCTTTGATTCTTGTGCACCAACAAATTGGTATATAGAGCTCTGGTTGGATTCATAGGAAAACACGAGTGAAAACGTGAGCGTTTGTGTAATTTTGTTTCTGGGTTCGTGTTGAATCTTTGAACAAAATTGTTTTATATGATTTTGTGAGATTGGGAAACACTATGTTTGTTGAAGATCTGAGTGTACTGTACAAGGTTGAAGATGAACATAAACGACAATATAAGTACCAAACTTCCATTTTTTGATGGCAAGAACTGGAACAAATTGATGATTCAGATGCGCGTGTTATCTGGGGCTCAAGATGTTCTTGAGCTTGTTACTGATGAGTATATTCTAGTTGCAGTAGATGCAACAGAAGAAGAGAAAGAGGCGTCGAGAAACAAGAGGAAAAGAGACCAAAAGGCGTTGTTCTTCATCCATCAGTGTGTGGATGTGAACGTGTTTGAGAAGATTGCTGATTCGACGACGTCAAAGGAGGCGTGGGACACACTGGTCAGATGTTACGATGGTGACTCATCAATGAAAAAGGTGAAGCTTCTGTCCCTGAGAAAGCAATACGAGAATCTCAACATGAAGAATAATGAGAAGGTTTCAGAGTATATCTCCAGAGTGATTCTGATCACTAATGAGATGAAGGCTTGTGGAGAAAATATTTCTGAACAAGTAATCATAGAGAAGGTATTGAGATCACTTACTCCTCAATTTGATTACATTGTTGTAGCAATTGAACATTCTTAAGATCTGAAAACCATGAGAATAGAAGAGCTGCAAAGTAGTTTAGAAGCGCACGAGTTATGTCTGACTGAAAGAACTTTTGAGAGGGAAGTTGAGCAGGCTCTGAAAGCTTCTTTTGTCAAGAAGGACCAGAAGCATTCTTTGTCAGAGGCCAAAAATAGACGTGGTGATAGATTCCAGAAGTCAGAAACCTCAACTTGTGATGAGAAGAAACATCAGAAGGGGAAGGAGAAGTTTGACAAGAAGAAAGTTCAATGTTACTGTTGTAAGCAGTTTGGCCATTTTGCTAGAGATTGCTGGTCAAACAAGGGAAGGAAATCAGAAGAAGCAAACATAGCCAGAGGAGATTCAAATCTTATGTTATTGATGGCTTCTGAGTCTGATGGAAGATGTTTGGCAGATTGGTGGTATGTGGACACTGGTTGTTCGAATCACTTGACTGGAAACAAACAATGGCTGATAGATTTTGATTCCAAAAGGAGGACAAAGATCAAATGTGCTGATGATAAGTACCTTAATATAGAAGATATGGGGAATGTCAAAGTTAAAGTGAAGAATGGGCCGTTATGATCAATGATGTTTGGTATGTTCCTGGAATCAAAAGCAATTTGATGAGTGTGGGTCAACTCACTGATAAAGGTTTATCAGTTTTTATGAAGAATAATATCTTGAAGTTGTACGATTCCAACCAGAAGTTGATTACGAAATCTGAATAGGGAAGCAACAAAAAATTCAAGGTGAATGTAGAAACAGCTGAAATATAGTGTCTTAGTGCAGAAGGCTCTGAAGGAGATAGTAAGCTGTGGCGCAAGAGACTGGGGCATCTGAACTATAGAAACTTAGGGCATCTAAATTCTAAGAAGATCGTACGTGGCATTCCGAAGATTATGAAGCTTGAGAAGTCATGTGAGGTATGCATGAAAGGAAAACAACCCAAATTTCCATTTGTATTAGAAGTAGCCCTAAGAGCAAAATATGATATGGGAGTAGTACATTCTGATGTGTGTGGACCATTTCCAGAACCTTCACTTGGAGGAAATAGGTAATTTGTGTCTTTTGTGGACGAGTTCACAAGAATGACGTGGGTAACACTCATCAAGTTTAAGAAAGAGGTGTTTACTGAATTCCAGAAGTTAAAGATTCTTAGAACGGATGGTGGAGGTGAGTATAACTCTACAGAATTCCAGAAGTTCTGTTATGATAATGGAATTGAGCGTGATGTTACTGCTCCTTATACTCCTCAACACCATGGTCTTGCTGAACAAAGAAATTTTACTTTGCTTGATATGACGAGAAGTATGCTAAAAAAGAATAAGCTTCCTCACAACTTATGGGGAAAAGCTATTGCTACTGCAGCATATGTACTCAATAGGTTTCCAACGCATACGCTAAAGGAGATTGTTCCTTTAGAGAAGTAGATTGGAGAGAATCAAAGTGTTAGTCATATGAAGATTTTTGGTTTTGTGTGTTACAAACACGTTCCAGAAGCTAGAAGGAAGAAGCTGGATGATAGAAGCAAAGTGATGTTACTGGTGGGGTACCACAGTACCGATGCATATAAACTCTATTGTCCAGAAACTAACAAAGTTGAAGTCAGCTGAGACGTTATTGTGAAAGAGTCAGAAGCTTGGGATTGGAGAAAGTCTCAACTCACTTTTAATGTAGAGTAAACTTCTGAAGACGAGTCAGAAGTTGAAAGTTCTGAAGAAGAGTCAGAGTCAAAAGATGAGTCTGAAGACACTGAAGATGAAGATGATGAATCTGATTATGATCCATATTTTGATGATGATCCAGAATCTGGTGGTGGTCATGCTTTTGGAGGCGGTAATTCTGAAGATAGAATTTCTGGACAAGGTCCAGAAGCTAATGTTGTTCTAGTATAAGCGTACAAGAAGTGAAATAAAAACTCAAAAATTGACTTGGGGAGGCACTTATTCGAAATCGGAGCAAAAAGTCAACTTGTCGGAATTAATTAAAAATCGCATGGTTGCTTGCAAACGCGTCAACGAATTCAAAAATATGATCGGTTTTAATTAATTCCAAGTGGAAGTGACGTTTTTCAGACCTTAAAGGAACGAGGCAGAAACTACGTTTTAGGCATGTTACACTTGAAATTCGGTTCCGAAACCATCAAAATCGGTTTTAAAATGTGCCAAAATATTGGGGACAAGTATTGCTACCTTGGACCTTTGAGGAAATATGAGTTTCGATGAACAAAAATGCATAAAAATGCTTATGGAAAGTGAAAATCATGTATCGATTTAATTTCTAATTCTCATTTGTTTTGTTGTTTTTAAGTGAGAAATAATTGGATATTAAATTCATACATTATGCAAACAATTATAAACAAATGAATATACCAATGATATGCAAAAATCGGAAAAGTTAGAATTGAAATGAATGCAAAAATATGCATATTCATTCATGTATTTATGTTTTTTTATGAATGAAATGCATGAACATGTATCAATAAGAAAGCAAATGAATGATAAACCTATGCCACATCTAGACATAATGTAATGTATGAATTAAAGTCAATCAAGAATAAAAAATTCAACATGTTATAATGCATCAAGTGAAATGTTCAAGAAATATGCAATTTAATACATGAAAATGCACTAAAACATACACCTCAACACACTTTCGAGTTCACAAAATCAAGCCATAACACATAAATTCGATTCAATTATTCAACACAAGTGTAGTCTAATGCATGAACATGAAAATTACAATCCAAATAATCAATACAAATGCACCATGTACAAAGAAATAGCCTCATGCAAGTGTACGTATGCTCTATGTACAAAAATCATACACCTCGACACAATAACATTCACAAATCAAGGTCTTAGACAATCAATTTCCAAGCAATCAATCAAGATTTCAATTAATCGGAACAATTACAATCAATTTCTAAAATCAATTCAAGAATAAGCTAATTTCGAAAATCACTTAAAATAAGTGCTTATGGAAATAAGCTACTTACTTGAAATTGAAGAAACAGGTTGAATTGAAGAAGAAATTGATGAGGAGAAGCTTTGATTGAAGTAGAAGCAAGGATATCCAAGCAAGACGAGGTAGAAGAAGAGAGGAAGGTTGGCGTATGGAGCAAGGCAAGGGAGAAAGAGCTCGCCACACAAGGGAGCAAAAGGAGGAGGTCCGGCCGGTGCAAGGAGAGGAAGATCATGTCAGATTAGGCTGGCCGGTGAAGAATCCGCGCCGGAGCAAGGCCGGTAGGGAGAGGGACGCGTGGTTCTGATCAGTGACGAGGCGGTGGGACGCGTGGCCGGGAGAGCCTTGGCTGGAGCTAGGTGGCCGGATCGGGAGGGAGAAGACCGTTGAGGAGGAGGATAAGGTGATCCGGTAGGAGGAGTGTGGAGGAAGAGAGCGGTGGAGGAAGGCTTGCTTGTGGAGGAATATTGGTTTTCTCCTTGAGTTTTTGTTCTTGATTTGAGAGGAAAAAAAAGAGAGAAAAAATGAACCTAGAAGGTGAAATTTTACAAATGATTCTCCTCCCTTGATTTCTGAGAGGCAAATTTTATTTCTAGGTGCTAATTTTGGGCTATGGAGTTCCTTGGATCCAAGATTAGGCCCAAATCGCGTTTAACCGAATAATTTTCGTCCACAGTCCAAAACATCGAGAATCGTGCGAAATTTAAAATTGGACTCTTCACGAAAAATGTCCCGAACGAAAATTTTTTACGTGAGTCAAAATTTTGACTCTATCGGATGAACGGTTGATGAGATATGAATTTTTGAAGTTTCAGCGCACTTTTCAGGCATTTGACACATGCAAAATTTTTATTGCGCCACTCGGGGAAATTGCCTCGAACGAGGATCTTCTAATCAAAATCCGAACTCGGGATATTCATAAAGATTGAAGCCAACAGAATTTATGAATTTTTGACACCAGTCTCATCGTGTTTCAATAAAAATCGGGCGAGATATGATTTTTGAACGTCGTGCATCAGATGAAAAATGCTCGGTTCGTCTCAAATTCACCTTCAAAGAATAAAATTCTGGTATTGATTGGTAAGGAATTAGCTCTTGGCTTGTGAATGAAAGTCGTAAAGGACTTCGAGACAAACTTTAAGACTTCGGCCCCACTCAGTTTCGATATTCCAGTCAGGAGTTATGAATTTTTTAGCGTACCGAGAACACGATTCAACCATAAAACTCAGTTTATCCCACTTGAAAGATTGATTTCTTTGGAGATTTTCTTCACACAATTAGCCTTCGCGCTGTGAATGAAAGTTGGAGATAATATTGAGAGGGACTTGCCAGTCGAAAATCATTTGAAAATACCCAACGAGCTGAGAGATATGAATTCCGGAGCGTCCGAAACGCACAATAAACCAGAATTCACTTTATTAATAAATGAACTATCAAAGTCCTTCTCTGAAGAAATAGCTCTCGATCTGAACAAATGAATTGGAGAACACATTGGGAAGATCCCAACACCTGTAGTATCAACCTGAGATGACCTTTTGACCAGAAGATCATGTATCAAGTATACGAACTGAAAAATATCAATTTCTGGCTCGAAATAGTCTGAAACGGCCGAAACGCACAGTTTCTTCCGCAATTTGAGATATTTTAGATCTCATCACCATATGATCAATTAATGATATGTATGTAATGCACCTATAGATTAAGTGTAAGCCAATTATTTTTATCAAAAATAAAGATGGCGAATTTTGGGGTACAACACCCCAGCATTGAGGCGGGTGAAGTTTACTCCATGAAAGTTATCCCTGAGTCTAATTGGATGTCATCCATACTATGGTATCAGCAAGAGGACAAACTCCCATTGGAAAAAGGGAAAGCAAGAAGCATTCTAAAACAAGCTTCCAAGTACACCATTATCACGAGAATGTTTTATATAATTAGGAAAACATCTCCAAAGTTGTAGTGTTTGGAGAGCATGAACTGCATTGGTGCTAGTTGAAGTCCACAAAAGAGGTTGCGATAATCATATTGGCAAAACAACTCTGGTCCAAAAATTACTCAGGGTGGGATACTATTGGTTTACCCTGATGAAGGATAGTGTCGCTTTTGTCAAGAAGTGTGATCAATGTCAGAGGCATGCTGACTTCATCACACCCCAACTGAGATTCTTCATTCAATGACATCACCATGGCCTTTTTACCAATGGGAATTAGACATCTTAGGCTCGTTCACCCTGGCGCTATACAAACTAAAATTCTTGATAATGGGAGTAGAATACTTCACAAAGTGGGTAGAGGCAGAAGTTTTCAGCAAAATCATAACTAAAAGAGTTTGTTGTTTCTATTGACAGAAAATTATGTCCAGGTTTAGGCTTCCTGAATCCATTGTTTATGACAACGGAACTCAATTCACTAGTAGAGGTGTACATGGGTTAGGTTGGACCGCATTTGGCCTAAAATATTACTTGACCCGTTAAAATTTTAATGGGTTGGGTTCATTGTCCAATCCGTTATTTTATGGCAAAAATCAGATATAAACCAACCTGTTCATTAATGGATTGGGTTAGATTGAATTCTCAAATTGTGTTTCAAATAAATATATTTTTTTATAAAAATTTAATTATAAAATAATTGTAACACAATTCAATATAATTACATTCATTTCAAATATTCAAAATTAAATGAAACATATAAAATTCATTCATATGACATTACACTTTATAATAATAGAAAATTCCACAATACACACTATTATTTCTATAACATTCCACAATTACATTACACTTTAGATCTATATTTTTTTAATGTTGAATGGAGTTTATGCTAATGGTTATAACTTCCTCTCTTTTATATCTTGTATGTCATTGAAGTTTTAGTGTTGATCCTGTTAAGAAAGATGGGTGTGTGAACAATGAGATAAAAAGAATTAAAAATCTTTGTTGTAATTTTATGCTTTTGGTTACTATTTTTTTAATTCTTTTAGGTAGCTTATATTATGGAATTTTTTTATGTATGTTTATTCTAGAAGTTTGTTGATTTTTAGATTTTTGATGTTTTCTAAGTTTTTTAGCTTTTGGGTATTTTAAATAATACTCTAAAAATATTAGTTTCTTATTATAACACGCCATTAAAAACATGAGAAAAGAATAAATAATAATTTTTTTCTCAAATAAACTAAAATAACACATTCAACCATTAAAAATAGCTGATATTACTACACACAGTTGACCGGTCCAAAATAAATTTTTGGATCTAAGAACATCAATATTCATGATACTCATTTTAGTGTTTTAAATAGCTCCATTTAATTTTAAGCCACTTTAGTATTTGTAAATATCCATACCATTTATACAAAAGTCTAAATTGGGTCCCACCAACTCTATTATATAAGATTCAATCTTTATAAAATATAAAGAAAAAACTTAAGACACCGTAGTATTATTTGACCATGGTGACTTTTTTATATCATGTTTTTGGATGCAATTATCTCATACCATTCTGATAAGAGTGGTACATATAGACAAATACTACCCCCAATATTTATGCTCTAAATACAATTCATCTAACTGTTATCCAATATAGTTTGAACATATTTTAAACATAACGTATATAATTTTTTTAAAAAAAACTTTATGCATGAAATTAACTGAAACTTAGAACTTTCACTTCTTCTTTGATTAAATTATGGCTTTATTGATTAAATATTAAATGTTAAATCCAATTTTTCTAAACCAAAATTTGGTCCTGTTTTTATCATTTAGCAGACAACCTAGTGCATCTAATGTCTAATATTTAATATTTAAGTGCCTAAGATGAATTATGTGATCTCATCCCTATATATATATATATATATATATATATATATATATATATATATATATATATATATATATATATATATATATATATATATATATATATATATATCTTATACAAAATTCTAACAATTTTTATATTAAATTTCCCTCTATTAATTTGTTTAATTAATTAGTTAAAACCCACTTATAATTCTACTATGTCTTGTATTCAAATATTTCTTTTTACTAACTTATTTAATTAATTAATTAGTTGGTAGACCTGTGCAATGCACCAACATATTAATATTGTATATATATATATATATATATATATATATATATATATATATATATATATATATATATATATATATATATATATATATATATTTATTATCATTAATAATAATAATAATTAAAAGTAAATTTATAATTATTTTTATAATAATAATAATTTTATTATTAATAATATTAAGAGAAATAAGTAGAGTATAATAATATAAATATTTTTAATATTGGTTTTCTTTTAACTAAAAATATAAGATAATTACTAGTACTATTTTATTATTTAAAATGAAATAAACATAAAAGGTAGTCGCAGGGCATCAAGGTGATTGCAATTCTTTATGCTTTTCATGATTCTTTTCATGAATTGTTGATTCAGTAGTGTTGCTTAGATCTGGCTAAGAGAGCACAACAATCTGTGCGTTAAATGCACTTTTGGTTTTGGAAAACTAGTGCAGAATCTATGGCCGAAAGTGGATCAATAAAGGCTCTATTGGAGCTCCTAAGATCTCACCAGTGTGAGGAAATAGTTGATCGATTCTTACTAGTATCGTTGAACAGCCTCTCAGTAATTATAGGACTAAGTATTTGAATGAATAATGATTGAAATGGAAAATAGATATCGATATGAAGCACTAAGTATTTGAATGAATATGAAGCAATAAATGTATATTACACATTCATTTCAGTTTATGGATCTATTAGTTAATTTGAATGAATAACGATAGAAATGGAAAATAGATTTCGATATGAAGCACTAAGTATGTGAATGAATATGAAGCAATAAATGTATATTACATAGCACTAAGTATTTGAATGAATATGAAGCAATAAATGTATATTAGGTCATTTCAGTTTATGGATCTATTAGTTAATTTAATGTTTTTTATGTTGATTTCAGCCCAGATAGGGACCCAGATAGGGGCCCAGATGGGGCAATAGAGGCCGGGCAATTTATCGAGATGGTAGGTTGGAGGGCCTGCAATGAACGTCAAATAGATGATGGGGCAATGGTAGGTCCTGGGAAATTTGCGAAGATGGTAGGTGCTGGAGGGCCTGCAGCTGAATGTCAAATAGATGATGGGGCAATGGTAGGTGGGCATTTCTTTGAGATGGTAGGTGTTGAGGGCCTGCGGTGAAGGTGAAGTATATGATGGGGCAATGTTACGATGGGCAATTTGCGAGATGGTAGGTCTTTGGAGGGCCTGCGGTGATGGTCAAGTAGATGATGTGACAATGGTGCTAGGCAATTTTTGAGGTACGGAGGGCCCGGAGTCAAGGTCAAGTAGATGATGAGCAATTTGTCGAGATGGTAGGTGTGAGGGCCTGCATGAAGGTCAAGTAGATGATGGGGCAATGGTAGGTGCTGTGCAATTTGCTGAGATGGTAGGTGTTGGAGGGCCTGCAGCTGAAGGTCAAGTAGATGATGGGGCAATGGTAGGTGCTGGGCAATTTGCTGAGATGGTAGGCGTTGGAGGGCCTTCAACTGAAGGTCAAGTAGATGATGGAGCAATGGTAGGTGCTAGGTAATTTGCTGAGATGGTAGGTGCTGCAGGGCCTGCAGCTGCAGGTCAAGTAGATGATGTGGCAATTGTAGGTGTTGGGCAATTTGTTGAGATGGTAGGTGCAAGAGGGCCTGCAACTGAAGGTCGAGTTGATGATGGGGAAATGGTAGGTGCTGAGCAATTTGCTGAGATGGTAGGTGCTGGAGGGCCTGCAGCTGAAGGTCAAGTAGATGATGGGGCAATGGTAGGTGCTGGGAAATTTAAGTAGATGATGGGGCAATGGTAGGTGTTGGGCAATTTGCTAAGATGGTAGGTGTTGGAGGGCCTGCAACTGAAGGTCTAGATGATGTCCTAGAGCAAGTTTTTGCTGGTATTGATCAAGACCTGACTCTAGCCCCAGGTATTGAGATTTGAAAGCTACGATTTGCCTTACATTTGTATGGAAATAGATGTTGTGTTTTAACTCATTTTTATGATTTGAAAACTATTTTATGATGATGTACACTAATGAATAATGATTTGCTTCGCTGAATAATAATCTGTTTTGCTGAGATGGTAGGTGTTGGAGAGCCTGGTCAAGCAGATGGTGTCCCAGAGGACTTTTTTGATGGTGTTGATCAAGACTTGGCTTTATTAGCTCCAAGTATTGAGATTTGAAAGCTACAATTTGCCTTACATATCTAATTAATAGCTACTGTTATTCTCATAGTAGTTGTTTCTATTAGAGAGTAGTGTTGATATTATGTAATTGTCCCTTTTACCCTTGTATTGACTGACATGTGTCAAGTCTATAGTGTGGGTAACCTGCTGTAGCAGGTCACACACAGTTGCCTAACACCTTTTTGAAAAAAACTTTCATAACAAAATTCTGTTACAGAAAAAGAATGAAAAAGTTCAGTTAGCAATTATAATAGTTTCACACGACCTTGCACTTGTAGCTGAAGGTCCAATAGATGGTGGAGAGCTCATTTTTCACGGTGATGATCATGTTGCTGCTTCAGACAACCTTGCAGTTATAGCTGAAGGTCCAACAGAAGGTCTTCAAAATATTTCTAATATGATGGATGACAAAGGTACTAATGATCTGTTTTATATATGGCACATCATATGTATATTTTACGTTGTATACCCATTTTAAATGATCTAATTTATTTGTAGATGATTCACCACAAAATATGGCACAACAGAACGTGTTGGCTACTGTGATTTCTCAATTTGAGAATTCTTTAGAGGAACAAAATAAAAAAGAATGTAAGTTTTTGATAAGTTTTTTTAATACATTGATCATTACATAGTTGGTCTCGATGAGAATTTTTAGATTTTTGATGATCGTGTGCATCTATTACTGTTGTTTCTAGCAGGTTTAGTGGGGCAGAACTCAAAGCAGTAAGATCTAGGGTCCATCCAATCCCAATCATGTAATAGAAATTCAACATCAAATAGATAGTCTCATTCGTAATGCATGTAGATATTATACATGATTTTGGAGTTGTGTATGACAACATGAGCTTGTTCACTAGATAATTGTAAAATGATAGAACTCCGTCGTGCCGCCCGTCATCGGAAACCTCGCAGTAACATGCCGAGATGGAATCGACACAAGGAAGCGTTGCTACACCATGGAGTCCGACATTACGAAATTTTTCCATACACACAACGCCCCGACGAGTGGCACAAAATTCTGGATGATCCGTTTTACGCACAACTAATTGTGCATAGTTGGCCAGCGATTCGCCGGAAATATATCCGGATACATTTAAGGATTATGGCCGGCGATGACTCCCCTCGGTTGGAAGACGTCGTGGAAGACGTCGCAGAAGACGTCGTGGAAGACGTTGCGGAACACCAAGGTTATTACCTTTCTTTATCTTTATCGCTTTCATCCTTTTCATGAAGCGTTTGTTCATTTCATGAATTCTTGATTTCGTGTTTCTGTTACTTTTTTCAGGGAATGCATATTTTCATATGAACGACTCCCAGATGGTAGTCGCAGGGCATCAAGGTGATTACAATTATTTATGCTTTTCATGATTCTTTTCATGAATTGTTGATTCAGTAGTGTTGCTTAGATCTGGCTTAGAGAGCACAATTATCTGTGCGTTAAATGCAATTTTGGTTTTGGAAAACTAGTGCAGAATCTATGGCCGAAAGTGGTGCAATAAAGGCTCTCTTGGAGCTCCTAAGATCTCACCAGTGTGAGGAAATAACTGATCGATTCTTACTACTATCGTTGAACAACCTATCAGTAATTATAGGACTAAGTATTTGAATGAATAATGATTGAAATGGAAAATAGATATCGGTATGAAGCACTAAGTATTTGAATGAATATGAAGCAATAAATGTATATTACATACTATTTCGCTTTATGGGTCTATCGTTAATTTGAATGAATAACGATAGAAATGGAAAATAGATATCGATATGAAGCACTAAGTATTTGAATGAATATAAAGCAATAAATGTATATTACATAGCACTAAGTATTTGAATGAATATGAAGCAATAAATGTATATTAGGTCATTTCAGTTTATGGATCTATTAGTTAATTTACTATTTTTTATGTTGATTTCAGCCCAGATAGGGACCCAAATAGGGGCCCAGATGGGGGCAATGGTAGGTGCAGGACAATTTGCTGAGATGGTAGGTGCTGGAGGGCCTGCAGCTGAACTTCAAATAAATGAGGGGGAAATGGTAGGTGTTGGGCAATTTGGTGAGATGGTATGTGTTGGAGGGCCTGCAGCTGAAGGTCAAGTATTTGATGGGGCAATGGTACGTATTGAGCAATTTGCTAAGATGGTAGGTGCTGGAGGGCCTACAGCTGATGGTCAAGTAGATGATGTGGCAATGGTAGGTGTTGGGCAATTTGCTGATATGGTAGATGCTGGAGGGCCTAGAATTGAAGGTCAAGTAGATGATGGGGCAATTTGCTGAGATGGTAGGTGCTACAGGGCCTGCAGCTGAAGGTCAAGTAGTTGATGGGGCAATGGTAGGTATTGGGCAATTTGCTGAGATTGTAGGTGTTAGAGGGCCTGCAGCTGAAGGTCAAGTAGATGATGGGGTAATGGTAGGTGCTACGCAATTTACTGAGATGGTAGGTGCTGTAGGGCCCGCAACTAAATGTCAAGTAGATGATGGAGCAATGGTAGGTGCTAGGCAATTTGCGGAGATGGTAGGTTCTGCAGGGCCTACAACTGCAAGTCAAGTAGATGATGGGGCAATGGTAGGTGTTGGGCAATTTGTTGAGATGGTAGGTGCAAGAGGGCCTGCAGCTGAAGGTCGAGTAGATGATGGGGCAATGGTAGGTGCTGGGCAATTTGTTGAGATGGTAGGTGCTGGAGGGCCTGCAGCTGAAGGTCAAGTAGATGATGGGGCAATGGTAGGTGCAGGGCAATTTAAGTAGATGATGGGGCAATGGTAGGTGTTGTGCAATTTGCTAAGATGGTAGGTGTTGGAGGGCCTGCAACTGAAGGTCTAGATGATGTCCTAGAGCACGTTTTTGCTGGTATTGATCAAGACCTGACTCTAGCCCCAGGTATTGAGATTTGAAAGCTACGATTTGCCTTACATTTGTATGGAAATAAATGTAGCGTTTTAACTCATTTTTATGATTTGAAAACTATTTTATGATGATGTACACTAATTAATAATGATTTGCTTCGCTGAATAATAATTTGTTTTGCTCAGATGATAGGTGTTGGAGGGCCTGGTCAAGCAGATGGTGTCCCAAAGGACTTTTTTGATGGTGTTGATCAATACTTGGCTTTATTAGCTCCAGGTATTGAGATTTGAAAGCTACAATTTGCCTTACATATCTAATTAATAGCTACTGTTATTCTCAGAGTAGCTGTTTCTATTAGAGAGTAGTGTTGATATTATGTAATTGTCCCTTTTACCCTTGTATTGATTGACATGTGTCAAGTCTATAGTGTGGGTAACCTACTGTAGCAGGTCACAAACAGTTGCCTAACACCTTTTTGAAAAAAACTTTCATAACAGAATTATTTACAGAAAAACAATGAAAAAGTTCAGTTAACAATTATAATAGTTTCACAAGACCTTGCACTTGTAGCTGAAGGTCCAGTAGATGGTGGATAGCTCATTTTTCATGGTGATGATCATGTTGCTGCTTCAGACAACCTTGCAGTTGTAACTGAAGGTCCAGCAGAAGGTCTTCAAAATATTTCTAATATGATGGATGACAAAGGTACAAATGATCTGTTTTATATATGGCACAACATATGTCTATTTTACGTTGTATACCCATTTTAAATGATCTGTTTTATTTGTAGATGATTCACCACAAAATATGGCACAACAGAACGCGTTGGCTACTGTGATTTCTCAATTTGAGAATTGTTTAGAGGAAAAAAATAAAAAAGAATGTAAGTTTTTGATAAGTTTTTTTAATACATTGATCATTACATAGTTGGTCTCGATGAGAATTTTTAGATTTTTGATGATCTGGTGCATCTACTACTGTTGTTTCTAGCAGGTTCAGTGGGGCAGAACTCAAAGTACTAGGATCTAGGGTCCATCCAATCGCAATCATGTAATAGAAATACAACATCAAATAGATAGTCTCATTATTAATGCATGTAGATATTATACATGATTTTGGAGTTGTGTATGACAACATGAGCTTGTTCACTAGATAATTGTAAAACGATAGAACTCCGCCGTGCCGCCCGTCGTCAGAAACCTCGCAGTAACATGCCGAGATGGAATCGACACAAGGAAGCGTTGCTACACCATGGAGTTCGACATTACGAAATTTTGCCATACACACAACGCCCCGACGAGTGGCACAAAATTCTGGATAATCCGTTTTACGCACAACTAAATATGCATAGTTGGCCAGCGATTCGGTGGAAATATATCCGGATACATTTAAGGATTTTGGCCGGCGACGACTCCCCTCGGTTGGAAGACGTTGTGGAAGACGCGTCGAAGACGACGCGAAGACGCTATGAACACCAAGGTTATTACCTTTCTTTATCTTTATCGCTTTCATCCTTTTCATGAAGCGTTTGTTCATTTCATGAATTCTTGATTTCGTGTTTCTGTTACTTTTTTCAGGGAATGCATATTTTCATATGAACGACTCCCAGATGGTAGTCGCAGGGCATCAAGGTGATTACAATTATTTATGCTTTTCATGATTCTTTTCATGAATTGTTGATTCAGTAGTGTTGCTTAGATCTGGCTTAGAGAGCACAATTATCTGTGCGTTAAATGCAATTTTGGTTTTGGAAAACTAGTGCAGAATCTATGGCCGAAAGTGGTGCAATAAAGGCTCTCTTGGAGCTCCTAAGATCTCACCAGTGTGAGGAAATAACTGATCGATTCTTACTACTATCGTTGAACAACCTATCAGTAATTATAGGACTAAGTATTTGAATAAATAATGATTGAAATGGAAAATAGATATCGGTATGAAGCACTAAGTATTTGAATGAATATGAAGCAATAAATGTATATTACACAGTCATTTCAGTTTATGGGTCTATCAGTTAATTTGAATGAATAACGATAGAAATGGAAAATAGATATCGATATGAAGCACTAAGTATTTGAATGAATATAAAGAAATAAATGTATATTACATAGCACTAAGTATTTGAATGAATATGAAGCAATAAATGTATATTAGGTCATTTCAGTTTATGGATCTATTAGTTAATTTACTATTTTTTATGTTGATTTCAGCCCAGATAGGGACCCAAATAGGGGCCCAGATGGGGGCAATGGTAGGTGCAGGACAATTTGCTGAGATGGTAGGTGCTGGAGGGCCTGCAACTGAACTTCAAATAAATGAGGGGGAAATGGTAGGTGTTGGGCAATTTGGTGAGATGGTATGTGTTGGAGGGCCTTTAGCTGAAGGTCAAGTATTTGATGGGGCAATGGTACGTATTGAGCAATTTGCTAAGATGGTAGGTGCTGGAGGGCCTACAGCTGATGGTCAAGTAGATGATGTGGCAATGGTAGGTGTTGGGCAATTTGCTGATATGGTAGATGCTGGAGGGCCTAGAATTGAAGGTCAAGTAGATGATGGGGCAATTTGCTGAGATGGTAGGTGCTACAGGGCCTGCAGCTGAAGGTCAAGTAGTTGATGGGGCAATGGTAGGTATTGGGCAATTTGCTGAGATTGTAGGTGTTAGAGGGCCTGCAGCTGAAGGTCAAGTAGATGATGGGGTAATGGTAGGTGCTACAATTTATCGAGATGGTAGCCGTAGGGCCCGCAACTAAATGTCAAGTAGATGATGGAGCAATGGTAGGTGCTAGGCAATTTGCGGAGATGGTAGGTTCTGCAGGGCCTACAACTGCAAGTCAAGTAGATGATGGGGCAATGGTAGGTGTTGGGCAATTTGTTGAGATGGTAGGTGCAAGAGGGCCTGCAGCTGAAGGTCGAGTAGATGATGGGGCAATGGTAGGTGCTGGGCAATTTGTTGAGATGGTAGGTGCTGGAGGGCCTGCAGCTGAAGGTCAAGTAGATGATGGGGCAATGGTAGGTGCAGGGCAATTTAAGTAGATGATGGGGCAATGGTAGGTGTTGTGCAATTTGCTAAGATGGTAGGTGTTGGAGGGCCTGCAACTGAAGGTCTAGATGATGTCCTAGAGCACGTTTTTGCTGGTATTGATCAAGACCTGACTCTAGCCCCAGGTATTGAGATTTGAAAGCTACGATTTGCCTTACATTTGTATGGAAATAAATGTAGTGTTTTAACTCATTTTTATGATTTGAAAACTATTTTATGATGATGTACACTAATTAATAATGATTTGCTTCGTTGAATAATAATTTGTTTTGCTCAGATGATAGGTGTTGGAGGGCCTGGTCAAGCAGATGGTGTCCCAGAGGACTTTTTTGATGGTGTTGATCAATACTTGGCTTTATTAGCTCCAGGTATTGAGATTTGAAAGCTACAATTTGCCTTACATATCTAATTAATAGCTACTTTTATTCTCATAGTAGCTGTTTCTATTAGAGAGTAGTGTTGATATTATGTAATTGTCCATTTTACCCTTGTATTGACTGACATGTGTCAAGTCTATAGTGTGGGTAATCTGCTGTAGCAGGTCACACACAGTTGCCTAACACCTTTTTGAAAAAATCTTTCATAACAGAATTCTGTTACAGAAAAAGAATGAAAAAGTTCAGTTAGCAATTATAATAGTTTCACACGACCTTGCACTTGTAGCTGAAGGTCCAGTAGATGGTGGAGAGCTCATTGTCCATGGTGATGATCATGTTGCTGCTTCAGACAGCCTTGCAGTTGTAGCTGAAGGTCCAGCAGATGGTCTTCAAAATATTTCTAATATGATGGATGACAAAGTTACTAATGATTTGTTTTATATGTGGCACAACATATGTATATTTTACGTTGTATGCCCATTTTGAATGATCTATTTTATTTGTAGATGATTCACCATAAAATATGGCACAACAGAACGCGTTGGCTACTGTGATTTCTCAATTTGAGAATTGTTTAGAGGAAAAAAATAAAAAAGAATGTAAGTTTTTGATAAGTTTTTTTAATACATTGATCATTACATAGTTGGTCTCGATGAGAATTTTTAGATTTTTGATGATCGTGTGCATCTATTACTGTTGTTTCTAGCAGGTTTAGTGGGGCAGAACTCAAAGCAGTAAGATCTAGGGTCCATCCAATCCCAATCATGTAATAGAAATTCAACATCAAATAGATAGTCTCATTCGTAATGCATGTAGATATTATACATGATTTTGGAGTTGTGTATGACAACATGAGCTTGTTCACTAGATAATTGTAAAACGATAGAACTCCGCCGTGCCGCCCGTCGTCAGAAACCTCGCAGTAACATGCCGAGATGGAATCGACACAAGGAAGCGTTGCTACACCATGGAGTTCGACATTACAAAATTTTGCCATACACACAACGCCCCGACGAGTGGCACAAAATTCTGGATGATCCGTTTTACGCACAACTAAATATGCATAGTTGGCCAGCGATTCGGTGGAAATATATCCGGATACATTTTAGGATTTTGGCCGGCGACGACTCCCCTCGGTTGGAAGACGTCGTGGAAGACGTCGCGGAAGACGACGCGGAAGACGTTGCGGAACACCAAGGTTATTACCTTTCTTTATCTTTATCGCTTTCATCCTTTTCATGAAGCGTTTGTTCATTTCATGAATTCTTGATTTTATGTTTCTGTTACTTTTTTCAGGGAATGCAGATTTTCATATGAACGACTCCCAGATGGTAGTCGCAGGGCATCAAGGTGATAACAATTATTTATGCTTTTCATGATTCTTTTCATGAATTGTTGATTCAGTAGTGTTGCTTAGTTCTGACTAAGAGAGCAAAATTATCTGTGCGTTAAATGCACTTTTGGATTTGAAAAACTAGTGCAAAATCTATGGCCGAAAGTGGTGCAATAAAGGCTCTCTTGGAGCTCCTAAGATCTCACCAGTGTGAGGAAATAGATGATCGATTCTTACTAGTATCGTTAAACAGCCTCTCAGTAATTATAGGACTAAGTATTTGAATGAATAATGATTGAAATGGAAAATAGATATCGATATGAATCACTAACTATTTGAATGAATAAGAAGAAATAAATGTATATTACACAGTCATTTCAGTTTATGGATCTATCAGTTAATTTGAATGAATAACGATAGAAATGGAAAATAGATATCGATATGAAGCACTAAGTATTTGAATGAATATGAAGCAATAAATGTATATTACATAGCACTAAGTATTTAAATGAATATGAAGCAATAAATGTATATTAGGTCATTTCAGTTTATGGATCTATTAGTTAATTTACTGTTTTTTATGTTGATTTCAGCCCAGATAGGGGCAATGGTAGATGCTGGAGGGCCTGCAACTGAACGTCAAATAGATGATGGGGCAATGGTAGGTGCTGCGCAATTTGCTAAGATGGTAGGTGCTGGAGGGCCTGCAGCTGAACGTCAAATAAATGATGGGGCAATGGTAGGTGCTGGGCAATTTGCAGAGATAGTAGGTGTTAAGGGGCCTGCAGCTGAAGATCAAGTATTTGATGGGGCAATGGTACGTATTGAGCAATTTGCTTAGATGGTAGGTGTTGGAGGGACTGTAGATGATAGTCAAGTAGATGATGTGGCAATGGTAGGTGCTGGGCAATTTGCTGAGATGGTAGGTGATGGAGGGCCTGGAGCTGAATGTCAAGTAGCTGATGGGGCAATTTGCTAAGATGGTAGGTGCTGCAAATGCCTGCAACTGAAGGTCAAGTAGTTGATGTGGAAAATGTAGGTGCTGGGTAATTTGCTGAGATGGTAGGTGTTGGAGGACCTGCAGCTGAAGGTCAAGTAGATGATGGGGCAATGGTAGGTGCTGGGCAATTTGCTGAGATGGTAGGTGTTGCAGGGCCTGCAGCTGAAGGTCAAGTAGATGATGGAGCAATGGTAGGTGCTAGGCAATTTGCTGAGATGGTAGGTGCTGCAGGGCCTACAGTTGCAGGTCAAGTAGATGATGTGGCAATAGTAGGTGTTGGGCAATTTGCTGAGATGGTAGGTGCAAGAGGGCTTGCAGCTGAAGGTCGAGTAGATGATGGGGTAATGGTAGGTGCTGGGCAATTTGCTGAGATGGTAGGTGCTGGAGGGCCTGCAGCTGAAGGTCAAGTAGATGATGGGGAAATGGTAGGTGCTGTGCAATTTAAGTAGATGATGGGACAATGGTAGGTGTTGGAAAATTTGCTAAGATGGTAGGTGTTGAAGGGCCTGCAGCTGATGATCTAGATGATGTCCTAGAGGACGTTTTTGCTGGTATTGATCAAGACCTGGCTCTAGCCCCAGGTATTGAGATTTGAAAGCTACGATTTTCCTTACATTTGTATGGAAATAGATGTAGTGTTTTAACTCATTTTTATGATTTGAAAGCTATTTTATGATTATGTACACTAATTAATAATGATTTGCTTCGCTGAATAATAATCTGTTTTGCTGAGATGGTAGGTGTTGGAGAGCCTGGTCAAGCAGATGGTGTCCCAGAGGACTTTTTTGATGGTGTTGATCAATACTTGGCTTTATTAGCTCCAGGTATTGAGATTTGAAAGCTACAATTTGCCTTACATATCTAATTAATAGCTACTGTTATTCTCAGAGTAGCTGTTTCTATTAGAGAGTAGTGTTGATATTATGTAATTGTCCATTTTACCCTTGTATTGACTGACATGTGTCAAGTCTATAGTGTGGGTAATCTGCTGTAGCAGGTCACACACAGTTGCCTAACACCTTTTTGAAAAAAACTTTCATAACAAAATTCTGTTACAGAAAAAGAATGAAAAAGTTCAGTTAGCAATTATAATAGTTTCACACGACCTTGCACTTGTAGCTGAAGGTCCAGTACATGGTGGAGAGCTCATTTTTCATGGTGATGATCATGATGCTGCTTCAGACGACCTTGTAGTTGTAGCTGAAGGTCCAGCAGAAGGTCTTCAAAATATTTCTAATATGATGGATGTCAAAGGTACTAATGATTTGTTTTATATATGGCACATCATATGTATATTTTATGTTGTATACCCATTTTAAATGATCTATTTTATTTGTAGATGATTCACCATAAAATATGGCACAACAGAACGCGTTGGCTACTGTGATTTCTCAATTTGAGAATTCTTTAGAGGAACAAAATAAAAAAGAATGTAAGTGTTTGATAAGTTTTTTTAATACATTGATCATTACATAGTTGGTCTCGCTGAGAATTTTTAGATTTTTGATGATCTGGTGCATCTATTACTGTTGTTTCTAGCAGGTTCAGTGGGGAAGAACTTAAAGCAGTAGGATCTAGGGTCCATCCAATCGCAATCATGTAATAGAATTACAACATCTAATAGATAGTCTCATTAGTAATGCATGTTGATATTATACATGATTTTGGAGTTGTGTATGGCAACATGAGGTTGTTCACTAGATAATTGTAAAACAATAGAACTCCGTCGTGCCGCCCGTCGTCGGAAACCTCGCAGTAACATGCCGAGATGGAATCGACACAAGGAAGCGTTGCTACACCATAGAGTCTGACATTACGAAATTTTGCCACACACACAACGCCCCGACGAGTGGCACAAAATTCTGGATGATCCGTTCTACGCACAACTAATTGTGCATAGTTGGCCAGTGATTCGGCGGAAATATATCCGGATACATTTAAGGATTATGGCTGGCAACGACTCCCCTCGACTGGAAGACGTCGCGGAAGACATCGCGGAAGACATTGCGGAACCCCAAGGTTATTACCTTTCTTTATCTTTATCGCTTTCATCCTTTTCATGAAGCGTTTGTTCATTTCATGAATTCTTGATTTCGTGTTTCTGTTACTTTTTTCAGGGAATGAAGATTTTCATATGAATGACTCCCAGATGGTAGTCGCAGGGGATCAAGGTGATTACAATTCTTTATGCTTTTCATGATTCTTTTCACGAATTGTGTATTCAGTAGTGTTGCTTAGTTCTGGCTAAGAGAGCATAATTATCTGTGCGTTAAATGCATTTGCTTTTGGAAAACTAGTGCAGAATCTATGGCCGAAAGTGGTGCAATAAAGGCTCTCTTGGAGCTCCTAAGATCTCACCAGTGTGAGGAAATAGCTGATCGATTCTTACTTGTATCGTTGAACAGCCTCTCAGTAATTATAGGACTAAGTATTTGAATGAATAATGATTGAAATGGAAAATAGATATCGATATGAATCACTAACTATTTGAATGAATAAGAAGCAATAAATGTATATTACACAGTCATTTCAGTTTATGGATCTATCAGTTAATTTGAATGAATAACGATAGAAATGGAAAATAGATATCGATATGAAGCACTAAGTATTTGAATGAATATGAAGCAATAAATGTATATTACATAGCACTAAGTATTTGAATGAATATGAAGCAATAAATGTATATTAGGTCATTTCAGTTTATTGATCTATTAGTTAATTTACTGTTTTTTATGTTGATTTCAGCCCAGATAGGGGCCCAGATGGGGGCAATGGTAGGTGCGGGGCAATTTGCTTAGATGGTAGGTGCTGGAGGGCCTGCAGCTGAACGTCAAATAAATGATGGGGCAATGGTAGGTGCTGGACAATTTGCTGAGATGGTAGGTGTTGGAGGGCCTGCAGCTGAAGGTCAAGTATTTGATGGGGCAATGGTACGTATTGAGCAATTTGCTGAGATGGTAGGTGCTGGAGGGCCTGCAGCTGATGGTCAAGTAGATGATGTGGCAATGGTAGGTGCTGGGTAATTTGCTGAGTTGGTAGGTGCTGGAGGGCTTGGAGCTGAAGGTCAAGTAGCTGATGGGGAAATTTGGTGAGATGGTAGGTGCTGCAAGGCCTGCAGCTGAAGTTCAAGTAGTTTATGGGGCAATGGTAGGTGCTGGGTAATTTGCTGAGATGATAGGTGTTGGAGGGCCTGCAGCTGAAGGTCAAGTAGATGATGGGGCAATGGTAGGTGCTGGGCAATTTGGTTAGATGATAGGTCGGGGCTCGCAACCGCAGTCAGTAGATGATGGGGCAATGGTAGGTGTTGGGCAATTTGCTGAGATGGTAGGTGCAAGAGGGCCTGCAGCTGAAGGTCGAATAGATGATGGGGCAATGGTAGGTGCTGGGCAATTTGCTGAGATGGTAGGTGCTGGAGGGCGTGCAGCTGAAGGTCAAGTAGATGATGGGGCAATGGTAGGTGCTGAGCAATTTAAGTAGATGATGGGACAATGGTAGGTGTTGGGCAATTTGCTAAGATGGTAGGTGTTGGAGGGCCTGCAACAGAAGGCTAGATGATGTCTTAGAGGACGTTTTTGCTGGTATTGAACAAGACCTGGCTGTAGCCCCAGGTATTGAGATTTAAAAGCTACGATTTGCCTTACATTTGTATGGAAATAGATGTAGTGTTTTAACTCATTTTTATGATTTGAAAGCTATTTTATGATGATGTACACTAATTAATAATGATTTGCTTCGCTAAATAATAATCTGTTTTGCTGAGATGGTACGTTTTGGAGGGCCTGGTGATCGCGACTTTATCGTCTATTAATTGGGAGACTGCAAGTGCACAGTCCTATCGCGTAGTTTTAAAAAGATATCGAACCCACAGAGACTATAAATCGATCTATTGTTATCCTAAGTTACGGTATACAGCTAAGGCGAATAATTCTTTTGGATAAAGGTTTAAGGAAAAATAATAAATAAAATGGATATCGGTACGTAACGTAGTGAACCTAAGCAGATTAAATTGAACCTAAACGTATAGAGATGGTTAACTTAATTGTTTCAGAAATTATCGTTTAAAACCCTCAACTCACACTTTCGTGGTCTTATCTCGGATTATACTCCTAAAGCCCTATATGCGCCTCGCTAGCCCATAAGTGTTTAGAAAATATTCTTTGGAAACTTAATAAAATCTAATTCGTTTTAAAGCGCTCTGTATTTAAATCGAATGCCTAACTTTAGCTATCCGGTTAAAACCTCACACTTTCGTGGTCTCGATCCTAACCTATTCTACTTTTCTTACTTTCATAACGAAAAGATGGATTTTAATTACAAAAAGTCATAACCAGAAATTATGTTAATTAATATTTTAGCTTAGAAACAATTTAATTCCTACTTTTACTACTATTACACACCGATACCTAAACGGTTTAGCCGGACATATTTATTAATTCAGACATGCATAAATAATAAGGTTCAGTATATTTAAACATCTCCATAATCAAATAAATAAATATCAGGCACAATACTTTAAATAAAATAAAATAATTATATTAAGAACCTGAAAATAATAATACTTTAATAATCTTGTTCTTCGAAATAAACAAGCATTCCACCACAAGTCGGTTGGATCTGCTCGGAGACTTCTTGAATCGAAAAGAAAAATGCAACAAGGAAATAAAAAGCACTAGATCTAACGTAAGGTTAGATTAGTGAAAATACACAACAATTTCCGGTGTAGAAATTGTTGTGAGAAAATTATAGAAACTTAAAACTAAAAATAAAATCAAAACTAAGAAACTGAAATGGAAAAATAAAATAAAAGTACAAACTGAAAATAAAATAAAACTGCAAAAATAAGAAAGAACGATATAACGGTTGTTCGGAAGAAATCTGCCGACCCTTGCACTGAAGATCGTATGTTGTATTTATAGGCTTCACTTGTAACTACCCGTTTCCATTCTCGTACCAAAGCTAGTGGAGATCGTGTGGGAAACTGCCAAAACGTGCCAAAACGTGAGACACGGACGTCTCCAGTTGAAGAAGGAGGTGAGACGTGGGTCTCACAAGATGAAGGGAAGGAGACGTGGGTCTCCAAAGACCATGAGACGTGGGCCCCAGGTGGGAGGCGGGCGCCTCCTGCTGAGTGAGGAAGAGTGAGACGGTCGTCTCACTAGTGGGGTTGAGCGTCCCAAGCTATGACGGTCGTCACGTTCTGCTGGGCTGAACTTCCTTGTTGGGCCACGCGTGTTGGGCTTAGTCATTGGCTTTTATAATTATTTTATTCTTCTTTTACTCCTCCTTTTGCTATATTACCCCTTGCTTCATTTCTTTGGCTTTTTAATACGATTTTTCCTCAATTTTATTTCTTTGCTCAATTAATCTTTATTTGATGCAAATACCTGAAACAAAAGAAATACCAACGTAATATGGAAATAAAAAAGAATAATTAAATAAAAATAGTAACAATATCTATGAAAATTAAATCAAATATGTTATATAAATTCGTGTTATCAAACTCCCCTATACTTAAACCTTTTCTTGTCCTCAAGCAAAAATTAAAAATGAAAATCATTTAAGCATAAGTCAAACGCATATATAAAACACAATTCAATTCGTATTTGGTTGCAGGTCAATTCTTTGTTGGATAACTCAAGTTTAGACATCGACACAAAATTACTGTAAAAACACTGGATAACCCCATTTTTGCAGACCAATTTAAGTCATGTATTATAGTTCGACCAAATACTTTCGTTTCGTTTCACCCGTTTTCATTCTGGTGCAATCACATTAAGCCCTTTACCTTACGCGCACATAGTGGAGTAACCGGTTAATGACTTTGATCTTTATAATCCAGCTTGGAGTTCTGGTAATTATATTTGGTACTCCTTTATCCAATTACAAATTGCGGGGGATCGGACCGTCGTCCGCCCTACCAAGTTCAGCACCAGAAACCACTGAACCAATTCATAATGGATGTTTGCATAAATATTTTATAGTTTCCGCAACTGTTGAATTAAATGATCTGGTAAGGACCATCTAACTTAATAAGTGCATCTTCTGATAAATATTTCTCTTAAAAACTCTTGATCAATCACTTATATTCATCGATTCTCCACGTAGTTTGTCGTTTTAAGGCGGTGCCGACTACTTTTATAAACTACTCGGGATTACTTTAAAACTAAGTCTTTGGTGTTGGTATAATAAGTACTTAAATCAATCTAACGCGTTGGGATTTTGAAGTGTTAGGGCGATAATAATTTTGCTTTAGTCGCGCTCGAGTTCTTATTTATAAAAATAAGCAACCTTAATACTAGTTGAGTATGTCAATATAACATTTGAATTTTTTTCGTTATGGCTCAAGAAAATGGAAGAATTCGAATAAGCACGAGAATTTAACATAAAAGACTAAAATTACATAAACATGTATTTTATTGAATGGAAATTTTGCAATACATGGAAAAAGAAACAAAAAGGAAATACTAAAGAGAGCAAAGAAAATAAAAACGAACTAAGAAATGTTCTGACTCCCCTAAACTTAAAGTAAGCATTGTCCTCAATGCGATAGAACCAGGAGAAATCAGAAAGGAGTAGGGTGATCACTCGTCGAATGGAAAATTTCGTACTCTTGCTCCTCTACCTCTAGTGCAAGGTCATCAACGCCTGTCGGAATCAGAATTGTTAAGATGAAGAGCATCCGCTATGCGAGCATTTAATGCTTCGAAGTTACGGTCGTTCTGGAAAGCATACTCGCGTTGTTCGCGTCGTAACTCTTGTTTGTCGCGCTGCATTTCTCGTTGATCACGCTGCAACTCTCGAACAAGACGTAAAGTCTCAGCTTGGTTTTGTTCCATTGCTTGGAACAGTTGATCTTGACGATTCATGTGGGCTTGCAGGGCCTCGAAATTAGCAGCCGGATTATCCTGGGGTGGCTGCTCAGCAGGAGCATTAATAGAAAAACGCCAGTTATTGCGGATTCGGACGTCGATCTGATTAGGACAAGGTAACACGACACCGGGTATTAGACGATGGTTGATCATTAAGGTGTACCGACCATCTTGTCTCGGAGAGATGATATGGGAATCACGACATTAGATTACATCAAGCAGATTTGCTGGCATCATAAATTGTCCCAAGGACAAAAGCTCGTCGAAAAGGCCTAAAGCATATATGCTAAAGATGTGATGATTCCACCAAAGACAAATGGGTTGGTGCCGGCCGCATTTACACATGTGTGAAAATGGCTAAGCATGAAGGGAGCAGCGTTGACAGCTTGACCGTTGAGGGCACAGAAAATAAGGAACATCTCATTTTGGTTGACCTTGTGATTATTGGTCCTCCCAAAAATGGTGTTCGGGAGAATTCGATGAAAGTACCTCAGAGCGGGATTATGAATATGTGAAGCGTAGAGATCTCGCCAACTTTCCGTGGGTTGACCGGTTAGATCATTCCAAAGAGAGAAGCCGACTTGATCCCAAGAAATGTCGCCTTCAGGATCGAAAGGTTTGCGGTGAACGTTCGGACCTCGAGTGAAATGTAAAAGTTCGGCGATACGTTCTTGATCGATAGAATATTCTTGGTTGAACATGCGAAAATTAGCGGTGCCGGTTGTAAATGGATCGTCAGAAGGTGTATTGTATGAGAACGAACTGAGGAACTCAAGGACGAGCGGTTCGAACGATGGAAGGGGATTGGAGCAGAGATTGAGCAGACCCGTATTTGTGAGCATAAACGTGATGCTTTCCGCCATACCCAAGGTATCCAAACAATTAGTGTCCACATATTTTGTGGGGACAACCGAACGAGAATAAAATTTCATGAATTTTTCTCTTTGTTGGCCATCATCGTGATCTCGGAAGATAATCGTGGATAGGTCAGGTGGTGGTCGGTCTGGTTTAACTTGATGTTGAGTGTTTCGTGGAGCCATGATAGGAGGAAGAATGAAAAAGAAATTTGGTATAAAGATGGGTGGATGAGAGAAATATAAGAGGAGTAGAGTGAAGGGATGTGAAATGAGAAGAAGTGAGGATGGGTATTTATAGTGGTATGAGATTTAAGAAGAATAAATTATAATAATACGATGTTGGGAAATGAAGAGAAAAGTTTGAATGTATTTTATGGTGGAAAATGAAAAGAATATTTTGATTAATGGTATAATAAAGAAATGGTTGAATATGAGTTATATCGGGAGATGAAAAGAAGAAACGGACGAAACACTAAATTGGTCAAGGAAGCAGAAAAGAACATCACGCGTGAGGAATGGGAGAAACACGAGGCGGGGGCCACAGAGGTGAGACGGACATCTCAAAAATTCTTGCATGCATGCTTTGGGATGGGGCGACCGTCTCCTAGTGGGAGACAAGGAGCAGAGGCGTGCGTCTCAAGGTCATGTGCAAGCAGAAGGAAAGCTGAGGCGTGCGTCTCCATCATGGTGTTAAAAAATGAGGCGAGCGTCTCAGGCAGCTTGCATGACACGAAAATTTAACAGGCAGGGAATCTTATAATGCTTGAGGTGACCGTCTCATCAATTCAAGGACGAGAATCTGGCAGAAGGAGAGTCTTGGCATGTGAAGAATTGGCAGGGAAATCTTAATTGCATCTCAAGTAAACATGTGACTTGAGGCACGAGATAGGGAATAGTTTTTTTTCAGATAACATGCATCCATGCTACATAGTTGTGTATATATATATATATATATATATATATATATATATATATATATAATTTAAACTTTTAATTAGTAGGATATATATATAATACTAGTATATAATGCCTTATAATACTATAAATATTGGGAAGTATTAATTCGGTATATTAATAGGAGACGGGAAATACGATAATTAAAAATAATACTCAATTATAATTATAAATATTAACGTGAATTATTTAATTGAGTATAATTATCGGTATTATGGAGAAGTAGTTCAAATGCATCAGATGAAAGGGTGCAACCGATAATCGAATAAAATTTAAAATTTAACATAAAATAGAAAAATTGAAAATACGAAAAAGAAAATTTAAAATTAAAAACTAGAATGACTACTCGTTGATTTTCCATGGCCACTTATCAAGCCATCTCACATATCCCTCACCTTTTCGTTTCTTACGTTTGTAGGGTGGTTTATTCTTTCGAAATTTTGGTGGTGGTCCTGGATCTGTCCTGAGTATAAATTTTTCAAATTCAGGCTTAGTGATTTCATCCATCGCCACATAAGTTAACCTTACCCTCTTAATAGTAATTATATCCTTAATTTTATGGTCCTCTAATTTTCGCTTTTTAGGCAAGACTTCAAATAGTGGTGAATTAATGTGGATATTTTTCAATATCGCAACATACGTTTTAAATTGGGAGTCTACCGGAGTTTCCATAAAAAATGTTGGGGAAGAAATTAGTGGGGTGTAGTGATTTGGGATTACAATGTGTGCTTCCTTCTCTACCTCGTTTACAACCTCCTCTTCGAACAGTGTTGGTGCATTTTTCTCAATCTCCACTATTTTCTCGTCAGAACTTTCCTCGGTCGCAATATCACTCTCTTCAAACTCATCATCACTCTCTAGGTTTTCAAATAATTTTTCTATAATGGTTGTTTCAACATCCATATCTTCTTTGGGGAATGGTCCTAGAAGGTTTTGTTCGAGTTGGGAGATTTGAGTTTCTAAGCCAATGGTGTTAGACGCGAGGGATTCAACCTCAATGATTAGTTGGCTAAGGGTTTCATTATTTTGAATACTTTGTTTTCTTACTTCTTCATTTTGGATAGTTTGTGTCTCTACAAAATGCTCAATCATAGACTCTAACCTAGAGTTAGTTATCATCTCATCTGAATCTTCCATTGATGTTTCGAAATCTTGCGATTCTTCAGAGTCTTGAAAGTAAGTTAAAGTCTCTTTTTGTGTTTCCCCGAAGCGTTCTATCATCCTAGATGTTTCATTAAAATTTTCCATCAATATTTCGATATCAGATTTATATGGTTCTGGTGATTCTTCAAAATATTGGGTGTGGCAATTGTAGAGAGAATTAGGTTTAGGATAAGTTTGGTTGAAATTATAAGTTTCTTGTGGTTCCTCAAAATATGGGGATTGGTAGTTTTGGAGGTAATTTGGGTAAGAGTAGGTTTGTGAAGCATTAAAATCTCCCATCAGTATTTCAAGGTCGGATCTTTGGGATTCTTGTGGTTCCTCAAAGTATTGATAATGGGCGTAGGAAAAATTTGGGTTATACATAGTAAATAAAGTAAAAGTGCCTTAGTCTATACGGTGTAACACCAGAGTTACAATATCGACTTAAATAGTCCCCGACAACGGCGCCAAAAACTTGATCGCGACTTTATCGTATATTAATCGGGAGACAGCAAGTGCACAGTCCTATCGCGTAGTTTTAAAAAGATATCGAACCCACAGAGACTATAAATCGATCTATTATTATCCTAAGTTACGGTATACAGCTAAGGCGAATAATTCTTTTGGATAAAGGTTTAAGGAAAAATAATAAATAAAACAGATATCGGTACGTAACGTAGTGAACCTACGCGGATTAAATTGAACCTAAGCATATAAAGATGGTTAACTTAATTGTTCCGTAGAAATTATCAGTTTAAAAACCCTCAACTTACACTTTCGTGGTCTTATCTCGGATTATACTCCTAAAGCCCTATGCCTGCTCTCGCTAGCCCATAAGTGTTTAGAAAATATTCTTTGGAAACTTAATAAAATCTAATTCGTTTTAAAGCGCTCTCGCTGTATTTAAATCGAATGCCTAACTTTAGCTATCCGGTTAAAACCTCACACTTTCGTGGTCTCGATCCTAACCTATTCTACTTTTCTTACTTTCGTAACGAAAAGATGGATTTTAATTACAAAAAGTCATAACCAGAAATTATGTTAATTAATATTTTAGCTTAGAAACAATTTAATTCCTACTTTTACTACTATTACACACGATACCTAAACGGTTTAGCGGACATATTTATTAATTCAGACATGCATAAATAATAAGGTTCAGTATATTTAAACATCTCCATAATCAAATAAATAAATATCTGGCACAATACTTTAAATAAAATAAAATAATTATATTAAGAACCTGAAAAATAATAATACTTGAATAATCTTGTTCTTCGAAATAAACGAGCATTCCACCACAAGTCGGTTGGATCTGCTCGGAGACTTCTTGAATCGAAAAGAAAAATGCAACAAGGAAATAAAAAGCACTAGATCTAACGTAAGGTTAGATCAGTGAAAATACACAACAATTTCCGGTGTAGAAATTGTTGTGAGAAAATTACACAAACTTAAAACTAAAAAGAAAATCAAAACTAAGAAACTGAAATGGAAAAATAAAATAAAAGTACAAACTGAAAATAAAATAAAACTGCAAAAATAAGAAAGAATGATATAACGGTTCTTCGGAAGAAATCTGCCGACCCTTGCACTGAAGATCGTATGTTGTATTTATAGGCTTCACTTGTAACTACCCGTTTCCATTTTCGTACCAAAGCTAGTGGAAATCGTGTGGGAAACTGCCAAAACGTGGGAGACAGACGTTTCCAGTTGAAGAAGGAGGTGAGACGTGGGTCTCACAAGATGAAGGGAAGGACACGTGGGTCTCCAAAAACCATGAGACGTGGGCCCCAGGTGGGAGGCGGGTGTCTCCTGCTGAGTGAGGAAGAGTGAGACGGTCGTCTCACTAGTGGGGTTGAGCGTCCCAAGCTGTGACGGTCGTCACGTTCTGTTGGGCTGAACTTCCTTGTTGGGCCACACGTGTTGGGATTAGTCATTGGCTTTTATAATTATTTTCTTCTTCTTTTACTCCTCCTTTTGCTATATTACCCCTTGCTTCATTTCTTTGGCTTTTTAATACGATTTTTCCTCAATTTTATTTCTTTGCTCAATTGATCTTTATTTGATGCAAATACCTGAAACAAAAGAAATACCAACATAATATGAAAATAAAACAGAATAATTAAATAAAAATAGTAACAATATCTATGAAAATTAAATCAACTATGTTATATAAATTCGTGTTATCACCTGGTCAAGCAGATGGTGTCCCAGAGGACTTTTTTGATGGTGTTGATCAAGACTTGGCTTTATTAGCTCCAGGTATTGTGATTTGAAAGCTACAATTTGCCTTACATATCTAATTAATAGATACTTTTATTCTCATAGTAGCTGTTTCTATTAGAGAGTAGTGTTGATATTATGTAATTGTCCATTTTACCCTTGTATTGACTGACATGTGTCAAGTCTATAGTGTGGGTAACATGCTGTAGCAGGACACACACAGTTGCCTAACCCCTTTTTGAAAAAAAAATTCATAACAGAATTCTGTTACAGAAAAAGAATGAAAAAGGTCAGTTAGCAATTATAATAGTTTCACACGACCTTAAACTTGTAGCTGAAGGTCCAGTAGATGGTGGAGAGCTCATTTTTCATGGTGATGATCATGTTGCTGCTTCAGACGACCTTGCAGTTGTAGCTGAAGGTCCAGCAGAATGTCTTCAAAATATTTCTAATATGATGGATGACAAAGGTACTAATGATCTGTTTTATATATCGCACAACATATGTATATTTTACGTTGTATACTCATTTTAAATGATCTATTTTATTTGTAGATGATTCACCACAAAATATGGCACAACAGAACGCGTTGGCTACTGTGATTTCTCAATTTGAGAATTCTTTAGAGGAACAAAATAAAAAAGAATGTAAGTTTTTGATAAGTTTTTTTAATACATTGATCATTACATAGTTGGTCTCGATGAGAATTTTTAGATTTTTGATGATCTGGTGCATCTATTACTGTTGTTTCTAGCAGGTTCAGTGGGGCAGAACTCAAAGCAGTAGGATCTAGGATCCATCCAATCGCAATCATGTAATAGAATTACAACATCAAATAGATAGTCTCATTAGTAATGCATGTAGATATTATACATGATTTTGGAGTTGTGTATGGCAACATGAGCTTGTTCACTAGATAATTGTAAAACAATAAAACTTCGTCGTGCCGCCCGTTGTCGGAAACCCCGCAGTAACATGCCGAGTTGGAATCGACACAAGGAAGTGTTGCTACACCATGGAGTCCGACATTACGAAATTTTTCCATACACACAACGCCCCGACGAGTGGCACAAAATTCTGGATGATCCGTTTTACGCACAACTAATTGTGCATAGTTGGCCAGCAATTCGCTGGAATTATATCCGGATACATTTAAGGATTATGGTCGGCAACGACTCCCCTCGATTAGAAGACGTCGTGGAAGACGTCGCGGAAGACGTTGCGGAACACCAAGGTCATTAACTTTCTTTATCTTTATCGCTTTCATCCTTTTCATGAAGCGTTTGGTCATTTCATGAATTCTTGATTTCGTGTTTCTGTTACATTTTTTAGGGAATGCAGATTTTCATATGAACGACTCCCAGATGGTAGTCGCAGGGCATCAAGGTGATTACAATTCTTTATGTTTTTCATGATTCTTTTCACGAATAGTGTATTCAGTAGTGTTGCTTAGTTCTGGCTAAGAGAGCATAATTATCTGTGGGTTAAATGCACTTTTGGTTTTGGAAAACTTGTGCAGAATCTATGGCCGAAAATGGTGCAATAAAGGCTCTCTTGGAGTTCCTAAGATCTCACTAGTGTGAGGAAATAGCTTATCGATTCTGACTAGTACGTTGAACAGCCTCTCAGTAATTATAGGACTAAGTATTTGAATGAATAATGATTGAAATGGAAAATAGATATCGATATGAATCACTAACTATTTGAATGACTAAGAAGCAATAAATGTATATTACACAGTCATTTCAGTTTATTGATCTATCAGTTAATTTGAATGAATAACGATAGAAACGGAAAATAGATATCGATATGAAGCACTAAGTATTTGAATGAATATGAAGCAATAAATGTATATTACATAGCACTAAGTATTTGAATGAATATGAAGCAATAAATGTATATTAGGTCATTTCAGTTTATGGATCTATTAGTTAATTTACTATTTTTTATGTTGATTTCAGCCTAGATAGGGGCCGGATGGGGCAATGGTAGTCTTGGGCAATTTTTGAGATGGTAGGTCTTTGGAGGGCCTGCAGCTGAACGTCAAATAGATGATGGGGCAATGGTAGGTGCTGGGCAATTTGCTGAGATGGTACGTGCTAGAGGGCCTGTAGCTGAACGTCAAATAAATGATGGGGCAATGGTAGGTGCTGGGCAATTTGCTGAGATGGTAGGTGTTGGAGGGCCTGCAGCTGAAGGTCAAGTATTTGATGGGGCAATGGTACGTATTGAGCGATTTGCTGAGATGGGAGGTGTTGGAGGGCCTGCAGCTGATGGTCAAGTAGATGATGTGGCAATGGTAGGTGCTGGGCAATTTGCTGAGATGGTAGGTGTTGGAGGGTCTGAAGCTGAAGGTCAAGTAGCTGATGGGGCAATTTGCTGAGATGGTAATTGCTGCAGGGCGTGAAGCTGAAGGTCAAGTAGTTGATGGGGCAATGGTAGGTGCTGGGTAATTTGCTGAGATGGTAGGTGTTGGAGGGCCTGCAGCTGAAGGTCAAGTAGATGATGGGGCAATGGTAGGTGCTGGGCAATTTGCTGAGATGGTAGGTGTTGCAGGGCCTACAGTTGAAGGTCAAGTAGATGCTGGAGCAATGGTAGGTGCCATGCAATTTTCTGAGATGGTAGGTGCAAGTGGGCCTGCAGCTAAAGGTTGAGTAGATGATGGGGCAATGGTAGGTGCTGGGCAATTTGCTGAGATGGTAGGTGCTGGAGGGTCTACAGCTGAAGGTCAAGTAGATGATGGGGCAATGGTAGGTGCTGAGCAATTTAAGTAGATGATGGGACAATGGTAGGTGTTGGGCAATTTGCTAAGATGGTAGGTGTTGGAGGGCCTGTAGATGAAGGTCTAGATGATGTCCTAGAGGACGTTTTTGCTGGTATTGATCAAGACCTGGCTCTAGCCCTAGGTATTGAGATTTGAAAGCTACGATTTGCCTTACATTTGTATGGAAATAGATGTAGTGTTTTAACTCATTTTTATGATTTGAAAGCTATTTTATGATGATGTACACTAATTAACAATGATTTGCTTCGCTTAATAATAATCTGTTTTACTCAGATGGTAGGTGTTGGAGGGCCTGGTCAAGCAGATGGTGTCCCAGAGGACTTTTTCGATGGTGTTGATCAAGACTTGGCTTTATCAGCTTAAGGTATTAAGATTTGAAAGCTATAATTTGCCTTACATATCTAATTAATAGCTACTGTTATTCTCATAGTAGCCGTTTCTATTAGAGAGTAGTGTTGATATTATGTAATTGTCCCTTTTACCCTTGTATTGACTGACATGTGTCAAGTCTATAGTGTGGGTAACGTGCTGTAGCAGGTCACACACAGTTGCCTAACACCTTTTTGAAAAAAACTTTCATAACAGAATTCTGTTACAGAAAAAGAATGAAAAAGTTCAGTTAGCAATTATAATAGTTTCACACGACCTTGCACTTGTAGCTGAAGGTCCAGTAGATGGTGGAGAGCTCATTTTTCATGGTGATAATCATGTTGCTGCTTCAGACGACCTTGCAGTTGTAGCTGAAGGTACAGCAGAAGGTCTTCAAGATATTTCTAATATGATGGATGACAAAGGTACTAATGATCTGTTTTATATATGGCACAACATATGTATATTTTACGTTGTATACCCATTTTAAATGATCTTTTTTATTTGTAGATGATTCACCACAAAATATGGCACAACAGAACGCGTTGGCTACTGTGATTTCTCAATTTGATAATTCTTTAGAGGAACAAAATAAAAAAGAATGTAAGTTTTTGATAAGTTTTTTTAATACATTGATCATTACATAGTTGGTCTCGATGAGAATTTTTAGATTTTTGATGATCTGGTGCATCTATTACTGTTGTTTCTAGCAGGTTCAGTGGGGTAGAACTCAAAGCAGTAGGATCTAGGGTCCATCCAATCGCAATCATGTAATAGAATTACAACATCAAATAGATAGTCTCATTAGTAATGCATGTAGATATTATACATGATTTTGGAGTTGTGTATGGCAACATGAGCTTGTTCACTAGATAATTGTAAAACGATAGAACTCCGTCGTGCCGCCCGTCGTCGGAAACCTCGCAGTAACATGCCGAGATGGAATCGACACAAGGAAGCGTTGCTACACCATGGAGTCCGACATTACGAAATTTTTCCATACACACAACGCCCTGACGAGGGGCACAAAATTCTGGATGATCCGTTTTACGCACAACTAATTGTGCATAGTTGGCTAGCGATTCGCCGGAAATATATCCGGATACATTTAAGGATTATGGTCGGCGACGACTCCTCTCGGTTAGAAGACGTCGCAGAAGACGTCGCGGAAGACGTTGCGGAACACCAAGGATATTACCTTTCTTTATCTTTATCGCTTTCATCCTTTTCATGAAGCGTTTGTTCATTTCATGAATTCTTGATTTCGTGTTTTTGTTACTTTTTTCAGGGAATGCAGATTTTCATATGAACGACTCCCAGATGGTAGTCGCAGGGCATCAAGGTGATTACAATTCTTTATGCTTTTCATGATTCTTTTCATGAATTGTTGATTCAGTAGTGTAGCTTAGATCTGGCTAAGAGAGCACAATTATCTGTGCGTTAAATGCACTTTTGGTTTTGGAAAACTAGTACAGAATCTATGGCAGAAAGTGGTGCAATAAAGGCTCTCTTGGAGCTCCTAAGATCTCACCAGTGTGAGGAAATAGTTGATTGATTCTTACTAGTATCTTTGAACAGCCTCTTAGTAATTATAGGACTAAGTATATGAATGAATAATGATTGAAATGGAAAATAGATATCAATATGAAGCACTAAGTATTTGAATGAATATGAAGTAATAAATGTATATTACATAGTCATTTCAGTTTATTGATCTATCAGTTAATTTGAATGAATAACGATACAAATGGAAAATAGATATCGACATGAAACACTAAGTATTTGAATGAATATGAAGCAATAAATGTATATTACATAGCACTAAGTATTTGAATGAATATGAAGCAATAAATGTATATTAAGTCATTTCAGTTTATGGATCTATTAGTTAATTTACTTTTTTTTATGTTGATTTCAACCCAGATAGGGACCTAGATAGGGGCCCAGATGGGGGCAATGGTAGGTGATGGGCAATTAGCTGAGATGGTAGGTGCTGGAGGGCCAGCAACTGAACGTCAAATAGATGATGGGGCAACGGTAGGTGCGGGGCAATTTGCTGAGATGGTAGATGTTGGAGGGCCTGCAGCTGAAGGTCAAGTATTTGATGGGGCAATGGTACGTATTGAGCAATTTGCTGAGACGGTAGGTGCTGGAGGGCGTGTAGCTGATGGTCAAGTAGATGATGTGGCAATGGTAGGTGCTGGACAATTTGCTGAGATGGTAGGTGCTGGAGGGCCTAGAGCTGAAGGTCAAGTAGATGATGATGCAATTTGCTGAGATGGTAGGTGCTGCAGGGCCTGCAGCTGATGGTCAAACAAATGATGAGGCAATGATAGGTTCTGGGCAATTTGTTGAGATGGTAGGTGTTGGAGGGCCTGCAGCTGAAGGTCAAGTATTTGATGGGGCAATGGTATGTATTGAGCAATTTGCTGAGACGGTAGGTGCTAGTGGGCCTGCAGGTGATGGTCAAGTAGATGATGTGGCAATGGTAGGTGCTGGGCAATTTGCTGAGATGGTAGGTGCTGGAGGGCCTGGAGCTGAAGGTCAAGTAGATGATGGGGAAATTTGCAGAGATGGTAGGTGTTGCAGCGCCTGCAGCTGAAGGTCAAGTAGTTGATGGGGCAATGGTAGGTGCTGGGTAATTTGCTGAGATGGTAGGTGTTGGAGGGCCTGCAGCTGAAGGTCAAGTAGATGATGGGGCAATGGTAGGTGCTGGGCAATTTGCTGAGATGGTAGGTGCTGCAGGGCCTGCAGCTGAAGGTCAAGTAGAAGATGGAGCAATGGTAGGTGCTAGGCAATTTGCTGAGATGGTAGGTGCTGCAGATCAAGTTGATGATGGGGCAATGGTAGGTGTTGGGCAATTTGCTGAGATGGTAGGTGCAAGAGGGTCTGCAGCTGAAGGTCGAGTAGATGATGGTGCAGTGGTAGGTGCTGGGCAATTTGCTAAGATGGTAGATGCTGGAGGGCCTGTAGTTCAAGGTCAAGTAGATGATGGGGCAATGGTAGGTGTTGGGAAATTTAAGTAGATGATGGGGCAATGGTAGGTGTTGGCCAATTTTCTAAGATGGTAGGTGTTTGAGGGCCTGCAGCTGAAGGTCTAGATGATGTCCTAGAGGACGTTTTTGCTGGTATTGATCAAGACCTGGCTCTAGCCCCAGGTATTGAGATTTGAAAGCTACGATTTGCCTTACATTTGTATGGAAATAGATGTAGTGTATTAACTCATTTTTATGATTTGAAAGCTATTTTATGATGATGTACAGTAATTAATAATGATTTGCTTCGCTGAATAATAATAATCTGTTTTGCTGAGATGGTAGGTGTTGGAGGGCCTGGTCAAGCAGACGGTGTCCCAGAGGACTTTTTTGATTGTGTTGATCAAGACTTGGCTTTATTAGCTCCAGGTATTGAGATTTGAAAGCTACAATTTGCCTTACATATCTAATTAATAGCTACTGTTATTCTCATAGTAGCTGTTTATATTAGAGAGTAGTGTTGATAATATGTAATTGTCCCTTTTACCCTTGTATTCACTGACATGTGTCAAGTCTATAGTGTGGGTAACCTGCTGTAGCAGGTCACACACAGTTGCCTAACACCTTTTTGAAAAAAAATTCATAACAGAATTCTGTTACAGAAAAAGAATGAAAAAGTTCAGTTAGCAATTATAATAGTTTCACACGACCTTGCACTTGTAGCTGAAGGTCCAGTAGATGGTGGAGAGCTCATTTTCCATGGTGATGATCATGTTGCTGCTTCAGACGAAGTTGCAGTTGTAGCTGAAGGTCCAGCAGAAGGTCTTCAAAATATTTCTAATATGATGGATGACAAAGGTACTAATGATTTGTTTTATATATGGCACAACATATGAATATTTTACGTTGTATACCCATTTTAAATGATCTGTTTTATTTGTAGATGATTTACCACAAAATATGGCACAACTGAACGCGTTGGTTACTGTGATTTCTCAATTTGAGAATTTTCTAGAGGAACAAAATAAAAAAGAATGTAAGTTTTTGATAAGTTTTTTTAATACATTGATCATTACATAGTTGGTCTCGATGAGAATTTTTAGATTTTTGATGATCTGGTGCATCTATTACTGTTGTTTCTAGCAGGTTCAGTGGGGCAGAACTCAAAGCAGTAGGATCTAGGGTCCATCCAATCGCAATCATGTAATAGAATTACAACATCAAATAGATAGTCTCATTAGTAATGCATGTAGATATTATACATGATTTTGGAGTTGTGTATGGAAACATGAGCTTGTTGACTAGATAATTGTAAAACGATAGAACTCCGTCGTGCCGCCCGTCGTCGGAAACCTCGCAGTAACATGCCGAGATGGAATCGACACAAGGAAGCGTTGCTACACCATGGAGTCCGACATTACGAAATTTTGCCATACACACAACGCCCCGACGAGTGGCACAAAATTCTGGATGATCCGTTTTACGCACAACTAATTGTGCATAGTTGGCCAACGATTCGCCGGAAATATATCCGGATACATTTAAGGATTATGGCCGGCGACGACTCCCCTCGGTTGGAAGACGTCGTGGAAGACGTCGCGAAAGACGTCGCGGAAGACGTTGCGGAACACCAAGGTTATTACCTTTCTTTATCTTTATCGCTTTAATCCTTTTCATGAAGCGTTTGTTCATTTCATGATTTCTTGATTTCGTGTTTCTGTTACTTTTTTCAGGGAACGTAGATTTTCATATGAACGACTCCCAGATGGTAGTCGCAGGGCATCAAGGTGATTACAATTCTTTATGCTTTTCATGATTCTTTTCATGAAATGTTGATTCAGTAGTGTTGCTTAGATACGGCTAAGAGAGCACAATTATCTGTGCGTTAAATGCACTTTTGGTTTTGGAAAACTAGTGCAGAATCTATGGCCGAAATGGGTGCAATAAAGGCTCACTAGGAGCTCCTAAGATCTCACCAGTGTGAGGAAATAGTTGATCGATTCTTACTAGAATCGTTGAACAGCCTCTCAGTAATTATAGGACTAAGTATTTGAATGAATAATGATTGAAATGGAAAATAGATATCGATATGCAGCACTAAGTATTTGAATGAATATGAAGCAATAAATGTATATTACACAGTCATTTCAGTTTATGCATCTATCAGTTAATTTGAATGAATAACGATAGAAATGGAAAATAGATATCGATATGAAGCACTAAGTATTTGAATGAATATGAAGCAATAAATGTATATTACATAGCACTTAGTATTTGAATGAATATGAAGCAATAAATGTAAATTAGGTCATTTCAGTTTATGGATCTATTAGTTAATTTACTGTATTTTATGTTGATTTCAGCCCAGATAGGGACCTAGATAGGGGCCTAGATGGGGGCAATGGTAGGTGCTGGGCAATTTGCTGAGATGGTAAGTGCTGGAGGGCCTGCAGCTGAATGTCAAATAGATGATGGGGCAATGGTAGGTGCTGCAGGGTCTGCAACTGAACGTCAAATAGATGATGGGGCAATGGTAGGTGCTAAGCAATTTGCTGAGATGGTAGGTGTTGGAGGGCCTGCAGGTGAAGGTCAAGTATTTGATGGGGCAATGGTACGTATTGAGCAATTTGCTGAGATGGTAGGTGCTGGAGTGCCTACAGTTGATGGTCAAGTAGATGATGTGGCAATGGTAGGTGCTGGGCAATTTGTGGAGATGGTAGGTGCTGGAGGGCCTAGAGCTGAAGGTCAAGTAGATGATGGGGCAATTAGCTGAGATGGTAGGTGCTGTAGGGCCTGCAGCTGAAGGTCAAGTAGTTGATGGGGCAATGGTAGGTGCTGGGCAATTTGCTGAGATGGTAGGTGTTGGAGGGTCTGCAGCTGAAGGTCAAGTAGATGATAGGGCAATGGTAGGTGCTGTAGGGCCTGCAGCTGAAGGTCAAGTAGATGATGGAGCAATGGTAGGTGTCAGGCAATTTGCTGAGATGATAGGTGCTGCAGGGCCTGCAGCTGCAGGTCAAGTAGATGATGGGGCAATGGTAGGTGTTGGGCAATTTGCTGAGATGGTAGGTGCAAGAGGGCCTGCAGCTGAAGGTCGAGTAGATGATGGGGCAATGGTAGGTGTTGGGCAATTTGCTGAGATGGTAAGTGCTGGAGGCCTGCAACTGAAGGTTAAATAGATGATGGGGCAATGGTAGGTGCTGGGAAATTTAAGTAGATGATGGGGCAATGGTAGGTGTTGGGTAATTTGCTAAGATGGTAGGTGTTTGAGGGCCTGCAGCTGAAGGTCTAGATGATGTCCTAGAGCACGTTTTTGCTGGTATTGATCAAGACCTGACTTTAGCCCCAGATATTGAGTTTGAAAGCTACGATTTGCCTTACATTTGTATGGAAATAGATGTAGTGATTTAACTTATTTTTATGATTTGAAAGCTATTTTATGATGATGTACACTAATTAATAATGATTTGCTTCGCTGAATAATAATCTGTTTTGCTGAGATGGTAGGTGTTGGAGGGCCTGGTCAAGCAGATGGTGTCCCAGAGGACTTTTTCGATGGTGTTGATCAAGACTTGGCTTTATCAGCTTAAGGTATTAAGATTTGAAAGCTATAATTTGCCTTACATATCTAATTAATAGCTACTGTTATTCTCATAGTAGCCGTTTCTATTAGAGAGTAGTGTTGATATTATGTAATTGTCCCTTTTACCCTTGTATTGACTGACATGTGTCAAGTCTATAGTGTGGGTAACGTCAGTAGGTCACACACAGCCTAACACCTTTTGAAAAAACTTTCAATGTAATCACAGAAAAAGAATGAAAAAGTTCAGTTAGCAATTATAATAGTTTCACACGACCTTGCACTTGTAGCTGAAGGTCCAGTAGATGGTGCAGAGCTCATTGTTCATGGTGATGATCATGTTGTTGCTTCAGACAACCTTGCAGTTGTAGATGAAGGTCCAGCAGAAGGTCTTCAAAATATTTCTAATATGATGGGTGACAAAGGTACCAATGATTTGTTTTATATCTGGCACAACATATGTATATTTTACGTTGTATACCCATTTTAAATGATCTGTTTTATTTGTAGATGATTCACCACAAAATATGGCACAACAGAACGCGTTGGCTACTGTCATTTCTCAATTTGAGAATTCTTTATAGGAACAAAATAAAAAAGAATGTAAGTTTTTGATAAGTTTTTTTAATACATTGATCATTACATAGTTGGTCTAGATGAGAATTTTTAGATTTTTGATGATCTGGTGCATCTATTATTGTTGTTTCTAGCAGGTTTAGTGGGGCAGAACTCAAAGCAGTAGGATCTAGGGTCCATCCAATCGCAATCATGTAATAGAAATACAACATCAAATAGATAGTCTCATTAGTAATATGCCGAGATGGAATCGACACAAAGAAGCGTTGTTACACCATGGAGTCAGACATTACGAAATTTTGTCATACACACAACGCCCCGACGAGTGGCACAAAATTCTGGATGATCCGTTTTACGCACAACTAATTGTGCATAGTTGGCCAGCGATTCGCTGGAAATATATCCGGATACATTTAAGGATTATGGCCGACGACGACTCCCCTCGGTTGGAAGACGTCGTGGAAGACGTCGCGGAAGACGTTGCGGAACACCAAGGTTATTACCTTTCATTATCTTTATCGCTTTCACCCTTTTCATGAAGCGTTTGTTCATTTCATGAATTCTTGATTTCGTGTTTCTGTTACTTTTTTCAGGGAATGCAGATTTTCATATGAACGACTCCCAGATGGTAGTCGCAGGGCATCAAGGTGATTACAATTCTTTATGCTTTTCATGATTCTTTTCATGAAATGTTGATTCAGTAGTGTTGCTTAGATCTGGCTAAGAGAGCACAATTATATGTGCGTTAAATGCACTTTTGGTTTTGGAAAACTAGTGCAGAATCTATGGCCGAAATGGGTGCAATAAAGGATCTCTTGGAGCTCCTAAGATCTCACTAGTGTGAGGAAATAGCTGATCGATTCTTACTAGTATCGTTGAACAGCCTCTTAATAATTATAGGACTAAGTATATAAATGAATAATGATTGAAATGGAAAATAGATATCGATATGAAGCACTAAGTATTTGAATGAATAAGAAGCAATAAATGTATATTACATAGTCATTTCAGTTTATGGATCTATCAGTTAATTTGAATGAATAACGATAGAAATGGAAAATAGATATCGATATGAAGCACTATGTATTTAAATGAATATGAAGCAATAAATGTATATTACATAGCACTAAGTATTTGAATGAATATGAAGCAATAAATGTATATTAGGTCATTTTAGTTTATGGATCTATTAGTTAATTTACTTTTTTGTATGTTGATTTCAGCCCAGATAGGGACCTAGATAGGGGCCTAGATGGGGGCAATGGTAGGTGCTGGGCAATTTGCTGAGATGGTAGGTGCTGGAGGGCCTGCAGCTGAACGTCAAATAGATGATGGGGCAATGGTAGGTGCGGGGCAATTTGCTGAGATGGTAGGTGTTGGACGGCCTGCAGCTGAAGGTCAAGTATTTGATGGGGCAATGGTACGTATTGAGCAATTTGCTGAGACAATAGGTGCTGGAGGGCCTGCAGCTGATGGTCAAGTAGATGATGTGGCAATGGTAGGTGATGGGCAATTTGCTGAGATGGTAGGTGCTGGAGGGCCTGGAGCTGAAGGTCAAGTAGATGATGGGGCAATTTGCTGATAAGGTAGGTGCTGCAGGGCCTGCAGCTGAAGGTCAAGTAGTTGATGGGACAATGGTAGGTGCTGGGTAATTGGCTGAGATGGTAGGTGTTGGAGGGCCTGGAGCTGAAGGTCAAGTAGATGATGGGGCAATGGTAGGTGCTGGGCAATTTGCTGAGATGGTAGGTGATGCAGGGCCTACAGCTAAAGGTCAAGTAGATGATGGAGCAATGGTAGGTGCTAGGCAATTTGCTGAGATGGTAGGTGGTGCAGGGCCTGCAGCTGCAGGTCAAGTAGATGATGGGGCAATGGTAGGTGTTGGGAAATTTGCTGAGATGGTAGGTGAAAGAGGGCCTGCAGCTGAAGGTCGAGTAGATGATGGGGCAATGGTAGGTGCTTGGCAATTTGCTGAGATGGTAGATGCTGGAGGGCCTGCAGCTGAAGGTCAACTAGATGATGGGGCAATGGTAGGTGCTGGGAAATTTAAGTAGATGATGGGGTAATGGTAGGTGTTGGCCAATTTTCTATGATGGTAGGTGTTTGAGGGCCTGCAGCTGAAGGTCTAGATGATGTCCTAGAGGACGTTTTTGCTGGTATTGATCAAGACCTGGCTCTAGCCCCAGGTATTGAGATTTGAAAGCTACGATTTTCCTTACATTTGTATGGAAATAGATGTAGTGTTTTAACTCATTTTTATGATTTGAAAGCTATTTTATGATTATGTACACTAATTAATAATGATTTGCTTCGCTGAATAATAATCTGTTTTGCTGAGATGGTAGGTGTTGGAGGGCCTGGTCAAGCAGATGGTGTCCCAGAGAACTTTTTTGATTGTGTTGATCAAGACTTGGCTTTATTAGCTCCAGGTATTGAGATTTGAAAGCTACAATTTGCCTTACATATATAATTAATAACTACTGTTATTCTCATAATAGCTGTTTATATTAGAGAGTAGTGTTGATATTATGTAATTGTCCCTTTTACCCTTGTATTGAATGACATGTGTCAAGTCTATAGTGTGGGTAACCTGCTGTTGCAGGTCACACACAGTTTCCTAACACCTTTTTGAAAAAAAAATTCATAACAGAATTCTGTTACAGAAAAAGAATGAAAAAGTTCAGTTAGCAATTATAATAGTTTCACACGACCTTGCACTTGTAGCTGAAGGTCCAGTAGATGGTGGAGAGCTCATTGTCCATGGTGATGATCATGTTGCTGCTTCAGACAGCCTTGCAGTTGTAGCTGAAGGTCCAGCAGATGGTCTTCAAAATATTTCTAATATGATGGATGACAAAGTTACTAATGATTTGTTTTATATGTGGCACAACATATGTATATTTTACGTTGTATGCCCATTTTGAATGATCTATTTTATTTGTAGATGATTCACCATAAAATATGGCACAACAGAATGCGTTGGCTACTGTGATTTCTCAATTTGAGAATTCTTTAGAGGAACAAAATAAAAAAGAATGTAAGTTTTTTATAAGTTTTTTTAATAAATTGATCATTACATAGTTGGTCTAGATGAGAATTTTTATATTTTTGATGATCTGGTGCATCTATTATTGTTGTTTGGCAAAATACCCTTTTTGGTCCTTTAAGTTTACCCCAAGGTCCATTTTGGTCCTTTATCTAAAAAAAGTGCCAAACTGGTCCTATAAGTCTTTCAAAAGTGCCATAGGAGTCCTTTCCGTCCAAAAGGCACAAATGGACGTTTGGTTTGCATGCGTGGCAGGTGACATGGAATGTTATGTACACCATCTTCAAGCTGCTTCCAGAAATCCTCAAATTCTAGGGTTCACACATTGCACCTCAATTTTCCCATTTTGAATTTGAAATTCCCTCCATATGATGAAGGAAGCATCATCAGAGATCCGGTCTTTGTACGATTGCAATAGAGATGGAAGCTTAGATGGAAAGTTGCGATGGAGACCTATATGTGGTTGTGGAGAATCTGCGGTTCTTCGAAGGGCTACGACTGTCACAAACTTTGGGAAGCAATTCTGGGGTTGTTGTCATTACAAGGTAAGCATGAAATTAAAATGGGTTTTCATATATTCCTGTTCTGATAGCTGAGATGAATCTGGATGTCACCATTACAGGGTTCATCTGAATCTGGGTGTGGATACTTTCAATGGTTCTTTGATGATGTGGTGGATGAGAAGGATCAGTTTATAAAGAAACAGAATAATAGGTTGGAGAAGCTGCAAAATGAGCTTGATGGAGCAAAGATGGAGATACATCATCTAAAGGAAAGGAAGGATGGGCTGAAACATAAGATAATGGAGTTACAAATTGAAATGAAGAAGATGATGAATTCTCAGAAAAAATGGAAAAGATTCTTCTTTATTTTGTTAGTTGTTGTAATTTGGATGATGTTGTAATAGACTGTTGAATTGAGATTGTATGTTTAAGGTGTACGACATACTGTAACTAGTAGCATTTTGATCATTATGAATTTGAAGAGAGTAGCATGTTTAAGGTGTAGACTGTTGAATGATGAAGAGAGTATCATTATGAATTTGAATTTTTGAACTAGTAGCATTTTGATCAATACAGTTTTGCATTTTGATCATTTTGAATATATGATTAATGATTTTGATCATTTTGAACTAGTAGCATTTTGATCATTTTGAAGATAGGTAACAACATAAATGGAAATTTTACATAGTTCAAAACAGTTTTGCAACATAAATGGTTTTGCAACATAAACAGTTTTGCAACATAAATGGTTTTGCAACATAAACAGTTTTGCAACATAAATGGTTTGATTTTTACATAGTTTTAAAACAGTTTTTCACTTAGTTGAAAATGTAATTTAAATGAAAAGTTCAACTTGATGAAACTTCTCATCAATGTAAAACATACTGTAAGATATTATAAGGTGGTGGATACCACTAAGTTGCATACTGTAGCAATTTTGATCAATGTAACCTACTGTAGCAATTGAGGATACCACTAAGTTGCATACAAAACAACCTGATATTACAGGTCCAGTTGTAATAACTTGATATTACATGATCAAAACAGACATAAAAACAGCTTAACATAATCAACTTAACATAACCAATTCTAACAAAACAACATAAAAGCCAAAACAGACATAACTATAGGTCCAATCCTAATCCAAAACAGACATAAAAGCAAACTAAAGTTTCCACTGTGGTGCTGCTCTTTTAGTTGGTGTTGTCCTTCTTGTTGTTGGACCTACAACACTTCTTGATGCCTTTAACCTCGTTGTTGGACCTGGTGGGACAAATGGTGCATTTGGCCTTCTAACTGACAACTTTTTGGATGATTTAGATTGAGATGGTTGAGAAGCTTGACCAGGAACTGACTTAGATGATTGAGATGGCACTGCTTGAGATGCCACTGGTACAGATGCCATTGCTTGAGATGCCATTGGTACAGATGCCACTGGTACAGATGCCACTGGTACAGATGCTTGAGATACAGATGCTTGAGATGATTGAGAAGGTTGAGAAGCCATTGGTGGTACTTGTGGTACAGATGGTGCCTGTGGTACAGATGGTTGAGCTGCCTGTGGTACTTGTGTAGTAGTTGTCTGACTAGTAGAAGGCACCTTACAAGTAAGCTTGTTTTGACCTATCTTCTTACACCTGCTACACTTTACAATGAATCCCGTTCTTCTCATCTTTTTATCAGTACCATCTAGCTCACCTTGCTCTAAATTCCTCCTTTTCTTTGGCCTTCCAGGAATTTTCCTGAATTTGGGTGGCATAACATCAGGGTATTCAGTTGTAACCCATAGGTTTGAGCCATTAACAGGAAATATGACAGGTTTGTACACTTGCAAATATCTAGATTTCCTGTAATAATCAGGAATGTATTCATCAATCCTATGGTTCCTATTTTTCATTGCTGCAAGAGAATGAACACATGGTAGGCCTGTTAGCTCCCATCTTCTGCATGAACAGATTTTTTCCTTCAAGTTTACAGTGAATTTTTCAGCAGAATTTTCCAGATGCCTCACTTCAAACATATGCTCATCAGACATCCTAACACAGAAAAATAGACATTCCAAATTAAGACATCAAATGGACATTCCAAAGTCAGACATTCTAACACAGAAAAAATGCTTGTTTTAATAATTTTACCTGGGAAGCCACATGTTTGTGAATGAACTTGTTTTCTCAACCTTTTTCATAATGTTTGGCAACACTTCGCATCTGACAACTTCTGAAACCTCATCCTGTTTGTAGCCCATCTCTCCATCATGTACATCCTAATTTCTTCCACCATGGTTATTAATGGCTTGGCCCTTGACTCCAAAATAACACTATTAAAGGATTCTGACATATTATTGAGAACTGCATCGCATTTGTTATGAGTCTTGAAGTATGATCTGCTCCAAAACCTTGGAGGGGTAGACATCATGTGCTTGTATGCTTCTGCATTGATATGTTTCATAACTTTCATCTCTCTTTCCCAAGCTTGGTAGTAAGTTGATTTGGATGCCTTCCATATAATTTCCTTTAGTTTTTTTCCTGGAAATCTCTTCCTAAAGTTGTTGTAGAGATGCCTAACACAGAATCTTTGTTCAACTGTAGGCAACAGTTCCTCCATTGCAGGCAATAATCCCTGGGATATGATATGTATAGAATTTAATTATTAAACATGACAATACCAGGATAAACATGAGAATACCAGGATAAACATGAGAATTTAATTATCAAAAATACTAATCAATTGAGAATTAACAATAGAGTCATACCTTTTGTTGATCAGAAATAAAAGTGTAAGTGAGACACTCTTCTCTTCCACCTAGATCACTAATAAGCAGCTCCAAGAACCATGTCCAACTTTCCTTGTTTTCACTCTCCACTACTGCATATGCTATTGGTAGCATTTGATCATTGGGATCTCTACCTATGGCTGACAGGATTTGACCTCCACAGAGCCCTTTCAAAAAACATCCATCAAGCCCTATGAAATGTCTACTTAACCTGAAGCTTTCCTTACAAGCTGCCAAGCATATGTAAATCCTTTTGAAGTGTAATTTCTGAACACCACTACCTTCTTGAGCTGGTTGGACATGTACTTTCACAGTTGACCCTGGGTTAGATCTTAACAACTCATGTGCATAGTCATAAATCCTTGCATAATCCCCTAAGAATGATCCATCAACCATGTCTCTTGCTGCAAACCTAGCCCTTAAAGCCTTGGTTTTGTTGACCCCCACATTCCACTTCTTCTGCACCTTTTCCTTAATGTCCTTAATCTTCATTCTAGGGTTGGTTTTAAGTGCATTCTGCAACCTCTTGCTAAGCCATTTAGTCTTCAACAACTTCACATTATATTCTCTACTGCAACTATGGGTGTCTACCACCTTTCTTAGTTGCCAAGTATCCTCAACATCCAACTTAGCCCAATAACCTTCCCATTCACATCCATCCTTACACCTAACCCTAGCCCTTATCTTGTCATTTTTGATGTACTTTAAATTTCTGCCAGATTGGACTGCATAAGAGGTAACTGCTTCCTTGATATCTTCTTTTGTACTAAAATATGTACCCACTTCCCATTTGTAATTGGACATATCCTTTAGAAGCTTGAAAATGGGATACTTCTTTCTCTTGGTAGTATTGCTATCTTCACTATCACATTCACTTACAAGATCCTCACTTTCATTATCACTTCCTTTACAATCTTCTTTATTTGCTTCAGTTTCACACTCATTAGTTACATCATCATTACCTTCTTCCTCTTCCAACTCAGTATCACACTCATCAGTTTCATCATCAAATACAACCTCCTTTGCACTATCATACTTGAAGCTACTATCATCAGAGCTATCATCATCAGAACTATCATCATCATTCTGTCCAACAGCATTTTCACTTGCCTCCTTCTGTCCAACCTCACCTTCACTTGCCTCATTTTGTATAACAACATCTTCACTTGCCTCCTTCTGTCCAACCTCACCTTCACTTGCCTCATTTTGTATAACAACATCTTCACTTGCCTCCTTTTGTCCAACCTCACCTTCACTTGCCTCATTTTGTATAACAACATCTTCACTTGCCTCCTTCTGTCCAACCTCACCTTCACTTGCCTCATTCTGCATAACAACATCTTCACTTGCCTCCTTCTGTCCAACCTCATCTTCACTTGCCTCATTCTGCATAACAACATCTTCACTTGCCTCCTTCTGTCCAACAGCATCCTCACTTACCTCATTTGGTCTAACAGCATCCTCACTTACCTTATTGTGTCTAACTGCATCCTCACTTACCTCATTTTGTCTAACTGCATCCTCACTTACCTCATTTTGTCTAACTGCATCCTCACTTACCTCATTCTGTCTAACTGCATCCTCTTCCATTACATTCAGGGGTGTCTCATCTAAAATAACTTCACTCTCATCAACATACTCAGGCTGTGACAATGGGTGTTGAATAAAGACTTCAACACTTAAATGAACCCTATATAGATCAGCAATCTCTAAGGCCCCTTTATCATCAAACAACAGATTCATTCCACCAGTTGGATCCCTATAGTATATCTTCTCTATGGCTGGGTAACCTAGTTCCTTAATAGCACCCAATAACTCAAAATAGCTTCTCAAATCAACAATCTCACCTCCTTCGTACACACTCAAGTCCTCAGTAACAAATTCACCACTGTGGTGTATCGTAATATTCAGTATTTCCTCCATTACACACAATGCCCTAAATAGAGAGATGAATTTCAGAGAAGAGATACGAATGGCAAGGAAACCCTAACTACGAAAATAGAATTGCAGAAACTTACCTCTGATGAGAAGTCTGGTTTCACCTTCAAGGAAACATGCAATGTGTCTTCACTCACCTTCGCTCGTTCTGCCAGATCGCGTTTCACCTTGCTCGTTCTGCTCGCGTTTCACCTTCAAGAATGAGAAGTCTTTGTTTCAAGATGAAACTCATGAGTGACTGTGAAACTGACTTGTAAGTGGAATTGCCACATGGAAATTTTTCTAAACACACGTGTAATGCCACACAATGCCACATAAGCGCTGCCATTAACCCTGACTAACGGAGTGGATGGAAAGGACAAACGTGGCACTTTTGAAAGAATTATAGGACCAGTTTGGCACTTTTTTTAGATAAAGGACCAAAATGGACCTTGGGGTAAACTTAAAGGACCAAAAAGGGTATTTAGCCTTGTTGTTTCTAGTAGGTTTAGTGGGGCAGAACTCAAAGCAGTAGGATCTAGGGTCCATCTAATCGCAATCATGTAATAGAAATACAACATCAAATAGATAGTCTCATTAGTAATGCATGTAGATATTATACATGATTTTGGAGTTGTGTATGGCAACATGAGCTTGTTCACTAGATAATTGTAAAACGATAGAACTCCGTCGTGCCGCCCGTCGTCGGAAACCTCGCAGTAACATGCCGAGATGGAATCGACACAAGGAAGCGTTGCTACACCATGGAGTCCGACATTACGAAATTTTTCCATACACACAACGCCCCGACGAGTGGCACAAAATTCTGGATGATCCGTTTTACGCACAACTAATTGTGCATAGTTGGCCAGCGATTCGCCGGAAATATATCCGGATACATTTAAGGATTATGGCCGGCGATGACTCCCCTCGGTTGGAAGACATCGTGGAAGACGTCGCGGAAGACGTTGCGGAACACCAAGGTTATTACCTTTCTTTATCTTTATCGCTTTCATCCTTTTCATGAAGCGTTTGTTCATTTTATGAATTCTTGATTTCGTGTTTCTGTTACTTTTTTCAGGGAACGTAGATTTTCATATGAACGACTCCCAGATGGTAGTCGCAGGGCATCAAGGTGATTACAATTCTTTATGCTTTTCATGATTCTTTTCATGAAATGTTGATTCAGTAGTGTTGCTTAGATCTGGCTAAGAGAGCACAATTATATGTGCGTTAAATGCACTTTTGGTTTTGGAAAACTAGTGCAGAATCTATGGCCGAAATGGGTGCAATAAAGGATCTCTTGGAGCTCCTAAGATCTCACTAGTGTGAGGAAATAGCTGATCGATTCTTACTAGTATCGTTGAACAGCCTCTCAGTAATTATAGGACTAAGTATCTGAATGAATAATGATTGAAATGGAAAATAGATATCGATATGAAGCATTAAGTATTTGAATGAATATGAAGCAATAAATGTATATTACACAGTCATTTCAGTTTATGGATCTATCAGTTAATTTGAATGAATAACGATTGAAATGGAAAATAGATATCGATATGAAGCACTAAGTATTTGAATGAATATGAAGCAATAAATGTATATTACATAGCACTAAGTATTTGAATGAATATGAAGCAATAAATGTATATTACATAGCACTAAGTATTTGAATGAATATGAAGCAATAAATGTATATTAGGTCATTTCAGTTTATGGATCTATTAGTTAATTTAATGTTTTTTATGTTGATTTCAGCCCAGATAGGGACCCAGATAGGGGCCCAGATGGGGGCAATGGTAGGTGCTGGGCAATTTACTGAGATGGTAGGAGCTGGAGGGCCTGCAACTGAACGTCAAATAGATGATGGGGCAATGGTAGGTGCTGGGAAATTTGCGAAGATGGTAGGTGCTGGAGGGCCTACAGTTGAATGTCAAATAGATGATGGGGCAATGGTAGGTGTTGGGCAATTTGCTGAGATGGTAGGTGTTGGAGGGCATGCAGCTGAAGATCAAGTATATGATGGGGCAATGTTACGTATTGGGCAATTTGCATAGATGGTAGGTGCTGGAGGGCCTGCAGCTGATGGTCAAGTAGATGATGTGACAATGGTAGGTGCTGGGCAATTTGCTGAGATGGTAGGTGCTGGAGGGCCTGGAGCTGAAGGTCAAGTAGATGATGGGGCAATTCGCTAAGATGGTAGGTGCAGCAGGGCCTGCAGCTTAAGGTCAAGTAGATGATGGGGCAATGGTAGGTGCTGGGCAATTTGCTGAGATGGTAGGTGCTACAGGGCCTGCAGCTGAAGGTCAAGTAGATGATGGAGCAATGGTAGGTGTTTGGCAATTTGCTGCGATGGTAGGTGTTGTAGTGTCTGCAGCTGCAGGTCAAGTAGATGATGGGGCAATGGTAGGTGTTGGGCAATTTGCTGAGATGGTAGGTGCAAGAGGGTCTGCAGCTGAAGGTCGAGTAGATGATGGGTAAATGGTAGGTGTTGGGCAATTTGCTGAGATGGTAGGTGCTGGAGGGCCTGCAGTTGAAGGTCAACTAGATGATGGAGCAATGGTAGGTGCTGAGAAATTTGCTGAGATGGTAGGTGCTGGAGGGCCTGGAGCTGAAGGTCAAGTAGATGATGGGGCAATTCGCTAAGATGGTAGGTGCAGCAGGGCCTGCAGCTGAAGGTCAAGTAGATGATGGGGAAATGGTAGGTGCTGGGCAATTTGCTGAGATGGTAGGTGTTGGAGGGCCTGCAGCTGAAGGTCAAGTAGATGATGGTGCAATGGTAGGTGATGGGCAGTGTTGGGCAATTTGCTGAGATGGTAGGTGCTGCAGGGCCTGCAGCTGAAGGTCAAGTAGATGATGGAGCAATGATAGGTGTTTGGCAATTTGCTGAGATGGTAGGTGTTGTAGGGTCTGCAGTTGCAGGTTAAGTAGATGATGGGGCAATGGTAGGTGTTGGGCAATTTGCTGAGATGGTAGGTGCAAGAGGGTCTGCAGCTGAAGGTCGAGTAGATGATAGGGAAATGGTAGGTGTTGGGCAATTTGCTGAGATGGTAGGTGCTGGAGGGCCTGCAGTTGAAGGTCAAGTAGATGATGGAGCAATGGTAGGTGCTGGGAAATTTGCTGAGATGGTAGGTGCTGGAGGGCCTGCAGCTGAAGGTCTAAATGATGTCCTAGAGGACGTTTTTGCTGGTATTGATCAAGACCTGGCTCTAGCCCCAGGTATTGAGATTTGAAAGCTACGATTTTCCTTACATTTGTATGGAAATAGATGTAGTGTTTTAACTCATTTTTATGATTTGAAAGCTATTTTATGATTATGTACACTAATTAATAATGATTTGCTTCGCTGAATAATAATCTGTTTTGCTGAGATGGTAGGTGTTGGAGGCCCTGGTCAAGCAGATGGTGTGCCAGAGGACTTTTTGATTGTGTTGATCAAGACTTGGCTTTATTAGCTCCAGGTATTGAGATTTGAAAGCTACAATTTGCCTTACATATATAATTAATAACTACTGTTATTCTCATAATAGCTGTTTATATTAGAGAGTAGTGTTGATATTATGTAATTGTCCCTTTTACCCTTGTATTGAATGACATGTGTCAAGTCTATAGTGTGGGTAACCTGCTGTTGCAGGTCACACACAGTTTCCTAACACCTTTTTGAAAAAAAAATTCATAACAGAATTCTGTTACAGAAAAAGAATGAAAAAGTTCAGTTAGCAATTATAATAGTTTCACACGACCTTGCACTTGTAGCTGAAGGTCCAGTAGATGGTGGAGAGCTCATTTTCCATGGTGATGATCATGTTGCTGCTTCAGACGAAGTTGCAGTTGTAGCTGAAGGTCCAGCAGAAGGTCTTCAAAATATTTCTAATATGATGGATGACAAAGGTACTAATGATCTGTTTTATGTATGGCACACCATATGTATATTTTACGTTGTATACCCATTTTAAATGATCTATTTTATTCGTAGATGATTCACCACAAAATATGGCACAAAAGAACGCGTTGGCTACTGTGATTTCTCAATTTGAGAATTCTTTAGAGGAACAAAATAAAAAAGGATGTAAGTTTTTGATAAGTTTTTTTAATACATTGATCATTACATAGTTGGTCTCGATGAGAATTTTTAGATTTTTGATGATCTGGTACATTGATCGCAGTAACATGCCGAGATGGAATCGACACAAGGAAGCGTTGCTACACCATGGAGTCCGACATTACGAAATTTTGCCATACACACAACGCTCCGACGAGTGGCACAAAATTCTGGATGATTCGTTTTACGCACAACTTGTGCATAGTTGCCCAGCGATTCGCCGAAAATATATCCGGATACATTTAAAGATTATGGTCGGCGACGACTCCCCTCGGTTGGAAGACGTCGTGGAAGACGTCGCGGAAGACGTTGCGGAACACCAAAGTTATTACCTTTCTTTATCTTTATCGATTTCCTCTTTTTCATGAAGCGTTTGTTCATTTCATGAATTATTGATTTCGTGTTTCTTATTACTTTTTTCAGGGAATGTAGATTTTCAGATGAACAACTCCCAAAAAACTAGTAAATAAGTTGAATAGTCTTATATTTTATTCGAAATACTTTTATAACAATAAAAAAAAATCATCTTCTAATCTAGCATAACATATAATCCAAATTCTTTAAAATTCTTATAAAAATATATTTTATAATGCTTTAAAGTTTCAATGTCAATATCTAAAAAATAAACAAGCTTCAATAAAATTAGGAAAAACACAGAAAATGTTACTGGACAGAAGAGAAGAAATATTTTTTTCCGTCTACACCAATAATAAAAAGGCCATTACTTTACTATGTTTTTCTAAAAAAAGTTTTATTATACTTAAACCTTTACATTTTATTATATTTAAGCCTTTATATTTTTTTCTTTTATTTTTAAAATATATTGAAAATCCAAACTATTAAATTATTGATAATCTTTTTATAAATACAATCAACATAAAAAAAGCATATTAACATATTTTAAATAATTTTGTTAAGACTTTAATAATTTTTTTCAACAATAGATACTTTCATTTATTTTTTATCTCACCTTCATCCATAACCTAACTTCTTCAACGATAATTTTAATGAAAATATATATTTTCTAATTTTTCAAAGTTCACATCTACAAAAATAATATAAACAATAATTAAAATAAATAAAATAAAATAGAAAAAACAAATTAATAATAATTATTAAATATGTTTATCCCCAAAAATTATTTTTAAATGTGAAATTGTCTTCACATTTTTATACATCCAAGAGCTCCGAAACTTAAGTAATATGATATTTCAAACAAACTTCAACAATAAAACTATCAATTTCCGACAATAATAAAAGCATGATTTAATAAATAGTAGTTGTATCATGAAGATATGATTTGAGAAACATGACTAAGAGTTAGCAAATTATAATAAAAAAATTAGTAAAAATATTATTGCAAAAATTGAATTATAGTAGAAAGTGGATTAGAAGATGAAGTGAAATATCTATTGTGACATGTAAATTTTTATCTTTTATTACTTTAAAATTTACACCTACCAAAAAGTATAATTAAAAATTAGTAAATATTAGAAAAAAGTTATTGGAACGCGAAAAAATAATAATTGCGCGATGGATAATTGAATTAACAAAAAAGTATAGAGGTCCTAATATTAGTTTTAGGAAGTTACTAACAATTTAGTGGATAAGATTATGAGTGAGGTGGTTTAATAAAAAAATATACATTTTTTAGGTATAGTTCAATATAAAAACTACTCAATTAATTATTATAAAAAAAGGTTTAATTTTTTTAAAGAGTGGTGTTATATAGTCGAAGCTTGTTGAAGATGAATGAATTTTCGTCAAAGTCGTCGCCCATTTGGTAAATATATCTACAAAGAGCATCACAAGCCAAAACTCTATTCTTCTAAGATAGACTTAGGGGGCAACTATTCCTACAAGAGGTAAAAAGAATATCAATATATTAAAATATTGAGTTAAGGTATGAATGACTTATGCCCTAGTATTAACAAAGATTATGATCGGTCTTCCGAGCCTTAGCTTCAAAGTTTGATCCAAAGCATGAAGTTTAGTAAAACAAAGATATTTATTACGACATGACATTAGGATAGTGATGTTAGAAGATAAAATATCAACCTTACGCCTATAATCTAAAAGATGGTTCTAGGCCTTGGAGAGCAAATATGAATTTGTCCTAGAAAAGCATATGATGCAATCAAATAATTGAAGAAGGGCTGTTAGATGACATTACAAATTATATTTCAACATATGTCCAATTAAGAGAGGAAAAAAAATCATTTGTCTCCAGAAACTCTAGAGCAAATTTGATATAAGACGCCACAAATACAATGACCAAATCAAGATACACACTCTATCGAAAACTTAAAAAATTACACCTCATCTTATTCATTTACAAATTGGACATTTGAATATTTGCATGTATCACCCATTCATTTACTCAAACTAATAAGAAATCTTCGAAGACGAAACACTGTTGAATAATGTCACTTATCGGTCTTCAACTTACCATTAAAATATTTTAATTAGTATAGGATCATGTTTCAAGATAAATAATAAATTTAAATTTTTTCATATACTTCTACATTTTTTTAAACATTTAGTTATATCATAAAATAGAAAAATAATTTATATTTTTCAATGATAATTTAAATAAATACATTTTTATAAAAGATTATTAATATATGAATCATGAACACTCTGAATATGATTTCGACATTGACATGATAAGATCGATAATAATTTAAAAATGAATAAATTAAACATAATTATAAATATCAGTGTATATGTTTAATGCCGACAATGACATAAACACGTCTTTTTTCATATATATAAGAAAAAAAAATCATCTTTCATCTCTTTCAATGTAAAATCAAATGCAAATTGTATTTAATTCACATTCTCTCTCTTTTTTTTTTAATAAGTAATGATTCATTGATAAACCACGGAAATGGTGACAAGAAGTACACCAAATCAGTTATACCCTTACCTCTTAATACAACTTAAAGGCATGGTGTTCCAATAATGGAAATTACAAGAAACAAAGGAGAAATTAACAATTTTAAACCACTTCCAAGAGTTAAAAATAATAGCATAAATGCACTCATCGAAATTGAATATTTTACCGTTGAACATAATTGCATTCCTTACCAGCCATAAGTTCCACACTACCACCAACCAAATCATCCCTACCTTTAATCTTTCATCTAGATTCTTTATCTTGAGAAACCATTGAAGAATGGTGTAGGAAAAGTGAGGACGGATATCGAACCACTATATATCCTGACAGGGGAGGTCCTGGAGAGTGTTCGGGAGGAGCGAACGCATAGGACACCAATTTTTTAGAGGCACCAAACTATTTTTTTATTATATATACATATGAAATTGACATTTTATTTGATACACATGACTTATAAATTTGATAAAAATAAATTATGAATTAAAAAAAAAGGCACCAAATTCATAATTTCGACAGGGCACTCAAAATCTCAGAGACGACCCTGTATCCTGATGTACTCTCTCTCACTCTTGAATTTAATTTTTTGTAGGATATTGCATGCTTATGTTTTCAATTATTAGAGTAGTTTATCGTTTATTCAATTGGAAGTGATTTGTTACGTAAGATTAGGTGTTGTTAGAATTGATACTTAATTGAGATGTAATGATGGTTAAATTCTAGAAAACTAGTGTTGTTAGAATCTAATCACAGTTGAAATATCATATAGGACACATCATGTGTAATATACAATTGTTCAATTTATCATTATTAAACAATTTGAATTTTATGAATTGTGTATTTGTCAATGTGATCATAATTCAATAAAAGTATAGTCTTCATATTTGCGTTTTAAACCTTCTGCATGCAGTTTTAAAAAACCTCAACTATTCTATTTTTTTGGAAAATTAGTCAAAGGTTTTTTAAAAGGGTCTATTCACTCCCTCTATACTGTTGTCCTACTCCATATTCTCACCCAACATAGTCTAGGACGGACCTGACAATATATTCATTGAGAAAGCACTAAAGTTCGAATTCAAGGCTTGCAACAAATAGACAAAGTACAAGGCTCTCATTGCAGCATGATTCTCGCATTTGAAAGGGGAACCTCCAAATTGGAATCCAAGAGTGACAATCAATTAGTTTCCAACAAAGTATCTGAACAATACCAGGCCAAAAAAACCTCAACTGATAAGATATCTACAAAAGATACAAAGTTTATCCTCTCGCTTTGCTTCTTTTGAAATAGATCATGTTCCCCATGAATAAAACTTGAGAGTGGACCTTTTGTCCAAACTCACCAGCTCAAAAATAATAGGTTTTAATAGAACAGTGATCCATGAGACTCTCGTTTCCCCAACATTAAGGCGGGTGCAGTTTACTCTTTGGAAGTTATCCTTGAACCTAGTTGGATGTCATTCATACTATGGTATTAGCAAGAGGACAAACTCTCGTTAGACAAAGGGAAAACAAGGAGGATTCGAAAGCAAGCTTCCAAGTACACCATTATCACGAGAATGTTTTATATAATTAGGAAAACATCTCCAAAGTTGTAGTGTTTGGAGAGCATGAACCGCCCTGGTGCTAGTTGAAGTCCGCAAAAGGGGTTGCGATAATCATATTGGCAAAAAAACTTTAGTCCAAAAATTACTCAGGGTGGGATACTATTGGTCTACCCCGATGAAGGATAGTATAGCTTTTGTCAAGAAGTGTCACCAATGTTAGAGGCACGTTGACCTTCATCACGTCCCAACAGAGCTTCTCTAGTCAATGACATCACCATGGCCTTTTTACCAGTGGGGATTAGACATCTTAGGCTTGTTCCCCGTGGCGCTATACCAACTAAAATTCTTGATAGTGGGAGTAGAATACTTCTCAAAGTGGGTAGAGGCGGAAGTTTTCGGCAAAATCACAACTAAAAGAGTTTGTCGCTTCTATTGGCAGAAAATTATGTGCAGGTTTGGGATTCCCGGATCCATTGTTTCTGAAAATGGAACTCAATTCACAAGTAGAGGTGTACATGGGTTAGGTTGGACCGTATTTGGCCTAAACTGTTACTTGACCCGTTAAAACTTTAATGGGTTGGGTTCATCGTCCAATCCATGTTTTTATGGTAAAAAACTTAAACAAATTGGCCTATTCATTAAAGGGTTGAGTTAGATTGAGTTCTCATGTTGTGTTTCAAATAAAATTATTTCTTTTATAAAAAAAATTTAGTTATAAAAAATTTGTAACACAATTCAATACAATTACATTCATTTCAAACACTTAAATTGGATAATTAATTAAATTGAATTGAATGAAACATATCATATAATGTGTAATAAAATTTATTTCTATGACATTGCACTTTATAATAGCAGAAAATTTCACAAGATATGTTGTTATTCTATAAAATATGTAAGTTGGAAATCTTATTGAAATTTATAATTTTATCAGTTTTGTTAGATCTATATTTTATTAATGTTAATTTGAGTTTATGTTAACTTGAGTTTATGTTAATGGTTATAACTTCCTCTCTTTTATATCTTGTATAGAGAAAGAACAAAAATTCTGTGTTGTAATTTTAAACTCAAGTTTGGCCGAGATTGAATTTTTGGATCCGAATACAAATCTGACTGTTGTCACCTGTTTTAAACATAGTTTGAACAAAATATATACAATTCAAGAAAAAAAGACTTTTCGCATGAAATTAACTGAAACTTAAAACTTCACCCTATGAATATAAATTCAAAATTTCACTTTTTTATTTATTAAATTATAACTTTATTACTATCACCTGCTGTAGATGATTACTATCACCTAAAATTATAACTTTATTACTATCACCTGCTGTAGATGATTACTATCACCTACTCTAGGTATGAGCCATGTATTTTTTATAGGAGTTATTTTTACCTGTGATATCATCAGATTCATCCCTATCATCCTATTAATCTATATTTCTTTAAAAAAAAATTCTTACAATTTATTTAGCTAAATTTCTATTTATTAATTTTTTTATTAATTAATTAATTAAAATTCACTTATAATTCTACCATGTCTTGTATGAAAATATTTACCACTAACTTATTTAATTAATTAATTAGTTGGTCGACTCGTGCAATACATAAATATATTAATATTATTTATATAAAGAAATAATATAATAGTTTTATTGATAAATTTACTTACATATTCTTAATTTTGATATTGTCCTTAGACAATATATATATATATATATATATATATATATATATATATATATATATATATATATATATATATTATTAATAATAATAACAATATTAACAAAAAAATAGATTTATGATTATTTTAATCATTATTATTATTATTTTATTATTAATAATATTAAGAGAAATAAGTAGAATATAATAATATGAATATTTGTAATATTGGTTGTCGTGTAACTAAATATATAAGATAATTTCTTGATGTTTAATAGTATTATTTCATTATTTAAAATGAAATTAACTAGTAAATAAGTTAAATAAACCTCTTATTATCTTATATTTTATAATATAAATTTAAAATTAATTGAATAAAAGAGAGGTAGAAATGTGAATTAAAATAAATGATCAAATTTACAGAGATCATGCGATGCTTTACTATTTAAGTTGATGATAATAATTTGAAATTTCTTTATGACAATAACAAAAATTCATCTTCAATAAACAAATTTCAATAAAATTATGAAAAGCAAAATGTTACTTGGAAGAAGAGAAGAGTTTTATCTTTTTTTTTTTGTCTACACCAATAATAAGTATTGTTTTTAAAGTTTTATTATGTCTAAACCTTTACATTTTATTATATTTAAGCCTTTATATTTTTTATTTTATTTTAAAAGTATATTGAAAATCCAAACTATTAAATTTTGGATAATCTTTTTATAAATGCAATCAACATAAAATATTTACATATTTTAAATAGTTTTGTTAAGAGTTTAATACTTTTTTTAACGATAGATACTTCCATTTATTTTTTATCTCATCCCCATCCATAACCTAACTTCTTCAACAACAATTTTATTAAAAATATATTTTTTATATTTTTTTCAAAATTCACATCTACAAAAATAATATAGATAATAATTAACATAACAATAAAATTAGAAATGAAATAAAATAAAAAAATATAAAATAAGACAAATTGATAATAATTATTAAATAATTTGGATTTTAACCCTCAAAATTATATCTAAATGTGAGGTTGTCCTCTATTTATACAGTCAAGTACTCCAAAACTGAAGTAATATGAGATTTTAAACAAAGTTCAACAACAGAACTATCAACTTCCGACAATAATAAAAACATGATTTATTAAATAGTAGTTGTGTCATAAAGGTATGGTTTGAGAAACATGACTAAGAGTTAACAAATTATAAATAAAAAATTGTTAAAAACAATATTGAAAAAATTGAATTATATAGAGAATGGATTAGAAGATAAACTGAAATATCTATTGTCACTTGTAAATTTTTATCTTTTATTACTTCAAAATTTACACCTACAAAAAAATATAACTAAAAATTAGCAAATATTAAATAAATTTTTTTTTTGGAAATCCTTGCTTCTGCTAGTATGTCAGTTCTCTCTTGACATTGTGGGTCATCTTTTGAGAATAAGAATACACTTGTTTCTCTCTTTCGTAAAGCCTAATCGGCGTTTCCTGGTCTTTGCATCACGACCGTCCGGTTATTTTTTGGCGTAATGTGATTAGTCTGGTTAACGTGTCTAGTCTTTGCTTCTGCTGGCATGTCAGCTCTCCCCTGACATTGTGGATTGAATTAGGTAGAGGCCAATTCTTTGTAGGTCAGGACTACACATGTGTCTGTCTTCGTAGAATTCAGCATTTATTTTGTGCTCTGTCTTGTTGTGACTCAGTTAAGCCCTGGTGCAACATATCCTTTTCTCCAGTGAGGCTCATTGGAATTTTAAAAGTCCACACTTATCTCTCGATACATCTTTTAGGATTCAGAGCGTAAATTTTCGAGTCCGTTTTGATATTCAATCACCTCGCATCTTGTCAATCAGAAGGCAGACACCAACCTTGCTCCCAAGTTTAAGGATGATTGAATAGGGGCAGCTGGTGTACCCCAAAATTTACCCTATTCTTTCCCGTATTTCTGGCTTATAAATCGATTGCATAAACATACATGTAGTCGCATACATAACATTGATCATGGGGTTATCAGGCTCAAGGTATCACAAGTGGTGAAAGAAATGGCGCGTTGCGGTTATCTCAGATCACTTTGGTGGTTGTTTCGTCAAAAGAAAAGAATTTATTTGCTTATTTCTCAATAAAGTGAATTTTGGGTTTTCGGCGCGTTTTGGGCACTCTAGAGGGCGTATCACTCAGCTCGTCGGGTAGTTTCTGATTATTTTTGACCGGAAAGTCCCTCTCATTATTATCTACAACTTTCGTTTGTAATCCGGAAGTAAATTGTGTGAGGAAGGTCCCCAAAGAAATTGATTTCTCCAGTGGTTTAAACTGAATTTTAGTGCTGAACCATGCATTCTGCTCACTAAATAGTTCATATCTCCTAGCTGGAAACTCGAACCTGAGTGGGATTAATTGCTAAAATTCCGTATTGAAGTCCTCTACAACTTTCATTTATAACTCGAGAGTTGATTCCTCAACAATCAATACCATAATTTTATTCTTCGGAGTTGATTTTGAGCTGAACCGAGTAACTTTTATCTGATGCGCGAACTTCGAAAAATTATATCTCGTTCGATTTTTATCGAAATGAGGTAGGAATAGTGCCAAAGGTTTACAAATTTCGTTGGCTTCAATTGTCTCAGAGATAATCATTTGTATATTTTGATCAGAAGACCCTCGTTCGAGGCATTTTCTCTGAAGAGCGCATTGAAAATTCTGCATGTGTTAGTAGTCTGAAAATTGTGTTGAAACTTCAAAAATTCATATCGCGTTGACCGTTCATCCGAGCGAATCAAAATTTTGATTAACACAAGCAAAATCGCATTCCGGATATTTTTCGTTTCCATTCCGACTTCAAATTCCTCACGGATTTGACTGTTTTGGATTAATTATGAAAATTATTCGGATAATCATGATTTGGGCTTAATTATGGATCTAAGGCACTCTTAGGCCCAATCCCCAAAACTATAAATAGATTTTTGCCTTCACAAATCACAACAACACAATCATTTGCTTAATTTTCACCACAAATCACTCTCTAATTCTCTCTCAAACCAAAGCAAAAACTCAAGAACAAATTTCAAATTTCAACTTTCCCTCCAAGCAACCACCACAGGCCGCCACCGGACCTCCTTCTGACAACTGTCACCAACGCAGACCGCGCTAAGCGCGCCTCACTGTGCTAAGCGTGCCCTGCAATTTCTCTTCTTCTCATTGCAGCTTTCTCTCACAAGATCTTGCTCATCTTCTCCTTCTTCTGCTTGAATATGACCTAGAAGGAACTGTTTCCTCTTGATTTCTCTTCAATTTTAAGATTCAAGCAATTCTTCTTCATCTCCTTCAATTTTCCATTGAAGACTCCAAGTTTCTTCAAGAATTCAAGGTTGATTTCAAGAGTTATCATCAATTCGACGTTGATTTGGTATTTTCTTTGAAGAGTACAAGGAATTTCTCTTCAATTTGATTCAAACTTCAAGCTCAAGTAAGTGTTTAGTTCAATTAAGCACTTATTTTAAGCTATTATTGACTTTTAGATTTTCTTGAAATTGAATACCGTTATTGCTTGCAAATTCCGTGTGGATTCCAATTCTTGAACTTTCATCTTCGAATTCATGGAATTGAATTGAATTTTGCAACGTTATTTGTGTCGATGTGAAGATTTTTGTACATAGCACACAAATACACTTGTGCACTTGTATTTTCCTTGCATCTAAGTCACAAATTTGTGCATCTTGCATCATCTATCACATGCTCATGCGTATTAGAGAGCATTTAGATTGTTGGAATTGCATTGATTCATGATGATTTGAGGTATAATTTGCATTCGAAAGTGTGTCGACATGTAGATTCAAAGGTATCTTGATCACTAGGTACATTATGCATTGTACATAGTTCATGCATACGCATCTCAAGTGTTTGTGTTAATGTACAACTTAGGTTTGACATGATCTTTCATTACTTATTTGTGACATGACTTGCTTGCATTGATCCTTGAATTGAATTTAGCATATGAATATTAGAAGTGTTGATTCAACTTGCATTCTTAACATGTTCATACATTGGTTTTTAGCATATGAATATTAGAATTGTTGATTCAACTTGCATTCTTAACATGTTTATACACTGGTTTTTAGCATATGAACATTAGAATTGTTGATTCAACTTGCATTCTTAGCATGTTCGTACATTGATTCTTAGCATATGAGCATTAGAATTGTTGATTCAACTTGCATTCTTATCATGTTCATACATTGATTCTTAGCATATGAATATTAAAATTGTTGATTCAACTTGCATTCTTAACATGTTCATACATTCGTTTTTAGCATATGAGCATTAGAATTGTTGATTCAACTTGCATTCTTAACATGTTCATACATTGATTTTTAGCATATGAGCATTAGAATTGTTGATTCAACTTGAATTCTTAGCATGTTCATACATTGATTCTTAGCATATGAATATTAGAAATTTTGATTCAACTTGCATTCTTAACATGTTCATACATTGATTTTTAGCATATGAGCATTCAAATTGTTGATTCAACTTGCATTCTTAACATGTTCATACATTGATTCTTAGTATATGAACATTGGAATTGTTGCTTTAACTTGCATTCCTTACATGTTCATGCACCAATTTTTCATCTATGAGCATTGTAATCGTTGCTTTAACTTTCATTCCTCACATGTTCATGCATTTGATTTTCATCTATGAACATTGGAATTGTTTCTTTAACTTGCATTTCTCACATATTCATGCATTTGATTTTCATATATGAATATTGGAATTGTTGCTTTAACTTGCATTCCTTGCATGTTCATGCATTTGATTATCATATGAGCCTTTTTCTATGATTATTTGACTGTATGGATTGACTTTTGACATGAGAACAACATTGGGAAGTGATTCAGATCAAATTAGGAAATTCTGCAGATTACAGACTGCGCTTAGGACCACCAGAAGCGCGCTAAGCGCCAAATTCACTGACTTTTGTGTTGCAGGTCACGCTTAGCACCACCAGGAGCAGGCTTAGCGCCAAACTATCTGTTTGGGTCGCGCTTGGCGCCAGATACCAGGCTTAGCGCGACCTGGAACTGAATTTTCTTTTCTTTCTTAATTCTAAATGCAAACCTCATGTGTTCTAACATTCTTAGACATTGTTTGAGATGTATTTGATGCCGGAGCTTGTGTTGTAAATACATACGACACAATACTTCGATGTTTTACGTTTGTATACCCACGTATACATTCCTTTTGCTTGCTTTTCGGGTCTAACTCCCTTCTTGCAAGTGTATCTTGAGTGAAATGTGTATACACATGTTCCTTTGCTTGTGCGCGTACGCGTACATTCTATTGTCTGCTTGCGTGGTTCTTTTGTAGGTGTTATTGCTTCGGATGCGTATGAACGCGTATTCCGTGTGTTTTTGATACCTTGAGCGATTCTCACCGGTTTACTTGTATTGTATAGCTGCAGTACTTGAAGTTTTCCGGAGTATTTCATTAGCTCGCAGTGCACTTCGGATTCTATATCCGTTTGGTAGTTTCTACACCATTTATCGCATTCTCTTACAACTTTCCTAGATATCATGAGAAGTAGGGCTTTACAGCTTTCTTTTTCCATGAGAAGTAGGAATAGAGATGCATGATAGGGCTTCCGTAGTTGGAGCATGTTCAGGAACCCCTCTGGTTTATTTAAAGACCCGTTTAGGGCGCTTCTGTTTGCTAATTGTGTTTGGTTTGTTTAAAGTCCTCATCTGTGCATAAGGAGGCGCCTTTCATTGTGAGTTTACAATTATGCTTGCATATGTCAGAAGTGGTTAGGACACCCGACATGGCACCACCAAGCAAAGTCCCGCTTTTTATATTTCCTGCTATCGAGTCATTGATATGTGGGCAAGCGGAAAGGGTCGGCAGTCGTCCCCCGCAGTTCTAGTTCGTGTCTTGTATGGTACACGCGAATCGTGTTACTATTCCTATCGAGTCGATTACAATAGTGGCCAGAGTTCCCTATTCTGACTCTTCACTCATTCCTAGGATTCACATTTACTATAGAACTCGCATCATTTTCTCCGTAGGCTATGTCTGCAATTGTTTGACATTTTCTTGCGCATTGCATTGCTTGTGTGCTTCTGCCAAAGCACTTGATTGCTTAATCCCCTTGCATCCCTTGGTTCTACAACCAAGACAGATATATGATAGCTTTCCTCTAGGGCTGCTCGGTTAGGATGATTCTCGAGCCTAGACATTAGGATTTACATCCTTTGCATGTTGACATAGGTAGAGATTCCCTTACATCCTCAACCATAGGTCCAATTTTTGCATGACAACATTAGGGTTGAATGAATTTAATTTTCTGCATCTACTGTGTAACTTTTTTGAATGAATTAAGTTGAATGAATTGTGTTAAATGTTAGATGAAGTCTGTCCAGACTTAAATTCGCAAGTGCACTTACGAATCACACAACTCAGATGCCTTCGCAGGTGCACTTGCGAATTCACCTTATTTTTTAAAAATAAGGTGAATTCGCAGGTGCACTTGCAAATTCACCTTATTTTTAAAAAATCAAGGTGAATTCGCAGATGTACTTGCGAATTCACTTTATTTTTAGAAAATTATGTGTTATTTCGTAAGTGCACTTGAGAAGTCTACTTCCGAGGTGAATTCGTAAGTGCACTTACGAAACCTGAGAGTACTTTTGGGTTTCCACCAGGGATGGAGAAGAACCCCACTAGAAAGGGAAAGAAATTCGCAAAAAAATAAATGGATTGATTTGAATTTTCATATTTTTTGATAAAATCTAAACATAATCAAACCAAGAAATAACAAGTTGATTTGGGTTGAATTATTCAGATATATTAGAAACAAACGTGGAAAAATATTTTTAAAAGAAAATTAATATCGATCAACTAATTTTCCATAATAATCTAGAATTTTTAATTTTTTTCACTTCTCTAAATGACACAAATTGCATTTCATTTTTATCTTCTTAGACTAATGTACAATAGTTTTATTATTCAACACTCTCTTTTTTTACTTTTTATAATCCACTTCATCTTCTCTTTCTTCCATCTAACTCATTCAATTTTTATTCACTACAATAGTTTTTGTTTAATAAAATTCAACACCCTATCACTCCACCATTCACAACACACTAAAAATCTAAACATTTACAACAATCAATAAAATTTTACAAAATATTTTAGGGGCTCACTCTCTCCTTATTCAATATATTAAATATTTTTAACATCAATTAATTCACCTCACTTTTAACACTTCTGTCTTCTACTGATGAATATTTTTTTCCACCACCCCATTGTTCATAGCATTATGGAAAGGTGGAATTTTTTAGTGAAGTTATTGGAAACTTGTTGCAGCAAGTTATCAATTTCACAGTTGCACTCACACTGTTTCAAAGTGGGTCTTGTTCATGATAGTTTCATTGTCACCAAGCTCAATGTACTTTATGCGAGATATGGATCAATTCACCATGCACGTAAACTGTTTGAAGAAACGCCTCACAGAACTGTTTATCTATGGAATGCTTTGCTCAGAAGCTATTGTTATGAGGGAGAATGGGTAGAGACATTGTCTTTATTCCGTCGAATGAGTTATGTTAGTTCTATGTTAATTGAGGATAGTCAAACTCAAAGGCCAGATAATTACTCGGTATCTATTGCGTTGAAATCGTGTGCAGGTTTCCGGAATGTTTCATTGGGTGAGATGATTCATGGGTTTCTCAAGAAGGTGAGGATAGATAGTGATATGTTTGTTGGGTCGGCGTTGATTGATTTGTATTGTAAATGCGGTGAAATGAATGATGCTGTGAAGGTTTTTATGGAGTATCCGAAACCGGATGTTGTTTTGTGGACTTCGATTGTTAGTGGTTATGAGCAGAGTGGTAGTCCGGAGCTTGCGTTGGATTTTTTCTCCAAAATGGTTGTTTTGGAGAAAGTGAGTCCTGATCCGGTGACGCTTGTTAGTGTTGCTTCTGCGTGTGCTCGGTTATCTGATTTTAGGCTTGGAAGAAGTGTTCATGGTTTTGTTAAAAGAAAGGGTTTAGACACTAAGTTGTGTTTGGCTAATTCGCTGCTTCATTTATATGGAAAAACTGGTTCTGTCAAGAGTGCTGCGAATTTGTTTAAGGAAATGCCTGATAAGGATGTTATATCTTGGAGCTCAATGGTTGCATGTTATGCTGATAATGGAGAAGAAACTAATGCATTAGATCTTTTTAATGAAATGTTAGATAAGAGAATTAAACCGAATTGGGTTACTGTGGTTAGTGCATTGCGAGCTTGTGCTTACACTTCCAATTTGGAAGAAGGTATGAAGATTCATGAATTGGCAGTGAATTATGGTTTTGAAATGGAAATGACTGTCTCTACAACTTTGATTGATATGTATATGAAGTGTTTTTCAGCCGATAAAGCAGTTTATCTTTTCAATAGAATGCCCAAGAAGGATGTAATTGCTTGGGCTGTTTTATTTAGTGGCTATGCTGACATTGGAATGGTGCACGAGTCAATGGGGGTTTTCCGTGACATGTTATCTAGCGGAACTCGACCTGATGCTATTGCTCTAGTTAAGATTCTTACTGCTGTTTCAGAGCTGGGGATTCTTCAACAAGCTGTATGTCTTCATGCTTTCACGATTAAAAACGGGTTTGGAAATAATCAATTTATTGGAGCATCACTTATAGAGCTGTACGCAAAATGCAGTACCATAGAAGATGCTAACAAGGTTTTCAAAGGAATGGCATATAAAGATGTTGTTACTTGGAGCTCAATAATTGCAGCTTATGGATTTCATGGTCAAGGAGAAGAGGCTTTGAAATTATTTTATCAGATGGCGAATCATTCTGATACTAAGCCTAATAATGTAACTTTTATCTCAACTTTATCTGCTTGCAGTCATTCAGGTTTGATTGAAGAAGGGATAAAGATGTTTGATATCATGGTCAACAAGTACAAATTGATACCAAACTCAGAGCATTACGCGATAATGGTTGATCTTCTTGGTCGAACGGGAGAGTTGGATACAGCTTTGGACATAATTAACAACATGCCAATGCAAGCTGGGCCTGATATATGGGGAGCCTTACTCGGCGCATGTCGCATACATCAGAATATAAAGATGGGGGAGGTTGCAGCTAAGAATCTTTTTGCCTTAGACCCTACTCATGCAGGGTATTATATTCTCCTGTCAAATATTTATTGTGTCGACGAAAATTGGCATAATGCTACAAAACTTAGGAGTTTGGTAAAAGAGAATAGGTTGAAGAAGATTATTGGTCGAAGCATGGTGGAGTTAAAGAACGAGGTTCGAAGTTTTGTAGCAAGTGACAGATTTCATGATGAATATGATCAGATCTATGAAATTTTGAGAAAATTACATGCTAAAATGAGAGAAGAAGGTTATGATCCTCAATTACAGATAGAGGAAATGCTATGAATTCTTGGAATGTGAACCATTTGAATGGCATAAAGGATTTTGGGTTTTTGACCTGAAGGTAGTCAGTTTGAGGAGAAAAAATGTGCTATTTTCTGTTACTTTTTGTTTTGGTTTTTGTTGTAGTTTAGTTGTAAATAAATTAAGAGGTTTTGATTAATACACATCATTGTATTATTTAGAACTATTTAAGATGAGTGACTAAGATTCATTTCAGAGCTTAACCATGGAGGACAAGGGTATCATCTTTGAGAGAAGGTTAAATTACTCACAAAATACATCAAAATTATTATCTAGGTGTTATGAAAAACATATTGAAATTTAGGGATGTCAATGGGGCGGGGCGGGGCCGGGGGGACACTTCCCCATCTTTTTCTCCGCCATCAAATTCATTCCCCGTCCCCGTCCCCGATCTCCGTCACGGGGGAATTTCTATCCCCATCCCCGTTTCCCGCGGATCCCCGTTCCCCGCGGGGATCCCCATAGATCCTACATTTATTCATTAATATTTTATTTTTTTAAAATGTTTATATTTTCTATAAAAATAAAAAGTACAAAGAATTCACATATTTATTATGTTATTAAAAAATACTAGTATTTGACATTTATTATTTTTTATTAAAAATACTAATGGAACACAAAATAATAATATTTTTTTTATAAATTTCTATAAAATGCTATAAAATTCAACAAAATGAACTATAATACTTTTTAAAGTAACAATATGCCTAAACAACTAAAAAAATCCAACAACATAATTATGCTTAAAAAACTATACTTCATCAAAACTAATAAGGGATAATTATAAAATAATAGGTCGGGTCCCCAGGTGTATTCCCGTCCCGAAATGCTCGGGAATTTTCTCCCATCCCTACGGGAAAATTCCCCATCTTTGGGGCCCGAAGGCCCCATGGATCCCCATTAACAGGTCCAAACTGACATCCCTATTGAAATTGTAGCAAAATCCAAACAAATTCAGTACACAATCATCTACCACTATAAACCAATTTGTTCTTCCTTTTTCTTTGCATCTACATTTCTTATTTCCTTATTTCTTCCTCGGCTAGTGAATTGCTCTTTTTCAATTAGGGATACATGTACCTTACAATCTATTGTATTTAAGTTAAATGTATCCAATCTTACGATCTTTTAAATTTTACTTAACTACATCGTATTTTACAGGATTCTTATTTCACTTAAATATGATCTTTTAAATTTTATTTAACTACATCGTATTTTACAAGACTCTTTATTTCACTTAAATATATGTATCTTAGGATGTTCTCTTTTTCACTTATATTATTAAACTTTATGGTGTACCACGATTCTAAAAGAAAAGTTTTATTATAATCGATTAATTTGAAGTGTTATTTACAGATTTATTATTTTATTCTAGAATTAACCAATCACGCTTGCAATCATTATAATGTGAGATTGGTTTGTGCACTTTTAAAATTGCAGTCATATTCACGGAGAAATCCAGTCGGACTTTTGAAGTTGGATCATTGCAATTATATAAGGAGTTTTTCTCTTTTATGAGTACGGAGTACTTAAGAGAAAATATCTCCTCATTAGATGAATTTTGTTTTAGTTGAGTCTTTATTTTTTTTTGAATTTGTACACTTTATTCATGTGATTTAAATTTAAATTAACCGAATATAGTATTGAGATGAAAGGTTGTGATACCATCCACCATACATTGGTATAACCTCAAGGTGCATGAGAGGTTTTCAATCTTGTAAGTTTGACATATTTTCTTCCATTTAGATAAGATAACTTTCTACCATGCTACCATTTAGAACGTTAAACAAGAAAATGTATCAATTTCACTTCTCTTCCAACAATATTTATCAGAATACTTGACGCAAAGCCTACAACCATATTATTTTCAAAATAAAGTGAGAATGGTTCCAATGTTGGAGCATAGTCCCCTTTTATAAACCTCTAATACAATGATACACACAGTAGCTACATACCCTATATGCGCAGAGGAAAAACTAAATTTACATAAACTTCCGCCTTCGCTATTAAACTTTGACTTGGACCCGTACGACTAGCTTCATCGGTTTCCGTCGGGCCGGATTGGTATTTTTTCCCTTGACATAGCAAGAAACTCAGCAGTTACCTCGACAACTTTCCCATAAATATAAACCAAAACTCTCCTTTGACTAAAATTCACACCAGGGTTATACTTCTGCAGCAACTCAACATTAACTTTACTCTTATTCAAAATCAATTCCAAAGAATTCTCAAAGAGGATAAGTGATAAACAAACCATAATACTTAGAAACGTGACTATTCCCACAAGAACAATTAACAGTAACATTATTATTTGATGGATAGCTATTGAAGCTAGGCAACCCACTCAGAAGTTGTCAAATTGGAATAAGTCTCATTACCAACAGAAAAATAGGTATCTTCTTAGTGATGAAAAGCTAACTAGTTCATAGTGTAGCTCAACTATAACATAATAACCAACTTTTAGTTAGTAGTGAAGTTAGTTAGAATATAAATAAAATAAATTATTCGGCAACTCTTACCACCATTAGTTGAAAGTATGGTAAAACCCTATTTGGTCCGGAAGTAAGGGTGAAAATCGCTGGTTCAAAGTGTTGGTAGATCAGGTAAAATCTATCGGGGTGAAAACTTTTTCATTGGGGTTGGAACCAAATCTATAAAATTAGATGTTAATTAGTTTAGACAATTGATTTTCCCTTTATCTGAATCAATTATATTAATTTATATAATTTATATTATTAATATTTGAAAAAAATACGATATTTTATTTCAAGAAAAAATAAAATATTATTTCTGATATTCATAATTTATATGAAGAAACAAAAAATAAAAATAAAAATAAATATTATTATAGAAAATTAATTTATGTAAATTACATATTTTTTAGAAAATATTTTAACACATTTATTTCTAATGTATCCGAAAAATTTAACTCAAATGAATATGTTATTTTTTAGTTTGATTCGATTTGGACTTTATCGTAAAAATATGCAAATTCAATTCAAACACATTCATCTATTTTTAATCTGTTTAGATATCATATTCTTTAAAAATTGAACCGAACCGACCCGCAAACACTTTTATTTGGATTTAAATTTTTTATTATTTTTTAAAAAATATCTAATTCTGCCTACAATTTTTATATATTTTAAGGCAAACTTATTCCACGATTCTTTAAGTTATTTAATTGTAACAATTTAATATTTTATGTTTTTTTTGTTACATGCAGGTCTTTTATATTAACTAACGTATGCACCTTTGACGTGTTTCTCAAACTCCTTTTCAAAAAAGTTGAAGTGATACTAATTGTAGAGATATGTAACTTAACATATAATAAAAATTTTCAGAATTATTTAGTGCATAAAAGTATTTTTAAACTAATTAAAATGCACACAAAAGAAAAAATTAAAGAAAATGATAAAACAAAAAATAAAATTCTCAAAATATTACATAAAGTGTAAAATGAGAAAAAATATTTTAAACAATTTTTTCATAATTTTTGGACCAACAACAGATTTAATATGAATTTTAAAAGTTAAAATAAAATTAATAAACAAAATAAAGCAGAAAAAATATCAACGGTGCTAACGTTTGTTAACAAAAATGACTCACATGTAACGAAAAAAACATAAAAAATTGACTTGTCACAATTAAATAACTTAAAGGACTTTGGAGGTGATTTAACCTACTTTTAAAATTGTTTTTTTATGTTGACCTTTAAAACTTTTTATTTTTTTAGTATTGTTAAATTCACTTTAAAATAAATAACATCTGATTAATACTACTTACAGCGTATCAAATTAAAATAATTAATAAAATATAATATTTTAAAATTTATAAATTATTTATTTATTTCAAATATTATTTTATATATTTTTTAAAATTATTAAAAATATATTCTTCTAGAATATACTATTAGATAAACTATTATCGAACATTAATTCATTAAGTGACTTATATTTGATCTAATTTAAATTGGATTAAATTACTTTTTTACATTATTGACCATTTAAATTTTGTTATTAACATATCATATGAAAGAGCGGGATAAATCATAATTTAATCACATTCTGCATGATACACATAGCCTTTCACCTCACATGAATTAACCTCTCATACCACCATAAACATCGTAAACGCCACCATACAAGGCTTCTCGCTGTCGCAGGTAAGCTTCACTTGCTAAAAATCCTTCAAGGCCTATGTGTGAAACATGAAAAGTATCATAAAATTGTGTGTTCCTTCTTGTATTATCTCTCTCTCTCTCTCTCTCTCTCTCTCTCTCTCTATATATATATATATATATATATATATATATATATATATATATATATATATATATAGTGTATACAATCTATTTTCATAATTACAGAAATCCAAAAATAATTACATAATAATGAGGAAATCATGTCATTATTCTGTCAATAATAACCAATATTCTATAATCAATTCCATTGACACCCCCTCAAATTGATGTTGGTAAATCTATCAACATTAATTTGCGACAAGAAAATTATGACGCTGACATGTTAAAGATTTGGTGAATATGTCTGCAATTTGAACAGAAGTGAAGACATGAGGTAGAGTGATAATTCTACACTCGTAAGCTTCCTGGATGGAGTGACAATCAACTTCTATGTGTTTCATCCGCTCATGGAAAACAGGATTTGCTGCAATTTGTATGACACTTGTATTGTCAGCATGCAACGAAGTTGGTTGTGTTTGTGAAATACCAATCTCTGAAAGAAGACCGCGCAACCAAATAATCTCGAGCATGGCGACATGGCGCGATATTTCGATTCGATGGATGACTTGGAGACAGAGTCTTGTTTCTTGCATTTCCATGAAATTGGTGCATTGCCTAAAAACATACACCAACTATTAGTTGATTTCCTAGTGTCTGGACATCCGGCCCAATCAGCATCGCTGTAGGCTTGGAGTTGTGGAGATGCACCTACAGGAAAGAATATACCACGATCGGAGGTACTGACGAGGTATCTAATAATACGGTGGATTGCTGAAAGATGCAAGTGCAGAGGAGATTGCATGAATTTGCTTACTGTGTGGATAGCAAACGAGATGTCTGGTCGTGTAACTGTTATGTAGATAAGACTTCCCACAAGTTTTCTATAAATAGTCGGGTCTTGTAAAAGCTCACCTTCATCCTGTCGATATTTCACATTTACTTCCATGGGGTTGTCAACCATAGTTGCATTAGCAAGACCAGCGAGCTTAATCAGATCATGAACATATTTGTGTTGGGTAACAAAAATGGCTTTTTGTTGATACTGCACTTCTAAGCCTAAGAAGTAAGTTAATTGTCCAAGATCTTTCATGTGAAAAGTGGACTGCAACAATTTCTTGATTGTTGAGATAGACTCTTGATCAAATCCAGTGACTACAATGTCATCCACATATACAAGGAGTAACACAATTCCCTTGGAGGTCTTTGAATAAAAAGGGAGGGATCATACTGACTTTGTGTGAATGAAAAGCCAAGGAGTGTTGTTCGAAAATTTTCAAACCATACTCTTGGGGCCTGTTTCAATCCATATAAAGAACGCTTCAATTTCGAAACAGCATTAGGCAATGGACAAGTCATACTTGTAGGGAGTTTGATGTAAACTTCTTCTTTGAGGTCACCGTGTAGAAACACATTCTTTACATTCATCTTGTGTAGGTGCCAAGATTTGGATGCTGCAATGGCAAGAATAATCGCAGGTGCAAAAGTCTCCTCATAGTCAAGACCAAATTCTTGCTTATTTCCAAGAACAACCAGCCTAGCCTTGTAACGATATATTGATCCATCTGAACGAAGCTTTATAGTGAACACAAATTTACTGCCAAGAGGTTTAACAGATGGAGGACAAGAAACAACATCCCATGTCTGATTTTCTTCTAGTGCTAGAAGTTCTGCTTCAATAGCTTCTCGCCACGAGTTGTGCTCTATGGCCTTCTTATAGGAAGAAGGAACAGGAATAGATGCTAAAGTAGCTGTTAAAGACAAATGGGAAGAAAAACCATATTTTTCCGGTGGTTTACCAACGCGAGTACTACGGCGTAAGGGAGTTGGTTTTGGATTAAGTACTGGATCAACAGTCAGAGATTGATCAACATGGGGCCTAGAATTGGGTAGAACAGTCGAACGTATTTGGTAAACCAATAGAGGTTTAGGTGTTGATTCTCCTGCAGAAACATTAGAAAACAATGGCAAAATAGACTTACATGAAGAAAGGAGAATATTTTGATGAGTTGCCAAAAAATATAGATCTTCTGGGAATATGACATTTCTATAAACCCAAATCCTATGTAGATTAGGATCATAGCATATAAAACCTATTTGGTTGGTTGAGTAACCAAGAAAAGCACATTTAACAAATTGAGCTGTAAGCTTAGTGCGTTCTTATGGGAGGAGATGAACATAACACACACAACCAAAAGTGTGTAGATTGGAATAAATGGGTATGTGACCAAAAAGTCGTGAGAAAGGAGAATTATTATTTAAATATTGAGACGGTAACCGATTAATAAGGTGGGCAGCCATGGAGAGTACTTCACACCAAAATCATGGTGGCACAAAGGATTCCAACATGAGAGTACGAACGACATTAAGAAGATGTTGATTTTTTCTTTCAACTGCCCCACTTTGTTGAGGTGTGGAAGGACATGACCTCCGAGATAAAATACCATTGACCTGCAAGAAATCTTGGAATAAATGAGATGTGTATTCCCCCCATTGTCAGAGCTTAAGATTTTGATTTTGGAAAAAAATTGAGTTTGGACATAAGCTAGAAATTTTTTGAAAGCAGAAAATGCTTCATTTTTAGAGTGCAAAAAATAGACCCATGAGAAACGACTATAGTCTTCAATAAAAGTGATAAAATATTTGTAATTTGCATGAGATATAACAAGTGATATCCCCCATAAATCACTATGAATCATATCAAAAGGTTAATTTATATTTGATTGATGGATTAGAAAGGGTAGAACTTTACTTTTACCAAGTTTACAAGAATTGCAATCAAATTGAACATCACTAAAAGAAGGGGAATTTTTATTACCAAGAACACCAGATTTCACTAAGTCATGAAGTACACATGAATTTGGGTGACTAAGACGCTAATGCCATATTTGAAAATCAACAGTAGCAGAATTACAAGAAACCAAATGTAATAAAGAGCATGGAGACAAAGATAAATAAAGAGGAAAAAGACGTCCAACTTTAGGCCCCTTCGCGATCAGTTTCCCTAAGTGTTGATCCTGCACAAGACAACCAGATTTTGAGAATTCAACTCGGCAATTATTATCAACTAATTGTCCGACAGAAATAAGATTACTAGTGAGACTAGGGGAAACATAAACATTGGTTAAAGATGAGGAAATATCATCAATTTCTGTGATAGGTAAATTATTCCCATCAGCAGCGTGAATTTGAAGATCACCCGAATATCTTGTAACGTTTGTAAGAGTATCAACATTGTTGGTCATATGATTGGAGGCCCCATAGTCAAAATACCAAGGAGAACATGAATAAGAAGGTTTACCTGAAATTCCTAAAGCAAAAAAAGCTGAAATTATCATTTGTTGAACCATTTCAGGAGTTATGTTTTGGACATTGGTGGAAGCAACCTGATCCATGCAACCAATGGTAGAAGAGGAACCAACAGCGGCAGTAAAAGCAGGTACGGTTTTCTTAGGTGGTCTTATAGGTAATTCCTTAATGACGTGACCACCTTTTTTGCAGTAGTTACAGAACTTGTTAGGTCAGTGTTAAGCAAAATGTCCAAGTCCTTTGCAGCTGAAACATTGGACAACACTCATATCTCGTCCTCTAGGCTTGCCTTGTACAACATATGCAACTAGAAAAAAATTCGATTTATGTTGTTCCATTGTTGTTTGAGTCAAGAGGCATTGTTCTTCACGAGGAAGCTCATTAAAGCATGCATCCAAGGTGGGGACAGTGGCTCTATTCATGAGGTTGGAACGAATACCTTCAAAATCAGATATCAATTTCATAAGAAATTGATCTCTTTGAGTGGTTTCATGAACTTTTCTCACTATATTTTGATCAATAGTTGACAAATCTCCATAGACAATGTTAGTGTATTCATCCCAAAGATTGATAAAATGAGAATAAAATTCAGAAATTGAGAGACTATCCTGTTGAGAAATGGCAATGTCGAGTTCTAGCGGGAATCTATGAGTTGTGTTATTTTGGTTGTATACCTTCTTTAGATAGACCCATGTCTTTGCTGCAGTGTTAAATAGCCGAAGATTGAGAACAATGGTATAATCAACAGAGCCTATGATCCATGCCATGACTTGAGCATCTTTGACTACCCACTTGACATATTCTTCCTTCTGCTTCTGTTTGTCAGGAGTAGGTTTGGTGTCGTCAACATGACCCCAAATATCTTTACCAGTGACAAATATCTGGAACTGAAATGCCCAAGATGAGTAGTTATTGTCATTCAGGCGAATGAACAAAATATCATATTTGTCATACTTTTCGGTAGACATAAGGACGAGAAAATGACAATAAAGTATAAGAAACTAGATCTGGACAGACTTGAGAAAGATAAGAGACTAAGACTGAACTAGGGTAAGATCGAAAACTAGACTGATACCATGTGAAACAAAAAGTATCATAAAACTGTGTGTTTCTTCCTGTATTATTCCTCTCTCTTTCTCTCTCTCTCTCTCTCTCTATATATATATATATATATATATATATATATATATATATATATATATATATATATATATAGTGTATACAATCTATTTTCATAATTACAAAATTACTAAAATAATTACATAATTATAGCTAATAATATTTTGTAATAATGAGGAAATCATGTCATTATTCTGCCAATAATAACCAATATTCTGTAATCAATTCCATTGACACTATGAGCGTCCCCTACCCGTGTAGGGATATCACACACACCTACCCGTGTAGGGATATCACACACACCTGTACTTTTTGACCAATAACTCGGGCCACATCTTCTTCATTCTTATCATTTTCATATTCCTTTCGAAGATGGATGATAAAATTCTACGCTCTAATACAAACACCATAGTCGGGGGTTTCGTTGGTGCAGGAAGCAAATGTTATATCTCTCAGGCTCCCATGGAATGAACGAGGAGAAACAAGGGTAAACAAAAAAGTAAAATTTCCATAAAAATGAATACATCAAAGCAACTTTAAGAGAGGTTAAAGTACTATGGAAATACATCAAAATAATTGGCTAAGTGTTATTAATGTTGAAAGTTACCATCATAGGATGGGAATAGATTGTTGTTGGCAATTATTTGTGTGACACATGCCAATTTTACTAGAGCCTCATAACAGACACCAAGTGATTCAGAAAAGTACTCAAATGTAGCTTTACCAACAAGGGCCAATAATAAAGTCTCAGTTGAAATCTCAAGCAAATTGTATCAATGTTTCTTCGATGATCACCTTCTTATATAGTAGTTATGATATTCTTCACACTTAAGGCCCATTAAGTACCATTAAGGTGATTGCATATGACTAAGTATGACATCTTAATTGTGATTGAAATCAGACTTTCCATCTGTATCGTAGGTCATATTGTTTTTCAATTATTCATAATTGCATTATCTTATGCATTCAAGTCTCTTTATCTAATTTATATTTTACGCTAATTTTTGGGCTAGGTGAGACGACCCAGTTCTTTAGTCCACCCCAAACTCTTTTATCAGGGGTGCATCCTTGTTCACATTGTCAGAATAATTTGACTTCTTCCTCTACCCTAACCCAATCTTAATATGTGTGTGCATAATTGTGTTATCAAATATGCTTAAATGTACGTAATCTTTGACCTACCAATAGGCCAAACACTTACACAACCCCTCAAGCATGAGCCACATAGAGATGAAATGCTTTCTTGAACACGACTAAGAGATTCAACATTAACAATACTTAATAAAAATATTAATTTGATCATTGAATTGAAAAATATAGTATTCATTATAAACAGGATAACACTCAAGAGGATGAAAAATAAGAGACCTGAACTAAGCTTCCTTATGAATGGAATAATGTGAAATACCATTAGACCTCATATTTGGCAACATTAAAAGGGCCGTAAGAACGCGATCTTAAGTAACCAATTTTTGTAATTACATTGTGTTCCTTTCTCATATTTAACCTAATCCTATATATGAATGAATGAGTTTATGTTTCACAACCTTTCAAGTTTAAGTCTATGTTTCTATGTTTTAAAACTAAAATTAGTTCTCTATGGTCTCAAAATAGCTCTTAGAGCTAGGTATGAGTGACTTAGTGAATTTTTGATTAAGAAAGGATTTAATTGTGGCACTATGCATATTGGTTTGTTTATAAAGCCAAAAGGATCACTTATTCTTTTAGTTCAGATGTATGTTAATTATATTATATTTGGTTACATTAATGAGTTTTTATGTAGAGAGATCTCCATTATCGTGTTGGGAGATTTCAAAATGTCATTAATAGGCTATTGTAGTAACCGACAAAAAAATACGAGAGTCTCCACCACTACTTTTTGTCCTAATGACGGGAAAAGATCGGAAGAACCCTAAATTTTCAGAGATTTCTAGGTTCGCGGGTTGATTAGATAAAGGAAAGGTTTTAGGCACCCTTTACCTCCCTTGTATTCAAGGGGATCCCTTTATTTATAGGACTTATCATGAATTTTCTAATTAAATTATGTTATTAACACATTTATATGAAAGGAAAATATATAATTTTTTAGTTAGTCGACTCGCCTTGGTTTTTGAACTGTGTGCCTACGTATCTCCTTAGGGAGAAACAGAGTCCCTCATAGTTCTAAGATTTGGTTAGTGTTTTTTATAGGATTGTATAGAATTGCTTTCGAATGATCTTATGAACTTTGTCTAGGATTGAAAGTTGAGTGATCGTAGACGCAATTTAAAATTTAATTTGAAAGCAATGCTATTGATCTTTTTTTTAAAATATCTTTAATTATTGTTATATTAGTATAAAAAAAGTTTGGATTGGTTAGCTATTTTAATATTTGATTTTTAAAGTTAGTAAAAAATTTAGAAAAATAAACAAATAAATTGGTATTTTAAAGGATAGTTAGTAGTTAAAATATTATTTAGAAAATAGTATGAATTAAAATAACAAAAATTATTAATAATATAAAGAAAAATTATTTATTATTATTCCTAAAATAAAATATATGTAATTATTGAATAAATTAATTATATACTTAATTATTGAAAAAATATTTTTGTTATTTAATAAAACAATAAATTATAAAAGAAAAATAAAAACAAGAAAATAATTTAGTAAACCTAAAAATAAATAAAAATTTAGAAAATAGTCTGGGGTGCATTTTGATTTAGTTACGTAAATTAGGGGGTTTAATTAGCAAAGGCCAAGTCCATAGTATTTATTTGAGTCCAAAAGCGTTAGGGGTGTTATTAAGCCTTCATGTGAATTTTTCAAAAGTCAAAGTATTCACCACAAACAATGGAGGCTTGTTGTTACTACCACTGTTATAATCCAAAAAATTTCCTCCTACTTCTTAAGACAATTCACATCTCCATACTTAAGAATTTCACAAGGGTTGACCAGACAAACCCTCTTCTAAACAATCAGTCCAAACTAGGGTTTTGATTCTCTCAAGTCATAATGAATTTCCAAGACTCCAAGTGGTCATAATACCTCATAACATGCTTCAAGGGATCACCATGTCAAGTTTCAAGCCTTACAAGTCAAATTTGCTCATCCAATTGCTCAGATGGTTGAAAATCAGCTATATTGGACATAAAGTCAACTGTAGTCAACATACAGTCAAACTACATAATTTTTGGTCAACATCAATATTTTGAAGTAATATTCAGCATTTGATCAAGGGTTTACCATGATTCCTCAAGGAAAGTCAAGATTTGATAAAATGTCAAAGTTTCTAAATTAGGATTTTTTAGACAAAAGTCAACAGAACTTTGACCAAGCATAAATTTCACATACTTTATCAGAAATTTTTCCAACAAAGCCCATTTTGAAGGGAATTCAACTCTCTACAACTTCATGTCTCACAAGCTTGGGCCAAAAATGCTTCATTTGGAAGTTATGGATCAATACATTACAGGTCCTTTTAAAAGTCAACAAAAAGTCATCTTTTTGCAAAGAAGTGTTCATGAACATGGAAACTTCAATGAAGATGAAACCAAAAATAGAGTTTAGAGTACATCTTGAGCTTTCTAAAAAGTCCAAGAAAACTCAAAAATATTGAAAATTGAGCAAGATACGAATTGTGCAAGTTTGACATTTTTGAGGAGGTGCATAAAGAGAAATACTTAGCAAATGCAGATGTTTTTCAAATGGGCTTAAGTTTTCATGATCCAAACTTAATCTTGACATTATCCATGGTCTGTAAACTCAAGTGCACACCTCCTATCTTTTTATTTAATTTATTTTTGAATTAAACGACTAAAATTCAAAATTAATAAAATAAAATACAAAGATAATTGATAATATGAATTGGGCTTGATTTTTACTTGTCTTGAGGACCAAAGAAGCCCATGACAGCTGTCAAATTCGTGCAAGACTTGATGGCAAAATTAGAGACCAAAAAAGGCAAGATTTGGTGAATATTTTCAAGGAAATATATCTTAATCAATGCAAGATATTCTCTCCTTATGTTGACCTAGTTCTACTCTTCTATAAGTACCTAACACATTCAGACACAAGAGACCACGGATCCTTGCCTCCACAAAGAACCCTAATTCTCCAAAATTTTCATACAAACATGCAAATTCGTGTTTCAAATTCCAGCCAGTTTCAAGCCATTCCAGCCATCGATTCGTGTTCCTGAGGTTCCCAGGGATCAATTCACATCATTACACAAAGCCAAAGCACTCTAGATCGAGCTTTCCAAGCCTCTCCGATTTGGTATATTTCTTAAAATCGATCCTCTTAATCCATGGATTACTAACTGATTTTGTTTGTTTGTATGATCTCAGGATAGTCATTAGAACAGGTTTGAATCATTAGAAGCAAGCTCTAACGTGTAGATCGTGAAACACCATTGTTAGGGCAACCAGACCTATTTTCTTCGAAACTCACTCTACAATTTGTTTCAGGCCAAACGGCCACCACCACTAGACTCGCAGCCCTCGAATTAGGGGGTAGGGTCCTCTTTTGCTCTTTATTGTGGTTATTTTGCAGGTAGGAAGTTTGGAGCAGCCGGAGAAGACAATCAGAGCTTTGCTCCAGCGTCTCTGACTCGTTTGACCGACGAAGACCAAGAACCCTAGGCGTGGTGTGATCTAGTTCGTCCGTTCTATCAACAGGGGACCCACACGTGACTTTTTTTGAATAGTCAAAATAAAACGTGGCCAACACTTATAATTCAATGGTTGCAAATCAAAAATAACCAAGCATCCTAGCTCAGTTGGCAAACGCGCGCATGGTATATCCAGGGGGTCCTGGGTTCGATCCCTGCTAATCCCTTTCCTTTTTCTCACTATTTCCAAACTTTTCTTATTTTTCTTATTTTTCTTAATTTCTTTCAAAAAATTAATTAAAACCTTTTCCAAAATCACAAAAATATTTTAATTTCAGATTTAGGTTAATTAAACATTTAATTAATTTTTGGCATAAAAATAATTTATTTTTCTCCCAATTTAAATTATTTTTCATAATTAATTAATAATTAACTTAAAATTAGGTTTTTCTACATCAAAATCAATCCAAAAAATATCAAAAAACATATTTTTCCTTTTCAATTAGGGTTTAGATATTTTCTCTTATCATTAGATATTTTTCTTGCAATTTATTTATTTTATTTCGCATTTAAATATTAGAAATCGATGTATAGGTCGCAAGGTTATTTTTGTAATAACGTAGATTTACTTTTCTCGTAATTTACTTTCCGCACCTCTATTATGTATCTGCCCCAAAGCCATGTAATAGTCTAGGGTTTACTTTCCTGCACTTTTACTTTCCGCACTTTAATTTCTTGTACATATTTAACTGCTAGTAATTAGGCGTGTATGGTAAGATTAAAAACAACATAAATCACTTCTAAGTACAAGATAAATATCTGAATACAAACACTTTCTTTTCACCCACTCACACCTTAGGGTATCCTCTCTTGTTGCCTTTACGAATAACATGGTCATATCCCTCGAACGTAGAGATATCTTAGCACAATTGCCTACGAATAACATCATCATAGTCCCTTCGATATAAAGATCATAGTCTCTCGATGACCCTCGATTGTTGCCTACGAATATATGATCTCGTCCCTCGATTGTTGACTACGAAAAGTGATGATCGTCCCTACGAATATGCTAAGGTATCCCTACATGTTGCCTACTATGACCATATGATGACCCTACGAACATCCATTTACATCCAACAGATAGTGTTACCTACCAACTAATGGTATGGACAGCACTACCCTAAAGGAAAACAAAATAACATGGAAACGACCATTCTGAGTAGGTAATAGACTCTTAATTGCTTGCTCTATCAAAATACTTTTCACACCTCACACTTATTTTCAAAAAAAATTCAAACACTTTGTATACATTCTAGCGTGAATCATTACAAAGTTAAAAAATTTCCAAAAATAAAACATTTCCAAACACTTCGTATACATTCCAGCGAGAATCATTACGAAGTCAAAGAGAAATACCTTTTAAAAAAAACATCTTTTCAAACACACACAAAAAGAAATTTATAAAGTGAGCTAAGCAATTAAGAGCTCGTAGATAACTATGGATGGAAAGGGTGCTAATACCTTCCCTTTTCATAACCGTCTCCCTTACTCAGAATCTAACGAAGTTCTTTTCCTGTTCTTTTCACCTTCCGTTAATTGGATAAAAGAAAAGCCGGTGGCGACTCTTGCTATCTGCAACATTTGCGATAAAACGCAAAACAAATAAGTCAGTTCTCCCACCGTATCACAACCACCATCTTTGAAAACTGGGTTTTGATTTGCGGATGCCATTCTGGATCTTTAGGAACAAGTTACCTATAACTTGCTTTGATGCCAATTGTAAGTTTCCGAGTGTGCCTAAGAGGGGGTGAATTAGGACTTTAAAAATTTATTCGGTTTTAGAATACTTATTCTTATTTTTCTGGTTTGGTGTATGAAATAGTATAAGTGATTCTTTCTTTTCTGGATATGATATGATGAAAGCGATAAATGCGGAAAAGTAAAGAACACAAGGATGTATCCTGGTTCCCCTCACAATCCGAGAGTACTCTGGTCTCCTTTCAACATGAAAGAGATTTCACTATATTTGGAATGATTGTACAACCTATTCACACCAATGGTGATGCTTACTATCTAACCTATAGGGAGATCAAAGGACAATCATCTTCAATGCACACACTTGATTCCAACAATCCTGGACACCAAGGATACAACAATTATATTTGATGTTTACAAGAGTTTGAAAGATGTAGAATACTATATAAATCACTTGATTGATCTTCCCTTTAAATCATGCAAATATAAAGACAATAGTGCTCAAGTGTTGATGAATATGGTATAAATTTTCTGTATTGGTTTTGAAAAACAAGTGCAGAAAATTATTTGATGAAAGTTTGATAATCTCAACACTTTGTTTGAAAGTTTGAATGAATATGATAAGTTTAATTTGCAATGAAAGAGGTAAGTTTGAATTCTGAAAATGCATAGTTTATATAGTGCCATGAAACCCTTTTGAAAGTGTATAAATCAATGAAATAATGCACCTTTTTGAAAATACAAATTGGAAAACGTTCAGAATTTTCAACAGAAAATTTGGCCACTGTCAGTAGCGGAAACCATTTTCTCAAAAGGAGGAAATTGGTTTCTGCTGAAACGTTGCCTGAAGAAATTTGAAAAAATCGTGATGGAAATCGGTTTCTTGAAAAGAGGAAACCGGTTTCTGAAGGCTGAAACAAAATTTCCAGAAAGCTTTTATGCAGAACTTTGACACAACAAATATTTTTCCAACCACCAATAGTTTCTTTTTCATATAATCATATGATATACTTATAAAACATGATATTCATGTAGAATATTATTTTGAGCACTATGTATCAAAGTAATTATGCATGTTTATACCTTTATCAACCAAGGATCAAGCTAAGTCTTCAAATGAGCTTGAGATTTTTGATGCTAGCTTTTGTTCATGATACAACTTGATTACTTGATTTTGATAAAATTGTACTTGATCCTTTTTCCAATTCTTTTTGACATTGATACATGATGTGCACCTTGTCTTCATCAAAACAAAAAGGATATTTGGAGAAGCTTGATTTTACAGGGGTAACCTCTCGCCGGATCTATTCACAGCAAATGTTCATGTGTGTAAAACCTTCCACAACTTTTCCACCTCGCTTGAACGTCACATTGTACCTTATGGGAGAGGTATAGTTGTTCTTCTGTGAGTTTTACGAGCCTTTGACGTTGGGAACACACTCCTTTACATCATATGCCTTCTTCTAGTTGTTACTTTCCTCGCCTTTAATATGGAATTTTGCCCTTGTGACAACCTTGGCTAACTGATACGTTAACCTTTGGGCAAGCGACTTATTGAAGTGCTATGCTTTGAGACTATTTTGAAATTCTCCTACAAAGATTTATTGGTCGGGGGTGGAAAACTCTTATGGCGGCTTCATTGAAACGGGCGAGATAATCCCTCAGTGACTCTGAATGGCCTTGCGGAATGTTAAACAAGCTAGTGGTAGGAATCTTTCCATGTCAATTGGTTGTATACTAGTGCATGAGTTTCTTCATAAGCTCCTGGTAATGGAAACTCTTGGTTCATCCATGAAAGTTCCAGACAAAATCTTGTATTTTCGAGAGTCGCACGCTTCGATGATTCCCATTTACGTGTTGATGGAGGCGACATGATCGTAATAGTCACTACACCCATCAAATTTTGCCCAGGTAGGAGGCTTGAAACCTTCGTGAACAAGTGTTTCTCATGTCTCGTCCGAACGTGGCTAAGGGCCTAACAATTCCATCTCCTATATGGGGGTGGTCTCTTGTTGATGTTGTTGGATGTTTAGGACATTATTTTCCAAGTTCTGATTTTGGTGGCGCGATTCATCCATAACGACACATATCTCCTCTATGGCTTTGGGATCACTACTACATCTGGTATCCTCTTATGTCGGGGATTAAACTCTCATAGCAACCATGATTGGGAAAAATTAGGACTAAAGTGGAGGTTTTGGTGAGTGTGTAAGTGGCGTTGATGAAAACATGTGTGGTCCAGGTTAATTTTATTGGGTCCCACGGTGGGTGTCATTATACTTGTTACAAAGTACAAATATGTGGCACCCCTATGCTGGTAGGGGCAGATCAGGTGCTTCTAGGATTTCGAGTGGTTTAGGACAAACTCATGGTGGTGAAAACTCTGTTTCGAAGGTTATTTCAATGTGGAGAAAGCAAGCTCACATGAGGTGAGAAACTCTGTATCTTTGGAGTGTTATATGGTGTATTCAAAATGATCCTCCTCACCCCTAGAGTTGAGGTATTTATCGAGGTTGGGTCTGGATTTGGAGATCCCTTAAAATAGTAACTAATCCACTTTGAGCGAAAAAATTGTTGACTGCCTATTTCTTAGGGAATTGTGACCAGAACTTCTTGCACATGCTATAGACAATGTGCATGACACCATCCACATTTCCTCTCAAGATAAGCCGCCTAATACGTGGAGGTTAGACTTAGACAATATATTCTGGAATAACGCCAAATAAAAACATGTCATATGTCGTTCTTTTATGGACTTTAAAAATATATCACTACAATTTTCTTAAGTTATTAAATGAAATTTATTTGTTAAAAATAAAATATTTTCCATCAATAATTTAAAAAACACTTATAAATGATAAAAAACGAGAGATTGAAGTAATTTCTTAAATGTACCACTATTTTAGAAAAATGGCACCCATGATACACCTATAGAAAAATTGAAAAAAATCCAAAATGAATTAATAACACTCCAAAAAACATAAGCAAAACCACGAGAAAAAAAAAATGAAAGAATCAATGAACTTGGCTATGTACTTGATTTACAATGCTAGCTGTTGAAGAATTAATGAGAGGTAAAGATGAAATTAGGAACTTGGAAAGAAATCCTACAAGAAGAATAGTAGTGGAAAATAGAAAGAAAAAGCTTGTTATACAAGTAATAGTAATGTGGTGATAGTGGTCAACAAGAAGAATAAATGTGGCAGGTGCATTGGTCATCGTGACGATACAAAGACGCAACAATGGGAACGCTATACAGACAGACAAGAGGTAACAAAGTTTCCGCGTAGACAGATCAGAAATAACATGAGAATCCACTGTGAACTCATGACTGTGTCGAGTGTGATAACGATATTAAAAAAAATAAAACATAACACGATATACAAATACAATAAAATAAGAGAATGGGATTTTGTAATAATAAAATAATAATTTTTTGAGAATTTATTTTAGAAAATAGTATCCTCCTCCTCGTGTAGGGTTTGAATTTGAAAAATAATTTGAATTAAACAACTTTGCAAAACTTACATGGAGGTAATCATTGTTGACACCTTATAAACATGATTTTCATCATATTTTGCCAACCTAAGACTCTTAACATAGGATAAGTGTCAAATCGTTATGAGAAGTTGGAGTAGTTTTTCCTTAAAAATCTTTCATCATCATTTCATATATAAAAAATCAAACTCCTTTTCAACTCAATTATAAATGAAATTATTACATATTAAAAGAAACAACTAAACACATTTCATTTTTTTTAGTCCTCATAATTTGTTTATTAAAATATATTTTGAAATTCTATGAATTAAAATAGAAAATTATAAAAATATTTCGAAAGTCATCAAAAGACGTCAAAACTATTAGAAGGTTTCGATGGAAGTGATCGGTAGAGATGCGAGAAGCCTGTCGAAAATCAATAGAAAGAAGCATTAGCGTCAAATCGGAGTGTTGACGGTTGGTGACTAACGCGGGACAACGTTAGAATCACACGACGGTGGTCTGTCGACAGCAGATAACAAAAGTTAGTTGCCATGCTCCGAGTGGCCGTTGGCCGGCGTGCAAAGCTCTGGCGGTTGCGACAGTAGGCGACATAGAGGTTTTCGAAGGGTTATCGGTGTCAATTCGGGTTTTCAAACATCATGTCAAGTTTTTTCAATTCATGAGTGTGAGTCACAATGCTCCCCCTCATGTGAAAGTTTTCTCTTTCACATACACTCTTCAACGGGAAGTGTTTCGATACAAGTTAGTCGGTCCTTATCTCGAAATCATAGGCTCATGATACCACTGTTAGGGGGTCAAATTCTGAGGAGGGAGCATGTTACATGGGACACACCTTTGTGAGAGAACACCATATATCCATCTAAAACCTTAAGGTGATAGGTGTGTGGGTTCTCCCACTTATAAAGTGTTCATTCTTTTCTTTTCTAATCAATGTGAGATTTCTTTCTCACACTTGATTCTCAACAGTTACGAGACTAAATTTTTTAATGGAATATGTTTAGAACTATGGAATGGATTTGTTGAATTTCAGCCGTTATAAATATGTATCTCTTGCATTCTTATGTTTATAACCTATGTAATGTTAAGGTCGAAGACATAGAAAAAACTTAGGAATCATCTGTAAATTTTAAAGAAATAAGGATTAGAATTTTTTAGAATTCTTGAAATTCGAAAATTCTTTTTGAAAATATCTAAATGGATTAAGAAACATTTTTTAAATAATTGTGTTCGTGTGATTCATATATTAAGAGGTTAAAAGATAAAAATAATTTTTTTGTGAAAATTCAATTTTTTTTCTTATAACACATTTGTAATCTTTGAAATAACTTTTAAAAGTATTTTGAATCAAATAATTACTCACTTATTCGGACTAGATCATTTGAGAGAATATTGTGGTTTTGCTTTCCCTTTTTTTCTATTTTATCTTCTATGGTAGTTTGCTTTCGCTTTTATTATATTTTTATTAAAAATTATTGGACTGTTTTATTATTATTATTCTATATCCACTTACATTAAATTTTTTGATGTGTTTAACATGTAAATTATTTTATTAAATTGTTGTTCTATAGTTTTTCCATAACAAAAAATATTTCTATTTTCTAAACTATACTAAATTTTTTGATGTGTTTAACATGTAAAATATTTTATTAAATTGTTGTTCTATAGTTTTTCCATAACAAAAAACATTTCTATTTTCTAAACTATACTTACTTTTCATTAAATTTTGTTAATTTTGTTTACAATTTAGTCACCAAATATAGCTATATTATTTTTTATAGATATATTTTTTTATCTTTGAGTTTGAATGAATATAATATATTATTATTCTTAAAAAAATCAAAAGAGAATACCGTACTATACATCTAGAAACTATAGATACATAAGCAAAGAGTGTCCTTCCTATCAAAGCAAATCTCACTTTTTCCTTCTCACAAACCATTCACATCATGCGTTCACACCACTCCCATATAAATTCTTTCTTTTACTTTTCTCTTTCATATCCATCAAAAGAACAACAAACCCATCTTCATTTTTCCTTGTAATCACACAGAAATCACCTTTCTTTTTCTTTCTTTCTTTCTATAACTCATAAACTTTGGCAGCAACAACACTTTCTTTTTCTCATTCAATTTCAATGGATGGACATCAATTCCATCACAAAAACCAAAGACAACAACAACAACATCAACAAAATCTTCATCTTATCAATAACACTTCTAACGTTTTTGATGTTTCTGATAGGTTTCCTCAATGGAGCATCCAAGAAACCAAAGAGTTTCTTATGATAAGAGCTGAGCTAGATCAAACTTTCATGGAGACTAAAAGGAATAAACAGTTATGGGATGTTATTTCTAATCATATGAAGGAAAAGGGTTATCATAGAAGTGCAGAACAGTGCAAGTGCAAGTGGAAAAACCTAGTTACTCGCTATAAGGTATGCACTCACTCTCTCTGGAACACCGATATCTCTGAAAAATGATATGTCAGTATAATTTAATTTATTTATATATTTTAAATTATTACATCTGTGATGTGATGTATCTGGTGTCCTTGTTTCATATATTTCATTATTCATTTTGAATAGATCTAGGTTTTAAATTGCGAATGCAGGGATGTGAAACAATGGAGACTGAAATGTTGAAACAGCAATTTCCAGTTTACAATGAACTTCAAGCAATTTTCACAGCAAGAATGCAAAGAATGCTATGGGCTGAAGCTACAGAAGATGGATCGAAGAAGAACAAGGCGACGAAGCTTTCAAGCGACGACGAGGAAGAAGATGGTAAAGAAGAAAGTGAAGAAATATCTCAAAAGGGTAGAAGTACTAGAAGCATAAAGAAGAAAAAGGCTAAGATAGTTAGCGAAAGCGGCATCGGTAGCAGCAGAAGTTTCCACAAGAATTTGAGGGAGATTTTGGATGAGTTCATGAGGCAACAACTTCAAGTTGAAGCACAATGGATGGAAGCATTTGAAGCAAGAGAGAATGAAAGGAGGTTGAGGGAGATGGAATGGAGACAACAAATGGAAATGTTGGAGAATGAGAGAGTGTTGATGGAACAAAGATGGAGAGAGAGGGAAGAACAAAGGAGGATTAGAGAAGAAGTTAGGGCTGAAAAGAGAGATGCATTAATCATAGCTTTGTTAAATAAGTTAGAAAGAGAATAGAGAGTTAGAGTTAAGATTTTGAGTTATCAAGATTTAAGTTTTGTAGTATCTTTGAAGTATAGCTAATATTTTATTGCATGTAAAAGGTTAGAGGTAGATTTTGTTTTGTATTTTATAGTTTAAAATCTTTGATATGTATAGTTTAATATTCATATAGTAGTGATTAATCAAAGTTCAACTTATTAGCAAAATTTCCCCATATTTTCATATTTGTGGAAAACCAAAATAATACATAAGCACTTTAAAATTATAAATTAAAATATATAAAAGGTTTAATACTTATTTTTCTCTCACAAAACTCAAAATTCAATTACTCACAAAGAAATATTTTTCTTTAAATATTTTTTATAAAAAGAAAAAATTAATGTTATTATGAGTCTTTTTCTCTCTTTTTCCATGAATTTCGTCGTTGAATTTTTCAATATTCTCCTTGTTTCTTTTTTCTTTTATTTTTCATTTTTTCCTCTTTTATTTTTTCCAATAATTTCATACTTAAGGACAAAGTTTAATCGGTATTCACACATCGATCAAACAACATGTTTAAATTTATTATTCAAGCATATAATTAAAAATTGCGCACAATTTCAGTTTATCAATTACCACTACATTTGTTAACATGTTTGGTGGATTCTCACATCTTTAGATCTTATTTAATGGTAACATTTCATCCTCAAATTAAGATCTAACAAAGACCAATGTGTTTTATACTTGAATTTAATATTGAAATTTTGTTAGATGTATTGCATTCTAACTATTACTATACAAGATATTTTTCTCCGTTGGAAAACCCAACACCAACAAACCTTGAAACGATATCGATGATACTGCTACATACTCAACCTCTTTTGTAGATAAAATATTATGTATTTGAGATATTCAATTAATTGTTCTAGTATCAACAATAAATATATTGAAGGTGAGAAAAATACATAAGAATGAAAGGTTGAATTTATCTGGTAAATTTTTTCTTTTAAGAACAATGGCTTCTGAATCTGACCAAATTCAGATTCTCAGCAAGAGTAAGCAGCAGCAGGATAATTTAAAGTGCATAATGTCATACCCCAAAATTTGCCCTCATGTTTCTCAAGGCATTCCATACATCCGTGCTCAAGGATTCCTCAAGAGTTGATCAGATGGACACTCTCCTAGACAATCAACCCAAACTAGGGTTTGGCATTCCTCAGATCCAGATGGACTTCTAACCCCTCCAATGGTTCTCATGCTTCCTCATATGCTTCAAAGATCCTCCATGTCAAGTTTCAAGCTTCACAAGTCCAGTTTCCTCAGACAATTGCTCAGATGTTTGAAAATCAGTTGTATTGGTCAAAAAGTCAACTGTGGTCAACAAACAGTCAAAACTTCTGATTTTTGGTCAACATCCTCATTTTGAAGTTACATTCATCATTTGATCAAGGGTTGATCATGATTCATCAAGAAAACTCAAGATTTGCTCAAAAGTCAAACTTTCTAAATTAGGGTTTCTAGATGAAAAGTCAACCAAACTTTGACTGATCATAACTTTCTCATACTTTCTCAGAAATTTTTCCACCACCTCTTGTTTTGAAGGAAATTCCATTCTCTACAACTTCATGTCTCACAAGAATGTCCAAAAAATGCTTCATTTGAGAGGTATAGCTCAAAACATTACAGGTCCTTTTCAAAGTCAACAAAAAGTCAACTTTTTGTTTTGGGCATATATTGAGCATGGTAACTCCAATTGAAGTGAAACCAAAGACATTGTTTAGAGGACTCCTAGAGCTTTCCAAAAAGTCCAAGAACACTCAAAAATGTGGAAAATTGAGCAAGATACACCATTCAGAAGTTGGGGAATTTTGGACAATTGCACAAAAGGACATATTGGTCAAATTGCAAAATTTTCCAAATGGGCCTATAATCTTTTGATCCAAACTTGTTCATGATGTTATTTTGGGCCCATAAAAGCTTGGCATTGGTTATTTTCTATTTTTATGGTTTATATTTGAATTTTATAACATTAATTCAAAAATAAATTATATAAAATATGAAAGTAAGATATTTTTTTCAAAAGGATTGATTTTATATCTTTCTAAATGTCCAATAAAGTCCAAGATACCTTCCAAATTCGTGCTAGCCTCTCACATGGGAAGAAAATCATATTTTTTCAAATATTTGATTTGTTTTAAAGAGAAAATATTTTCACATTCAAGAGGATATCTTTTTTCACTCTTATTACACTCCAAATTTGCCTATAAATATCAAGCATTGTGCAGCATACAAGAGGACGAATCCTAACCTAAAAATCAAGCCAAAACCCTTGCAAATTTTTCTCATATTCTTGAAAAATCGTGTTTCAAATTCCAGCCCTTTCCAGCCTCTCTCAAGCATCCAATCGTGCTCTAGGGGTAAGGTAGAGTAAGTATACACTCTTACAATTGATCAAAGCAAGCCAAATCGATACATATACATACATATACATTCAAACTTTTCTGATTTTTGCACTTTTATTATCTGCTTGTTTCCATGGATTCTAATGCTTTTATCGTGATCATGAGATGCCAAGGGATCGATCTGGGCCATCGCTATTGAGTTTGGACGTTAGAATCGTGAGATGCCATGTCTAGGGCATTTCGAACTGTCAAGCTTCGAATCAATAGTTACAGGCCTTTTCAATCAAAACAGACACCACCATTGAATTCAGAAGGGTCGAAATAGGTGGACTGGACTTTTCTTTTGCTTTTAAATTTCGTATTTTGCAGGTTTTGAGGATCCCGTCGGAGAGAAACGAGCTAGGCTCGTCGCCGACGGCTTGGACCGGTTGACTCCGATTGACTGCAGGCGTGGCGCTTCTGTGCTTTCCGATTGGCTTTCTCCTTCCACCTGGGTCCCACGCGAGGCTGACTCAGTTTGAATCCAAAAATCCAGGGCACGCGTACGTTTATAAACAATTGTCTTCAAATTCTAAACACAAACGCACGCTAGCTCAGTTGGTCAGCATGTTGGTTTTTCAAGGTTTGTGGGGAAGGTCTCCGGATCGATTCCTGGTTCAGATAATCCTTTTTTTTCTTTTTACAAAACTCAAATTTTTAACTATTTTCTTATTATTTTGATATTTTCTATTCTATTTTAATTATTTTCAACATTTTATTTCTGCATATTAAAAACACCAAAAATATTTTTTCTTTTTACATTATTATCATAAAAACCTTTATTTAATTTAATAAATTAAAAAATATAATTTTTGCATGCATATTTATTTTATTTTTATTTTAGCATTTAAATCATATTAAATTGCATTTCAATTATCAAACCTTTTCCAAAAATTCCCAAAAAATTATTATACTTTATTTATCTTATTTCCAGCATGTAGTAATTTTTCCATATTAAAATTTGCATTTTTCTAACATTTTTTCTCTTATTCAATTTATCTCGTATTTTCCAATTTTTCCCATATCTTCACAGGTTGATCCGATACAGATGTTTTCTTCCGTTTTTTCTCTTATTTTCCAATAATGTAACTGCTCATGGGATGTAATAGTTTAATCTAGGACTTTTACTTTCCGCATTTTCTGATTATGTATCTGCCCCAAAGCCATGTAATAGCGTAGGATTTATCTTTCCGCACCTTTACATTCCGCATTTTACTTTCCGCACTCTATCAACTGCTAGTAATTAGGCGTGTATGGCAAGATAATTGGACATAGCTCACACTAATCTTCAAGATAACATATTCTGAAATCAACACACTCTTTCACACATGCACCCCTTAGGGTAATTCTCTCTCGTTGCCTTTCGATTCAAATGGTCAAGTCCCTCGAACGTAGAGGTATTCTAGCACCGTTGCCTTCAAAACAAATCATCATAGTCCCTTCGATACAAAGATCATTGGCCCACGATGTCGCCTAACGAAAAAACATGATCTTGACCCTCGATTGTCACCTACGAAAAATGATGATAGTCCCTTCAAATGTGCTAGGATATCTCCTACAAGTTGCCTTCTATGACCATCCGATGTCCCTTCGATTGTCCCGATTACATCCAACGAATGGAGCTACCTACTAACTAATGGTATGGCTAGCGCTATTCTAAAGGAATGTAGAAGTACGAAAACGACTAAATTCTGAGTAGGTAATAAGTCTCCTAGTTGCTTGCTCAAATCAAATAAACTTTTCACACCTCACACTTTCAAAAACACTTTGTATACATTCCAGCGTGAATCATTGCAAAGTTCCTTTTCAAAAACGAAACATTTCCGAACACTTTGTATACATTCCTACATGAATCATTACAAAGTCAAAGCGAAATGCCTTTTCAAAACATTTTTCAAACACACAGAAAGCACAAGTTTTTCAAAAGTGATCTAAGAGCAACTAAGAGCCCGTAGATAACTACGGATGGAAAGGGGTGCTAATACCTTCCCTTTTCATAACCATTCTCCCGTACTCAGAATCTAACGAAGGTCTTTTTCTGTACTTTTACCTTCCCTTAATTGGATAAAAATAAAAGTCGGTGGCGACTCTTGCTATCCGCACATTTGGATACAAAAAATCCTAAAAAGTCAGTTCACCGTATCACAGAACTGGCGACTCTGCTGCCGGGGAGACACCCTAAAGAGAGAATTGCCTTAAGGATTCATAGATCATTTTTACCGCTTTCTGTTTGATTTGATTGCTTTATCTTTAAAGGGTTGCTTGGGTATTATATTGTTGGGGGATCCTACACCCGGATCCGGGTTTCCTTTTAGGTAAGTGGCATTAGATCATTGCGACCGCTAGACGTATAACTTAACGGTCAACATGATGGCTACGTTAGCGTGACACTTTGGTTGTCCCGATGCTCCTCATTTCCAAGTTGAGGATAGTATTTGGCTTCTGCGTGGTGTCATCAAGCGCTAACTAAACTTTTAGAACCTTAATTGACCCATCTTGGCCATTAGAAGGTAGTGAGATGGCCGGCTTTGGTGTAGACCGAGGTTGGTTGATACTCGATGCTACGCTCATTGAGATCAGACTTTTGGGACATTTTCGATCGACCACTTGGTAGTCGTATTGAAATAAGCGCCTACGAGAAAGATCAATGATGTGAGATTCCTAGAACCCGGTTACTATTATAGGACAGGATGAACCAACTCAAACTTTTGGTGGGGTAATCACCTAGACCTCATGCAAGCCTTAAACCATAGGCTCATTGTGTGATTTGTTTGTGTGTGCTATACATGACATCATGACATCATCCGCATTGCATATCATTTCTAACCATTTCAAGGACCTAGGGATTTATCTTTGCTCTGTTTTGTAGGTGTTATGGCTTCTAGAAAAACTATCCGAATCAACTTTGTGGGTATACCTTCTCAGCTCAAAGAATTGGTTTCAGAAATTCCCGACCATGCTCAGTTCATCAAAAGACATGGTTATCTACTTGATTTGGTTATCTCCGGTTTTGAAGAAGATATGATGCATGTCCTATTCCAGTTCTTTGATCCGAAACACCATTGCTTTACATTCCCAGATTATCAGTTGGTTCCTACCTTGGAAGAGTTCTCTAAGCTACTTGGGATACCTATTCTTGACCAAATGCCATTCACCGGTTTAGAAAAGGTTCCTAATTACGAAGACATTGCATCAGCCTTACATCTTAAGCGCTCGGACATTGAAGCCAATTGGGAAACTAGAAGTGGATTTAAGGGTTTACTTTCTAAGTTCCTAATTAAGAAAGCTCGAGAATTCCTCAAAGTTATGAGTTTCCATGCACTTGAAAACATTGTGGCCTTGCTAATTTATGGTTTGGTTCTATTTCCTAACTCGGATCAATTCATAGATGTCAACGCCATCAAGTTGTTCCTTACCCGTAATCCAGTGCCTACTTTACTTGGAGATATTCTACATTCTCTCCACACTCGTACTACTAAGAGACAAGGCACTCTCATGTGTTGTGTACCGTTACTTTCAAGGTGGTTTATTTCGCACCTTCCTCCGTCAGTTTTGAAGAACGAACAAAGGATGAAGTGGTCTCAAAGGCTAATGTCACTCTCTCATTCAGATATCCGTTGGAGTCTTTTCTCTCAAAAGGACTTCACCTTCATTGAGCGTTGTGGAGAATTCCCTAATGTACCACTCCTTGGTATAAGGGGAGGTATTACTTACAACCCTTCTCTAGCTCTACGTCAGTTTGGTTTTGCTCGAAGAGATGGTCCGCATGATATGCTTCTCCAAGATGTTGTGTTTGACTACAATCACGATCTCCAGAATTACCGACGAAGGTTCATACACGCTTGGGGCATGGTAAAAAAGACTGATACCAAGACTTTGGGGCACCAAAATCCCATTCCTTGGGAACCTTACCTCAAATGGGTGCGAGCTCGAGCTCAAAACCTCATGATGCCATTCACGCCTGTTGTACCCGTAATTATGGAACCTGTTGCTATAGGTGACGTATCCTATACTATTCTCCATCCTGATATGCCTACCGATTTTGAAGACTTGAAGAGATCCTGGATTCAGCTTAAAGAAGAGAGGGATACTTTTGAAGCTCAGTGTTATGCAAGCGAGAAGAAAGTGCTAGAGTTGACCAAGCTACTTCACGAGGAGCGCAACATCAACGCATACCTCGGCACCAAGAGGAAGCGCCCATGGGAGACCTAGAAGCTTTATATTATGTTTTTCTTTTATTGTTTTGAACTATCTTTTGTACTTAAAAAGAAAAGAATAAAAAGAGAACTAATATTTGTTTGTTCATTGCTTGTTTAACAAATTTAAATCCTAGAGGTCCTTGAAAACATTGCATTGCATTGCATTCGCATAAACATTGCATAGCATAGCATAACATTGCATCACAGGTACATTGGAGATTGGTTTTCTCATCCTCTTGCTATTTATTTTAGCAGCAATGGCTCTCGAACAGACTGTCAAAGATCTCCAAGCTCAGAATGCTCAGTTTCAGCAGATGTTCACTAGCTTGGTCCAAGGCCAAGAAGATCTGAAGAAGCTCATCAACAAGAAGAAGAAGGTTGTGGGTCTACTCAACATGGGCAGACGCTACAAAGGTGGTCCTAAAGTGATCAGTCGGGTTGAGTATTCTGATAACAGTGTCAAGAATGAAGGGAGTAACAAGGGTGATGGTGAAGGCAACCAGCGTGAGCCTGAGAAAGACAGAGAAGACCACTATGATGATGACCAGTACTCTGATGGAGATGACAAGTATAAGCAACTCGAAGACCGTTTGAATGCTGTGGAAAATCTGAAAATGTCCGGGTTGAATTTTGATGATCTGAGTCTTGTTCCTGGTGTTGTGATTCCCCCTAAGTTCAAAGTTCCTAATTTTGCCAAGTATGATGGCATTTCTTGTCCGAAGCTGCACTTGAAGTCCTATGTTCAGAAGATCAGTCCTCACACTGATGACAGAAAGTTGTGGATGCATTACTTTCAAGAGAGTTTGTCCGGAACTCAGTTGGAGTGGTATTATCAGCTAGAGAGTGACCATATCCGTACTTGGAATGATTTGGCTGATGCTTTCTACAGACAGTATGAGTACAATGCTGAATTGACGCCTACTCGCATGCAACTACAAAGCATGTCTATGGGTCGCGATGAGAAGTTCAAGGAGTATGCTCAGAAATGGAGAGATCTAGCAGGCAGAGTTCAACCACCCTTGTCCAATAGGGAGTTGGTTGATATGTTCATGGGGACATTGTCAGGTCCATTCTTTAATCATCTGATTGGAAACTCTTCAGCCGGATTCACCGAGCTGATACTTACAGGCGAGCGTATCGAAGCTGGTATCAAGAGTGGAAAGATTCATGTAGAGTCATCTTCAAATGCTGCGAAGAGATCTTTTGGTGGTAAGAAAGAAGCTAATGCTGTGTATGGTCAGAAAAGCCGAGCCAAGACCGACCGCGCTCAATCTGTGGGGGCAGTTGTGATCTCCAATCCTACATCAGCACAACCTCAGCGAGACAACGCGCGTAGCCAGAACGCGCCACGAAGACAGTTTACGAAGATCAACATGCCATTGTCGCAAGCTTTGCAACACATGTTGAAAGCAGAGCTGATTATTTTGAGGGATCCACCTCAGAATGTCAACACTTCCTCTCCGAAATACAATCCTAATGCTAAGTGCGCTTACCACTCCAATAGCCCAGGGCACGACACTGACAACTGTTGGGCTCTGAAGAATAAGATTCAAGATATGATTGAAGCTAAGCAGATTGAGTTCGACCCTCCTGTCGAGACTCCGAATGTGATCAACGCTCCTATGCCTAACCATGACAAGAGTTCCAATGCTGTAGGTGACGATACTTATGTTTTCAACATAGATGACTTGACCATTCCTCTGATGACTGTTAAGAAGAACTTGCTGCAAGCCGGTATCAATCCAGGATGCCCAGAGAATTGTCGTTGGTGCCCGTCTGCGCCTGATGGTTGTGCTTGGTTGAGAAGACGCGTCCAGTGCATGATGGACAACCGTGAGATACTATTTCTGAAACCACCTGTGCAGAAGTTGTGTGAAGGCATGTCTAAGTTGAAGATCGAAGATGCGAATGAACCCGAACCATCTGTATGGGATACCTTGGGGCAGCCAAGTGGAAAGTATGATTACATGGTGAAGTATTCCGTTCCCGACAGTTACAAGATTCCTATCGAAGATATTAAAGCGACCGGATGGGGTGACGATTTCCCAGAAGACTATGCTGATGTTAATACCATAAGGATTTCCTCTGCCGATCCTGTGCCTAGAGTGGCGCCCCTCATCATTACTTCTCCCAGACCTATTCCATATTCCTCTGACAAAGCTATACCTTGGAATTATGGGTCTGATGTTTACTATCATGGCGTCAAGCAAGACCCTCTGACTATCAAAGATCTTACCATTCCCGACATTGACAACATCACCGGATCTAGTAAGGTGACCCGAACCGGAAGGGTATTCTCTCCAGAAATCTCTCCTCCAAAAGGCACCGCGACTCCATTCCAATTTACTCAACCAACATCCCCACCAGTGGGAAAGAACCTGACTCATCCCGCTCAACCAAGTACCAAAGGAAGTTGTCAAGACACCTCCAAACAGAAATGGAGGAAATTCAAGATCATCAAGAAGAGTGACTACAATGTTGTGGAACAGTTGGGACAGACCCCAAGATCTCCATGCTTGCTCGCTCTTGTGCTCGAGGCTCATGCTAACGCCTTGGTGAAATTTCAAGAATGCTCATGTGCCGCAAGACACTACTACGACCAGTTTGAAGTTTGTATTGCTAGCTGGCTGCCAACAACGGCTTAGGCTTCTCGATGTCGATTTGACTCGAAAGAAACATAACAAAGCCTTGCACATCTCGTGGAATGCAAGGGTACTACATTATCTCATGTTTTGTGGATACCGTTCGCTCGAACATCCTACCAAAGATCGCTTTTGATCGCCTCGACGTCAAGGGTTGGTTCGAGACCAGTGACATTATTGCGAGCTTTTGATGGTTCTAAACGAACAAGATTGAGAGCTCATTCGCTCGCCAAAGTCGGTTCCGCACTTTGACTCTACTTTGTGATGGACATCCGCCCACTTACTTTTGCCTGCTTGACGCCTTGGATACATGGGGCAGCGTTGTTACCTCTACCTTGCATCGGTCAAGTACCCGTGAAAGGGAAAGTTGTTACAGTGTGGTGAAGAAGAGTATATGGTCATCATCATGCCTTCCGTTATCTCGAGATGGAAGGTGAATTTTGAGACCCCGTCAAGCTTTTGAAATTCCCAGTCATGCTGACTCCCGCTACTCCCGGTTACACAAGCTCCTCCTAGGATGGCCTCCCGAAAGATGCTCAAGCTGCAATGAAGAAGGTGGTAGTACTATTTGGGTCGGCCCCGATCTTCCTTTCAAGTTTGACAAGGCTGGTTTAGGCTTCACCATCAAAGGTCAAGATGATACATGCCAACTTCCCTTCCGTGATCGCCCAGTGGAATCCATGCTATAGAAGACGACGACGACTTCGACATCAGCAAATGGATCTTCCCAACTCCAGATCGTGGGCTCAGCAATCGGAAGACCGAAGAAGTCATACCAATCTCCTTTAGTCAGGAGTAATTATTCTTGTTTTGTTTGCTTTTCAGATTTTCTATGTTTTGAACAATAAACTCTAAAGCCTAGTGCCTTGCCCGGGCATCATGGCTCGCTTATGAGGGTTTTATTTGTTATTCGTATTTTCATTCTATAAATTCGTTGGACTTTTGCATTCAATTGTTTCCTTCTTTACTTTATCACCCCTTCAAAAGGCTATGTGTTCTTACACACACCCACGTGATAATCGCAGAATCACTCGAATCTCGTTAATAAATGCTAGTGCTAAATATGACTTTGATAATCCGATCTACCAAGCCAAGATGAAAGTGAGGAAGATTGTGAAGTGCCGGAGAACTTGTCGACACAGCAAGAAGAGCGAGTTACACCACACGAAGAGCAAGTCGAGGTTGTGAATTGGCACCGACGAAGATGTAAAGGAGATCAAGATAGGAGCGGGTCTTGAGAACAATGTTAAAGAAAGGTTGGTTCAGATGCTACGAGACTACATTGAGGTTTTGCTTGGTCATACGAAGACATGCCCGGTTTAGACATTGATATTGTGGTTCATCGATTGCCAACTAAAGAAGGTTTTCCCTGAAAAAGGTTCGTCGATGCGTCCCGAGATGTCGAGAAAATCAAAGCCAAGTTATGAAGCGCTCAATGCCGGTTTTCTAGTCACCTCTTATCCCTGGGTTGCTAACGTAGTACCCGTACAAAGAAGGATGGCAAAGTACGAATGTGTGTGGATTACGAGATCCGAACAAAGCAAGTCCGAAAGATGATTTCCCACTTCCTCATATTGATGTTCGTTGACAATACCGCCAAAGATAAGGTTTTCTCCTTCATGGATGGTTTCTCCGGTTATAATCGATCAAAATGGCTCTCAAGACATGGAGAAGACTACTTTTGTTACACAGTGGGTACTTCTTACAAGGTTATGCTGCTCGATCAAGAACGCAGCGCCACTTATCGTGCCATGGTGGCACTATTTCATGACATGATTCATCACGAGATGAGGTCTACGCCGACGACATGATAGCTCGATCACGCATGTAAGAGGAGCATCTTGATCATTTGCGTAAATTATTTGATGATTGAAGAAGCATGATCGAGACTCAATCCTAACAAGTGCACTTTTGGAGTCGATCCTAAACTCCTAGGGTTTGTTGTCGTGGTAGAGGTATTGAAGTTGATCCCGCCAAGGTTAAAGCTATACAAGAGATGCCACCCCTGCATCGAGAAGGAAGTCGAGGTTTCGGGCCGCTTGAACTACATTGCCGATTCATTGCACACCTAATCGCTACTTGTGAGCCAATCTTCAAGTTACTAAAGAAAGATCAAGTGGTAGAATGGAATGACGATTGCCGATCGCTTTTGACAAAATCAAGGAGTACCCATGTAATCCTCCTATTCGATGCCGCAAGGAAGACCTCTTATCATGTACTTGAAGATTAGAGAACTCAATGGGTGCGTGTTGGGGCAACATGACGAGTCTGGTCGAAAAGAGCATGCAATATACTACCTTAGCAAAAGTTTACCGATCGTGAAACAAGATACTCACAAATGAGAAAACTTGCAACGCTTTGGCTTGGGCTCACGGCTAAGACAAGATATGTTGACTCACACTACCTTATTGATTTCTAAGATGGATCCGATAAAATACATCTTTGAGAAACCATTCTCCGAAGAATAGCAAGATGGCAAATGATCTTGACCGAATATGACATCCAAAGACACTTTCGTAAAGCTATTAAAGGAAGTGTAGTAGCCGATCATTTGGCTCATCAAGTCAGATGACTATCGCCTATGCAGCTCGAGTTTCCACGAAGATGTTTTGCTAGTTATCGATTATAAGAACCTGTGCCCGCACGAAGGACCCGAACAAGGATCCCGATGGACCATGGTCTTTGATGGAGCCTCAAACGCACTTGGCAATGGCATTGGCGCCATCATCACATCCCTCGCAGTGGACATACACCTTTCACCGCCAGATTATGTTTCAATTGTACCAACAATATGGCCGAATAAGCTGCATCATGGGTATTAAAGTCGCTATTGACTTAAGAATCAAGTTCTTGCAAGTGTATGGAGACTCGGCTTTAGTGATCACCGATTATAAGTGGGATACGAAGCATCCGAATCTCATTCCATATCGAGCATGTTCGAGTTTGATCCCTACTCAAGAGATTACTTTTGATCACATTCCACGAGAAGAGAATCACCATGACGCATTGGCTACTATGTCATCTATGTTTAAGGTTAGAGGGACAACGAGGCTCCCCGATCATCATTGAGAAGTTTGACTTAACCAACAGATTGTTATGAGCTTGACACGTAAGAGAAACCTTGGTACTACGATGTGAAGCGGTATCTTGAGACTCAGGAATATCCCGCAGGGGCATCTGTCAATGATAAGAAGTTTTTGAGAAGGTTTGCGTCCAAATTCTTCCTCAGCAACGGCATCTTGTACAAGCGCAACCACGACCGTGTTTACTACTGTAGACCGAGAACAATGAACGTATCATGGAAGAGTTAAGGCGCATTTGGTACTCACTCCAAAGGCATACGATGGCTAAAAAGATTCTGAGAACAGGTTACTATTGGTCCACCATGGAAGCTGATTGTCACCGCTACGCTCAATCTTGTCACAAGTGTCAGATTTACGCAGACAAAGTGCACATACCCAAACCTCGAATGTTTTAACCGCTCCTTGGCCTTCGCAATGTGGGGCATTGACATGATTGGGAAATCAAGCCCACGCTTCCAATGGACATCGCTTCATCCTTGTGGCAATCGACTATTTCACCAAGTGGGTAGAGGCGCTCGCTTGCATCTCACTGTGAATGTTGTGGCTCGATTCATCAAGCATAATCTTATCTGTCGGTATGGCACTCCGAAAGGATTATCACGATAATGGTTCCAATCTCAACAATAAGATGATCACCGAACTCGCACGCAGCTCAAGATCAAGCATCACAACTCTTCTCCTTATCGGCCTAAGATGAATGGCGAAGCCGCCAACAAGAACATTAAGAAGATTATACGAAAATGACTGACTTACAAAGATTGGCATGAGATGTTACCATTTGCTCTTCATGGTTATCGCACCACAGACGAACATCAACAGGGCAACCCCTTCTCTCGTGTACGGTATGGAAGCCGCCCTACCCATCGAGGTTCGGATACCTCAACCGTAGTCCTCCAGACGCAGAGCTAGATGAAGATGATCGGGCATGCACGCCTTGACCGATTAATTTGATTGATGAGAAACGACTCGCATCCATCCGCCATGGATGATTTATCGTAAACGAATGATCGAGCATTTAACAAGAAGGTCAAACACCGAGTCTACCAAGTGGGTGACCTAGTAGTCAAGCGCATCATTCTTCCACAAGGTGATCCAGGGCAAGTGGACTCCCACCTATGAGGGACCATTTGTAGTCAAGACAAGATTTTCAGTGAGCTATGATACTTAGCACCATGGACGGTGAAGACTTCCACACCCCGTGAACGCAGACATAGTCAAAAATACTACGATAAAGAGACCCGCTAGGTCGACAAACCTAGGCAAAATATATCCCGGCGAACCAAAAGGGTTCGGGCAAAAGTTAAGGATATATACAAAACATGTACACCGCAAGTCGAAAACCCGAAAAGGCGGCTTGGGAAAAAAGGTATCCAGATCGAAACCCAAAGGGCGGTCTAGGCAAAAGTTAGGATTTAAGCGACGACTATGTCTCGTCCAGATCACCTACTTTCGGACTACTATCAGCATTCAAGTTCAAATGGCGAAGATCAATTCAATCACTTTCTACTGACAGCAAGGAGATGAGATAGTTGAAATATATGAGTATTAGCATAGTTGGAACTTAACGAGATTGTTTCCGCATAGCCTTTTACTTTTCTCTTGTACAAACTGCTTGGCCATACGCCATCTCTCAAATAAATGCAAGTTTCTTTCTCTTTACGATTTCTGTTTGTTGTTTGCATCAAGTCCAAACGTCTGCTTTGAATGATTATACGCATCCGACAATAAAAATCCATTCGCAAGCATACGAAAAGTGAACATACAAGGGTAATTACTACAGGCTCCAGGAATTGAGATGACGACGAAAGTCAACCATACATTCCCCTGCAAAGTATAAATCCCCACAGAGGTGTCACTCACCACAAACCCTCCCCGTCGGAGTATGTGTTAGTCCACAAGCATTAATTCCACTCAACTAGAACCATGTTACATCAGTCTCCAAGCAGTAACTCTTTATCTCCAACAGAAACATTTATCCTCAACAGGATGCATTTCAACGAATCCCTTTCCCCGGCAGTAGCAGTGTCTAGGCTCGAGATTTGGTCAGATACTGCATCAGAGGAAAATTACATCCTTTTTTTTTTTTTTTCCCAGCCCGAGATTTCGACGAGCTCCAGATCCTTCCAATCCGACCTCCAGGCGATTTACTAATTACTTCTCAGCATGATCTATACGCCAGATTCCCCAGTAGAGCACTTCCTAACCTCTCCCTAGCAGGTGTCTGCGTATGAGATCTTCAACAACGTGTTCCTCAGTCTCTCCCATTCACAACAGTATCTAGGCTCGAGATTTGGTCAGATAGTGCATTGGAGGATTCAAAAGCTACATTCCTCCTCAAGGTTTCCGATCCGTCTCATCCCCCAAGCAGAAGTCAGAAATTCTCAAGCGGGATATTCCCTCAAGATGGATATGTTTTGAAATATCCCAGCATTCATCATTCATACATTATTCATAAAAATCATAATTTGTGCATATATCATTCATACGCATCGTCATGCATCATACTCTGCATAAAACTAACAAATATTCTATCAAAATTTCTCTTGTTTTGCCAAAACAGGTAAAAGTCATTTCTGACGCAAGCAGGTCCAAGATTAATGCCCGAAACCAGACGGGAAAACTATCTGAACGACCAACCTCGTTGTTCTCCAACAACGGATCCAGGATTAATACCCGAAGCCAGACGGGAAACCTTATCCGAACGATCACAAGTTATCCTCCGATAACAGGCAGTGGATCAACACCCGATGCACAACAGGGAAACATCCACGTTTTGCCCCCTCAGAGCAGTCAGCACGAAGAACTATTCTGACCCTCTCTTATTATCAACAGCAACTACGAGAGTCTAGCGTACGACTCAGTTGCCTTGGATGGCATCTTAAGCCCATCTCCGACTACTTGTCAACATTTCTCAGCTTTCAGAATGCTGTATATTTGGTTAAAAATCAATACAAACCAATAATTTCATTCAAAAGTGAGCACGAAGTCTAGCGTACGACTCCCCCCGGATGGCATCCTAAGCCCATCTCCTTCCAGAAGTATCTACAGAGCCTAACGTACGGCTCACTTCCCAGCATCAATCCCTCCAGATGGCATCCTAAGCCCATCTCCTATACAACGGTCTCGAGTCTAGCATACGACTCATTCCCCAGCGAAGTCTCCAACTTTTCCAAATGGCATCTGTAAGCCCATTCCCGCACCCTCATCAACCACGAGTGCAAATTTTCAGGTGTACTCGAGTGTTCAATCATCTTCTACCGTCACGAAAGGCAAGGTATGCCAATCTATCCCTTCCAGTACAAGAAGATTGAACAGGGGCAGCTGTCATACCCCAAAATTTGCCCTCATGTTTCTCAAGGCATTCCATACATCCGTGCTCAAGGATTCCTCAAGAGTTGATCAGATGGACACTCTCCTAGACAATCAACCCAAACTAGGGTTTGGCATTCCTCAGATCCAGATGGACTTCTAACCCCTCCAATGGTTCTCATGCTTCCTCATATGCTTCAAAGATCCTCCATGTCAAGTTTCAAGCTTCACAAGTCCAGTTTCCTCAGACAATTGCTCAGATGTTTGAAAATCAGTTGTATTGGTCAAAAGTCAATCGTGGTCAACAAATCAAAACTTCGATTTTTGGTCAACATCCTCATTTTGAAGTTACATTCATCATTTGATCAAGGGTTGATCATGATTCATCAAGAAAACTCAAGATTTGCTCAAAAGTCAAACTTTCTAAATTAGGGTTTCTAGATGAAAAGTCAACCAAACTTTGACTGATCATAACTTTCTCATACTTTCTCAGAAATTTTTCCACCACCTCTTGTTTTGAAGGAAATTCCATTCTCTACAACTTCATGTCTCACAAGAATGTCCAAAAAATGCTTCATTTGAGAGGTATAGCTCAAAACATTATAGGTCCTTTTCAAAGTCAACAAAAAGTCAACTTTTTGTTTTGGGCATATATTGAGCATGGTAACTCCAATTGAAGTGAAACCAAAGACATTGTTTAGAGGACTCCTAGAGCTTTCCAAAAAGTCCAAGAACACTCAAAAATGTGGAAAATTGAGCAAGATACACCATTCAGAAGTTGGGGAATTTTGGACAATTGCACAAAAGGACATATTGGTCAAATTGCAAAATTTTCCAAATGGGCCTATAATCTTTGATCCAAACTTGTTCATGATGTTATTTTGGGCCCATAAAAGCTTGGCATTGGTTATTTTCTATTTTTATGGTTTATATTTGAATTTTATAACATTAATTCAAAAATAAATTATATAAAATATGAAAGTAAGATATTTTTTTCAAAAGGATTGATTTTATATCTTTCTAAATGTCCAATAAAGTCCAAGATACCTTCCAAATTCGTGCTAGCCTCTCACATGGGAAGAAAATCATATTTTTTCAAATATTTGATTTGTTTTAAAGAGAAAATATTTTCACATTCAAGAGGATATCTTTTTTCACTCTTATTACACTCCAAATTTGCCTATAAATATCAAGCATTGTGCAGCATACAAGAGGACGAATCCTAACCTAAAAATCAAGCCAAAACCCTTGCAAATTTTTCTCATATTCTTGAAAAATCGTGTTTCAAATTCCAGCCCTTTCCAGCCTCTCTCAAGCATCCAATCGTGCTCTAAGGGTAAGGTAGAGTAAGTATACACTCTTACAATTGATCAAAGCAAGCCAAATCGATACATATACATACATATACATTCAAACTTTTCTGATTTTTGCACTTTTATTATCTGCTTGTTTCCATGGATTCTAATGCTTTTATCGTGATCATGAGATGCCAAGGGATCGATCTGGGCCATCGCTATTGAGTTTGGACGTTAGAATCGTGAGATGCCATGTCTAGGGCATTTCGAACTGTCAAGCTTCGAATCAATAGTTACAGGCCTTTTCAATCAAAACAGACACCACCATTGAATCAGAAGGGTCGAAATAGGTGGACGGACTTTTCTTTGCTTTTAAATTTCGTATTTTGCGGTTTTGAGGATCCCGTCGGAGAAGAGACGAGAGGGCTCCGCCGACCGGCTGGACCGTTGACTCCGATTGACGCAGCGTGGCGCTTCGTGCTTCCGATTGGCTTTCTCCTTCCACGGTCCCACGCGAGACTTTGAATCCAAAAATCCGTGGCACGCGACGCTTATAAACAATTGTCTTCAAATTCTAAACACAAACGCACGCTAGCTCGGTTGGTCAAGATGTTGGTTTTTGTGGGGAAGGTCCGGATCGATTCCCGGTTCGATAATTTTTTTTCTTTTTACAAAACTCAAATTTTTAACTATTTTCTTATTATTTTGATATTTTCTATTCTATTTTAATTATTTTCAACATTTTATTTCTGCATATTAAAAACACCAAAAATATTTTTTCTTTTTACATTATTATCATAAAAACCTTTATTTAATTTAATAAATTAAAAAATATAATTTTTGCATGCATATTTATTTTATTTTTATTTTAGCATTTAAATCATATTAAATTGCATTTCAATTATCAAACCTTTTCCAAAAATTCCCAAAAAATTATTATACTTTATTTATCTTATTTCCAGCATGTAGTAATTTTTCCATATTAAAATTTGCATTTTTCTAACATTTTTTCTCTTATTCAATTTATCTCGTATTTTCCAATTTTTCCCATATCTTCACAGGTTGATCCGATACAGATGTTTTCTTCCGTTTTTTCTCTTATTTTCCAATAATGTAACTGCTCATGGGATGTAATAGTTTAATCTAGGACTTTTACTTTCCGCATTTTCTGATTATGTATCTGCCCCAAAGCCATGTAATAGCGTAGGATTTATCTTTCCGCACCTTTACATTCCGCATTTTACTTTCCGCACTCTATCAACTGCTAGTAATTAGGCGTGTATGGCAAGATAATTGGACATAGCTCACACTAATCTTCAAGATAACATATTCTGAAATCAACACACTCTTTCACACATGCACCCCTTAGGGTAATTCTCTCGTTTTTCGATTCAAATGGTCAAGTCCTCGAACGTAGAGGTATTCTAGCACCGTTGCCTTCAAAACAAATCATCATAGTCCTTCGATACAAAGATCATTGGCCCACGATGTCGCCTAACGAAAAACATGATCTTGACCCTCGATTGTCACCTACGAAAAATGATGATAGTCCCTTCAAATGTGCTAGGATATCTCCTACAAGTTGCCTTCTATGACCATCCGATGTCCCTTCGATTGTCCCGATTACATCCAACGAATGGAGCTACCTACTAACTAATGGTATGGCTAGCGCTATTCTAAAGGAATGTAGAAGTACGAAAACGACTAAATTCTGAGTAGGTAATAAGTCTCCTAGTTGCTTGCTCAAATCAAATAAACTTTTCACACCTCACACTTTCAAAAACACTTTGTATACATTCCAGCGTGAATCATTGCAAAGTTCCTTTTCAAAAACGAAACATTTCCGAACACTTTGTATACATTCCTACATGAATCATTACAAAGTCAAAGCGAAATGCCTTTTCAAAACATTTTTCAAACACACAGAAAGCACAAGTTTTTCAAAAGTGATCTAAGAGCAACTAAGAGCCCGTAGATAACTACGGATGGAAAGGGGTGCTAATACCTTCCCTTTTCATAACCATTCTCCGATAATCTAACGAAGGTCTTTTTCTGTACTTTTACCTTCCCTTAATTGGATAAAAATAAAAGTCGGTGGCGACTCTTGCTATCCGCACATTTGGATACAAAAATCCTAAAAAAGTCAGTTCACCGTATCACACATAAGCAATAAGTAAATCACACATATAAATTATCATGGTTCCTCTATAATAAGACTAGTTCGGTCTACTTGAACCGCATATTTTTTCACTATAATTAGAACCTAATAACATGTTTGGTGGATTCTCACATCCTTAAATCTTGCCATATAGTACGAACCAAGGGGGTTGTACTATGTTTCCAACTTATAAGAAGCTGAGTCAATAGGCACTGATGTTCTTAGTGAAAATCAGATTTTGATCCATTAGAATATGAGCCATATGTCTCTTCTTTACAAGCCATTTAATTGGGTCATAACCAAGTCAATTACAAGCTTAATGATCCTACACACTTACATAAATGTTAGTATACTCTATTGTTCTTTAAGTACTTCGTTAACATCAAAATTCAATGAATGTGAAGAGTTTTGTTCCAACAATCTCCCCTTTTTTGATGATGAAAAATAAGAGTATTTAAGAATAATGGTTGGTCAGTTTAAACAATTTGACAATATTAGCGTCTGGGGTTTGTAAGCTCGCCCTGAGTCTAACAGTCCATAAGTTGAGTTTAGTAAGCTTCCCCTAAGTTGTATCAAAGTTATTTAAACTAGTTTTAGTAACTTGATAATTTTAGAGTCTGAGGTTTGTAAGCTCTCTATGAATTTTTGTAGTTCATGGGTTGAGTTTTGTAAGCTCCCCCGAAGTTCTATCCAAGTTAAAAAAAAAAAATTAAAGAATCAACAAACATTTAAGCATATAACATAAGTTAATTAAAGTGGACTCAAGATCTTAATAAAAACATAGAAAAATGTTTTTATCATACTCTTTAACTGCTACCATATTTCTCCCCCTTTTGTCATCAACAAAAAGTAAATAAATATAAAAGAGAGAGAGAAATATACTAAACAGAAGAAAAAAACATAATCATTTCAACTTCCAAGAAATTGAAGAGACCCAAGGAAGAAAAAATGCAATATTCACTTCCCAAGGCAGCAAATCAAAATCTTGTCATTTTTCAAAAAGCGAAAACTGAGAAGTGAACAGATGTAATAATGAGAAGCTAACACGTGTTAATAACTATTGGTGTTTAAACTTCCAAAAATCAAAGATAACAACACAAAACATGATTAATCTTCAAACGAACCATTATAAAAGCGGACCTCCTCATCTGCAAATTAAACAAATCATCTTTCAAATTCTTCTCAATCCAAAATGTGTACTTCATCTAAAAACTCTAAGAACTCCATTACTTCTGAGGCTACTATGGCCAAGGAGACCAACGTGGTGTGTAACACCCCATTTCTACCCGGCATTTATAATAAAATCAGAGTGATAAAATTTCAACACACAAATAGGATGCCACATTGTCAACTTAAAACAATAATATAATAGTCACATTTAACACATAGATACGTAACACATCACATTTGGATGAACCGATAACAACCTGTTTATTGTCAAACATAAACCTACTTGATTTTTAAAAACAGCGCAACGAATTCGTAACATAAACTCCAAAATAATCATAGCATCTTGCTTAACATAAAAAACTTAAAATGAAATAAACTTCTCAAAAGAAACAACTTCAATTCAACTTAATAGCAATAAACAAAACAATGCGTTCATCCCCCGAGTGCTACGTATCAGAGCGACAACACCGACTCGAACTAACAACAACTAAATCTTCGTTCTTCATTACCTGCACGTTACCAATATAAAGGCAACGGCGAAACAAATAAAGGGTGAGATATCTAGCAATACAAACAAGTTTATGATAAATAATATATTAGGATTAAATCATACAAAATTATCACTTCACAATTAACAACATCACTAATCACTTCACATCACAACAGTGCATATGCATGTGGTACCAATTAGGGCTTCAGCCCCCGTCGCCAATTTCCAATTAATAGAGGCATCAAACAAGGCATAAGCCTTCAACACAGTTGCCAATCCAGGCCGTCGCTAAAATATGCAATGTATGCAACTCGATAATGCACATCACACAACATAAACAACAAATCCTCGTTGCCAGGCATAAGCCTATATCACCAATTCCTTTACCAATAATTAAAGGTAAACATCGTCACTAAAACATCCTGCAACTTTGCATAAAGCAACAAAATATAGCAACATACACATCACTGATAAATCACAAAGAAAATAACAACACAACATATTCAACATAATTTCGACAAAATAAACCAATCACAATTACCTACTAACATATACTAGTTACCCCGACGATTTTCAACAGATCCGGACAATTAATTATACCAATTAATTCTAAAAATTCGACTAATTCGGTATTGGTTTTATGCACTATTATTACTACCACATAATACATTGTTCCTGTCTAATTATATTATTGATATAACTAATTTCCTGTATCCAAAATTATACAGTCATTGAAATTTATCATCTGCTACTCTCTCATTTTCTGCTAAAACTGCTATTATCCTTCATACTGCTACCTGATAAAAGCTGACTTGTTACTATTACTGAATCAATACTGCTCTTCATATTAATTTATCCTTAATCAAGTTATTCTTCAAGCACCTAATGTTACTTAACTAGATACTTTAAAATAAAAGGAAGAATTAAAAGTAAGAAATATATATATATATATATATATATATATATCAGTAAGAACAAATTAGACAGCAAAAAGGTGGTCCCCACCCTCTCCTATGCAATGGCGTCTGCCCCTCCTCCATAGGGCATATGAGGCGCCCACCCTTCATCTATGGGGCTTCCACCCCTCAACCTAAGTGGCCCTGCCACTTCCTCTTCCTTGCATGGGGCGCTCACCCCTCAAAAGTGTGACCCCGCCCCCTAATTCTTCCTTTCTTCGTTCAGTCTCATCTTCACCATTTTTTTTCCAGAATACTGAAAATTCTTCTTCTTCGATTAACATGTTCCAGTTCAATTTCTTTTTCCATCGATTTATCAAATCAATTCTCATCAAAAATCCCTAACCATCACAACAATACAATTTTTCACAAATGCCATTATTTCCATAGACCGGCCAAAATCAAAAGAGTTGCAACAAAATCAAACAATTATTCTACAACACAATTTACACAGACAGAGATAATCCCATACAATTCGATCTCCACACATGATTCATCAAAAACCAAATTATAGAGTTAGAACCCCACCCTTACCTTGGATTTAACGGTCGCTCTAACTCCGATCGAACTCCTAATTTCCGGTTCCAGCTTGTACTTCTCGTATCCTCTCCTTCTAAACCTTGTGCTTCTAATCCTTGTACTTGTTATGTTTTCTACGTAAAATCTAATTCTAATGCTTCTACTTCCTTTTATAATACTAATAATCCAATTAATCTCTTTGTCTTAATGGGCTTAATTCCACACCTCTCTTTCTACTACTTCTAACACTAAAATAGGCCCACATAAAATAACTCTAATAAGCTAACCTTATTTCTAATATTATTTCCAATAATATTCTACAACTAAAATTAATTCATCAATAATTAATATCGATAAATCCAAACTTCCGTTAATTCAATTAAATAATTCGGCTATAATTTAATTAATTAATTAATTAAATTTCCGGTCGTTACATGGTGACGCAATGTATTGAGAAGAGGAAAGAAGAGGTCAAACCTCATGAAGCAAGCCCAACTCCTAAAGCTTTGAAGCCTAAGGAATCTCAAGAGACGTCAAAGATCGGGAAGTCCAAGAAGAAGAAGACTCACGTAGAAGAAGCTTCTTCTAATTCAGATGAAGATAATGTTTATTTTGATTAATATGATGAATATAAACACGATTTCTAGTAGGGTAACTTTTTCAAGGCCAAACGTTTTTTTATATTCTCTATAGAGTATTGTATCTAAAATATTTTTGAATGTAATTCCTTCTTTAATAATTCTAAGTAAATATGATAAAAATAAATTTTAACTCATGGTATCCAAAACGATTATGACCAATAATAAATGAATCTTCTTGGTATAATCAAACTAATTTCTACATCTAGGGAACACACGCAGGAACCAAGGAAGAGTGGTTGAAAAAGGACTACCAAACCATCTGGTTTTCAAAAACTGATTGGGCACAAAAAATAAAGAAAAACAATATGTAATGATAAATACGCTTATAAAACATGACCTTCATAACATAATAATTATACATTTCAAAACACTAGCTTAAAAAAATGAGTACGTTAAAACAAGAAGAAAAGAAGGAACTAATAACAAATCTTCATTAGCAGCAGAGAATTAAAAAGGACAAAGAAACTGAAGTAGGTGAATATTGTAGCACGGTGGTAGAAGTGACTTGTTTGTTTTGCATTTGATCAAAAATATTGCGGATAGCAAGAGTCGCCACCGACTTTTCTTTTATCCAATAAAGGGAAGGTGAAAAGAACAGGAAAAGATCTTCGTTAGATTCTGAGTAAAGGAGGTAGTTATGAAAAGGGAAGGTATTAGCATCATTTCCATCTGTAGTTATCTACGGGCTCTTAATTGCTTAGCTCACTTTAATTTGTTTGGTGTATGTGCTTTTTGAAAAGAATTTTGAAAGACATTTCACTTTGACTTCGTAATGATTCTCGTTGGAATGTATACGGTGTTCGAAAATGTTTGTTTGGAAATCGTTTAACTTTGTAATGATTCTCGCTGGAATGTATACAAAGTATTTGAAAAGTTTTTTGAAAGAAGTGTGAGGTGTGAAAAGTATTTGTTGATTGAGCAAGAAATTAGGAGTCTATTACCTACTCAGAATGGTCGTTTCCATGTTATTTTCCTTCTCCTTTAGAATAAGGCTATCCATACCATTAGTTGGTAGGTAGCTTTATCCGTTTGGATGTGAAGGGACAATCGAAGGGTCATCGTATGGTCATAGAAGGCAACATTGTGAGGATACCTTAGCATTTTCGTAGGGACGATCATTACTTTTTCGTAGGCAACAATCGAGGGACCAGATCATGTATTCGTAGGCAACATCGATGGACTATGATCTTTGTATCGAAGGGACTATGATGATGTTATTCGTAAGCATCTTTGCTAATGGTACCCCTATGTTCGAGGGACATAACCATTGTTTATTCGAAAGGCAACAAGCGAGGATACCCTAAGAGGGTGCAAGTGTGAATGAGTGTGTTGAATTCAGATATTTAATCTTGAGATTAGAAGTGATCTAGGGTTGATTTTAGTCTTAGCATGCAATCCTATTAGCCATACATCTAACAATTCATATATGTACATGAATTAAGAGGTGCGGAAAGTAAAAGTGAGGAAAAGTAAAGTGCGGAAATGTAAATGTCCTACGCTATTACATGACTTTGTGGGAGTTACATAATATAGGTGCGGAAAGTAAAGGCAGAAAGTTTAAATCTACGGTATTACAAAATAAACCTTGCGACCTATACATTGATTTCTAATATTTGAATGCAAAATAATAGAAATAAATAAAAGAAAAATGTCTAATGATAAGAGAAAATATCTAATCCTTAATTGCAAAAGGAAAAATGTTTTTGATATTTTTTTGAGATTAATTTTAATGTGAAAATCCTAATTCTAGGTTAATTATTAATTAATTAATTAGAAAAATAAATGAAAATGTGAATAAAAAATAAAAGTTTTTGTGCCAAAAATTAAATAAAGGTTTTTCAAACCTAAATCTAAAATTAAAACATCTTTTAGGGTTTTTATGTGTGAAAAAAATTAAGTTGTGAAAGTAATTAAAATAAGAAAAAAAAGAAATTGAAAAATGTTAGCAAAAATTGAAAGAGAAAAGTAGTAAAAAGAAGGATTTGGTCCCTGCAAGGTTTGAACCCGCGACCTTGGGGTTGTAGGTTCAAAATTCTACCACTACACCACTTGGCCATGGTGATATATGCGCACATCCATAAATATATATGTGTTCCCTGTACATATCAGAAAAATGATTAAAAAAAAGAAGGCAAAAGGCAGGTTCGAACCAGCGACCAGATAAGGGTAAGGGACTACTCGCGCATGTCTTATTGTTGGGGTTTCCACCTTCTTCTCCGATGAACGATTTTCTAAAATCTGCAATAATCCATCAAAAACGAAAACAAATAGTCCAGATCGAATAATTAAAGGCTACGAATCCAATGGCAATGTCCTTTTGGACTGAAAGTTCCCGTATCAAGAGATTTGAAGCTCACAGCTTCCCATGCCCTAACAATGGCAGGTAGCTATTTAGCCATCAAAGCTTATCAACAATTGCCCAAGTCTGTTCCTTATCATCATGGGATTATGTAAATGGGGTAAGAACGAATTGAAACATGCTATAATTTAAAATACGATAGACAGAAAAAATATGAAAGTATGAGTTATGTACAATGAGTTTCAGCGTGTTGTGGCTATGGATGATGATCCATACTTACCTAAGCTTACCTCAGGAACAAGAATTGACGTTTGGAATTGCCTATGGATGGCTGGAAATTGAAACTCTAATGTGCAACTTTCTTTGAAATTTTTGTGAGTTTTAGAGTTGATTCTGGAGGCAAGGATTCGTGTCCTTTGCTTGTGGTTTTGATAAGTATATATAGGAGAGTGCATTAGGTCAAGCATTGAGTGGAAATATATTGCCTTGAATGCAAAAAATATTTGATTGAGAAATTTATCAAATCTATCCAAAAAAGGCTCAATCTTGCCTTAAACTATCTTGCACGAATTTTTTAGCTTTCATGATGTTCCTTGGACCTCAAGACAAACAAAAACCAAGCCCAAGTCACCTTACCTCTTACCTTTGTATTTTATTTAATTGAAATTGAATTCTAATCATTAAATTCAAAAAAAATTCAAAAAAAAAATAAAGGAAGGGTGTGAAAATAAGTTTAGAGGTCATGGGTCATCTCAAGAACAAGTTTGGATCATGAAAACTTAGGCCCATTTAGAGGAAACTTGAATTTGCTAAGTATTTCTCTTCATGCACCTCTTCAAAATGTCAAACTTTCACAACTTGTATCTTGATCAATTTTCAACATTTTTGAGTGTTTTTGGAATTTTTAGAAAGCTAAAGATGTCATATAATTACTACTTTTGGTTTCATCTTCATTTAATTTTCCATGTTCATGTACACTTCTTTTCAAAAAGATGACTTTTTGTTGACTTTTAGAAGGACCTATAATGTCTTGATCCATAACTCTCAAATGATGCATTTTTGGCCAAAGCTTGTGAGACATGAAGTTGTAGAGAATTGAATTCTCTTCAAAATGGGCTTCGGTGGAAAAATTTAGGATAAAGTATGTGAAAGTTATGCCTGGTCAAAGTTTTGTTGACTTTTTGTCCAAAAACCCTAATTTGGAAACTTTGACTTTTGATCAAATTTTGACTTTTCTTGATGAATCATGATCAACCCTTAATCAAATGATGAATGTGACTTCAAAATATTGATATGGACTAAAAATGATGAAGTTTGACTGTATGTTGACCATAGTTGACTTTTGTCCAATACAACTGATTTTAAACCATCTGAGCAATTGATTGAGCAAACTTGAGCTGTAAGACTTGAAACTTGACATAGTGATCCCTTGAGACATATGAGGAGGTATGATGACCACTTGAAGCCCTAGAACTTGATTTTTTCTTGAGAGAAGCAAAACCCTAGTTGTGGGTTGATTGCTTAAGAGAAGGTTCATCTAGTCAACCCTTGAGAAATTCTTGAATATGGAGATGTGGGTTGTCTTGAGAAATAGGAGGGCAAATTTTGGGGTATAAGAAATATACTCATAAGCTAATCACAAATAAGAGTGTCAAAACAACTGATAACACTACCAAGACACCCAAATGAGAATTTCACTCAAGAAGAGGATACTAGAAATAGTAACTGAAAGTCCTACTTTAGGTTTGATGATTAGGAACAAGATCAATAATTGAATGAGTTTTAAATGTACAAATTATATAGAAATGTAACTTTCCTATAAGGATGCTAGAAATTTGTGTTCTACCAGAAATAGACTTAGTTTGAGACCAAGAAGTTATATTAATTCATTCATAATAGATAGAATACTAAGATTGGATAAGCAATATATTTGATTTACCAGAAATTAAATATTTAATCTCATTCAATGTATCAAAGTCTCACAAATAAATAAAATCCAAAGTTTCACAAGCTGGAATAATCTTAGAGGTTTACAGATATCATAGGCTTTATAATGACTCATTAATATGGTTACCTTTTGTAAGTTCCTTATTTTTAAGGATTGACTTAATTTTAATAAAACAAATAATAACAACAAAAATGTATTGATCAATAGGATATTTAACTTGTTGTAATCCTATTAGAATGTCTGAACATGTTGTGTTTAAGATTTTCAACATCTAGAACAACATGTCAAATGAGATGTCGAGACATCAGACATCACGCTAACTGTCAAAGTTTGTTACAGTTCTAGTTTTAAGTTATGCATAATATTTTGGGAATATTATGCATCATATGTGGAGTTTTCATGAAGGCTTTTGTGGAGGTCCATAAGCTTAGGAGAAAAATCAGCAAGGACCTTGATTGTAGCAGAAGTTATCTGCTTGTTTGTTTTTCTAATTTGTTATCATAGCTTGTTCTGACTTTATGTCGTTGTTCAAGGCCCAAATACAGTTGGGTAGAAGGTTATAAATAAGCATTTTGTAACCTAGTTTTAGTAATCTAGACAAATATATAAAGATGTAATCATTAGGGTTAGCCATGTAAGTGAACCACCCGGGTTGTGGGATGGTCACTGATTTGTAACTCGAAGCCTATAGGCAAGAGGATTGTTTTACTCCCTCAAAAGATGTGAAGCAATGAGTGTAGTTGTTTTCTTGGAAGAAGTTGTGAAGCAATTCCAAGTTTATGTGAGTCACAAGTTTAATTGTCTTTTGTGTTTGGAGTGATGTTCTCCAAACTGGATGTTTTTGTTGCAGGGGTTTGCAACAGTTAAGTATCATTAGGAAGTGAGCAGAGGTTCTCTTGTCTTAGATGGGTTTCTAAGATAAATTTTTCATTGGGTAGTGATTCGGTAAATCGGAGGTTGTTTATCTGTAAACTGGAGGTTGTTTACATAAACTAATACTACTGATAGTGGAGTCTTCTTCCTGGCTTGGTAGCCCTCAAATGTAGGTTGGTTGAACCGAACTGGGTTAACAATTCTATTGTGTTTTTATTGTTTCCTGAGCTACCATATTCTACCTTGTCTGTGTTAGTTTTAATGTCAGATCAGATGTCTTGACATCCTTATCGGACATCTGAGTCTGCTGTTGCACCAGAATTTCAATTGGTATTAGAACTGGCATCCTGTCTATTTCTGGATGAGATCCTAGGGAGGATACTTTCTGGTTATGTACAAGGTAGAAGGTTTGTATTGAATATTTTTTTGAACAATGTTGGTTCATATTGTATGCTCCCTTGAAGTGGAGGATTGACCTATCTATGGAAGACTAGTGTGCATTGAAGACCAACCTGACCAGAACCTTTGTACCTTCTTGATGAAAGAAGATGATGGAACTGAACAAAAGGAGTCTAAAGTCAAATAATTCATCCGGGAGTGGAGACCTTGAATTATTTTAAGGATTACTGCTCAGCTATTTTTGAGCAAGAGAGCAAAGCTGTCAAAACTTTCATGCGGGCGTGAAGATATTGATAATGTAAATCTTAAGCTTATGTGTGCTCTGGTTATGGTGTTGGTGATATCTAGTCTATAGTTTGGTGAAAAGCTACTGTATGTTAGGTTGATTTATATTCAATCCTAAGTTTCCATGTTGATGCTTGAATTGGAGAGTAAGCATTGTGTGTAAATTCTGTTGAAGTATTGTTATATTCCATTACATGACATTTGTTGTAACCCTTAAATTGCAAGAAGAATTCTAGGGTTACTATTCTCTCAACAGAATATTTGGCCGATTTTTTCAACTATATTAAAAGTGTCAAAGATACTTGAGATCTTTCTCAAGTCCAATCATAAAGACATTTATTAATAGAGTTGATGAGTACCAATTGATCAATGATCCTCATACACATATGCATATTGTTTAAAAACCTTGAAGATTGTCAAGGATGATGTGTTCCAAAGGAGATGAAACTGGTGTTTTATGGGATGTTAGAACATTAATTCAACAGGCGTGCAGCTACCAGTTGAAGAACAAATGTTATGGGTGCTAAACTAATGTAATATGAGTACATATGTTTGGAACCTACTCCTGATATGGAAGAGGAGACATCTGCTTTATATTAGTTGATCAGGACACAATCAACAAGGTATCTACTCCAAATGTCAGTTTATTTCTGACCATAACTTATTGGAAGTTGAGCTCAATGCAAGTAAAAGGACTCATAAAGGTATATTATACAGTCTCTTTATATGAAATCAAGAAGAGATTGTATCTGGAAGATCCTTCTGATCAAAGGAACCAGAAGTGTGGAGTTTTGTTCATGACCATAGAACAAACTCTGTTTGGTGCTAAATATTGTGTTCCAACCATAATGATTAATGGTCTTGAGTGTTGTCTGCCCTAAATATTGTCTTGGAAGAGTATTGTCTGGAAGAATCAAGAGAGACATATTGCTTTGAAGAATCTGCATATCTTTGTGTCATGCCTAGGTAAGTCTGTTCCAGAAACCTAGTAGAGGGAATCTCCTCTGTAGGTATAGGCTATGGCATCCATCATCTCAAAGTCAAAATGAAAGTCTGAAGAAAAGCTTATTGAGATGTGGCTCATGTTATCCCTTGATTATGTTGATTGTTTAGTTGTAAAGTTGGTGTTTGTTGTGCTTCACTTGTCCCCCCAAGTATTATGGATGTGAGCATGGATGTTACCCCCAGAACCATAATAGATGATGTCATATCAAATGTTGTAACATCATCTTAATGTATTCAGTCATGAGAGTAAGTATTGTTTCCTGGGAGTAAGTGTAAGTGTGAAGAAGAAATCAGTCAGGATAATCTAGTGTGAGTAGATAATTTTAACTAACTAACTGGTAGGTACTTTGACGGGAGACTAAGTACTTATTAGTATGCAGTCTGAATGCCAAATTCATATACTTTATCAGGAGCTGAGTGTTTGTCTGATGTATTCATGGTATATTATGAATATAATGTCAATATTAAATTCATTTTAATCTTCACAAGTTTAGGATGTGTGGCAACATTATCTGGTGATTATGTGAAAAGTTGATTCAATGGTAAGAGATGCATACAAATAACTTCATGGAATCTGGATATCTGTGTGTGGAAGTCTAAATTCAGAATCAGAAGTGATGAAGTATGTGATGTAAAGAAAGGAATGTTCTACATGAAGACGTAACATCACAACTTTTGAAGACACCAGAGATTGGGAGAAGGCAGATAAGAGTCAGACTTATCTTTTGAAGACGTATCTTTGGTTATACGCATGGTTGATAATGTGGTTTCTTCTACTACAAGTAACAGAATATGGAAATCTGAATCTTGTGTAGCAAGTAAACTAAGGATTCCTAATTTGGAAACTATGGCAAATTCCAAATAAAGAATGCTTCTAGTATTATGAGGACCAACATCAAAGATGTCCTTATTTTGGGTAACTCAGGGGGAGTAACAGTATTATGGAAAGCTTCATCTTGTAGGCTAAAAGGGATAAGTGTTGATATTAAGGGGGAGAAACTGTTTATATGTTAACTGTTAATTGTGTGTGATTCCAAAAGTGCTTATGATGTGTGTGGGAGGAGCAACTGTCTATGTGTTATTTGTTAATTGTGTGTGTTTCCTAATATGATGATGTGTGCAAAGGAAACAGCCATGTCTTGTGCTACTAGAAATATTTATAAAGGAAGCAAATAACCATGTGTGTGCATCTGTGAATGTTCCCTCTGATGTTTAAATATATTTTCTTTCTGATGCTGATATGTATGTCAAACTGCTACTGAGGGGGAGTAATTATTTTGTCGCTAATGTGAAAGGATATTTGTATTGGCCTTCAATAGAAACATTCAAAAGACGTTATTTTTATGGATTGAGGGAGCAACTGAGAGACAATTGTGATATCTGAACCAAAGCAAATGAGTTCTGAATGACTGTTGTGAATCTCTTATATGATGTTGGAACATCAATATTATTGTGAATATGAAGAAGAAGTATAATCTGAGTTTTGAACACAATTGTGATTTGTGTTTTGAGTTACCTGGGAAAATTTCAAATTATCTCTTAAGAGGTAGTTTATCTCCCACGGTCCTCTTTTTCCATCACCTGTGACATGAATAGGCTTTTGCCTTAAGGGGGAATGAGAGCTATATTCTTCCTCGTGTACTATTATACATTCATTCCCTTTGACTTGTTGGTTCAATGGAGGGAATCAAAAACACGAAAAGATGTCGAACTGGATGTTGAGACATTGTCTTCAATCGATGTACAGTGCGCACTCAAACATTGTAGACCCCCTCAATCCCCTGCTCCCAACACATGAAGCTGCTGAAGACCATTTTAATTGTTAATTTTTATTTGTAAATTGTTGTTGGTGCTTTGGTGTAACTTCTTGTAATTATATTTATTTGTTTTAGATAAAAAATTTCAAAGGGGGAGATTGTAAGTTCCTCGTTTTTAAGGATTGTCTTAATTTTAATAAAATAAATAATAGCAGCAACAATGTATTTATCAATAGGATATTTAACTTGTTTTAATCCTATTGGAATGCTTGAACATGTTGTGTTGAAGATTTTCAACATCTGGTACAACATGTCAAATGAGGTGTCGAGACATCAAACATCATGCTACTGAACTGTCAAAGTTTGTTACATTTCTGGTTTTAAGTTATGCAGAATATTCTGGAAATATTATGCATCATATGTGGCATGTTCGTGAATGCATTTGTGGAGGTCCAGAAGCTAAGAAGAAAAATCAGCAAGGACCTTGATTGTAGCAGAAGTTATCTGCTTGTTTGTTTTTCTGTAGAATTTATTACTGCAGTTTGTTACAGCTTTATGTTGTTGTTTGAAGGCCCAAATCTAGTTGGGTAGAAGGTTACAAATAAGCATTTTGTAACCTAGTTTTAGTAATCTAGCCAAATAAAGAAATATGTAATCATTTTGTAACTCGAATTGGATGTTCAAAACTCAAGTTATAAATTTTCTAAGTTCTGCTAATTTTCAACCTAGTGTAATCGATTACCATAAAACCGGTAATCGGCTACACCCCTAAAAATATAATTTGTTACGTTTTTAAGTTGTCTAAGCGGTAACCGGTTACTACATTTAGGGTAACCGATTACACCTGCTACAAAAGCACCTTTCTATTATATATTTACACAAAAACCACTCTTCTTATCATCTCAACCCACATTCTTCTTATAACTCGAAAGGCACATTATTTTGTCAAAAAATCCAGTTTTCACAAACACCGAAACTCAAGTTCTTTCACAAAAATACTCATATCCTGGTATTCCAATTCTCACTCGCGATTCAAAAAACATCAACAACATTCAACAATCACTTATATGATTCCAGCAACAAAATTTACAATAATTCATCACTCAAAACATCGATAACACACACAATGACTCAATTATGCACATATAGCAACCTTATGTTTTGATAAAGGTGGAAAATGAAACATTGTCCTCAATATTTTGATCCAAGGTAGAAAAGGAAAATAAGAACCCGATGTGTATTAAATCAGGGGCCATGATGGCCTAAAGCTCTCCTCAAAGAATAAATCTCTTAAAAGAGATGGTCAATTTCTTCGGTTTGTCTGTCAGCTTGCTCCCGTAGTTTATGACGAAGGTCTATTTCTTTTCTTCATAAAATAGAAAGCTCATAGTCAACCTGGTGTGTGCCTGAAGGATATGAGGACAAAGGTGATAAAGGAACATTTGGATAAGGAGTATGGTGATATTCGAGAGTTGGAGGAGTCTGAGATGATGATGGGCATTCATTTTACTGTTCTAATTGGTAACGCCAATTATTGTGGTTATGGACATTAGTAAAATCATGGTTAGGTAAGGTGAAATGGTGGACTACTTCATAATTAATTAGAAGTTTAAACTCACTAGGTCTCTCTCGCCTTACTAAACTATAGTTAAAACAATTCTCAAAATCTAATAGTCCGCCCACATAATTGTTTTCTATAGTCTATTGGTTTTCAACCTTATTTAGATTTATCAATAGAAAATTTTTAGAATTTATAGGACGATCTTCGAAAACACTGTGGATGAAAAATAACTCTTATTGGTTTACACCTATTTGATTTTCAGCTTTTTCAAAGAAAGTACGACCATTTGGAAATAACTTATGGAGAGATTATGGATAAGAGTGGGAAATCCTTGGTGACTCCACCCCATAAAAGGTCTAGTTTTCCTTGTATATCATCACGTATTTTGGTGTGAGCATATAGGAAATGTTAAAATGGAAGGATTCAGTCTAACTCTCTACTGGTAAGACTGTAATCTTGGCCAAATAGACTAAAGGTAGCTAAGCCTTTGTCTTGTCCTTGTCAAATGTGAGGTTGGAAACAAAATGAACTTAGGAATTCTAGTGTTAGGTTTCTGTAGGTTGGGTGTTTTGCAACTGAAAACCTGTCTCATCTCATCCGACTTAACATGAAGTGGACACTGTCCTCAAGTCCTAGGGGGATAAGGCAATGAAAATTTAGGTAACTGGTAGGTGAGATGGTTCTCTCAGTTAGGGTATCAAAATACTCTCTATGGGTATCACTTTTGAAAATGATCTTCATCTCATCAACTATCAGGATACTGAAATAATGTTAGTAGATAAATTTGGCTATAAAGAATACAGCGACCCTAAAAATAAAACATACACAAGTTATAAATTTATTAACTAAAATTAAAATTAATCGTTTACAGAGAAAATGAAAACTCGTGGGGTTGCCTCCCACGTAACACTTCTTTAACGTTGGTAGCTCGACGACTCAGGTATGTACTCATGGAGGTTATTTCGAGAATGATTTCTCGATACAACTTTTAATAATCTTAGGTTTCCATGGCTACTTATCAATCCATCTCTCATATCCTTCACCTTTTTCTTTCTTTCTTCTATAGTGTGGTTCATACTTCTGAACTTGTGGGGGGTGGTTCTAGCTCTATCATAAGTATTAGTTTCTCAAGTTTGGGTTTAGTTCTTTTATCCACCATCTCTAAGGCTAACCTTCCCCTCTTAATACTAATGATTTTCCTAGTTTCATGGTCCTTTAGTTTTCTCTTTTTAAATGGGACCTCAAACAAAGGTGTATTGGTGTGAATATTTTCCAATACCTCCACATACCTTATGTATTGGGAGTCTACGTTATCTTCCACAAATATTTACGTTAAAGGAGTAGGTGGTTTGTAGGGAGGAGGAACAACATAGAGTGCTTGGTTCTATACTTCTTTGACAACCTCCATTTTGGGTGGTGTCAGTGGATTTTTCTTAATCTCTACTATTTTATCACATGAACTCTCTACCCCATTTTCACTCTCCTTAGGATTTTCAATTTGTTCTTCACTACTGGATGTTACAACATCTTCGAGTCACAATACCTTGTTGCTAGTCGTGAGGGTCTTGACCACAATGTTCAGCTTCCTAAGGGTTTCATTATTAAGGAGACTTTGCTTACTAAATTCTTCATTCTGGAGAGTTTGTGTTGTCATAAACCTCTTCATCATATATTCTACCCTACAGAGAGTGTGCATCTTAATAAAATTCTCCATTATAACTTCAAGGTTGAATGTATGGGAATCTTGCGATTCCTCAAAATACTGGGAGTGGCAATATCTTAATCCATACGGTGCAACAACAGGGTTAAGAAATTTGACAAAAAATTGGTTCCCAACAACGTCGCCTACAACTTTATGGGGTATTTCGTAAGTGCACAAAAAATGCCGGAATAATACAAAGAGTGTCGAAACCACAGAGACTTAATAGTCAAGCTATCGTTTTCTATTTCTACGGTGTTTATCTAAAGGATTAAAACAATGATTGGAGATACGGAAAATAAAGTTGAAATAAAAGAATATAATTAATTCATAAATTCAATGTCGGAATGCAAATCTCATGAGTTAGTCGATACGTTTATTGTTCCTAAATTGAACTACCTATGGGGCAATATTTTCTTCTTTGAAAAAAAAACTAATTAAAAAGGAACTTTCGTTGTCGCGTAAGTGAAACAAAATTTTGCCCTTTAATTTATATTATTTGTTGTCGCGTGCCCGACACGTATTGCTTTAAAGAAGTAAATACCTTTTTTAGAAATAATTTTCTTTTACTCAGATTAAAAGTAGTTTTGAACGGAAAATTAGAATTTAAAGGGTTCTCGATGTTCGTTGGGCCAATTGTATCTTAATATCACAAACGCGTCCGAAAATAGGTTTAAAAACACTTTCTAAAAAATTACTAACTTTCCTAATTACTAACTTTTGTACTGAACGAATTTCAATCTTACTCGGCATATAAATGATTCTACTTTCGTAGCAACCAACCAAGTTAAGTTTAAAAATTTGTTAAAAAACCAAAACAGCCCCATAAGTATTTTTCAAAGAAAACCAATTTAGAATACCATCAAATCGAAGGTCCTCACATTCAAACACTTATAATTGAGCTAGACGTGATTATAACATACAACAAAAACGATTGATTCCATTATGGAATAAAACATAATAGACAATTAGACATAGAAAGTAAGGTTGGAAAGATGCAATTGATAGAAATTAAATTAAAGCGAATTAAGTGCATATAAATAAAGAGACAATAAAATAAAAGTAATGTGATTAATAAAAAACCTGCTCTGAAGAGACAATAATCTGGTACATGAAGTAAATCAACAGAAAGAATTGAATGCGGGATATAAAATGACGGCAAGAAAAAACTTCTACAGAGGTTGCTCCAAACTTGATACAGACTCAATTGACAATGTTATAGCTCTCCGATGTGAAGAGTTAAAGCTTAAAAAATGAAACAATATATGACTTAAGTTTGTACTAAGCTTGGATGATTCAAAAAGTAAAGCTAAACACCTATTTATAATGCTCCAAGACCTAAAATATCATGTGGGAGGTTGCTGGATTTGTGGGAAAATATAGGAGTGAATGGAGAGAAGAGAGACCAAGCCAACCCCAATTGTAACTGTTGTGTTTTCTCAAGGTGTGGCAACCACCACACTCTTATGGCAAACTTCATGCTCACAAAATGGCCATGATTCGGTCTTTGTGCCGTTAGTGCGTGTATCACTCATGGCCATCTCTATGGTGAACACCATGGTGGTCGCCCCGAGTGCAAAATGCATATTTTTTATTTGTATTTCATCTGAATTACTTCGTTTCTTCGCATACGACTCCCATTTGGTCAAATACATGAAATAATGAAAAAATACCAACATAATACATGAAATTGAAATAAAACAATAATAAAACATATAAAAATTGAGTCAAATATACAATGTGTTATGGTGTTATCATAAGCATATTGCAAAAAGGATGATGGTGTAATCTCTCATGCTTCCTTTAGTTTTTTAGTTTCTTTTTTGTCGGTTAGAGGACTTGATCCTATTTGATTGTCTTATATTGTTATTCTTTTTTGCAATCAATAAAATTTGTCTTTTGATTCAAAAAAATTGCAATTTATCTTCATTCTAGTGTTTCTCACATAGTTTTAAAATTTGGGTCATTCCGATCGATCGAATCGATTAAATCGTAAATCAGAGGATAAAGCGGCTCTGTAAAGTTATTGGACCATTGTTGTAATTATCTTGATGAAAATCACTGTGATCCGACCAGTTCACTTGTCAAACAAATGAACTAATGGGTTTCTTAATCCGGCGGATTTATCTTTTTTGTTTATTTTTTTAGTTTAATTATTATTTGGATCCTTTATTTTAATTTTCTAAAATTTTGGTGCCTCTGTTTAAAATATAATTTTGTTAATATTTATCATTATGTTAATTATTTATAATAATTAAATAATATTAAAATTATAAAAAAGAAATTTTGGCAAATTTAGCCTTTTAAAATTTTTAGGACTGTAGTTTTACCATCTGCAAAATAATTTTTTTATATTTAATTTGAATAAAGATAAAAAAAATATATATATTCTATAATTATAACATTACAATTCTCATTAAATTTATTTATTATTAATCATACATTATAATAATATAATAAAAATTTAAAATGTTATATACGATATAATATTACTTTAAATTAACAAAACTTTGGGAAAAAAATCATGTTCTAAAAGCAAAATAAAACTATAGTTTCGCATTATTAGAATTCACGCGGTCCGACCAATAATTCATTGGCCCGACCAGTAATTCATTGGTCCGACCATTTACTTCAATGACCTAATAATTTGACCGAATTGATGTCTGGTCTAGCTTTTAAAACATTGGTTTCTCATAATTTGTTTGGATTCAATGTGATTTATTAAAGGAATTTAAATTCTTCGTTCTAAAAGCTGATAATAGGGAGGTATTCAACATCGTCAAGAAGCATCCAACAAAGTCCACCAATTGGAAATCCTCAACTATCCTCCTCACCTGCTTAGGCATGAGACTCTCGGGGAAGTTCTTCAACTTCGAACCATAAGAAGCGACCTCCAACACTGAACACTCCTGTAACAAAATAATATAATTAAAACAAATTAGTATACATTAAATCTCATAATAAAAATAAAAATTAAGCATTTAAACGAAACCAAGATTACATACCTCGCCCTGCCATATCCTATAAGCGACATGGTCAGTGTATCCCGTCAGCACGGACCTGTCAGAAGGTCCTCCAGGAAAACATCCATCAGTGTGTAATGATGGCTCCGTAGATGCACGAGTCGTGGTGTATGTATCAGTGGGGGAAACCACGTCAACTCACTCAGCAACAATCTCAATTATCGGCTTGTGAACCACCAGCTCCTCAACTATCTTCTCCTCAACTACCGGCTCCTCAACCACCGATGCCTCAAATACCGGCTCCACAGTAGAAACAAGAGTATGAACCTCCACAACAGGAGTTTGAACCTCCACAACAGTAGTGAATGCTCTAGCAGTCCGATGGCGAGGTGCGCGGAACCCCTTCATTGACTGCTGCTCAATCATCCAATTTTGGTGAGAACCGGTAGAAAGACGGTGTCCACCACGTAGCTATGAGGCCTGCACCTCATTAACACCTCGAGCAACAACATCATCTCTATCTATGGTATGTCTCGTCCTCACTGCAAAATTTAAAATATAAGAAAAATATAAAATAGCGAATTTTTTGAAATTTTCAATATTTAAAAAAAAAATTAAAATATCAGAAATTTCTAAATTTTCGGTATTATATAAGGCATTGAAAATTTTAAAATTTCAGATATTATTGGTAAATGATAATACCGAAAATTTTAAAATTTCCGATATAAAATACCGAAAATTTTGAAATTTCCACTATAAAATATCAAAAATGCCACAAAAATATTGTAACTTATTTGTTTTTACGAAATTTTTAATATGCTTTCAAAATTTTCGGTATCGTCAATAAATTTGTAAAAATGTAATAGTGAAAATTGATTAAATATTTTAGTCTTTTCATAAGTTTGAGGGTGATATGTATAATACGGGTGAGAAGATAAATTCTCAAACATGTACTTTTGACGTCATCATAGGATAAGGTTTAGGTCCAACTTTATCTATCATGTTCAATTGTTGTTTCATGTTTTTCTTTTTATTAGAACATGTTATGATTGAATTTCTTTTTATTACAATTTGGTTGGGTTTAACAATAATATTTTTTTATTTCAAATCACTTTAAGATTTCATTTAAAAATTAATTCATTTTATTTAACACCGACTTTAGTAATTTGTCTGAATTTAATACTTATGTTACACTTTGGTTGAGTTTACATAAATAATATTTTTTTGATTTCAAATAACTTTAAACTCCTAATTAAAAATTAATTTATTTTACATAACACCGACTTTAGTAACTTGTCTAATATATAATTATCTTGCATTGTTTCATAGTTTATAATAGATTTCATTGAACGTACTGCGAGTCTATTTGTTTTAATTTTAAGTAAATATATTTTATTTGTATTTTCATAACTGTTATTTATAATTATTTTTTTATAATATTAAAAAAAAAATTGTTTTTAATAAATTGAGTGACTAATCCATAGCAATTTAGAGGTGGTATGCTCCATATAATCCAAGTTATGACCCAAGTAGACATTGAATCTTGATGTTTACCTTTTATCATCCAGATCATTTGTTAAATTTCAAACACTACACACCTTTAGAGAAATCGTTTGGAGTATGTTAAGATTCCTAAATCTCAAACACTACATGCCTTTAGAGAAACCTTTTGGAGTATGTTAAACTTCCCAGGAAATTTATTATGGAGTTTTATAATAAGACCATAAATTGGTTTAGGTGATGTACCAAATAGTATAATGTTATCAACAAAACCCAATGTAAATAGTGTATTGTCTCGATGTTTGTACATAAAGAGTGAGTCATCGTGTTTATTGAAGGAGAAGTCAAACTGAAACAAAGCTTCATGAAGTTAAAGGTTAAAAAACCGACGCAAATACGAGTTTAGCATCAGATTAATGTCGAGGTCAGACCTACGATAAAACCCTTGAAGCTAATGTGTAGTGTCGACTATATGAGAGTTGAGGCCACGTAACGTCGACTAAACCGAGGCTAGGTTGACGCTAAAGGACCGACGCTACATTTTAAAAAAAAAAAAGAAAAGTCAACAGTTATGTTAGCGTCGATTGAATCTACGCTAAAGGTAATAAATAAAAGTCAACAATTTAATTTAGCGTAGGTCTAACCTGCGCTAAAGTCAATTAATAAAAGTCAACAATTTCATTTAATGTGGGTCTAGCCTACGCAAAAGTCAACATAGAAAGGTCAATAATTTATTTAGTGTCAGTTAGACCGACTCTATAATTTATCTAGCCTTCTCAGCATGTTTAGTTCAATCGAATCACATAAATTTAATCTTGAACATGAGTAGACTACGCCAAACAGCTGATTAAGTAACTCTAAAATGATAAATAAAAAAGAACAAATAGAATAAAATTTACCACGAATTCAGCTGCTTTTGCACGCTTAACACATTCATAGCCTCCATAAGATATCTTTCCCTATCCTTTCCAACCACAATGTTGCAATAAATATTCAAGAGAGTTAACAAAATGGAACATTAGTTTTGTAATAGTTAGTGATCACCGTAGTACAATAAGACATTATTGTTAGCGGAAGTGTGGGAATGATAAAAAGTTAAACATTAGTTAGTGGTAGTCCATTTGACAGAGGCCATTTGTCATATTCTTCTACAATCACACATTGGTTAAATTTGCGACTTTAACTAATGTTTATTTTCTATATTCCCATGCGTAAGTAAGAGCCAAGGACAAGATGATTCTGATGGTTGTATGTTTCCCAACATGTGAAAAGGTTTCATGAAAATTAAAACCTTGTTGTCAATGAAATCCTTTTTCTACAAGGCTTGATTGTACTTTTTGATGCTTTAATCTGGATTTTCCTGTATTCTAAAAACCCACATGCATCCAATAGATTTCCTCTAAGGTGGGAGAGTTTTAAGAATCAGAATGTTATTCTAAATAAGTGAAGTGTACTCAATTTATTGCACTCATACTACTCTAGCTTCAAACAATGTTCATAATCCTATCATTGATTCTTTTTGAACATATGAGGAACATGTGGATTTACCACTATTTTGTGGAATTTTTTAGATAGAATGACACATTTTACTTGCTGATTCCAAAGTAAAAAGTTGTTTTCTAGAAGTTGGATTGATATCTTCAATCCAAATGTGTTAGAAGAGCTTAGATTTGCAAATTAAGATGAAGGTTCTCTTTAAGAACAAAAATGTTGCTCATTGATGCTTGATATATGGTGAAAATTTGCATATACACTTAATAATCAATGATGAAGCTTTTATGAAGTTTTGATCTTCCATCAAGAATGAAGAAGATGAAGGAGAAGCAGGATAGGTTCCTTATTAGACGTATGTTACCATATTAAATAAATTATTTATAGCATGAGAGAAAGTTATAAAAAAATCTTGTTGTATTGATTTCAATAGCTCATTACATTGAAAGTGGAATGGTTGGTATGTATAGAATGCATGAAGTTAGTTATTCTAACTAACTTTCCTAATAGCTTTTAATCAATCTTAACTAACTTTCTAAAAGTAGTTATACTATTTTGGTTATCTTTAATAGATTTAAAGATTAATTACATTGATGATTTCCATATTTTATCCCATTCACGAAACTAGTCTCTTTATTTTAAATTTAAATGATTGTGTTCCTCTTCTCTTATATTTGCATTTAAAATTGATTATTTATCTTTTTTTAATGACATGTCACTTGTAAAACGTGGTAGGGCATCGTATATAAAGTTTCTATAACGTGACACACTGATAATAAAAGTGGAACCAAAATTAAAATTGTTTGAATTTGAAATATAAGACTAATTATATATATGAGCTAAAATAGTGGAACCAAAATTATAATTAAGTCTTCATTTCTACCGGTGCATATGTGTCAAAATGATCAACGCCTTCATTTTGTCTAAAACTATTAGCTACTAACTCAGCCTTGTAGGCGTTTAATATACCATCACTATGATACTTCCTTCTAAATACCCACTTGCATCCAATAGGTCTTGTTCCTTTAGGTAGGTTGGCAAACTCCCAAGTGTAGTTTGACATTATTGAATCTATTTAGTCTTGGATAACATCCTTCCAAAAGAAGGAATCCCTTAAAGATATAGCTTCCTTATAAGTATTAGGATCATCTTCCACTTGAAGAATAATAGAAATCATACAAAAAAATCTCATTATTTCCTTATACTAGATAAAAAGAAATCATTTGAAACATCCGCCTTTGGGTCCCTTTGATCTTCCATATTTCTTGAACTTATTTTGTTCTTTCTTAAGTATAAGATAGTTCTTCTTACCATCGTGTTTCTTCTTGCATTTTACGCTCAGTGCATTTTCCTTAGAATATCCACCAGCCTCAGATTTCTCTCTATCTTTTGATTCCTCCTCAATACGAAGATGTTTTAGGAGTGAGAAGTCATCAAAATTGTGAAATAACTTTTTCTTATAGCTTTTCCAAAAAGATGGCATTTTTGTAATAATTGCACCAACTTAGAAAGCTTCGTGAATATCGATCTTCGCAGCCTTAAGTTTTTTTACAAGAACTAGTAACTTGTGAACTTGTGCAAGTATATGCTTTGAATCCAACATTTTGAGTACCTTTTTCCTCGACACAAAATTTGAACTCGAGTGTCTTCCATATTTTTGTTGTCGGTTGGTTATTTTTGTATAGATTGTAGAGACTGTCAGATAGTGTGTTTAGAATGTGTCCACGAAAAATCAATTCATCCTCCTTTCATTTCTTATTTTCTACCTTGAGTTTCTCGGAATCATCATCTTGTGGTTCTAAAAGTGGTGCCAAATCAGGATCCAAGACATATAAAATATTCAAGGCATTCAAGATAAAGATCATCTTGTTTTGCCAACGAGTAAATTTTGTCCCATTGAAATGATCCAAATTCATAAGGTCCTAATTCATCACTTTGATGCTTGAAAGGAAATCATCAATTTTTATTATCTTAGATACTATTAGATTGTTAGATAATGATTGTAAATTAAATAGATCATGGCTAGAACCATAGAACCATGCATATGAGCACTTTCCTAATAATATTTTAAGCACTATGTATTTTGTATCCGAGTTTACACACTCAAGATAATTTAGTTTACTTCAAACTTGCACAAGACAAATGAAAATTCGAATGTAAGAAAGAAAAAAATTAGGAATTTAAACAAGAGGAAAGTTTGAATTGGTATATTTTTCTGAATCCGAAACAATCTATTTATAAGTTAAATGGTGTTATTTCGTAACATTGCGACCCTTTATAAATCACACTCTTTCATCAAATGTTGCAACTCTTTACTAATTATTGTCACCCTTTATAAAACACACCATTTCTTCAAGTATTACAAATCTTTACTATATTTTGTGATCCTTGATAAAACACTCTTTCATCTAGTGTTACAACTATTTACTAAGCATTGTGACCCTTGATAACACACCCTCTTTCACCAAATATTGCAACTCTTTACTAAATATTATAACTTTTTACTCGCCAGTAATATGTCATGTTATTATTGGAACACGATAATAGTTATGTATTTAATTACTCTGTATTAATTAATCATTAGATGTATCACTGATCAATCCATCAAGATTTCATTATTCAAAAAATAAGTCAGCTTAGTTGGTAGTCATATTAAAATAGTTAACTTTAACTACTGAGCTACATGACCAGAATAAAATTTGTGAGAATTGTGAATTGTAATTAAAAATATGAAAATTTAAATTAAATTGTTTGGAACATTGACTTAAAAGAATCATCATCCCCAATCAATTAAACTCTTTTTTTTAAGTATATTACAAAATACTCTATCTATATATGTTTATACATATAGATGATAATATGAAAGTTATAAAAACCAAATTCAAATTCTAACTCAATTAACTTTTAACCAATTTTTACATAACTCTGATGCGAACTCCACATCATGATAATCTCTATTTCTTTAGAAGTAAAGGTTAAAACAAACCAAAAAAAATCTACATTATTTTTAAGAAAAGAAATTATACAACTTCATTTAAGACCTCAAATAACAACTTATCAAAAATTGTTTCTTCAAACACCAAACAAATTTCCTCAAAGCTTTCATCCTTATATGTGGAATCTGAGTTGTTGATACTTTCTTCTGCCAAACTACGAATCTTCAACATCAAGTCTGAGTACAACTCTGCTTCTCTGTTGATGTCAGTGTTGGAGGCATAACCTTTATTATTGTTTGCTTTCTCTTCAATATCTTCATCCAAGGACACTTCCAATAAAGCCTTAGATTTCCTCTTTGACTTTGAAGCCAAGGTGTTTGTACCTATAATCAGATTTGGGAGGGCCAGTTATTTATTTTGAAGTAAATGCTTTTTTAATCAAAGAGGTGTGTGTTGAAAAGTACTCTCTATGCTCTCATTATTGAAGACATATAGAGGTTATAAATTCATATTATTTACAATTACATCAATGATTAAATGCTTGAAACGGGAATATTTATTTATTTTAAAGGTGAAATTTCAATCATTAAACTAATTTTAATAAATTAAAAATGAAAAAAAAAAAAAAGAGAACTAAAATTACAATTAACTGTACAATTGTTTTTCACAATTTTTAAATATTAATGTATTCTTGCGACTAAATTCAAACATTTCATCTAAATATATTTTATTCAATAGTTTTATTTTCTTAAACATTTTAAATAAATTTTAATCCATTTTATTTTGTTTATTAATGTTATTTAAATGCCATCCTTTATATAATTAAAAAATAAATAAAATTTATTAACCAAATTATAAGTGTTTGTTTCTACGGTGATAAACATAAATTTCGTCGGTAAATAAAAATAATTTAAATTTAAATTACGTTGAAAATAAACTAATTTATTTTTGAATATATTTATACAAAATTGAATTTAACACTAAATAGTTAATGTAAAATAAGATCAAAATATAATGAATTCTAAAAAATATAATCAATTTTATTTTGATTAATAAGACACATCAAAATCAATTTTATACCATTAAAATTCTAAAAAAGAATGGTCTCTTTCAAAAATATAAAGCAAACTAACACTGAATCTAAAAATTAGGAATTGAACAATTTATATAAAAAGTAATAAAATTAAAATTAATTTTTAATAAAAAAATCTCAAAGCACATTAGTCTATTGAAAATTTAGACACTAGACTAATTTTCTAAAAATATTTTTGTTCAAAAAAATAAATTTTTCAAAAAATAATAAGTGAACAAACCTGAGTAATCAGCTCCATAAAGAAAGGCATAATCATTAACATCAAGAACAGAAACAGGACTAAGATTTTCCAAACTATGTTCTGTCTGAATCTTCTTTGTTGACACATGATTCTTCTTCACCTTGTTCCTCATTTTTGGTTCAACCAACCCTTTCTTAATCCTATTTTTTGGCAATGGAGAAACTGAACATGAACTTGAACTCGAACCAACATCACCATAACCATAATAGCCACAATTACACCTTGGAGAAGTACTTGAAAAAACTTCACCTTTTCTACAATCTCTAACCTTAGATTTATACCTAGAAGAAGGAACTTTTCTTGGTTCATCTTTTATCTTATAAACTCTCTTGTTTTTCTCTTTCTTCACTCTCACAATTTCCTTGTTCTTTTTCTTCAACTTAGTACTAACATTTTCTTCTTGGACTTTATTCCCCTTTTTATCATCAATATCAAGGACAAAAAGGTAATTTTTTTGTGAAGGAACTTCTCTAAAAGATGATGAAGTTTTCACTCTTCTATGGTTTCCAATGTTTTGGTCAAACTCAAGCAAGTAATCAACAAAGTTAACTGATTTACTCCTAGGAACACAATCTAAGGTTGTTCCTTGAACAACACTTTTGGTTTTTGGTAGTGAATCTAGTCCCATTAACCTTGCTACTACACTAGGAGTGGTTATAGAATTTGAATCATCAAAAAAATCATCTTTTTTTTCTTCAACATTTTCAGATGGATACACTGGTGGACTAGTTTCATTTCTAGCACAAAGAAGAACTTTGAAGAAGCTAGAAAAACACCCATGTTGTGAATTTTGTTGTTTGGCCATTTTCACTTAGAAAGTTTGGAACTTTGGAATTTGGGTGTGATGAAATTTTAGTGAGCTAAGGAAAAATTGAAACTTTATGAACATGGGGTGTGACAATGGTCAATGAAAATGTGATGGTTGAAAATTAAAGAAAAGGGGTGTGTGAGGAAAGATTCAATGTGAAAAGAGAAAGGGTCATTGTCAATGATTTTAGAATGGAAAAGGTGGGTGAAAATAAGTCCTTGAGTTCACACTAGATTAGGAAGATTAGGATGTTAATTGGTGAGATTAGGGTGTACGGATTAGTACATTGGATGAAAAAGTATTGACTAGTTAATGTTCTTTATGAATTGTGACTCATACCTATGCTTTCTGACAAAGAATTTCTATTTACTTAGCTGGATGAAAATCAAGTGTGTATTGTTGTTTTGTCTTATTCTTTGCTTAATGATTTGCACTTCTTCTCATTAATAAAGTGAGTACATTGTTATAAAACCAATTTTTGACCCATTTTTTTCTTTTAATAGGAATATATTATTTTATCTTCGGTATTTTTGTTTAATTTCAATTTAGTTCTAAGCAAGTTTGGTTTTAACTATAAATTTTTCAATTGAGTTATCACAATCCTCAAATCAGCAAAACTATATATCTTGCCAATGGAAATGTGAGAAAGAGAGACCCTCTATCTCTAATTCTCTTTTGAAATATATAGGAAGTTTTCGGTAGAAAGACATCTTGATCAAAGAAGAATTAAGTGTATAACTTTACCTAATATTATCATTTTTAGTCATACATTCTTTATTGATTATCTCATAATATTTTTTTTACATAGTCATTAAGAGGAATGCAACAAACATTTATAATCTTTTTTACGAGTATGAATAAAATTTCAGTCCAACATATCAACCCTCTTTAATGTAAGATAATAGGAGGTGGAGCTAACTATACGAGGATTAATAATTTAGATAAATTACATGATTTTATCTTTGAAAAATTTCCTTTTAACTACTTTGGAGAATCTATCATTAAAGTCGCAAGCACTGAGTTAAACATTTTAAAGTCATTTTATATAATATAATAACAAAATTATCTATCGAAAAGTGTCTTATTTTAATGATGAACCGTGTTTAATTAATTAAGTATGTTATCCATATGATATTACTATATAGCCTCAAAATCTATTAGTGACTAGTGGTTCTTTTTGAATAAATTGGATATATAGCTGCAATAGATACTTTGTAGAAACAGAAAATATTGATATAAGAAAATTAGTCATTCACTTTTGGATGAAAAGTGATCACAACCAACAAACTATGGGCCATTATTTTTAACAGTGTGTTTGGTTTAGAAGAAAAACATAAGAGAGAAATTAGATAGAAAGAATAAGATGAGAAGTGTACCATCAAAATTGTTTGGAGAGAAAAAGAAATAGAGAAGAGTGATTAGAATTTAGTGGGAAACATAGGTTTTCCATGTTTGCCCATTCTTCATCCATATATTTATGCATCTATTTAAAATTGAAAATAAAACTTAAAATATCTTTATAATTTCATTGCATTTATGAGTTTTTGGGTAGTAAATAATATTATAGAAATATAAATTTTACTGTTAATTGTTAAAAAATTATTTGTTTTATTTTTTTATCCAATTTACTTTTACATCTTTGCATATAAATAAAAATTGAGTGTAGAGAATAATGCAGTTAAAAATAATATTTTTGTATTAGCTTTAAAAAATAACATTTTTATTTATTCTTTTATATGATGGTTGCATAGAATTTTTTTATATTAATCTTTGAAATAAAAATTTCTATGTTTTATATTTTGATAAAAAATTATTATTGTATTTTATTATATGTAAAAATAATATATATTAATATAAACATAATTATATATTAATATTTTTAAGTTTTCATAATCAAATATTAAAATTTAATTTAAAAATATTTTTGTCTTTTTAAAAATTAAACATACTTCTTTCTCTTCCCTTTCTTTTATACAAATCAGTATCTTATAAATCTACTCTATTTCTTATCTATTTCTTTTTTCTTATACCTTTTTTTATCTCTTTCTCTCTTCTCAATTTTTTCTCTCAACCAATCACATCCTAAGAGTATGTTTGGTTGATAGAAGAAGTTGAAAAGAGAGAAAGATGTGAGAAAGAGTATGAAAAGAAAAAAAATAGAGTAGATTTGAGGTAATGTTTGATATAAAAGAAAGAAGAGAGAAATAGAAGAGAGGTAATGTTTGATATAAAAGAAAGAAGAGAGAAATAGAAGAGAAAGAAGTAACTTATTTTTTGAAAAAGGCAGGTTCTTGATTGAATTAAATTAATTTATTAATTTCATTGTTAATTTTTAATTTTATCAATGGATTTTTAAATAATAAATTAATGTTAAATAAAGTGGTGGATTTGATTTTTAACATTTTTTATTTTAATTTAATATTTTCAAGTTAAATTTTCTGTTTACTTTTTATTAAAAACATTTCTTAGTGATTAGAATAAATTTTACAAATAAATTTAAAACAATTTTGTAAATTGTTAGTAGTAGTTAATAAATGAATAACAGTCACCCTATAATGATTCTTCATTAAAATAACTATAGTAATAGAAACAAAATAAAACTAACAAAATAAAGTCAAGAAATAATTATATATATAGACACACAAAAAAGGGCAGTAGTGTCATTTTAGAGAAGAAGCTCTCCTCTTTCCACTTTCTTCCCTATGTTGAGAAGATTGGAATAAGCTTGGATCCCACACATTAATCTCTCTATTCAATCTCTCTCTTTCAAACTAAACACACAAATTTTAATACTTCTTCTCAACTTCTCTCTCTTATTTCACCTATACCAAACATACCCTAAAAGTAGATACTTAAAAAAAAAAAAACAATCTAGGAAGCATCACATATGTTACTCAATATGATTTGGTTTAAAATATATATTGAATCATTGAAGAATAACATATAGAAAAGGGTAAAATAAGTTTTTGGTCCCTATAAATATTGTAATTTTATTTTTAGTCCCTCCTAAATTTTGGCAACAGTTTTAGCTGGATTTGACAACGTTTTTTTTTGTAAAAATCGTTGCTTAAAAGTCGAGAGAGACTAAAAATAAAAATTGTATTATTTATAGGGATCAAAAACTTATTTAATCCTATAAAAAATAAAAAATGACAAAGACACTTCTTTTTGACAAGACAATTAAGGTATAAAATCAAAGGCTCAGTTGTCTTTTTGGACTAAGTGAAGTATCGAAAAACTACGAATGCCCTTGAGCTAACTCAAGACACTATTTAGAACTTTTTTGAAACTTTCATCATCTTTACACCAGAGATAAAATATGATACTCTTAAAATCATTATCCTAATTATGAATTGATGAAGACACTCCGGTTTAAAAAATTATAAGTGTTGGAACACTTACCTTCCAATATACTTGTGACGTCGTAGTAATGAACATGTAGGAGCTACATGGGCCAAAACATTCATATAACCCAACATTATATCTCTAAATCTTTCATCTTTTAGAGGCTATCTTTCATCTCTTAGAAACTCGTGCATAATGTCAACATTTTCATATATGATAATTTTATCGTAAGAGAAATTACATTGATTTTTTGATGTTCTCTCTACACTCAAGACTTGGAAACTCCTTGACACATTATCTTGAATTATATCCACACATTAAAATTATGGATATGATTGAAACCTTTGTTATTCATGCCGTCTAATCAAATAACATAATGAGTATATACAACATTACTAATTAAGGATGGAGTCTACAACTCAAGAATCTTATTATTATAACCGTTTTCTTACTATCTAAAAAATGTGTCACACAAGAAATTAACTTAAATTCAATGACACTTAGATGATAGTAAACTTATGAGACATAAAAATTGAATTCACTGAGCAGCCACCTCTCACAAAGAACACATGTACTCATTGGTGCATGAACTTGCTATCATAAAATACTTTGATATCAAATGATATGACCCTCTCGTGCACCATGCATTAAGCTAATGAATTGAAACACTATTATGAAACATTGGATGATTGTACCCAGATCAAAAAAGTGCCTTCATACTATAAGCTCCTTTCGTTTCAAGGTGCTCCCGTCTACAATAAAGGCTATAATTTGTTTATTTGATATCAAAAACAAGTTTTTACATACAATATGATAAGAAATAGAGTTGGTTGAGAATTGTTCCGACAATAATTATGTATTAAAAAAAAACGTAAATAATCATGTTTTAAAAATATTTACGCAAATAATCAAGTTTCTAGAAATATTTACACTTAGGTGTCATCTGAGATGGCTCCGGCACTAAACAAATACACTTAAGCGTGATCTCGGTTGACGTCTCCTCTTAGGTTAAGTCATCCCAGATAGCACCTCCACTTGTTTGTTACACGTAGGAGTCATCTCAGATGACTCCTACGTGTATTCGTGTTTTTTATACATACAACACTCATGTCTCACTCATGTCTCATTCATTCTTCACATTTTTCTCAACATCACCATACATCCATACCAGAAATTGATACGTTATTTTCTCGGTCTCCAAACCTCCGATGAAAATGAAATTTTGACTTATTTTTACGATGGTCAAACTAAAGAAAGAGTTGATGCAATGGTTAGAGGGAGAAATCGAAGTTGGCGAAGAAATTAGAAGGATCCAAATAAAAAGAATGACCATGAACTTCATAACTAGACAACCTCGAATTTGGTTGGAGGAAGTCAAAACAGATGTAGACGTTATGGCGATGATGTATGGATCCGATGAAATTGTTTTGACGGTTGTAGTATCTTAAATATTTGTTTGTGTTATTGATGTTATATTTTCATGTTGTTTCAGTTGTTGTTTTAATCGTGATGTGTTTTATGTTGTTGTCTGCGTATTGATGGTTGTAAGAGATGTTATTGATGAAAAAAGTTTCGTTATAATATTAAAAAATGCAGATAATTTCCATACAAATTTCACGTTGTCGATCTTGTAGCACGTGTGGGACAATTTTTCATATGGATACCAGTATCCACACACCCAAGTTCCTTTTCACCCCACCTATTCGAATGACGAGTGCTACCGACCCCACATGGAACCTCACCAACCCCCCACAACGACCCAAGCTTTGTGAACATGGGTACACGTCTATACGAAAACGGTACTTCAAGCCTTGCAGATCTAGAGGAATACATGGATCCTGATCGCATACGTTACGAGGGGCCATTGACCCAACCACAACGGCCTCAACAAAGACAGATTACACAAGTTAGGAAAGGACGTTATTGTGGAACTGGTGGTCGTCTTCATGTCCCGGACCAAGAACAACAAATCTATATAATTGTTATTCACTATGTTTGTAATTATATTTTATATTAAAGTTTAATTTCACAACAGTGTCCCGTATTGAAATTTGAATCGAAAAAAAAAATTTAACAACTACACTTAGGCGTTTTATTTTACACTTAAAAGCCATCTCAGATGGCTTTTAAGTTAAAGTGCATGTAGGCGTCATCCCAAATAGCTCCTTCTTATAAAAAACAATGCATAAGTCATCTCTAGTGATTCTTACTTCTATACTTTTTCTGAAACATGTTATTTAAGTATAATATTTTTAATATTTGGTTATTTATGTATTTTTTTTTTCTATAACATGATTATTGAGAAAAAAAAATTGCTGGTTGAGCTAATTTTTAGTTTTATTAATTTTTTTTGATGAATTAATATATGTTTAAATTTGTTGAAATGTTTTTGAGAAAGAAAAAAAAAGCACAGTCACTTACAAGTTCTTGAGCAATGTGAGGGATTTGTTGTATTATCATATTTTCATTTATGCTTTTATCGCATTTATTCTATATTATTTTACTAAGAAAATAAACTTAAGAAACTTATTTATTATCATTTCTATCAGATAGCTTATTCGTTATCAATTAATTAATTTTTCATTGCAATTAATTATATCAAACACATCTTAAATAATGGATTATGTAATTTAGAGTTTTTTTGTTTTTATATTTTTTTAATGATAAATTATTAATATATATTTATTTTCAAACCAGTTATATCCCTTACTAAATAAAAGAATAGCTAACTTTAACAAAACTTATTAAACGTCTCTCTGTCTTATTTTACGAGTCTTCTTTGAATTTATATAATCTTTCATAATAATAATTAATTGTAAATTTTTTTATTATACTACTATTAATTTTATTATTACAATATTTATATTATTAGTAATTATTTTAGTGATATATATATATATATATATATATATATATATATATATATATATATATATATATATATATATATATATATATATATATATATATATATATATATATATATATATATATATATATATATATATATATATTGTAAATAGAAGACTTACAAAAGAGACAGGGAGTAGTAAAATCAGTGTTACCTTGATTTTCAAGAACATGCATTTGTTCTAAGTCCTTTGATGGTGATATGTGTCAATATTGTTTGGCCAATCTGAAACAAAGTGCTGCCGAAGTTGCTGACTTATGAGATCAGACTGACTTGGTGGTCCATCTCCCTAGAGAGTAGAGAGAATGCGAATTGTGTGAGTAGTGAGTACTATTCTTTTCACAAATTGCATGCACCGACTTTGTTGAATTTTGGACTTATTTATAGAGTTTGGGAGATCGTGTACACTCATTGTTTTGGTGCAACTCGTGTTTGTTTATTTAATTGGAACCTTGTAGCTCATTGCAATTAAGAATGTGTACACAAACAAACAATGCAAACAGAATATTTTGTGTAAGTTTGGTGAAATAGAGAAAGCATGTATTTGGATTGAAGGTGAAGAAAATCTTTTCTAATATAATTTGGTTTAATTGAATTGATTTTAATATAATTGTAGTAAAATTAATTTATGTTTGTGATTTATATTTGTACGTGTTTATTATAGTCTATTATTAGAAATTAATATTTGGTAGGTTAGATTTAAACATTAATCAAATTAGAAATTATTAGACTAGTTCTAATGTCTCTCACAATTTATGATTTAAATTTTATGAAAAATATGAGATATTGGATCGAACTCTATTGGGTCGAACGGTAGCTTCTGGTTCGACAGGATTGAGCATGTCGTCGAAGTTTGTTTACATGTTGGTGTCGAAGACCTATATACTGTAGTCGAAGTGTGTTCTAGTATGTGGGTGTCGAAATGTTAGGGTTGTTAGTATTTCGAATTGAGTCTGTTTGTTATGTCTAATTGGTTAAGTTAGCTTGTACCCTAAGTTAGCTTGTAATACGTATTTGTGATAAAAACCCAATTGTTATTCTTGTATACTTGTAATCTTATGTAAAGAGGAAGGAAAGAATAGCAGTTAATAACCTATCCTTGTGTTCATCGTGTTCTTCATTTTTTCCCTATCCTAATTGTTTCTTGATCATCAAACAACAAGTTTATATTTTGTTCCAAGGTATCTGATTCACAACAAATTGGTGCGGTAAGGGTGGAGAAGATTCCTTCAACAAAGTATGAGATTGAAAGGTTCACCATAGTGAACGATTTCGGTCTGTGGCGCTTAAAGATGAAAGCCCTACTGGTTCAGCAGGGTTGTTTGGAAGCGTTGAAGGGAGAATCAGCCATGAACGAATTGTTAACGAAAGCTGAGAAGAGGATGATGATAGAGAAGGCCCACAGGGCAATTTTGTTTAGCCTTGACGATAATGTTCTTCGACAAGTATCAAAGGAGACGACCGCTGTATGGTTATGGGTGAAACTTGAAAGTTTGTACATGACCAAATCGTTGGTGAATCGACTCTACTTGAAGTTGTATTCATTCAAGATGACTGAAGACAAAGTGTTGGTTGGGCAGTTGGATATGTTTAATAAGCTGATTCTTGATCTTGAAAATATCGATGTGAAGATCGATGATGAAGATCAAGCATTATTGATGGTGTGCGCTTTGCCCATATCACATGCTCACTTTAAAGAAACCCTATTGTATAGAAGAGAGTTCCTGACCTTTGAAGAAGTTCAATCAGCCTTGTATTCGAAGGACTTGAACGAACGAAAGGAGCATAAACCTTCGACGGTTGGCGAAGGTTTGGCCGTTAAAGGAAAATTCTTGCGAAAGGATATTAAGTTCGACAAGAAGAAAGGTAAAAGTCAACAGAAGTTCTACAGTGGTGAAGCATTTGGTATTCGGTGCTATCATTGTAAGAAAGATGGTCACACAAGAAAAGTGTGCCTTGAACGCCTGAAAGATCATGGAGGAAAGGATAATGGCAATGCAGATATTGTTCAAGATGATTTTGACTCATCTTATGTTCTTGTGGTTTCGAGAAGCAACCCATTGAAGGAATGGATTATGGATTCTGTGTGCACTTGGCACATGACTCAAACAAAGACTTGTTCCATGAATTATGTGATCAAGATGGTGGATCTGTATTGCTGGGAAACAACAAAGCTTGCAAAGATTGCATGTGTTGGATCTGTGAGGTTCAAGCTCTATAATGAGTCAATAAGGTTATTGACTGAAGTCAGGTATGTACCTGATTTGAAGAGAAATTTGATTTCTCTTGGTGAATTCGACAAGAAAGGATATGTTTTCCAATGAGAGAAAAGTATTCTAAGAGTTATGAAGGGATCGAAGAAAGTCTTGAGAGGCGTGAATAAACAAGGCTTGTATACCCTTCAGGTAGAAATTGTAAGTGGTTCGACAAATGTTGTGTCCACGAAACCTTTGTCGAAGACAGAAATTTGGCACATGAGATTGGGCCATGTCAGTGAAAGAGGTCTGATCGAATTGGGGAAACAAAATTTGTTTGGAGGAGATAAAGTCGAAAAGCTGAAGTTTTGTGAACCATGTATACTTGGAAAATCTTGTAGAGTGAAGTTCAACAAAGGCAAACGAAGAACGCATGGATCCCTTGATTACATCCATGCTGATCTTTAGGGACCTGCAAGGTGTCCATCACATTCAGGAGCAAGGTATTTTCTATCCATAGTAGATGACTATTCTAGAAAGTTATGGTTATTCATCCAGAAGACTAAGGATGAAACTTTTGAGAATTTTAAAGGTTGGAAGACTCTGGTCGAAAATCAAACTGGCAGAAAGGTCAAGAGGTTAAGAACAAACAATGACCTTGAATTTTGCAATGAGGCATTCGACAACTTTTATGTTACCTCTGGTATTGCAAGGCACAAAACTACTGCAGGCACTCCACAACAAAATGGTTTAGCTGAAAGGTTTAGTGGAACCATCTTGGAAAGAGTTAGATGCATGTTGACTATTGATGGGTTAAAGAAGGTGTTTTGGGCAGAGGTTGTTTCGACAACAACATATATGATAAAAAGATGTCCTTCGACTGCGATAGATATAAAGACACCTGAAGAAGTTTGGTCGGGACATCCATTAGATCTCGACAAACTAAGAGTATTTGGATGGTAGCCTATGCTCACATTAGGCAAGACAAGGTCGAACTTGGATCTCTTAAATGCATGTTCATAGGATACCCTGAAGGAGTCAAAGCTTATAGGTTATGATTCCTAGAGCCAGGTCACAGAAGGATTATCACTAGTAGAAATGTAGTTTTCAATGAAGTTGAAATGGCTTTCAAGACAACTAATAATGATGGTCGAAGTGCAAAAAAAATCTGATGAATAGTTGGAATAGTTAGAGATTCATGTCGAGGTGTAGCATGTTGATGCTGAATTGCATTTCCCAGATAAGGTCGAAAAATCAGAAGATGCTGATGAAGTTGAGGAAATTGTCGATGACTACCTATTGGCAAGAGATAGGACAAGAAGAGTCATCAAAGCACCTCAAAGATTTGGGTATGCAGATCTTATAGCTTATGTCTTAATCTCTGCAAGTGAGGTTCTAGACGAAGAACCTAGAGACTATAAAAAAGTTATGAGGAGTCAAAATAAGACAGAATGGCTGAAGGTCGTGGATGATGAGATGAAGTCTCTTCATGATAACAATACTTGGGAATTGATCAAGAAACCTGTTGGAGCCAGGTTAGTCAATTGTAAATGGATTTTCAAAGTTAAGAAATCAAAAGAGTGGGTCGAAAAGATACAAGGCAAGTTTAGTTGCAAGGGGTTTCACTCAGAAAGAAGGTGTAGATTTCAATGATGTGTTTTCTCCTATTGTGAAGCATAGGTCCATTCAAATGTTGCTTTCCATGGTGACACAGTTAGAACTTAAACTGGAACAAATAGATGTGAAGATTGGGTTCTTGTATGGTGATCTAGATGAAACAATCCTGATGAGGCAACCTGAAGGGTGTGTCGAAAAGGGAAAGGAAGATTATGTGTGCAAGTTGAATAGATATTTATATGGGCTGAAACAATCTCCTCGACGGTGGAATAAGAGATTCGACAAGTTTATGGCACACATAAGTTTCATTAGAAGTCAGTTTGACCAATGTGTGTACTTCAGATTTTGACCTGGTAATTCATTTTTTATTTTGTTGCTTTATGTTGATGATATTCTCATAGCAAGCAACAATGTCGAAAAATTAATGAGGGTGAAGGCTGAACTTAATAAGGAGTTCGAAATGAAGGATCTGGGAGCATCTTCTAGGATTATTGGGATTGACATTCAAAGAGATAGAAAGCATTCGAAATTATGCTTATCTCAAGAGGCATATCTACGGAAGATTCTCGAAAAGTTTGGTATGTCGAATTCGAAACTTGTTGTGACTCCAACAAACCCTCAATTCAAGATGAGTATTGATCAGTGTCCCAGTACTGAGGTCGAAAGAGATTATATGAATATCATCTCATATGCTAATGTAGTAGGCTCTTTGATGTATGTTATGGTTTATACTAGACCCGACATAGCATATGCAGTAAGTCTTGTAAGCATTGAAGTGGATTCTAAGGTACATAAACGGGTCTCTAAACAGAGTCTTGTTTTATGGTGGAGCCTTGAGTGAAGATAGTAAAGCAGTAATTGAAGGTTATGTCGACTCTGATTATGCAGGTTGTATGGATTCTAGAAAATCTATTTCTGGATATGTTTGCACTATGTTTGGTACAACAATTAGTTGGAAAGCAACACTATAGAAGGTTGTTGCATTATCAACCACTGAAGCAGAATATATTGCTTTAACTGAAGTTATGAAAGAAGCATTGTGGGTTGAAGGGTTTGCTAAGGAGCTGAAAAATTCAAGGTGAAGTTATCACTGTTAAATGTGATAGTCAAATTGCAATACACCTATCGAAGAATTCAGCTTATCATGAGCGAACCAAGCACATTGATGTGAGTTTGCATTTTGTCAGAGGAGTAATAGAGCGTAGAGAAGTCCAAGTGCTGAAGGTTTAGACAGACCACAATGTTGCTGATATGATCATCGAGACATTGCCAAGTTACAAGTTTTTCCACTGTATACAGTTGATAAAGTTGAAAGCTAGTTCGTTATTTGATAATAGAGTTTGTTCCAAGGTGGAGATTTGTGAGATATTTGATCAAACTCTATTGGGCCGAAGGGTAGCTTCTAGTTTGACAGGATTGAGCATGTCGTCGAAGTCTGTTCACATGCTGGTGTCGAAGACCTACATACTGTAGTCGATGTGTGTTCTACTATGTGAGTGTCGAAATTCTAGAGTTGTTAGTATTTCGAATTGGGCTTGTTTGTTATGTCCAATTGGTTAAGTTAGCTTGTACCCTAAGTTAACTTGTAATGTGTATTTGTGATAAAAGCTCATTAGTTTAGTATGTTAGGTTTATTATAAATAGCATACTAGTCTCTCATCATTGTATATTGGAAATCCTATTTTAGGGTGAGAGAGTTATTTGTTATTCTTGTATACTTGTAGTCTTATGTAAAGAGGAAGGAAAAAATAGTAGTTAATAACCAATCCTTGTGTTCATCGTGTTCTTCATTCTTTTTCTACCCTAATTGTTTATGGATCATTAAGCAACAAGTTTATATTTTGTTCCAAGGTATCCGATTCACAACAGAAAATGTTTAAATCTAGTCTACCAAATATTAAATTACTATCATTAAAAAGTGGTGGTGTATTTAAAAAATATCTTGTGTCGAAAGTCATGTTTCTTTTTAGTAGATTTGTCCTTAAACAGGAAAGTACACTTGTCCTTTTTTGCGTTTTTACATAATAAACTGTATAGATGGCAGTTGCACAAGATGACAACAATAACATTTTCCCAATTATTTTTGCTCTAGTCGACGGAGAGACTGGTGGTGCTTGGAGTTTCTTTCTCAAGAATCTCCGAACACAGGTGACTTCGCAACCTGGTCTCTGCTTGATTTTAGACATACATCATCTATTGAGAGTGCGTACAATAATCCTGTAAATGATTGGCAAGACCTCCCCCCCCTTCTACGCATGTCTATTGCGTTAGACATATCGTGCAAAATTTCATACGGGAGATCAAAGACAAGTCTCTTCAGAAAACAATAATGAACGCGGGGTATTCATTAACACAACCTTCATTCAAGCAATTACTACAACGAGATTAGATTGTCAAATCCGGATGCAGGTAGGTGGATTGGTAATATTCCAGTGAAGAAATGGACAAGTTCATACGACAATGGACAACGATGAAATCACATGACAACAATTCTTATTGAATCAATAAACAGTGTATTCAAAGGCATGTGAAACCTCCAAGTAACCGCTTTGGTGAAATCAACATATTTTAGGATGGCTTTGTTGTTTGCGAAAAGAGGTGAAATATGGAACACGGTGTTACAATCGGGGTAACTATGGAGTGAAAGTTGCATGAAATATATTAAGGCAGAAAATGCCAAAGCCAAAACCCATCTTGCTACAAGGTTCGACTGACATAGCCACAACTTCATTGTCAAAGAGACACTCGATCACAACGAGGGGATGCCAAGACAAGAGTATAGGGTTATACTACCATCTCGTTGGTGCAATTGTGGAAAATTTCAAACCTTTTGTATGTCTTGCTCTCGTGTCATTGCGGCATGTGTGTATACTCATCAAGATGCGTTACTACTTCTATCTCCCATTTACAAGTCAGAAACGTTGCTCATCGTATAAAACAATGGATTTTTAGTGGTAGCGAAATCGGATTATTGGCCTGCGTACGAAGAGGAAATAGTTTGGCACAACGATTAAATGCGAAGGAATAAAATGGGTCGTCCCAAAAGCAAGTGTATCACAACTGAAATGGACTCCCTTGATAAGCTAGATAGAAAGTGTGGTTTATGATGTCAGGTCAGACACAATCAAAAAAATTGTCTTACCCGTGTACAAGCTCGACAACATAAAAATTGTATGCAAACTATTTAGATCTTAACAAAACTTTTTTTTCATTAAGAGCATTTCTTACAATAAACCATACACAAACAACAAATAAAAACACATCACGATTAAAACAATAACATAAACAACATGTAAATATAACATCAACAACACGATAAAATATCTAAGAAAGTACAAGCGTCAAAACAATTTCATATGATCCATGCATCATCGTGATTACGTCTAAGTCTGTTTTGACTTCCTCCAACCAACTGCGAGGTTATCCAATTGTAAAGTACATGGTCGTTCTTCTTCTCTGGATCTTTCTAATTTGTTCGCCAACTTCGATGTCTCCCTCTAACCATCGCATCAACTCTTTCTTCAGTTTGGCCATGGTATAAATGTGCCAAAATTTCATTTTCATCAGAGGTTTGGTGGCCGAGAACACAACGTACCCATCTCTGGTAAAAAATATACGGTGATGTCATGACGCAAAAAACAGAGAGGAAATGAGTAGAGATGTGAGAAAGTGTGAAGAATAATGGAGAAATGAGTGTTTTATTTATAGAAAACACAATTGCACGTAGTAGCCATATCAAATGGCGGCTCATCCCCATATTATAGTGCATGCGCCATCTCACATGACTAAAACTAAATGCATGCACCAAATGAGATGACGTCTAAGATCAAAATGTGAGTGCATGTGTCAACTGATTTGATGCCTCTATTTATGTAATTTTTCCTGAACTATGGTTATTTGTATTTTTTTTTTAATATCTAGTTATTGTTAAAAAAAAATCCATAATTGGCCCTTTAGCACTATAATGTTTTAAAATTGATTTGTTTCAATTAAGCTAATAATATTAATAGTGATTTATTATTTTGGATAAATCAATTGAAAATTGTAATGCCTGTTATAGTCATGAAAACAAAGAGAACATGTGAAAATTAGTGAGAAATTTTAGTATTCAAGAAAAATGGGCTTGAAACGCACTTGAGTGGAAGCACTAAACTTTACAACTTTGAATCATGTGTAACACATAGTAGTCTAATGTGTCACATCTTTAAAAATATCAAAGCACTAATTGAGGTCATAATGAACCAATTAAGTGATAAACAGAAGAAGACCTCATCCAAAAAGGGAGGCACAATCATATGAGTTTAAAGTCATTTACACCAAAGCAACGAAAATATAATGTAACTTTGCTATCAAGTTTTACACTAGATCCATACAAATGGTTGTTCTCTATAGTTAGATATCATCAGCCTTTTGTAATCCACGTCAAAAGGACAAATGACATTCATAACACACCTCAAATATAAAGTATTTCACATTTATATTTGACATGAAATATGAAATACTGTCTCAATTATAATTTATATTATTTCTCATTTTTTATTATTTTTGACGTTTGAGTATTAACCTTATAAATTCACTTATGTGACAGTTTGCTTCAACTCATCAAAACTCTATTCTATTATTTTATCAAATATTTTTAGTTTCTTAGCCAAACACTATTCAATAATAATATTTCATTTTTTTTAGGCCAAGAAAAATACATTATTAATTAAGAATAATTTTTTTCTTCACATATGTCGATATTCAATGAACAACACATTACATATAACTTGGTCATGCTTCAATCAATGACAAAGCACCAAGTTACAATCCCATTTTGTTCAAACGTCTCTTTCTTTATTTAAGAGGAATTTTCAAAGTTTGTGAAAGTGTGTCATAATATAGAACTATGTGGCCTCTATTGGCTTTTTAAGGAAAAAAATGAACATCAAAGATTTATTTTGATGTTAGAAGAGCAATTAAGGTTACGTTATGATTGATAGTAAACAATATCACCACTGTCCCTAATAAAATAGTCTTCATGCTTTTTATTAACTCTCCAATTAAGTGAAATGGTAAAGGTGTTGATTTCTTTGGCTCTCTCTAGTATCTTCCAAGCACTGGTTTGCCTGCCTCAGTCTACAATTGGAAGAAACATAGATTTAAATTTAAATTCATTCAATTTATAAGATATCTTTCTTTTTTTCATCAATATTGTGAAGATATATTTGATTTACAAGAGAGAGAAATTATGATATTTAAATTTTAAAATTTTTTTTGCTAAAAATAAATTTTGACTGATTTCAAAAAAATGATAGAAACGTGGAATTAATTAGACGGCATGAACTTAGTAAAAGACAAAAATAAAAGATAAAGTTATAGAGATCATGCAGGAGATTGTAATGGTCTAGTATTAAATCATACGGTCTATTTCAGTTCTCAAGTGTTTTCTCTTGAGATTTTTATTATCAACAATTTGATATTTTTATTTAAATTTCAAAACTTTTTGCAAAAGATGGATGCCTAAAATGTTATAATTAATTCTCTATGAAAGAGTTATATTTCGAATCTGTAATGCATTTCAAGAGTGTAAGAAATATTTGAGTTTCTTGAAATATGTTAAAAGTACAATTCTAAATTAGGTGAAACAGGAAATTGTTTGTGCTTGAACCGATCAGATTAAACACTTTGAAAATACAACAACTAACGAAGTTGAATCTGCTCATGTTACATTGGAGAATTGGTTGGAAAATAGTAAATGTGATTTATGTAGAGATTGGGCTTCTGTGAACCAAATGATCCAAAATAAGCATAACGAGATGCACACATCATTTGGTCGCAGCATCACAGTGTTAGAAAACAAATTTAGAGGCAACAATCTCTATTCATATTTGGTGGACAAAATATCTCGAGCGAGATTAAATTTTATAAATCATGAAGCAATACGAGCCGAGAAAGTAAGTCCAAATAGTTCAAAGTGTGATTGTGCACTTAGAAAGACATGCAATCTTTCATGTGTTTGTTTGATTTATAAGAAGATCAAATTTGATAGACTCATTCGAATGGATGGGATTTACATTCACTGGAAAAGGCTCTGGTTTGATGATGATGGTGTGATGGAAGATGGTTAGTCAAATATATCTATCATGATCCGATGGAAAGTGATTCAAGAGAGATTTTTTAAAGTTAATGATAATATAAAACTGCAGTTCAAAGAGAAATTAAGGAAGATTGTCTATCCAGAAACCATAGATTTGAAACCACCATTGCAACAAGTAAAAACAAAGGGTACTTCTAAGAAGGTGAAAACAACAGAAAGTGACAATTCAATAATTCGGTCTCGTCCTATTTTAAACATGTTGACAAACTTTTTACCGAATTCTCCGACTTCAAATTCTCAACAAAAAAAAAAGTGTTTTCAAATGTCCTTGCATTAGCAAACCATCTCTTTTGCCTCCTTTATAAAAAATGATACACATTTAAGACATGTTGATTTTTATGCATAAATACATTCAACGGGTTGAGAATCATACACTTGTCCTCCAATAACTCTTCAAAGAGATGAAGGTGCATAAAGAATCATACAAACTGCTATATAGGGAAAAAAAATCTATGCAATTCATTAATCTCTTATTACTTGTGTTAGCGGTTCGACATCGGAGGAAAATGAATGTGCTTTCGTGAAATGAGTCATCTTATAAAAAGTACATATAATATGGTGTGTATTGATCTGATAAGATATGGCTCATCAGAAACATTTTTTCTACTTTGGAATGGGCAACCTAAAAATCCAAATTATTTGTATTGGATGGATTTTTAAATCACTACATTTCTTTCAAGTTTATTTAAATTCAGTATGTCCTATACCACAAACATCACCGGAGTGGACAACTCATTCTATACAGGAAGTTGAATCTTAGTCGGATAATTTTTTGAGTATGATGGAGGAATTCACCAAGTTGACTGAGGCTGAAATAGAGACAAACAAAAGTCAATGGAAGAATCACCCATTGATATAGATTTAGGGGGTTACACGTATTTTAAAGCATTTTACTTTTATCTAACAATGTATTTAGGCGGTGACACATATTTTATATGTAATGTTGGATATTAACTATATAAATTTGATATATTTTAGTGTCTATTTCAATTTTCTAAATTTTTCTACCTTTATGTGTTACATAACTGATTATGTTTGCATATTTGGTTATATATGAATAGTTACAAATGAATCTGAAAATGTACTTTCAAACGCATTATGTTCTCTATATAAAAAAAATACAAACATGTGTTTAATTATGAAATAATTTTTGTCTACACTCTAATTTTTCAAACGAAATAGAGTGAAATCGAAAGTATATATTTGAAATATTCTCCAAAACATGATGGAGTTTCAAAAATCTATAACTACCATTCCCTCCATAATAGGCCCTTAACTAATACTCCCTTCGAAACGTTTTAAAATTATTTTATTTTAATTAAGCTAATATAGTTAGTAATAACTACCACTGCTCATTACTACTATGAAAGGCACCAATAGCATTTGCATGTTGAGTCTACCGACAAAAACTCAAACTAATATTATTGTTTGGGTTATGCTAATTAGTGCCTTAAGATATTGTTTAAGAATATCAAATAAAAAAATATTTTTTTACAAAAATCAATTATTTTAATTTTCAATGCATTGATTACATACTTAAAGAGGATCCCAAAGACACTAGTTAGCATCTCTCTTATACCAAACACTTCTTAGAACAATATCAGTATTTGTCTAATAAATTTAGGTCTTATGAATAAATTATACTCATTTAAATCCACTTATTTTAATTAAATTGAATCCAATCAATTATAATCTCAATCATTATCATGAAAACAAAGAGAACATGTGAAAATTATTGACAAATTTTTCCTAATTGGGTCCACTCTTGAAAAGCACATAAGTGGAAGCACTTAACTTTACAACATTGAAAATCATGTGCCACACATACTAGCCTAATTTGTCACATCACATCTTCAAAAATATCAAAAAGCACCAATGGAGATCAGAAATCAGAATGAACCAATCAAGAGATAAAAACACAAAAAAGTGACATTCTATTCAATAATATCACTCAACTTTTTTGAGGTTGAGAAAAATTACATTATTATCAATCCAATGAATACATCACCTCCTCCCTCAAGAATAAAAAATTTACACACATGTTGATATTCAATGAAGAACACATTACATATATAACTTGCTCAACAAGCTTCAATCAATGCCATAGCACCATGTTACAATCCAATTTGTCAAGCACCTCTTTCTTTACTAATGAGGAATTTCACTCTTAATATGTATAGGTCATTATAGGACTCAATTGGAGTGCTCACATAATTTTCAAACTCTATGTGGCCTCTATTGTTTTTTTAGAGGAAAAAATGAACATCAAAGGTTTATTTTGATGTAGAAGAGCCACTAAGGTTAGGGTCTGTTTGATAGTAAACAATATCACCAGTGTCACTGACATAATGGTCTTTCTTCATGCTTTTTATTAACTCTCCAATTAGGTGAAATGGTAAAGGTGATGATTTCTTCGGCTCCCGGTAGTATCTTCCAAAAACTGGTTTCGCTGCCTCAGTCTACAATAGGATGAAACACAAATTCAATTTCAAATTCGTTCGATTTTGGACACAGACACACCTTTTTTCAGAGGTGTCGGTGCTATATCACTTAACTAAATTTTCTCATAAATTAAAGTTAGATACGTTTGCTTATAATCAATACTAGAAGAAGAAATTTCATGTAAAGAGATACTCACGGCTTCTATTAAGTGATAGTGTGGGATTTGAGGAAATAAGTGATGAATGACATGTGTTCCAATGTCGTGATGGATGTTATTTATCAATCCATAATCACGATCAAGAGTTGTAAGTCCGCCTCTAAGGTAGCTCCATTCCTGTCCACACAAAATGAAGGATAAAGCTTTGAAACAATTCTTAGTTTTTGGAAAACTTTCAATTACACGTAAACAAGAAAGAAACTTGCAAAGGGAAAATAACACAAGTCTAGAGAGAGAGTTTGACGGGCAAAGAAAGGAGAACGATACCTGTCCACGATACCATGGTAACTTGTCTTCATGACCATGGTGATGCAAATAAGTCACCAAATCCAACCACATGACAAAAAGCTTCAATATCAAGAAGCGAAAGCAAATTAGGACTCATTTTGATTCAAAAGGAAGAAAAAAAAAAAGAGTCTAACTCATGGTTAGAAGAAAAAGTGATGGATTGGAATTTACCATATAAGGAATGCCATAAAGCTTAAGTAATTGAATTGGACCCATAACGAATCCTAATCCTACAAGCAAAGCAGCCATAGCTGTCCAACAAACTGTTGAAGTAATAACATCTTTTCTTTCATTTGGGGCAAACAAATCACTGTTTGGATCAAAGTGAGAACCACTCTTCCCCGGACTCCTGCTCCACTGAATTCAAAACACCATCATCATAACATTAACAACAAATGTCAATACATATGTAGCACTAAAACTTCGGATGGAATGCATGTTCAAATGTCTGATACTAATACAACACTGAAATTTGTAATTTGTAACTTGTAATTACAAACAATTACTTGTATTTTCGAATATTATAATCAGTGTCATGTCAGGTGTATGTGCGCTTCATAGGGACAATTCATACACCATAAATAACAGCAAAACATGTTCAAATTCTAGAAAAATAATAAGGCTTTAAAACTTACAAGGTAGAAAGGATATGCAAGCATCGGAAACGGTATTGTAAATCTTAACATTTTTGTTGCATTGTCCAAGCTCTTGAATATTTTCTCCGGCAACTACATGATTCAGAAATAAATGTCGTGGATTAGAAACTCGGAATTTTGAAAGACAGTGTTGTCAAATCCCGTATACCAGAAACTAGTGTTTTGTTCAAATTCCACAAGACAACAGTGATATACTCGCTATTTCACACGTGTTTTACCAAACTGTGTCACAGAACAATAGCGATTGGTTCGAATTCTGCTACACTAGACCATATTCTCCATAACAGTGATTATAAAACTTACTGGGTGCCAAGATTCATCATTTTCAACATGACCGTGATTTTGATGATGTGTTCTATGACTAATTCTCCTGCATAATTCACAACAACAAAATATTCATTTCAGAGCTTAGACAAAAACAATTAATATAAACAAAAACTACATGATACAAAAAGTGAACTAGAAAATCAAGTATTCCTACATAAACATACCATCCATGATATGGTACTAGGATTGAAGAATGCAGCAAATGCCCTGCAACACTATTCAGCTTTGGATCGTTTGAAAAGCTTCCATGACCACTAAAATATCCAAAAACATCAATCAGAATTATTAATTATGGTGTGATTCCAAACATAAGGTTTCAAATAATTCAGTCAGGCACAGATATTGTGATACTGATTGCGGTCGTGGCGTGAATTAATCACAATTACTTTTATACCATAAAAACGCTGGATATCAGTATTAGAATCGCTTTGTCGCGGCCGTTTTCGCGGTAACGGACAAGATTAAAATCAACCAATAGTAATTGAAACAAAAGCGACATTAAAGATTAAAAAGACCTAATAATAAAGGGATGAAATAGTACCAATCATGACCAAGAACAAAGAGAGCCCAAAACATAGTTCCTTGAGCAGCCCAATAAAGAGGCCAAACAAACAAACTATTAACATAAGCAGCAACAGCAGCCAAACCTAAAACCACAACAACATCCCTCACAACATAACTCATAGACTTCCAAGGATCCTTAACCCAACAATGTTTAGGTATAGCTGCTCTTATATCAGCCAATGTAAAAGGAGGTGGTGCACCGGGGTCAAATTGTGGCAACTCCTTCACACGCTCTTCCTCTTCTTCACTAGTACTAACTGTCAAAGGAGCACTCACCTTCAACTCCCACTTTCTAGCCTTAAACCCAAAATCTAAAGACACCCTTTTGCTTGTTTTGCTTAAAAATCCAAACTTTGGAGGTTTTTGAGATGAAATTGCACTATTTCTTGGTTGGGAGTACAATACAGGAAGTGGCCTTAAGCCACATTCTGATAAAAACAATGTGGCCATTGATGAAATTGTGACCTAAAGGAAGAAGCTTTTTGGTTTTGAGGGGGTGAATAAGGATATGAAGGGTTCTAAATTCTTGATATGCTAGTGGTTTAAGAGGGTAGAATGGGAAATTGAAAATGTGTGAACCAAAATTGAAGGATTGAATTGAAATATTGAATAAAAGGGTTTAACTAGAATACAAAAAAGATGCAAAATTTGCAGGAGACAGAGAACTAGGTAAGGATATGTGTCACATGTGTGTTTGAATGAGAGCCACTAACTAGGTTTGTGTTGTGAAACCGGACTTGTTCCTACCCTTAACTTGTTGTTTATGAAATTTGGGGAAAAAAATCAAAACTTTAATATAAGGGTTAGGGAAAAGAAGGAGTGAATGAGATTGAATTCAAGTGGGAAGAAAAGGGTGTGTGGTTGTTCATGTTGTGGCCTTTGAGATTATCTTAGGTTTATATATAGAGGGGTGTGGGGTGTAGGGCGGGGGTGTCAGAGCAATTGGGTTATCTATCCATTGTTAAATTTAAATTTAAGTTTAGTTAAAATTAAAAGGGAAAGATGTTATATGAGAGATTGAACTCACTAAATTAATGGTCTTTAATCTTCAATAAATCCTAAGCCTTTTGACTGCTCTAATCTATTTAGGATTGTTAATTCAATGCAAAGTTGATATATATATATATATATATATATATATATATATATATATATATATATATATATATATATATATATATATATATATATATATATATATATATATATAATAATAATAATTAATTATTAAAAAAATAAACCAAAAATCATCTTTTTAAATAATTAAATATGTTATCTACCTTACAGAAAAGTAATATGCTCTCGAAAAGACAATTAAGTCATTTTTCTTATTGATCAATTATCTATTTCCCATGGGTAAAACATGTACTAAAAATATTAATCCTAATAATCATTATTCGATGCAGCTATTAATTGTTTCATTTGTTTCTAAGATAAATCATTTGATTTCCCAACTCAAATGCAATGTTAATTTTATTCTCATATTTTCTTTCTTTCTCTCTCTATCGATCTACTTTTTCTTTCTCTTCATCTTTCTTCTTCCTCTGTCTCTTCGTCTGCACCAAAACGTATGACATCTCCATGCACGACTCTGCCCTCTTGTCTCCTCTCTCGTCGCGCCTCTATCTCCGCCCTCTAGTCTCCTACCTCCATTGCGGTTGTAGTAGTTGTAGCACCTTGTGTTCAGAATGAAGCATATTTCAAATTGTTGTTGGTGAGATATGAGTTATGATACAATTAAAAATTATATCATGCTCTATAGTGATAATTTTGGACTAATATCAGAGTTGATTTATTTTATGTACAAGTAAGTTTTGATTTGGTTATTATCATTTTCCCTTTATTGAATTTGTAGAGAATAAAAGCATAATTTATTATGAAGTAAAACACAATTATGTTGTGTTTTGGATTAGGTTGGGTACATAGATTGCTCTTTTTGTTTTGTGTTTTTGAGAATGATAAGATTTTTCTATTTGCACCCTCTGCTTTTATTCTTAGTGTTTAGTTATGGTAATCTTATAGTGAATTGGGAGTGTGTGTTTTTTGGTGTAGGTCAAATTAGTTCGTGAAGTTATGACTCAAATGTTGAAAGGGAATAAGCATATTCGTGAAGTTTGTGAAGTTCCAAAGAATACAATTTTATAAACAAACACATCCCTAGTGTTTTATACTCAACTAAACTTCATTTTAAATGCATGTTACGTGTGTAAAAAATATATATACAGTGTAGAGTAAGATATTAATTTCATTGAAATTCATAACTAGGACCATTGATTAATTAATTAATTGTCAATTATGCTGGTTCTAAGAGCATCTAAATCCATCATAATCATTTGAATTCTTTAAATGAGACTCGCATAATTGTTTATATTATTTTATTTTTTCCAAATATTTAAACAACTCATCTACAATTCTCAAAAATTCATCTAATTCATCAAAAAATGAATCCCACTAAATCCCACTATATATTATATATTAATGATTGTTGTAATTTTTTTACAAATATTATTGTTACCTGATTTTCTTTAATTGAAAAAATGACTTTTTACTAATAAAATATGAGTCACTTAATTATAGAAGCGTGTTTTTGCTTATGAACGTTGTAAGTTAGAGAACATTTGAAAATCTCAAATATTCAAATACTTCTGACACAACAACATTGATAAGTGTGTAGGAACTTTGTAAAACTACCGACAATCAAGCTCAAATTTTCAAAAGACATTATCTTGTATTTTTATTGTAATCTAAATATTCTTCATAATTCTATAATAATGTATACATCATTAAACACATTATATATGTTAATATAAATTCTGTCAAAACTATTTTAGATTTTGTAAGTGTTAATATTCTTAGAAGGCATTGTTTATTAGGAGGAATTAAACCCCCAATTTTATAACACATTAGATGGAGTTAAACTCTCGGATATAGTTAGATTCTCTGGGTGTGAGTATCTTTAAAAGTCATCACTCGTAGAAAGGAACCAAACATCTAATGTAATATAAAAATCATTAGGTGGAATCAAATTATCAGTGTAACCATCACAATAATGTGTTATATTTTATACTTTACTTAATAGAATGTAACATAGTTATTCAATGTTGTTATATAGTGTCCTTGTATTGGGATTCACTTGCACTAGTTAGAAATTACTCAATTTGGCCCATATACTTTATGTGCTCTTCTTAACAAGTATTTGAGACTTGTTTATCTGGACATAAAACATCTATGATTTCCATACATTACTCAGTTTATTGTACTTAACACTCACCTATACTAGCTACTTTAACTATCATGACTTAATTTATGACCATTTTGATATTGTATCGTTAAAAACATGTGTCATGCATCCGTAATGCATAGAAGAAATCTAACCCATTTGATAAATACGAATGTATGAGGCACATGGTAGGGAGGAGACATTAGACATAACTAGTATGTTTTAACCATGTTGGCTTTAAGTCAGGAAGCTGACACAACCCAAGTCATATGGAGGTTTTGGATAAGAATCATGCATCTCATCTTGATTCTTACTAACTTTTGAAAGCATAAAGTTGTTTGGTATCATTTTATATGCCTTAGTATCCTTGGTGTGTTTTTATGTTTTGTCAATTCGATTATTGATTGATTGCATGTTTATAATTTGTATATTTTTATCAATTGTGTGCTTGTACGCTTTTATCATTTAAATTTGTTCGTAATTGCTTCGGCTACTGTTAGTTTGTACCAATAAGAACCATGCACATTTTATTAATTAAGTCCCCTTGTTCCTTATTGGTATTTTCTTTTTGAGCCCATATAATTATTATTTTGTCATTTTCACATGCATAGCTTGAATCACAAGTCAGAACATTTAAATTTGGATGCCTTAGTATTTGATTAGAATAATGTGTTATATATCTTATTAGAATCTCACACCTACGAAATTGGAATTTACCTCTGGAAAAAATTATTCAAATCACAAATTGAGAATGATTCGAATCACAACCTCATTTGATTCGAATCAAATGCATATCATGATTCAAATTATGCAACTTATAAAACGCCTCTTTTGGGTCTGTTCAGATTGATTTGAATCACTCTTTTTTCTTGATTTGAATCACGTATTTTAAACTCTTATTTTTCATCACGCATATAAAAAAGTAGTTCCTTTTGGTGAAAGCAATAAGTCTGTGAAACCTGTCGTAATACCCAAAGAGAAAAAAATATGATTTAGTCTTCTATTCTTTGTGTGTTTATCCCCATAACCATGTGTCTTTCTCCTTTTCACAAAAACAACTTCTTGAGTGAATTAGAGAGGGGGAGTTGATAAATCTTGACAAGTTTTGATGGTTAATCAATTTCTTGATAACAATCAAAGCCAAGACCCATTCATATAGAAATTTGAGAGAACATTGTGTAGGTATTTTCATTCACCAATACTGAATTACTTGACTAACACCTTATAATTCCAGTGGTTGGTTAAGATATTCTGGCATTATTCATCTTCTTCATCCTTATTCTTGTTCCCTTGCCGAGGACCTTCATCTCTAAAGGTTGAGTGTTGCGGGAGATTAGTGGCATATTGCGGTTTCTAATGTTTTTGTTTGAATTTTGTTGTTTGTAATAGGTGCATGTATCATTTCTTGAATGTCGTTTGGTGTTTTTTTGTTATTCATCAAGAATAGAGTTTCCATTATACTCCAAGAAAGACATTGGCTAGATCTAGTGTCAATTATCCGTAAGACGGGGATGAAAGTTGTCCATCTTTGATGGATTTGGAGAAAGATTGTTCATAGAAAAAGTTGGAAGTTGTCCAATCAACGCTTGATTATCGCAATCGCTTAGATAGGAAATCCGTGGAATCAAATGGATTACCACATACAAATAAATGAAGTGGAGTTATTGTGAATATTAAGGTTATTGAATCAAGATTTTTTAGAGGTCTTGTCTTTTTGTTAGAAGTTTAGTATATGCATCAACAAGGAGAATTATCGTATGATAGTTCGATGTAATCAAACTCATCAAAATAGTGAAAAATCGTGATTATTTTTCAATGGTTTTCAACACCATTGAAGAGTGGAATAAGCAATGCGAATACGACAACCAAACCACTATATATCGTTGTGTATCTTTTCTTCTTCTCTGACCTATTTTATTTTATAGTATTCATTTATATGATATTGCATTGTTGCATCTTTGCATGGATGGTATACCATATACGCTATACTTTTTTATAGTGATTTAATGTATAAATTTAGGTATATGGTGTGCCAATTTTATTGAATTATTATGACTTCAATTATGCCTTGTTAGAATTTATGAGCTAAGTGTTTTGAAATAACTTTCTTTAAAAGTTTCTTGAGTAGTCTTGTGATTGACTTGTATTTGAAGCAACCAAATGCATAAAGAATATCATGTATCATTTCATATGGATTAACTTATTGAAATGCTTCAAAGCTATCTTATTTCGTATTTTGCTTTCGCGCTTCTTAGAATCTCTGATTTCGTATATGAGATATAAAATTGTTTTTGAGGTTGTCTAATTGGAAAAAGGGTATATTCAACCCCTCTTACAAACCTTTTGATGTCCATATTCTCTCCCAACAACTTCAATTATTGTTGTGCTTAAACTTTGATAAAGGGGAAGAATATTGTTGGTGCTGACTAAATGTTCTAACGAAGACCAATGTTTACTAATGATGGATGAAAGCCATTGCTTGTACGATTTGTAACTTGTTCTATTCTGAACAGAGTGTTATGTCTTAAAGGTTTGAACAAAGTGTTATATTTTGAAGAGTTGTTTTGCCACAATTTTTCAAAGATAGAGATTGAAGTTCTTTGTAAAATAGTCTTTTGGATTGACTGCATTTGTGAAAAACAATAACATGGAGAAGTGTTTAAAGTGTCTAAGTTGATCTAGCTTGCTACAACTGCATGAAGGTGCATAAGGAACTTATGCTAGACATGAGATCACAACATATTGCTCGACATATGTGCTTTGCACATCAGAACTTAGTTGTCGCGTTTTAGAAGAATCTTTGATCAAAGATTGAAGTAGATTTTATTTTTATTAAGTTAACAATATTATTATTTGATTTGTTAGACAACAATGAAGATCAAATTTAATTTAAAGAGATTAATATTTGAATTTGTGATAAATTAAATCAAATATCTAACTGAGTTGAGTTTGTAATATTTTTAGATGAAATTAAATCTCAAATCCATGAAAAAAAGCCAAAAAGAATTGCTATATAAGGATGACGCAACCGACTTTAGAATTCAAGCATTCAAGTATTCGCATTAATGATTTTTATAGTACTAGGCTTTGTGTCTTGTATTCCATACTAATGCCCCAATGTGATTAGTATAAAATCTATACATACATCTTTATGTTTCAGTAACTTGACATATAAGGTTTGTTCAGTTGAATTGTAAAATTCAACATCATTCATTTTATTGATTGAAGTTGATCACTAGGGTTTAGTGATTGTAACATCCTATTGCGGGTTACGTGAGAAAGAAGAAAGTGAACGAGTTATCAAATTTAGAGGATGCTCTGAATAAAAAATCATTGTGTAGTATTAAGAAGAGACATTAAACAACATGAACTTGTTTTTAATTGTAAGTCTAATGTATTAAGCTACTAATAATGAATTTTCTGGACTCAACCTTCTAAATGTATGCGTGGTTTCACCGAATTCAATTATTAACTCTACGTGTTATTTATCATTTTTCTCCATGAACTTGCACAAATCATACCATTATATTTGTGTTGGTTTTGATATATCTGGTCAAAAATATTTTAGCTATTTACTCAAATCCGAAACACATTAATATTCGCTTCAAACTCTGACAAACTCGTTCATCAGATTCTTCGTCAAACTCTCTCTCTCTCTCTCTCTGCAAATTGTTCTAACAATGGATCGCACACAAATCCTTCTTGTTGGTTTACCAATCTTCCTTTTCTTCACTGACATTATCAACCTTTTCTCTCCCTCACCGCCTCCCAAATCATCTCCTCACAATCACCCTATTCCTCAACCTCAACAACCACTTGATTTTCCCACTAAGGTTTTTCACTTCCTCAATCAATTTCCCATTTTTTTATTACCCTTTTATTTGTTCTTGCCATATGCATAAATTTCCTTATTTATCTGGATTTAATGTTGTTTTTGTTTTTATGCTGATGGGGTGTTTGTTTAAATGCAGAAACCGAATGAAATTGACCCAATTGGTGCTGGCCCAGTTGGTGTTGGTAACACTGTCCGCATTGATTTTTGTACTTCCTGTTCTTACAAGTTTGTTCCTTAATCTCTCGTTCTTTCTTGCAATTTTGTTTGATTAAGCTCAAGAGTTCTTTTCTGTATGTAACATATGTGGGTCTAATTGGAAAAATAGGAAAAATTGTATGGTATAGGATGGACTGGTCTTAAAAATTATTTGAAATTCGTATCATGACAGACTCTGGCTTGCAGAAGTAGCAACTCGTAGTCTTGCTCGTCTTCATGGCTGAGACGATGACTTGATTGGTAAATGCTGGTTTGACAAAAATAAGAGGAAACTAGTGTTTCTCGAAAATCAACTCATTCAATTTTTGTTCTTTTTGTCGAATTTGTTGGGACTCCAGAGAATAAAACACTAATATGAATGAATCATTATATATTGGACTAAGAGCAACCACACTAGGGAGTTTGGATTTTGGAAATCACATTTCTATCTTAAACTTTAAGGCATTAGGTTATGAGTCTTTTCACTTATATGTTGCTCAACATCTATTTTTCTATGCAATGTGACTTGACACATAAAACAAAACTTACACTAGTTAGGTCACCATCTCAATCTTTAAGACAAGGAGAACTGTTAGCTTCTACTTCCAAGAGGTGTTGTCAGTTATGTTTGAGTTTTTGAGTGATTTTTAAATACTAGTCCACCTTGGACATTTACTAGAGTCTGCCGGAAAATTATCATGTAATATTATTATAATTATTATTATTTTGGTATTGTAAAGAAACTGATAGAGAAAGGATGTAAATAAAAGTCAAATCTAGATGATTAAAAATATGTCTACTTCTGTGGATGCTTACAAGTGTATGTGTATCTATATGGTATCTTGTATTAATTATTTGTTAAAAATGTGTTTGAAAGAGTTTATTTGTACTTATCTCATGCCATAAGTGATTATGTGAGTATTTGGAAGAACTTATAAAACTAGGTTGTGAGTTTTCCAGAGACTGTTTTAATGTTACTGTCCTAAACTCATCATGATAGGTTATAGAAACAACTTATATAGAGGTTAAACTCATTATGTAGCATAAACTTATATATTAGCTCTTATATGATGAGTTCATTGAATAAGCTCTTAGTAAAGTTGTTTATCCAATCACACTCAATGAGTCTCAACATATATTGGGTTTCTATTAGTCTGTTTTTCTGAGGTTTCGTTAGTCACTGGATGTTTATACTAATAGGTGTGAAGCATGTTTTTGTTTTTGTTTTTAACGTTGTTGTAACATATAGATCCTCCCGTGAAACGTTGTATCTTTTACCAAACTGTGCACTCATCCATTTGTCTTATTTATAAGTTCTGATTTTTGGTCCTAAGCTGTGTGTATTGATGGTAGTACTTAATCGTAATCTTTCCATAGCATAAAACTAATTCTGCTAGTGCTTAAAACTTGTAATTTTTCAAAATTTGGACTAGACTAGTAGGCTTGGCTCTTTCTAGCTGCATTCTTCCTTAGCTTACTTCGTTTGTTGAATCCGTATATTTGCAAGAGGAATGCTAGCAATACTTGCAACCGATTTGTCATTGCAATATGATAAAAAGCTTGGGAGTAGACATATTTTAGTATATTTTGTTTAATTTTCATGAAATTTTCTGCAGGGGAACTGCAGTAACAGTAAAAAACATGCTGGAATCTTTATTTCCTGGGATTAATGTTGTTTTGGCTAACTATCCACCTCCACTTCCGAAGCGTGTTCTTAGCAAAGTAATTCCAGTGATACAAACTGGAATTATTATAGCTATAACTGCAGGTGACCAGATATTCCCGAGACTGGGGGTGACACCACCACAATTGTACTACTCCTTGCGTGCCAATAAGTTTAGAAGTATTGCCAGCATTTGGCTTCTCTCAAATTTCGTTCAATCCTTCTTACAGAGTTCTGGTGCTTTTGAAGTATATTTCAATGGCGAATTGGTAAGTCCCTTGTTAATAAAGGTGGCAATTGATTTAGTGTCCTGATGATAGTGTTAACAGTCAGATGCTAGGAAGTTTATACTTTGAATGACTTCATTTTTTTTTTGTTGATTTGGACCTCAGGTTTTCTCCAAGTTGAAGGAGAACCGATTCCCCGGCGAGTTTGAGTTGAAGGAACTTATTGGTAAAAGAATCGGTAATACACACGTCTTTTGAAGCTGAGGAAATGGACCATACAGAAATCAAATTTTTATTTAGTTTGTGTAATTTGTTATGTACACTGTTAGTTAAGAAATTGAATACCACTAATCAAGCATTGATTTTACCATGCACTTATTTTAAGTTCCCACTTTTGTGTTTCGAAGCCTCTCTTTCTTTCTAAAGATAACTAGTTATCATATAGCAATGGTATATGGCATTATTCCTTCATTGAATGAAGAAACTAAACTCTGGGTGACTCAAATTTAATTTTTAAGAATGTAGTTGGAATGAGACTGCTTGAGTTGAAGTGAAAGCACGTTTTAGTATTTGTCAGAGTAATCACATGTATTCAGTTCCAGTTCGGATCTGGTTTCCTGCAGTCGGCAATCACGCATTCACACATTTAGAATACTAGTTGCCGTTTGATCAAAGATCGGATGGTAGAGATTTCAGGTTTCTTCTATTTATAAAGTGAGTTTCAAGGAAAATGTTCAAAGTTAAGTGTAAAATGAAGAGTGATTTACAAGCAAAAAAATAAATAAAGTGTGAAAAACAGTTTAGTTTTTGAAATCTGGGCTATGCAAATTTTTCAATGAAACTAATGAATTTTGAAGTTGGTTTATAAATTAAAAATCTATGATCAACTTAGGTCCTCTAGAATAATTTTAGTGTATAAATAACTAAGAATCGTGATTATGAAATTATAGTTATAAGTTATGTGTTACAGCTTTACCAGAAAATTGAATTGTGATTAAGAAATTAATTATTTACAAAATTGAATTATTAATAATTAAATATGGTATTAAATAAAAATTTAACATGAAGGGGATGTAGCTCAGATGGTAGAGCGCTCGCTTAGCATGCGAGAGGTACGGGGATCGATACCCCGCATCTCCATTTTTCGTTCTTCCCTGCGTTATTAGTTCGTGTTTTTCGTATTATTCATTTTCGTGTTTTGTATTCTCGCTACGTTATTCTATTGGTTGTCCTAGTATCAAACTGATTCGTGTTTTTGAATTCTAATTAATTAAGTCCATTTCACGTGCGTCACCCACCATCAGTATTCAGTGTTATGTTACCGTCACTGTACCTTTCGTTTCATTGCTCATAATTAAATTTTAAATTACTAAACAACCAAGTTGGATAGAAAGAAAACCAAAGTTTTTTACATAAAAAATTAAAGTTTAAATTTTGGTTTAACAAAAATTAAGGTTTTAATTTTGGGCCAACAATGTTAGTTAAATCTAACTTTTTTATATTATAAATTTAGTGGCTGAAATTCACATTTTAAATGCGAACAAATGAGGTGTTTTGACTTTGAAGTAGTGTCTCTTGTATTATTTGATTTGACTCAAAGCTTTCATCACTCGAATCATGGCTGAAGCGGGCGGATTTCTCATAAGAGTAAATCTTGTTTCAAATTACTTTCTCATTTGATTCAAATATTACATGTGCTTATGACTCGAATCAAACATAATTTTCACTCATTTTTGTGTATAATCTCATGCACCTATATAAAGCATTTCCTCTCTCCCTAACCATAAAGTTATAAGTGATTATTCTGATGATAATCATAACTTTGAAAGTGTTTTTAAAAAACTTGAAAATCGACTTTCAAATAAACATTTTCACGTCTATCTTTTGCATGAGAACCCGACCTCAATCTCTAGCAAGATTAAGATCAGTTGTTTATCAATTCTTAGATAATGTGAGATCTATTGTAGAGGAGGTTCATTCTTTGTTGATGTTTTTGAAAGTCTTGAGTTGCAGGTCAAGATTCAGTTTGTGTGGTGGTGATAGAGTTTGGCAATCTAGCAAGAAAAGAAGAAGTATTTTCTCCAAGTTATTTCGGTAGTGATGTGTGGAAACTTACAGATGAAGTCAAAGTTTCTATGTTCTTCAGAGTGGTCAATGTTCAAGGGACCGATATGACTGAGTAAAGGTTGTTCTAGAATGTAGGCTTGACAACATTATTGATTATAGAAGAGTTAATTCAAGATCAGGTGGATCTTGCAAGATCGACGAAGCAAGTTCCATATGCAACAAGATAATATTAAGATAAGAAGACTAGTTATTTTTAGGATTATCTTGTATCAAGTGGTTGTGTAGTTTCTATAGCCAAATGTCATATTATTTATCACAACCATGGTTTTAGATGTCTAAACGAGAAGAAGAGCAATGGTGGGAGATTTGAAAAGATGAAAATATGCAAAATCTTAGTGAATGCCAAAAGGCTGCGAAATATATAAACAACCTAATGGGCTTAAGAAATAATAAAGAAAGACCCAATAGACTAAAAAAACTATATTTAGTCCATTACATTTTTATCTAATACCCCCATAAGTTTGGGGGGATAAATGGAGTGTAGACCAAGCTTAACCATGTTGGAACGAAATGGAGTAGCATCTAATGGTTTGGTGAAAATGTCTGCGAGTTTTTGAGAAGACGTGATGGGTAGAAGATGGAAGAGTTGTTGTTGAAGTTTCTCACGAACTATATGGCAATCGAGGTCTATATGTTTTGTTCTTTCATGAAATGAGGAATTACTAGAGACGTGTCTTGCGGAAGCGTTGTCACAATATAGTAGAGCAGGTTGTTTGAAGGGTATCGTGAGTTTAGTGAGGATGGTTGTAAGCCATTGGAGTTCACAAACTGTGGAGTCCATTAAACGATATTCATCTTCTGTGGAACTTCTGGAGACGGTTGCTTGCTTCTTCGACTTCCATGATATGAGAGAATCGCCAAGATAAATGCAAAAATCAGGCTCTGATACCATATTACAGTCATGGTTTTAGATGTTTAAAAGAAGAAGAGCCATGGCGGGAGAATTTGAAAAGATGAAAATATGCAAAATCTCATTGAATGCCAAAAAGGTTGTCAATAGACTAAAAAACTATATTCGGTCAATTACATGTTTATCTAATATTATTATTATTATTGGAAGATAACAAATTTTCAATGAAAAACCATTAAAGAGTGGATTAAACTCATGTGAGAATGATAGTGTAACACCCCGATTCTATCCCACGTGTTCGTTTAATTTAAATCAGAGTTTCCAAAAATTAATCATTAATAATCAACACAATCGGAATGTCACAGTTCAACGTAAACAACTCATAAACATGTCATTATCTCTTCAACAGATACATAACATTACTCGACAGTTATCAACGTAAACAAATCATTTACCAAGCAGCGAAAATTCAAATAGTTTTACAACACAAAACATAGTATCTCATGATTATTCAACAACAGCAGTTTCAACATCAAAACAACAAAATAAAAATAACGCGCATTTCCCCCGAGTGCTACGTATCAGAGCAAATGACACTAAATCAGAACCGCACTGGTAACGACTACTCCTCCTGATCACCTTCACGTTACCAATATCGACGAAATTATATTCAACAAATATTATACTAGATAGCAATTCATATTCAACAGAAAATTATATTAGACATCTATAAGAACATACATCAACCGACAACATGATCATCAACAACAACAACAACTTAAACATTAACAACAACGACAACGACAACTTAATCAACAATTCGAATGAGACTCAACTATGCAAATGCATGTGGATCCATCAGAGTAAAACTCCCAACGTAAACAACTGCCAGTAATTCCGAGGCATCAAGTATGAGTCGATGCATAACCTGTTTGTATCGATGCATACTCTCACATTTTGCCTTATGAGCCGATACATGTCATTATGTATCGATGCAAGCTAATCCTGCGCTCCTGGTTTTTAACAACAACACTGCATATATCGATGCATACAAGCATGAGTCGATACATGCTTCACAGATTTATCCCCATGAGCCAATACATTACAGTTTGTATCGATGCATGTTGTTTCCAAACTTTTGGTTTTTAAAACAAACACAACATGTATCGATACATGCTTTTATGATTCAATTGATGTTATTATCAATTTACAACATTAACACAACGTATAACAGCAAAATTCCACATTCTTTTCAATCACTAACAACAATTTACACCTAATAGCCAAATTCATATATTCCAATTGGGATTTTCTACGGTTAACCACATCGACATGACACAACCTAGCGAATCATACATCCCAACTACCTATTGCCCATCATATCCCCAATTATAGAGCAAGAACCCCACCCTTACCTTGGATTGAAGGTTGCTCTAAGAATTCTTGATCGTTCCACTTTTCTCCGTCAAAATCCTTGTTCCTCTTTGGTCTGCAGTTTCTCTTTTTCACGATCTATTCTCCCAAAAACCAAAACCCGTATTTACTAAAACCTAATTCCTTTATTTCTTTTTAATCAAATACTAATAATAATAATAATAATAATAATAATAATAATAATAATAATAATAATATTATTATTATTTTTTAATGGAACAACTAATTAACACCTCCCACATTATTTTAAAAAAAAAATGATTTTTAGGAGAATGATCTATGTACGTCTCTAGACTGTTTCGATCCCCATATCATCCCCTAACAATTTTTATACTTACGGGGCAATAATCTTCGCGATCTCTTAATTTTGAAGTACACAAAGATTTTTAGGGGAATGATCTATGCACCTTACTATTCTTTCATTTGTTTGAAAGTTTAAATTAATCTTATTTTATAAATACGTTTTTATTTCTGTGTAATTATATTATATTTTTTCATATCCGATCCACTGACCGATTAATCAAATTCGAAAGTCAATTCCAATATTAAGTGATCTCAACTCACTCCTAATAATTATTGCGGAGGATTGAGATATAGTTTTTCCAATAAATATGACACTTATCAACCCGATACAAAATTCAAGTTACTTTAAACCAAACCCATTTGATTTTAATATTGATAAACTCTTCGGTACAAATAAATCAATTTTGGTCGAGTATTGATATTTTAAGCAAAACCTATTTACTATACAATTAAACAATAGTATAAAAAATGGTACCATAAATTAATAGATAAGGCAACAATAAAAAAATGAATGAGATATGCATAAAGGGGTTACGTGTGCTTCAAGCCAAAAACCCACAAAACTCTTTCACATTATTTTATCATTTTTTTTGGTTTCCCAACTTCACTCTCTCTCGAAATTCTCTCTTCCTTTGATTGTTTTTCGCAACTAAAAAACAAGAATCGGTTAAGCTTTTGAATGAGGTGAATTTCTTCATGTGAGGGATGATATGATTCATTGAGTTTTACGGTTTTTTGAAAAAAGAAGAACAAAGAAACGTGATTATGGTGATGAGAGAGATGCGTAAATCCTTTAAGGATTCTCTCAAAGCTCTTGAAGCTGATATTCAATTTGCCAATACTATGTAAATTTTTCTTTCTTGTTTTGTAGTAATTTGATGAACTATGCAATGTTAATTGTTTTGTTTGTAGTTTTATGGTTTATGAAAATTTGATTTTGTGTTTTTGTTTTCCATGGTGTAAAGAAGATTCAATTAGGATGAATCAAGTGTTGTTTAGTTTCTATTTTTGCAACCTTGTTGTTGGTAGCTAAGGTTTTAAAACGGTAACGGTTTTGTAATTTCGGTTGGTACATGTGTATTGCGGTGTGAATTAATCACAATTTGTTCTTCAACATAGAAAACGTTGATAACGGTATTGGTATTGACATCTGCCAAAACTGTTTTGTTGAGGCGGTATTTGTGGTCGCCGACCGTTTTTTAAAACCTTAAAGGTGTGTATGATGTGTATAATATTTGTTGGTGACATGCATCAGTATCCATCTCTATAGCACCGTGACATATGTCATTATCTGAGACGTAACACTGACATATAGTGTCTATATGTCTGTGTGAGTGTCTAGAGTATGTGTCCGATAGTGTTTCATAGGGATAGTAGGGTAGGTACTTTTAATGTGTAAGTGTTCGACAACAACACATATTGTCCACATGTTTGTGTCAGTGTCCGTAGTCTATGTCCTGACCCGTGTCTGTTTTAGTGCTTCATAGATATCCGACACACAGTTCTTACCAGTGTTAGTGTTGTTATTTATAATTTGAGTCTGTTTCCTACTTACACGAGCCCATATCCTTGCTTTTTTATCAATTTCTAACTCTAATCTCTCAAGTTTAGAGTTATGTCTTTGAAATGTTATCTTTCAAGTTTTGAAAATTTCTGAATAAAACATGAAAAAAATAGCGATATATGTTTTAACCTATTCATTGACACAGAGCTTCTGATTATCCAAGAGAAAATGATGGAGTCTGCTTTCAAATGAGATTGTCTTATAGCCCAGCTGCTCAATTTCTCCTTTTTCTGGTTCAGTGGACTGATTGCCATCTTGCTGGATTCTTAGGATTGCTTAGAATTCTCATCTCCGAGGTACGTTTGCTTCCCCTCTATTTCGAATACACTTTTAGTTTTTCGGGAAAGACAAGTGTTAGGTGTCAGTGTCTAGGATTTGAACTCGGCTCAATCTCTTGAGATATGGCGCGGAGAGTACTGTAAATAGATGTAACCATAGTTTGGACCAATGCGATCATTTTACTGTCGAGTTTGTAGTAATATGTTGGAATTGTTGCAGGCATATGATGAAGGGAAGAAAACCACCATTTGTGAAAGAAAAGCTAGTCTAAAGGAGTTCTATGGTAAGTGATTAATCGCTTTTACTATGATTCGTAGCTTCGCACCAAGTCTTCTCGAGAACAGTTTCTCCTCAACAGTTTTGAATCAATGTCGTGTCATTGTATTATTTCCGGGTTCCTTTTTAATATCAGGTGTGATCTTTCCGTCTTTATTACAACTCAAGGGAGGAATCACTGAGGTAGAAGAGAGGAAACAAAAAGATTTATGCGCTACAAAGTACAAATCGAAAGATGTGATTGGAAAAGGAAAGTTATCTGCAATTGATATAGAGAGAGAAGAAGAATGTCCTATTTGTATGGAGATGAACAACAAAGTTGTGTTGCCAAATTGCAATCATTCTCTGTGTATGAAATGCTATTGTGACTGGTAAGAAATTGTGACTTACAACTTCTAAGTAGTTACATATCTGTAAGGGTATCAATATAAATATATTATCTCTCCAAACATAGTGCACTCTGTAGCACCACTGACACATTTGAAAAAAGACGTATATGTGTCCGTGTCGGTGACACGTCTAGAATGTGATTGATTATTTGGCAATGCCAATCTATTGACACTGTTTTCACTTTTAACAATTATGTTTTTGCTGTTTGTTTTAGGCACAGTAGATCTCCATCTTGCCCTTTTTGCCGGGACAATCTTACGAGGCTAAACTCTGGTGAACTTTGGATCTACTTAAGCAGCAGAGAGATAATTGATTTGGAATCAATCAACAAGGAGAATCTAAAAAGACTATTTATGTACATTGATAAGTTGCCTCTGATTTTGCCAGATCAAATGTTCATGTCTTACCATCAAAGCTTTTGATTTCCATTTAGTGAAATTTTGGAGATCATATATGTGACTTCAAATCAATGGGGGGAGTTAAAGTAGGGTTTAAATTAGTGAACATTCTCAAGTTACCTCAAAACAAATTATTTTCTCCAATAGGTTTCAAAATGTAAATACTTAATGGCTTTTTAGTCAAATGATATTTTTACTCCTATAGATTTCTTTAGCCAGAATATTTGGCTCTAAGCTATTTTATGATTTGGCTCCAAGGAACTCTTTCTAAGGGGTAGGAGTTTTTGTAGACTTTGTTTATCAAATTGACATGTTGTTTGATGTATCTGGTTTCATGCAAGTGGTTTAGAGTGTGCTTGTTTCAAGGGGATTGTGATTCACTACAATTGAAAATTTGTCGCATTCACGCAGTTATGGTCTATAGTCATCCGATTTAAATCAGACGATTGTGATTATATATTGGTATTTTTGAAATTATATAATAAAATTTAAATATGTTTTTTTATCCGTCTAATTAAGATCATATAGATGGTTAGTGATGACTTTGACTGAATGTTTGCGTGATTAAACTGACTTCAAAGAACCGATTTTCGTTTCAAGGTTATTCCTTATTATAAAGTCAGGTAAGGTTGTGGCGAACTTGTGCTTTACATCATATATAACTAACAACTTCTCAAATAATTTGTTACACTTTCTCTCATCAATGATGAGGGTGCCAAATCAAATGAAATGTTTTTGATCAAGAAATTAGTGACCACTTTGGCATTATTGGTTTGTTATTCTACATTCTCTATTCACTTATAAACATAATCAACAAACTCTATAATATAGATAAAGCTAAAGCATCAGAAAGTGCTTAGGATCTGCTATCCAATCTTGACTAATATAATCAGGACAGAAGTATGTACATTGATTATTTCAAAAATTTGAATAAATATGTTATTTCTTAATTCATCAAGGTTTCCTAATTATCAAACATGAAACTCGGTTCAAACATGACTATAAAATATACAAGTGTATTTGGTTGAGATGGTAAGGGTCTCTTCCAACTTAATCAAAGGTTCTGGTTTTGAATTTAGTCCTGAACATGTAATAACAGCGTTAAATCATTTGAGGAAGAGTTTTTCGACTCGAGAGTCAATCTCTGCAATTGCACACAAAGGATACCCAATTTATCGGGGGAAAAAATATTGAGGAAAAGATCTTATGAAATGTATGTTTCACACCTCAAATAATTCAATTTTCAAAATACTTGTTAAGAGTATTTTGTTTGATGGAAACATTTTCCACGTTTTGACATCACAAGGGTTACAAAATTATGAGCATCTTTGAATAGGGAGGACAAAAATAGCCAGATTAGAATACCTTAGTTGCATTCCTTATTCCTCTAAAATGTTCAGCATAGTGTGAGGAGTGGAAATATGATATAATATGGTGTGTCTTTTCTTCAACAACACATTTTTCAATCATAGTAAATAGAATGAAACATTTTGTCATTCATCTTCCCCAACACAGCTCAAATCACACATTAACTCGAAGCGTTTTTACTAAATATGAGAGTTAAGATTGATTAATTAGTGGATAAGTTAATTAGTTAGTTAGTCAATAATAAATTTCCTGCCTTTGATCTTTTGAATTTTTGTGTATAAATTCATTTTCCCTAAAGATTACTCGGGAATAACTTGATCTATACTTGACTTTACCTATGTGTACTCGTCGTATTCAATGTGCTTGTGAAGCTATGTGCAGTGCTAGATCCAACCACAAATTGCAGCATATCATTAGGTTTTTAACCGGATTGAATGACCATTTTGCTGTTGTTAAATCTCAAATTTTGTTAATGGATCCATTGCTCCCCTTTAACAAGATATTTTCCATGGTGATTCAACATAAGAGGTAAAATAAACTATCAACACCTAATGATGATTCTCAAGCATTAATTAATGTTGCTGATTCCAAATATTTTTCACCCCAAGTTCAATTCATCCAAGTCTAGTGCTCGTGTGTGTACCTTCTGCGGCAAAATTAATCACACTGTGGAAAACTGTTTCAAAAAACATGGTGTTCCACCTCATATGGAGAAATAGTTTCCCAATGCAACACACAATGCTACTTCAGAAGGAGGTGACCTTGGATCTGCTTCCATTTTTATTGACATGAAGAATGATTCTTCACCTATGACTCAAGACCAATTCAATATTTTGATATATCTAATTTAGAAGTCTATTTTGATAGAACTCTCTTAGTTACGTCACAACCCGGACAAAATACCTCACTTCATTGAACTGTATACCCTGAAGGCTCCACATATATCCTGCGAGCTTCACGCCCAATGAGGCTTAATGTATACACCCGAGATATTTTATCTAGGTTGGGATATGAACTCTGTTAAGCCCTAAGGGGCTATATACGTCTATTAAAACAATCATCTTCGGGTTAAAACGAAGTCCTCGGTCCAATCGACTCAAGAGTCGGGATAAACAAACATTAATCTCACTACTTTGTGATACTTACGAAGATAGTCTAATCAGTGACTGACCAAACAGACTGAAAGTATGAAACATCTTGTGAAAATGTTGGATGTAGACCCCGGTAAGCAGAAGTGTAAACGGGGTAATTGGGCCATTTACATATACTAAAGACGGGTGGGTTATATCTCCGACATGGGCATAATGCATACCTACAAGGTACTAAACTCGACTAGATATACACACGGGGCTATAAGTGAATTGCTATGAGAATACAACAACAAAAGTTCAACGCAACAAGCTTCAAATAAACATAAGCACAAGTGCAATAAAAAGAAATTATCCAATCATTGCATAATGCATCTGACTTTTGAACTTATAAAATTTTCCATTATTTGGATGCTCTCAATTGGACAAGGACTCACTTAGGCTCTCCTATTGATATATGTCAGAAAGCGTCGGGAATTAGTCTGTCACGAGACCACAGACTCATGGAAAGTTTACTTAGGTCAGGATAACTTAAAAACACTTCGCCCTTGCAGACCCCAGTGCCTTCATAGGCCTCGTGTTTTTGGGGCTTATGTACATCCTGAAATATTTGTATCAAGACCGGGGTACAAACTCAGATAAATAATGATGTACGACTCAATATAAGGGGATCATCCCTAAGAGTCCGGGGTCAACTACTTAGTTAGGCTCAGCCGGGTATGAAGCCGGAATGGGCTAAGCAATTAAGGGTCTGTCGAGGTATAACCCAAGAATGACACTGAATAAAATTGTCGGGTATAAACTCCGCTCAATACAGCCAATTTACAGGCACTCGGACCCGAGGAGATGAATGAAACTTTACAGGAATTAATGAACAGTTATATTATTATGGTCATTAATCATGACTATTCAATAAGGGTTAAAGCCTGTACTATATATAGGCCTAAAGACCAAAGACACCGGGGGGTGGGGGGGGCTCTCTGCGACATAAGCAAGAGAGAAACCATATATAAGAGCTCTCACAAGAGTGATAAATTAGACACCATTCTTAGGTCGATACCTATCACTATGGTAGCACTCAAATTCCTAATAATTCTATAAACCTACTTTCGTGGTTTTCTTTTATCTTTAAAAGAAAAGCCGATCGAATATTTATTCTACACAACAACATATACTTAAACTATAATAAATATTTATTTTCACATCTTTGTGAAGTTATTTATACAAGTACATTTTTTTTTTGTCATTCATTACTTTTAGTTCTCTTTTGAGATTTTTCTCAAATCAATATCTATTAAGAAAGACTAAAAAGTAAATGTAAAAATATATTTCATTTTCATATATCGCCGCATATATTATTTGAGATCCTTACTAAGATTAATTAAGTAGTCAATTGCGTGAGGTAAATAGATAAAGACGACATGTTTATCATAGAAATTTAAAATTATATCAAATTTTATAAATGGCTTCTTGAAACTCTTAAATTCTAAAATTAATTTAAATGAAGTCAATAAAACATGAAATTTTGATTATTTATTACATGCAAAGGAGAAAAAATATGGCTCAAATTCTCTTGTTGGCTTATGCTTTGATCATCTTTATTTCTCTATTTCTTGTTGTAACCAATGGTGGTATGTTATTTTTCATACCATTTTCTAATTTGTTAATTCATCTCATACACAATACTTTTTAATAACATTCGTTTTTATTATTTGACATTGCAGTAAAAATTCCTTGTGTTACTGATGCTGATTGTCCATCTTTGCCTTGTCCTCTATATTCGAAGTGTGTTGATGGATTTTGTAAGATGCTTTCCATCTAAGTATATACTTTTATTTGTATTTCATAATGTTTGTATTTTTATAATTTACCTCAAAGTTTGATTTATGTTTCTCTTGTATCTAAAACAACTTTGTCTTTGCATAATTAGAGTTACTTTAATAAATAAAGACAATATATGATTATGTAGATCAATTATTCAATCTCAGAACTGAGGTATAAATACAAATCGAGAATAACCATTATAAATTCATACACAAAACATAAGATGTTAGAATATATTTTGACAGTAACCACTGGACACCATGAAAATTATCCAGCTTAAATATTGTGTCAAGCCTTAAATTTTTTTTGTTAGCCAATCTAGTGGCTAGAATTCAGTGTTACGAATAAGTCTCCAAGCCAAAACTGAAACGTTTAGGGGAAATTTGTTTCGTTTGTGCCAAATTAAGGGTAATGTTTGTTTCATTTTTTTAAAAAAATAATTTTTTTAATATTTTTAAAAATAGAATTTTTAAGACTGTTTTTCAAAATATTACAAGTTTTTCTATATTAGATTTTTCTAAATTAAAACACAAAAAATTAAAAAAGAAGAATTATAAACTCTATTTATAATTCATCAATGTTTGAGTTAAATTTTTTTGAAAAGGTGAGTGATGTAGAATTTGCGAAAGAAGCTTGAGAAATTATGGAAAAATTCTCTAGAGGTGCAGAAAAGATGAAAGAGATGAGATTACAAACTCACAAAAGAACGTATGAACTACTTCTGATGGAAGAAAGTAAAAGTATAATAGATTTCTTCGTTAGGGTTACGAAACTAGTGAATCAAATCAAAATATCTAGAAAAACATTAACAACAAGATCAGTTGTTGTAAAGAATGGTTGAAAGAGGAGCAGGCAAGTCGAAGACTTATGTGGCTTTGCAGGCACAGTCAGCAAGAGAAAAGAAAGACAAAGGAAAGTGGTTCAACAATAAAGGTAGAGGGGGCTACGACAATTTAAATGGTAAAAGAGACCAGTAGGAAGGAATTATATCGAATAAGAGAAGACCATCATACCAAGGAAAGCAAAGAGGTGGTGTTGGAGGTAGAGGAAGAGGTGGCGGTCGAAAACCTCACAACAGTCACATTCAGTGTTTTAATTGTTAGAAGTATGGTCATTTTTCTAGTGATTGTGCAAAAAATCGAAAGAATCAAGAAAGTGATGCAAAATTTGCAAAACATGAAGAAGAAGAGATGGTGTTAATGGTCACAACAAGAGATGAAGAGAAATTCAAGGACCAATTTTATTTGGAATAAGGATGCTCGTCACACATGTATGGGAGGAAAGATTGGTTTGTCAACATAAAATCCTCAGTGAAGAGCATGGTGAAATTCCCAAACGACAATACTCTAGCAGTTGAAGGTATTGGATACGTTATGATTATGAGGAAAGATGGCAATAGGTCAAGCATCAGAGCCTTACATAAGTTCTTCATCTTTGACCCAATGATATTACCTTCACTGATTAACGATCATGTAACAAACAAAGTTAAAAGTATGTTCAGTTAGTTTTAACACATCAAGTTTCAATAATAAATAAATTAAAGTTAAAGCAATATAAATACCTATTCCTATCATAATCGGTATGCCACACATTCAACATACTCGATAAGAATTGATCGGTCACTAAGTCCTCCCGGGAACTCCCGCCAGTGTGTAACGATGGCACCGCTAAAGTAGTAGCAGTATTAGTAACCTTAATGTCAGTTGTCTCGACCTCATGAGCTATAGGGACCCCGTATGTGGCAGCCACCTCATTAGTAATAGGGGTCTCAACTGGATCAACCAATACATCAATAGTATGGGCCCCATCAATCTCGGCCACCTCAATTGAGTCAATAAACGTCTGATACTGCACCTCCTTAGCATGAACAACATCAATAATGTACTCATTTGCATCATTTATGGTCTACTCGCCTAATCTAACCGCTCTGCAGCAGGTGCTACGGGGTGCACGGAACTTCTCAACAAACTATTTTCGGTGAGAATCGATTGAAACTAGTCTCCTAGCCTGTAGCTAGGAAGACTCTGCCCAATAGCCCTATCTCATGATGCCACTCTATTGATGGTTCTGCCTGCAATAATGTTGTCCTTTCCCCTTGTATTCACTGCAAAATGGAAAAATGCAATAATCAATGAGAATGTCGTCTATTTGGAAATTTATGTGACTTTTCGTATATTGCCAAAAATTCTTATATTTTGAACAACCCTCATTTTGAAAATTTTCGATAAAATTCTTACATTTTGAATTGCCAAAAATTTTCAAAATTTTTGGTAAAAGAGAATGTATGTGCCAAATTCTAAAATTCCTGGTACAAACTTGTAAATATATACTAGCATTTCCAAAATTCCCGCAGCACAAGTACATAGGACTTTACACTTTTACTTGAACTTATGAAATTCCCAATAAAAAGTCATGAATTTGGATAAAAACCTTATTTTTCAAATTTTTTGGTATGTTTTTAGAACTTTTGAAAAATGCGAAAATTTGAGAGGATTTTGAAAAACATTTTACAAGGTGTGAAAGATTATATAGTCAATTCAATCAAAGTGTGGGAATTGGAGATTTAATTTGGAGGTAACAAGCTAAATTCTCATAAAGTTGGAATTGGAGAAAGGTCCACTTTGCAAAAGTTAGTGGATTGAAATTAACTTATTGAACTTGGCTTATTTCTGTCTGCATATCTTTATCAATTTTCTTTATCTCTCAAATATCTTTATATAAGGTGCAATTTCATATTATATAAGACACCATCATAAATCAACATGAATGAGGTTTGATCGTCAACATGAATGAGGTTTGGGTGTGAAACATTGTGGAAATTTTAATTCGGCTTTACTGAGCAAGTGGCTTTAGAGGATCCATGATGATCACCAACCAGTTTGGTTTGATTTCCTGTGGTATAGATATGGCATAATCATAAGATTTTCAATCATGACAACAATTCCTTTAGTAAAAAAAATTCAATAGGGTGGAAGGATATGATATCTAGGCTATTAGTAGGGTTGTCACAAGTTTTTGAAGGTCCTGTATAGGTTAATTACAATGTAGCAAGGACAAAATAAATAGAGGTTTTATATAATCACCATTTATGTTAAACAATATTTTATGAGGTCCCATTTAATCATAAATTAACTTTGAAAATTCTGAGGCATTGTGCGGTAGGTCGTCTTACACGCCCTTAAAGACGGTCCTGATTATTAGGCCTTAAGCCTGAGATTTTTTTGGGATGGTTCACCGCCCACTCAATTAATATTGAACCATTGAATCCTTATCTTATCTGATGGGACAATGTAGATAAATAATTGACTCCAACTTTTCTACGACCATGAAATGTCTTTTCCCAGATTTTCTCATAACTGAGCGAGTGTGAGGTACTTAAGGTGAGACAATTTCTCATAGAATACAACATATGATCGTTGCCCTTTCCGAGGACTATAGAACTCACACGTTTGTTAGTTGTTGCAAATATATCGATTAGTTTTACCAACTATCACAATGTAAGAAGTAATTTAATCCAATTTAAATTATATCAAATATAATTACTTACTAAATTAATGTTCAATAATAGTTTATCTAACAGTGCATTATAGTAGAATTCACATTATCTTTTTCTTTTATTTTATTTTTAAAAATATTAAAAATTTCAAATAATTTACACCAAAGAAATTATCAAAAATAAAAGTCCAATAAGAATTTTTTTTCTCTAGTTGAGAAATTGGTCGCTAAATCGGTCGGTAATTAGACAAAAAAGGCTAAATAAAGTCTTTTAAAGAATTTAAGAATCAATATAATTTTTTTAAAATTAAGGGACCAAAATAAACCTCGACGTAAACATATAGGACAAAATAATATTTTGCCAATTTTTTCCATGGTTATTAAGAATCATGTCTATTTATTCTCTTCTTTATTACTACATTATTTTTGTACGTCTCTTATAGTTGCATGTTGTTACTAGTAATTATTGGAAGTCCATAATAATTTAAATGCATTATAGAAGCTTTTGTGTTCGTTTTTCTGCAAAATAGTTTTTTAAAAAAGGCACTTATGAAAAATTGGAAATTCAAAGTTTCGAAGAAGAAGTTGATTTCCCAGTTTTGAGAAAATCCGTTTCCACATGCTTTTCCAGTTTATGGGATTCTGTTTCTGTTAAAGAAACTGATGCGTCCACAAGTGCATGGAAATATCGAAGTAATATAAAAGGTTGTCGAACCCACATAGACCAATGTCAACCTACTACAATATATCATCACTTTGTAAAGTTAGGGCTAATGATTAATTGATTCATGGGAAACTAAGAACTAAAACTACAATAAAATGAGGATTTAGATAAATATAAGAAAAGAGATACCAGAATGTGGATCATGTGTACCTGTAACTCGTTGGCTTTTAATTATACAAAAGATGTATTTCGTAGAAAATGTTAATTTAAAGACAATACCTCACACTCTCGTGGTTTTGAATAAAGTCACGCTCCTTAACCGTAGGATTTTGCTCTCGCTCGTCCACTTGAATCAAGGAACACATTTTGAAAATTAACCAAGTTCTAATTAATCCTAAAGTGCTCTCGCTGTATTTAGAATTAATGTCTAATTTCTACTATCCGGTTCGATCCCCACGCTCCCGCAGTGTCGGCTCAAACCTTAGTTAATTTCTCACTCTTGTGACAAAATCATGTTAAATAACCTCCCACTCACGTGAAAAGGGTATTTAAATCAAGTTTAAAAACAAAGACTAAATAGAATTTCTAAATTAAATATTAAGCCAACATTGTTACCGAGTTTCGTCGGAAATGACGGTACTCATATATCGGACTCTAAATGATTTAGCAAGACATAATATTGATTGAAAACAAATTAAACATATCAATTGCAATTAAAAACAACATGGTAATTAAATTTGACAAACAAAGCAATAATAATAATAATAATATGATGATGATGATGATGATGATGATGATGATGATGATGATGATGATGATGATGATGATGATGATAATAATAATAATAATAATAATAATAATAATAATAATAATAATAATAATAATAATAATAATAAGCAATACGATAAAGGACCCGTAAAGGACTTGAAAATAAATGCAAATTGGAAATAACTTCAATAATGACGACAAGGCTGTTGATCCAAGAAAGTTACACAAAAGAGTCCTAGTACTAATGGTGTAGTAGTTCCCCGATGTGAGAAACTACCACTTTTACAAAGTAATTTCTGCCTAAACTATGAACAGCGCTTTCGCGCACAAACTTGGATAATCAAAACTAACTTCTAAGATCCTATTTATAGAGAAAGATAATGGAAGTTACTTAAAGGTTCATGTGATAAGTAGTGGAGATAATGGGTGGTTGGAGAAAGTGGAGATATTGGAGATCATGCTGAGAAGTTGAGAAAATCATGGGTGAGTGGTGGTGGGCACCATGTGTGAGGATGTGGCGGGCGACGTGTTTGGAAAATGCTGTAGCGAGGGCCACGCTTTGTGTGGCGAGGGCCACAACCTTCAAAAGTGTGTGGCAAGGGCCACAGGTCCAATTTGCTATTTTTCTTCCAGTTTGATAATTTCATCCATTCTTCTATGTGTCTTGCTAGTTTCTTACTCTTTTTCACATGTGAACTTTGAGATAGGATGTATCTGAAATAGAATAAAAATATCGACATAACAATACATAAATAAACAAAAATGGTACTAAAATGCATGTGAGTCAAGTCAAATATACGATATAATTTTGCGTTATCAAATTCCCCCACACTTAAACCATTGCTTTTCCTCAAGCAATCAACCAACACGGTAAAAGAAATGATTAAGCACGATTTGAAACAGGGGAGACATGACTCCTAATCATATGTGGCTGCTAGGCTAATGTTAAATCGATAGGTACTAAATGTTCAATACCATAGACACCATAATGACACGGCGTTCAAAGACTCCTTCATTATGCAAGCCCATTCAAATCATGCCATTATAACTCAACCTATATCTCTCATTTTTCTTTCACTATATTCATTCAAGCGCAATCACATTAAGTCTGTTATCTATACACGAACACAGTAGGGAAATCAGTTAGCGACTATGATCCTTTTTTTCTTTAGCACGTGGTTCTGGTATTTAAGCGGTGCAACCCCATTTTTCCTAACTACGATTGCAGGGGATTAGACCGTAGCCCTCCATATCAAGTGCAGTACCAGTGACCTCTGGACCAACCAACAATGGATGTTTATTATTAAATCCTTACAGGCTTAACAACCGTCGGGCTAAATGACCGGGTGAGGGTCACCTAACTTAGAAGATTATTTTTCAATTAAATCATTTATTTATTAAAAATAGGATCATTCACTTATATTCATCGACTCCCTACGTAGTTTGTGTTTAAGATGGTGTTGACTACTAATATAACTACTTAAGCGCTACTTTGAAAACTTGAGCCTAAGGTCTTAACATAACGGGTACCTAAATTGATATCACATAATGAGGGGGTTTAGGGTGTCATAACGGTATTGATTTTATCAAAACTTTCCCAAGTATCTCTAATACAGCCTAAAGTGTGACAACCTATATACTTTCAGAGCACGTGTCATGCATCAAAACAAAATTTTTTGTCGCAGGTTAAAATTTTAAAATTTCGGGAAAATTCAATAACAACTGAAAAACATGCATACAGACTCGACATAACATGCAATGACTCGACGAAATACTGAAAACAAATAAAATCCTAAAAACATGCAATAAAACAAATAAATCAAACTAAAAAGTGATAAATGGAAAGCGGTAAATTTTCTCCCCCGCACTTAAACCAAACATTGTCCTCAATGTTTTGATAAAAGGTGGAAAAGAAATAAGAACTTGATCAAGGCCCGCCTCGATAGTTGCCTACATGCAACTAATAGGTGCCAAGCAATTGATATCTTTATTTTCTACGAACTCAAACAAAAGCAAAAACATTAAATTGAAAATTTGTGGGTTGCCTCCCACATAACGCTTCTTTTAACGTCGTAGCTCGATGACTCAAGAGTGTTAGCACTCATGGTGATCATATCGATAATGACTCCTTGATTGAATTTTTAATCGTATTTGGTTTCCATGACCACTTATCAATCCATCTCACATATCCTTCGCCTTTTTTTTTCTTCCTTATTGCATGTATCTGAAATAGGATGTATCTGAAATAGAATAAAAATACCGACATAACAATTCATAAATAAACAAATACGGTACAAAAATGCATGTGAGTCAAGTCAAATATACGATATAATTTCGTGTTATCAGAAACCGGGTTCCCTGTTACATGAAACAGGTTTCCAGCGCGATAATTTTGTGTTTTAAGATGTTTTATGACTGTTTGTGTTCTAACTGTGTTTTAGATGTATTGTATATAAACCCTCTTCTAATGTGTGTTTTAGTTAATGCCAATTCATAATATTCTCTCTCTCTAATTAATTTCTCTTTTCACTTCATCCTGACCAATTCTCCATAACACACCATTGATTCACCATTCAAGTTTTTGTTTGTTCCAACATTTTGCATCAAGATCCTTGGTCCCGGTCCATTAATCTATTGTAAAATATGAACATTGTTTCTAATGATCATCTTCCTAACAACCTACCGATTCTTGATTCGAAGAATTATGACAAGTGGTCCAAACAAATTAAAATAGTGTTTGGATATCAAGATGTTTTTGATATCATCAAAAATGGAGTTATAGACATAAATATCATCTAGCTTCGAAAAATAAACTTCAACATTTACTTAAGTTCTTCAGTTGCTGCAACAATTTGTTCCAATTCTTGACAATCGATAATGCGAAGATACACAAACTCTGGAGGGATTCTATGTGTTTGTAGAATCTATAAATACTAACAATGTTTTCCAAGAGAGATAGAGTTGTCTGTGACACAAATTTTGCCATTGGCTTGTATATGACAGACCAAATGGTGTCATGTTTGGGATCCATGACAACATAATTGTTAAGTTCACCTCTACAAATGTCACCATGTAATTGTAAAAAACACAAGAGATATTAGAAACCAAGAAGCACTTCAAAACATTGTGACAAATGTCTTTTTGTATTTTCAATATAGTGGCAACAACTCGTATGAGACAGCTACACCTTCAAACACAAAGTTCACCAAAAAATTAGGACAATGTACCATACCTTTGAAATTTACTTAGCACTTTTATACCTCATCATTGGTTTCAATCCAACCATCAATGCTAGTATGCTACACAAAATATTATCCCTAGAAATATCCCAAAAAATAAACCCATGTTCCCCGATTCCAAACTGTTACACCTTCAATCACAAAATTCACCAATTTTTTTATAACAATAGCAAACTCATTTAGTTATAAGAAAGTTTCACAGTGAGAATGCACCAACATCATACTACATCAAAATGATTCATTTCTATGCATCTATGGAAACAAGGGTACGGGAAGGTGAAACAGTGAAATAAAAAGAACATAGAGTGTGATGGCTGGAGGTCCTCACTGTGAAGAGGGAAGACGGAGGTCATCGAAAAATAGTTTGAAATGAGGAGATAGATGCGGTCGGAGATAGAGGAGTGGTGGCCGAGATGATGATGCTCAAAACAACAATCTACTTGCTTCATTAGAGATGCCAAGGTATGAGGATTGCGAAAATACAAATTGTTTCGGCGTTTGAGGTCATAGTGGTCGGAAAAGGAGGAGATGGTGATACGACGGTGATAGAATCAAATCGCAATTAATTTGGTTTTTTATAAAGGCCATGAGATGGTGGATATAGATTTTTTCATTGGAGGTGGTGGCCGGAGTTAGATTCAGAGAAAGACGCTCGTTATGTGATGTGTCTCTGACAAAAACTGTATTTCAAGTATAAAATACTCCCTTCTCAAAATTTCCCTTAACAATAGTATCTCGAGTCTTTAGTTCGAACAAGAACCAACACATGAACTCGTGGGTAAATTTCCCACATGTGGGTAAGAGTGTCTTATTGAAGATGGTCAATGACGATACAAACAACACTTGAAGGAAATATAACAAATGTGACTATGGGAAAATAAAAACATTGAATACGAACTCTAGTAAATTCTGATGACAAAAGTTATCATTAGAAGAATAAAAACTAATTTCATAATGTTAAACAAGTTTATTAACATAAAAAAATGAGATTTTTTTACCTTCTATCTCTTATCTTAAATAACAAAACTAAAAGGGATTTTATTTTTAGAAGTGTCGAACATACCCCAGGAAAAACTAAACAATTAAAAAATAATACATTCAAAAATATTTTTGTTATAATTTTTTGGAGTAAAAAAAGACACCTAAAATAGTCAAAAACACAATAATAATTGGACACTAAATTAACTGCAAAAGGGAGATGAACACATTAAAATAAACTATAAGTCACAAAAATTAATAAAAAAATCTCAAATGGTCAAAATAGAAATAAAACGAGAACAAGAATATCAGGTTGAACAAACGCAGATAATTAAAAAATAGACTGCAATCTCTATCGAAAAAATAAAGTGAGCATACCGACATGATCTGCATGAAGCGCAAATTCATAAAACAATATGTTAAAGGTGAAAACATAAAATATTTTTCGCTATTTTCGCACATTGTTGAATAGTTTTTAACGATCGGTCTGTAAAACTGAAATATCAATATTATTGAAGTATAAACAACTTAATGCAATGCAAGAAGCATGTAATGAGATAAAAATACTGACTTTTGGTCAACTTAAATACGACTAATAATGTGAATGCAATAAATGGATGATCCTGGGACAAAATTGGGGTATGACACGGTGACACAACCATAGTCGAGAAAAGCATCAATATTCTCGAGGTGGTCATATGGGTTAGTCGCATCGTTACACGTCCTCAAGTTTGGTGGTTTCTCTAGTCCTACGGGGATAAGTGCAACCATGATTTCCCGATACAACGGTTTGCTAGGCCCATCTCGGTCGCTCCAGATCAGTGACAGTGGTAGAGACCGACTACGTCTTCCTCGTCTGTGGTTATCGTTGCAACGTGCCGGCAAGTCATGTGGACAACTTTTCGTCTTGCAAAGAGGTCTTCGTTGGGGAGAACGTGAACGACTATCTCTATTGAGCGCTCTGATCCTCTGATTCCGGTGGTGGATTAGTGAGTTTGTTTGGTTGATCGTCGCGAAAAGGGACGCCATCATCGAGTCGGCGTTTAGGGGCATCAGGATTGCTTGGAACGTCTCTAAAGTTGGCTCCCTGGCGTCTTGGTCCCTGTGGGGTTTGGCATATAACGCGATATCTTCTTGGGCGTCTTCAGAGAAAGAGGAAGCATTGTGCCAGTCCTTCCTCGGTGAGATGTTCTCTAGGCGAGGCATCTCGTCGTTGTTATTGTTGCGGTCAGGGGAAATGAAGGTGTCCAGGTTACCATTCTTGTCATTTGTACCAGCCATGACCAATTTTCAATTCTTTATTTTGATCTTGTGTTTTATAGGGGAAGAAGATGGGGGAACAATATATTTCTCATAGACGGCACCACTGATCGCACCTGGATCAAAAAAAGAGTATGTGTGTGGCAAGTCCAATATCGGTTTGGATGATCCTCGAATGGGAGATTTACCTGCAAGACACTCTGATGTTAAAGTCAGAAAGAGTGAGAGGTAAGTGAGTACGAGAGTTGTGAATAAGATATCTGACTCTCCTGCATATGAGAGTATTTATAGAGCCCTCAACACTTGGCCAATGACCTATATTATGGGCTGAATATCCAAGTCCATAATGGATGGTTTCTAGGATTCTCACGTGGTAGTGAGGATAGACAACACGTGCATATCATCCTAGGTCAAATGCTCTGTGGATTTTATGGGTAGCAGATTGGCCACATTCGTTATAGGAGTGTAACGACTCTGAAAAATGCGGAGAACGTTAATAATGTGTTCTCGGGTGAGGAACACGTGGATGACACGTGTTCGACTTGGACCCCACAAGATTGGACCGTTATTTGGACCGTTATAGATGCAATGGGCAAGTTGGGCTGGATCCGGCCCAGTCCAGAACAAAAATAAAATAACTATAAATATGAGATGGAAAATTAGTTGTCTGCATAATTATTGAATATTATGTAATATGAATAAATAATTTATTAATTTCATATTTATGAATAATTTTTAATAACTAAAAAATTATAGTGTTTTTTTTGTTGAAATTAAATTTTGTGTTTTAAAAATTCAAACATATTTATGTGTTCTTCAAAACCAAAAATACATATTTTGCACCTTTTTACGAGGAAGCTCAACCATCTATAAAATATAAGGAAATTTCTTCACTCACCTAGTGGGTTTCTTCCCCATCCCTGTTGAAAATCAAAAATGCCTCAAGTTTCATAAGTTAATTTACAAATTTTTCTCGGAAGTGGGCTTCGCAAGTTCACTTACGAAATAATTCAAGAATTTCTAAAAATAAGGTGAACTCGCAGATGCACTTGCGAACTCCCTTTTTTTTTATAAAAAAAAGGTGAATTTGCAAGTGCACTTACGAATTCACCTTCTTACGAATTTTTGGTTGGACAAAATTCAGAAACATTTAACACAATTCATACCATTCTTTCAACTTAATTCATAAAATTACATAGTGGATGCAGAAAATTAGATTACATATTATGATAAATGGGAAGTTGGGACGTTGCAACATCTTGATAATATCTTCCGCCGATTTACGAAGCGACGTATCCATCTCAATCGGATCCTTTGTCGAGTACTGATGAAAGGTCTACCACATAACCTATAAGTCGTCGTCGTTCTTCAGCTGAAACCGAGTGAACTTGATTTTTCCTTCAACATCAAGTGAAGGTGAACGGTACTCAAGCTTGACCACCTTGCAATCATCTGGATTCTGCAACAGAGAATGCCTTATCGTAATGAGCTCGTCGTACGGGGTGTCCTGCGAGAGCCTGAATTGAATTGGTGCACGCGCAACAATGAAGTAGACAAACGCAAGGTGTGGATAGGTTAGTGTCATTTTTCTGGTTTTGGTTTGTGATGGAGAAATGAATGAGTCGTAGACCTAATTTATAGAAAAGTTGGAGTAATATGGACCAAAGAAATCTTATCAGGTCACATTTTGCAAGTACACTTACGAATTGCACTAAATCAGATAAATTCGTAAGTGCATTTATGAAATGTTCCATGTGTTGTTTTTTTTACAAAAAAACAAGCAGAATTCGCAAGTTAACTTGCGAATTATGCAAAGACAAAAACTCGCTTTAATGAAACAAAATTTTATGTTAGGTTGTTTTGACATTCAAAAGTAAAAGATATAGATAAAATGGATATATATATATATATATATATATATATATATATATATATATATATATATATATATATATATAGGGTGACAAAACGGGTTGGCCCCACTGGGTTGGTCCATTTGACCCGCCATTTTTGGCGGACTGAGTTGAGGTTTTTGACTCGGTACCTTAAGTTGGCCCGTGTGACACCCCAAATAATTCAATTATTAAATAATTAGAATTTTAATTATTGATTTAATTAGAAGTTTAATTATTAGTATTTTTGGATTATTGGATTTAATTAATTAATTAAATAGAATGGAAGTGTCGGGGTGAGAAATGTAAAGTGGAGGGTGTGAGGAGTAAAACACTCTACCTATTCTAATTATTTTATTTTTATTATTTGGAATAATAAAAGGAATAAAATAAGGAATAAAGGGAAAAAGAGAAGGAATTGGAGTTTGCTATCATACGTGCATTGAAGAAGAGAAGAGAAAGAGGGAAAAAGCCAAAGCGTCGAAATTCGAAGAATCATCGCGAGGTAAGGGGTGATTTCATTCAATTATAATGCCTTATGAGTTTTGGGATTCAATTGAATGATTGAGTATGTTAGGAAACTTGAAATTAGAGAATCTAGGTTTGGTAGGATTATCCCTAAATGTGTTGGATTATAGGAATCGGAACCGTTAGTGTGTTATGTGATTAATGGGAATGATGAAATTATGATGTGTGTTGTTGTATTGATGTTTACTGGTTGCATTTTGGTGTTCCTAATGCTATAATTCGTATGGAATTGGAAAGGAAAAGTTTGGATAAAATGCTACTGTAAAAACTGCTGTTTTGGGGTTTTGCAGGTCGCAGGAACCGGTTCCCATGTGGGAGGAACCGGGCTCCTGGTACAAAAACCAGAGGGAAGTAATTCTGGGTTGTTGGGAACCGGTTACTCCTGGGGAGGAACCGGGTTCCCAGTTGAATTTTTACAAAGAAAACCACATTTTCTGTGGGAACCGGTTCCCAGCCTGGAGGAACCGGGTTCCCCATACATTTTTCAGGGGGCGTGTTATTTCAAACTGGTGGGAACCAGGTTCTCCCTGGGAGGAACCAGTTACCACTGTGTTATTTTTAAAAATGTTTCAAACTTTGAAAACTTGTATTTTCCAAATCGTAAGTCCGTTTTGAGCGTCGTTTTGGACGTTGTTTCTTGAATTTAAAGCTCTATTTAATGAAATGAATAAAATTACTGTAGTTTGAAATTATTTTGAAAATGCGTCGGATTTTGAATTATGTCGTGTTGTATCCGTGGTAATTGCTTGTATTAGGATTTGGTGGATGAAATGCATGTTTTATGTTGTTTGATGTGTGCATGATCAGTGGAGATATCATGTTTTGGTTTTGATTTGGTTTATGACGTTGGTGTGATCATAAACTTATTTTAATGTTGCATGCTTTATGTTGTGCATGCATATACATTCTGGTGGTAGCTAATTCCCATTGTGCGGAATTAGTGAGATTTTGCCAATAACCGTTCCCGGGTGACTATGGGTGGTGAGGATGGATTCATGTCCGGGTGATTATGGACGAATCGATGTTGGTGACTTAGTTCATGTTTTGCTACCACATGCATAGAGTCGTGCATTTGCATTTTGTGTGAAATTATAACATGTTAGGATGGTTTCCGGTGTTATAATTTCATTGTTGTGGTTATTGTGCATAATGAACTGTGTGAATTGCAATTGTGTACTGAAAATCTGATTATGCTAATGAGGGTGAAATAATATATTGAATTGTTCTGTTGTTTTTAGAAACGTATAATGCATTTTATATTGCGATGAAATCTCACCCTTACTTTAATGATTTCAGATTAAAGTTAGCAGCTCAAGAGTTGGTGAGGATGGCTTATAGAGTCGTGCTAGTTAGTTATCCGCGTGTCAGTGTCATGCTCTGATAGTTGTAACACTGGGGAACGTTTGACTGAGAGTTTTGTTTTTGACTCATTTGTTCTTTGATTTATTTTGGGAATAAATATGAATTGAAGTTTATTCCGGTTTTGTTGCTATTTTCCGCTGTGTAGAACATATCATTGATTTTGACTATTTTAATAAAGTTCTTCGGTGAAGCATAACTACTGTTTTGATATTTTATATTTGAATTTGAATTGTAATGTCCCTTTGTTATATGTTAACTCTGATTTAATTAATAATTCGCGGGGTATTTTAGAAGGGGTGTTATAGCCCGCGCCGCCTAACTCGCTTAAAAAGGTGGGCCGAGGCGGAGCGGGTTTTGCCCGCAGGCTTTTTGTTAATACTTTTTATTTTTTATTTCGAATTAAAACAACTTTAATTATAAAAATACCACTCCTCTTAGGATTATGTTGATTAAAATGTATTTTAAATTATTATACAAACAAATTGAATTATAAACTCAACTTTCTTTTTAAAACTTTCTAATAATGTATCGATTGAAAAACTTTGAAATAAAAAACAATTGTATGGCATGCAAAATTATTAAATTTTCAATACATTAGCTCTTTTCTTTAGAAATAGATGTTGATTTTAAAAAAAAGAATGATTTGATTAGTGTATACATGTGACAAATTTAGGATTTAACTATTAAGGAGTCAGTCAATATAAGAGTTTACATGATGTAAACATTAAGAAAGTCAAATGTTGATATTTTATACACTACTATTTTATGCATTGCAATATTTTATGCAGTGTAATTGTTATCCTTGTTTGTCTTGTGTAGAATCTTAATATGATTCTTTAGTAGTTAATTTTTAAATATGATTAGGATGATATGCATCGTTTAGTTTTTATTTTGATATTTTTTATTTATTTTGATTGATTTATTTCGTTATTTTTTGTTGTAATTGGTCTTTATTTATTTTATTTTATGAACTATTTGGACTAACACATGTTGAAGTTCCATTATGCGTCAAAAAATATTTTGTCGATTCTTTAGTAATAATAATTTTCTTATAAATTATGTAGTAAATCAAATTATAAAATAAAAAAATAAAAAATTTGGCGGGTCGGCCCGCCAACTCGTTAGTAAACGGAGCGGACTTCACTTTTGAGCTCGGACGTCTAAGTTGGCCCGCCCCACCCTGCTTTTGAGTTGATTTAAATGAGGTGGGCCTAAACGGATGGGACTTAGCCATATATATATATATATATATATATATATATATATATATATATATATATATATATATATATATATATATATATATATATATATATTGAAACAATAGGATTTTACAATGTTTCGAGAATACATATAAAAAATGGTTCGGTTACATTCTAAAACGAACCGAAAAAATTATTTCCACTTAAATCTAAAATCAGTTCATTCTTTGATTTCTCCCTATGAGATTACCTCTCAAGATCCATCAAATGGGTGAACTCCGTCATTCTCTCCCAAAAATAATCCGGCCAAGTTTCCGCCTCTTTTTTGTGATGTTCCATCCATTCCACGGATGTGACCGGAATAGGACAACCCAACTTCAAATATACTTGAACAAAATGACGTAATTGTAGATAGCCAACACACACAATGTGTCCAGATGGATCAATAGGCGGTGGAGTTTGTAGAGGAAAAAAGTTTCCGAAAAACTATATCTTATCAAGTCGACGCACACCACATTATAAGCACTTGCTATTAGATGTCCCATTTCGGGGAAGCAAATCCATTTTTCAACCGGTGCGTGGACGGACGGTAACCCTCAGAGTTAGAGCATGGTGAATTTTATTAAACTTTTTCTTTGTCACGTATAGTCGCGTATAAAGTTCACTATGCGAGGTCAATTCTGAGATAAGTTTTTTCCGCACAAGAATGTGTTATTTCTCCCCTTGACCAAGTAAAATGGATAAAACTCGATACCCGTAATTTGTAAGTACACTTACGAATTATTTTTGATTTTTCAAAAATATGAGAGAAACCCCAAAATGAGAAACAAATTTACAAAATATAAATGTACTTAGAGTCCGAGTCCCACTCTTTCAGACTAGTACAAACACCCTAGCACCACACTAGTAACACCACGCATGCTCAAACCAAAACGAGAGGACCAAACCGAACTTAAGTTACATATATCTCCGCTCCGCCTTCTCTTTATTTGAATTCACTCTCTCCACACACACAAACTCAAAATGGCCGTCGTTGGTGTTCTCGCTTTACAGGGATCTTTCAACGAACACATAGCAGGCATAATCACTTTCTCTCTATTTTTTCGTTTCTCAATTTTCTCATTCATCACTCACCTTCAACGTTTTGTGTTTGTGTTTTCAGCTCTCAGAAGATTAGGTGTTAAAGGTGTTGAGATTCGAAAACCCGAACAGCTTCTCACCGTTAGTTCCTTAATCATCCCTGGTGGTGAAAGCACCACCATGGCCAAACTCGCTGAGGCTTTCAACCTGGTATCGATTCTCACTCTTTTTTGAAACTGTTGCATGAATTGTCCAAAACGCTTTGTATGAGTGTTATACCAGTGTCAGAAGCGAAAAAAAATCTATTTTTTATGTGTCAGACACCAGACACCTCGACACGCCTACTCTAGAGGTGTCTGTGCTTCATACACACAGTTAATTGTTCTTTATCATCAATTGTTTTTTAGGGACTAATGTGATTAGAATTTAGGAATTATATAGACAGGTGTAAAAATATTTTTGATAGGTATTTCATTTAGTGTTATCAAATAGCGGCACTATGGCGGATATACATGGCGGTTTTTGAGCTCGCTGTAATGGTAAATATCGGTTGATATTGCGGGTTTTTCTGCCATAATCCGCTATTACGGTGCCATAAAGTGGTCTGGTCGGTATGGCAGGATTTTGGCTCTCCGCCATGGACCGCCATCGACATCACTGATTCGTTATATTACCATGGTGGGAGTTCAGGCATGTACGACAAAAGGTTAAATATCATCACCAAATGTATGTATAAACTATGTTTGCAGTGTCTGTACTTAATTATTGAAATTTTATACTAACAGCTGTAATTTTATGTTCATGGAATCAAGACAATTATGGCATGGATGATGATAAACTATGCTGAATGTTTCAATTTACAGTTTCCAGCTTTGCGAGAGTTTGTGCAAATGGGAAAGCCAGTTTGGGGAACCTGTGCAGGACTAATTTTTCTGGCGAATAAAGCTACAGGTGGGTTGTTTCTCTCCAAGGTTTTAAATTATGGTCAGCAATCATAATTGCAGTCGTAATATCAATGATTCTGGAATTTCCATGTTTGCATTGTGACTGCAATTGCGGCTACAATATCAAATATTTGTCTTATTTTACCTGGTACGCAATATCTAATGATTGTTTAAATACTTCAAATGACAAACATTATTTCAGGACAGAAGACTGGTGGACAAGAACTTGTTGGCGGACTTGATTGTACTGTACACAGAAATTTCTTTGGCAGCCAGGTAATGCATGTATTTGATGTGGCTGCTTTTGGGGTAGCAAAATCAGAGAACACTATCAGTTTTTTTATTATTTTGTTTCCTCTTCTCTTGTTCTTTTTTACTTTAATTTTTGCTTTTTACTTTAATCATCATATCCTATAATTGATTAATTTGATTATATTAAGCACTGTACTTTAATTGATTGAATCCATTATCTCTTTCCTTGTCAGTAAAGATATTATCAATTAAGATCTCTTTCCCTTGTTATTGTGTATCGTCAGTCGAACTAGTATAAATAGAAGCTTGTCTTAATCTCAATCATTAATCAGGAATGTGAGAGATGAAGAACTCTGCTAAGACTTTTGTTCTTATTTGGTGATAATAAAATTGATGACGGACTAACATTTAACATATGAGATTTCTTTACCTAATGGCGCCAAGTTGCCAAGTTCCCAACTTATAATTATTATTGAGGACTCTGAGAGCATCCACGATGAAGATTTCTTTACCTATTAGCAGTGTTATCAAATAGCGGTGCAATGACCGCTATGGCAGATATACATGACGGTTTTTAGGCTCGCCGCAAAGATAAATATCAACCGATATTGCAGGTTTTCCTGCCATAATCCACTATCACGGTGCCACAGCGGCTGGTATGGAGGGATTTTGGCTCTTCGCCACGGACTGTCATCTGCCCATCGACAACACTTCATATTAGGGACTACCACCTAATAGGAACCTCCGTAGGAGATGAAAAAATATGGGCACACTATGAAACACAGACACCGGAAACACGACACCTCTGTAATAATTTAAAAAATAAATAAATTAAATATAATCACTAGTGTTGATTTCGAACAAAGACACTAAGACACCTTTTTTCAGAGGTGTCCGTGCTACATGAGCTATACATGCCCCCTTTCTCTCCTTGCTTTTATCGGTCCAACTAATAAATTTGTATTAAAAAATTTAAAATGAATGAGTGTTGTTGAAATATAGTGATATAAAGTTATTAGTAGAGCCCATTTTATAATTATTTTTGAGTTGTTGGATTAGAGGAAGTGGGTTATTATTAAGTATTAATATTAGAAAGTTATAAGTGAGTGACGTGTATCAGGGAGACCCACTTAGGAACCCAATTAGAGGAACTACCTTTGCAGATGCTCTAACGTGACTGACTTGTAGCTACAAGGTTTGATAATAATCTAGTTTTTATGAAACTTCTCTTCACTCTTTTCACTTCCTCCATTATTACACTAGTTCCGTTCTTAATTCAGGTTTCTTATTATCTAGAAACATCCAAACCTAAAATAGTTACTTCAAGTTTACGATCCTTGGCTGCAGTAGCTATTTTGTCAAAACAACCATATCTTTTTGTAAAACATTTTGCATTTTATCCGTCATAGCTATTAATATTCGTGGAGTTCTTCTTTGGATGTAAATATAATAATATTGTTCTAAGTGAAAATTAGATAAAGGTTATAATTTTGGTCACAGTTAACAAATAACATGCTTACTCAGATTCAAAGCTTTGAGACAGAGCTTCTAGTACCTGAGCTCGTGTCCAAGGAAGGTGGTCCTGAAACATTCCGTGGAGTTTTTATTCGTGCCCCTGGAATTCTTAATGTAGGACCAGATGTTCAAGTCCTAGCTGATTATCCTGTACCTTCTGACAAAGTACTGAGTTCTGATTCCTCTGTTGAAGGCAAAAAGGTTAGCTATTGACACTGTAAACTCTATAGAACACTTTTATCTGCCCCTTTATGAATTACTGATCAGTAGAGATGGTGGTTGTAATTTTCTAACTTGTCATGTTTTTTGTTATTTCTCAGTTTGATTAAACAGTATATATTTCACTGACTTATATTGTATGGGTCTTGCTAACGTTTACTCTAAGGGTACATGTTAACGAATAAAAATATAGAAATTTTGTCTTGAAAAAACAAATTTTAAACAGTTAAAGAATTGACTACACAATTTCCAAGACAATATTTTTATATTTACTTTAGTTTACTGACACTTCCCTACTTAAGGACTCATGCTAGCATTTGCCATATTTTATTTATAGATTGGATTGTTTGTTAATTCAAGTTTTAGGTTGTGAATGGTGATTTGTTTCAGAGCTATTAGAATTTAAATGGTTTGTTGGATAATAGGAATAATGAAAACATGTTAGAATGTAAAGAATCAGATCAGATAAATGTTATGCGTATTTGAATACGTGCCGGTATAACGAATGAACTAGGGAATACGAGACTTTGCGAATCATGTATAATATTCTGTTTGTTAATATGATATCCATAAGGATTGATATTAGGCCTTGGAAGGAAGGGACTTTTATTTGAACACTTAACTGTTCCAGAGATTAAATGAAGAATAAAGGAAAGGTAGAAATTTTGTTGATTTTACCCCCACTTAGCTCTGGATCTAAGCACAATCCAGGTTAAAAATGTTGAAGTTGATATTTGTGTTGTTGGTGTTTGTTTGAAGTCCCACATTGCTTAAGGTTCCCGGGCTGTTGTGTGTATAAATATGTGAGGGCAAACTCACCCTTTGAGCTAGCTATTCGGGTTGAGATCCAAGCATATTTAACATAGCATCAGAGTCGGGTTAAGGACTGCAATGTGGGCATTTGACCCAGTCCCACGCTAGGCGTGGGTGTTGAAGTTGGTATTTATGTTGTTAGTCTTTGTTTGAAGTCCCACATTGCTTAATCCGATCTCTTTCACCCAAAAGTAACTGATCAATTTACTCACCTCAATAGTCTCCTTTTATATAATACCCTACCTCTGCTATTGCAATTAGTGAACTAACATTCTTAGTCTTTATCTAACAGAGGCTTGGCTGACTTGTCTCTTTCAGCTCATCATTATTTCTTCTAATATATCACTTTCCGTTTTTCTTTTAACATACTTACTCTCCTTGGAAAAGTTCCCTACTTTTTGAGAAAGAAGCCCATAATAATGTTACCATAACCTTATTTGATGTAACTTTCCAAGCTTAGTTGTTGGTCTCATATTCATATGCATAATGAACTACTGATATACTGTATTATATTATTAGGCTTAGTTGTTTATACTAACATGGATCAGTAGGTTGTTGGCCATTAGCCTTCTGGCACTAAGTAAAGGGTCTCCATGTTTTGACTGTTAAAATAAATGAATTTCAACATGTACTTGTAGCAATAGGATGAGCACAAAGTGACAATAATTTTGAATTTTGTTGTTAAAGTGCAGTACTAAATACTAGTAAAGAAAGTCAGATGGAGTGATTGTTTAGGCAATTGTTAGTGATTGATTTGTTAGGTGGAGATGGAATTTGTTTGTAGGAAGAATCAAACTCTCGACCTCCTTAATACTCCTACCATGTCCCAATCCATATCAGGGTTACACTGCGGGGACATGTCAGATAGAGTGATGACAAGGCTAGTCTTGGTGCCCCCACTTTAGGCCCTGTGGCATACATGGCTTGCTGCTAGTGTTTGCTCTGCTAATAATTCCCATGTTTTCTGTGGAAAGATATTTAGATCCCTTAATGAAGAAATGGCAAATTCTGCTTTCCAATGTAGTACATCTGTTATAATATATTTCTTTATCCTACGAGATTGAATTCGAGAATACACCTGAATTTGCTGGAGTCTAGAGCAGTGATTACTCAGTAGCAGCCACATGTACCGTTTATTCTAAACTAATTTGCTTAAGGGGCACTTTTGTTTGGGTTATGTGATTTACAAATCAGTGTTATAAATGGTACACCTTTCACTTCTTTGCTTGGTAGCCCCGTCTATCAAAATAAGCTATAGATTGTCAATGCATCTTGCCTTTGCACTGAAAGCTGGCTAGCCTAAAATCTCTACGTGAACTACTTCAATGGGATCTAGCCTTTGGGCTTAGTTTAGAGTTCTGCTTTCTAGTTCTTTTCTTGATGACCTTTGTTCATGCCCATGATGAGCAGTGATCTCAAGGCTGTTTACGGGTACCTAGAACATGGTTATCCTTTGGAGGATTAAAAAAATGAAACCTTCACACTAGAAGACCTATATTGGCTTGAGAGGTGTATAGGGCATGTCTTACCATCCAGCTACTAGGTATTCAATTGGTAACTGTCCACTTAGGTTGCTCACTTAAGGGTGTTGGCAAGCGCCGGATATTTGCTATTTCCAATTACATGAATCAGCGATTGCTTAAGCCACTCCACTTGAATTTCACTGGAGTCTAGAGAGTGATTACTCAGTAGCAGCCACATGTACCGTTTCTTCTAAACTTATTTGCTTGACGGGCACTTTTGTTTGGGGTCGGGTTATATCATATAATGCACTATTTCGTTTGGTTTCAAAACCACTCAACACCTTTAAAAAAATTGGCTATTACTATGCTTCTATTGAACACTTATGCTACTTAAGTTCTTAGCTTGACGAGATTGATGCCTGGACTTGGATACTCCGAGCAGACTCTCGCCAGTTATAAGTCTCTCTACATCACTCCTAGTTCCTCTCTTTCACACGTACCATTTCTCTCTGCTCTCTCACTTGCCATTTTCTACTACAAAGGTAGGGGTAGTAGAGGATCCTAATACGTACAAACTCTGGGTTCCTATTGCCATTAATTTTGTATATAGGAAATGGTAGTGGTTAATTTGTTAGGAAGAGAAGAAATTTGTTAGCAGCCGGGATCAAACCCGGGATCTTGTATACAGTACTTTTTCAACGTTTCGACTCATTTCACCTGACTACACATATGGAGATGCCATTTTCTCTCAACACGACAACACCTATCACGTTTCTTATTATTTATGCAATGACAGGATAATGCTGAAGAAGCTAGCAAAGTTATAGTTGCTGTGAGACAAGGGAACATACTGGCGACTGCGTTTCATCCTGAATTGACAGCTGATACTCGATGGTAGATATTATTTGTTTTTGGCTTTTGAATCTTACAATGCTGTATTGTATGAGATATGAAATTGACATCAAAAGCTCTATTTTCGCAGGCATAGTTATTTCTTAAAGATGGGAAGTTTGGTTGGAAAAGAGACCTCAAGTAGCATTGTTCCAGCAGAAGTCACACAAGTCAGTACAAGTTTTAAGCAGCCACCACAGCACGATCTTCCTATCTTTCAGTAGGACCAGAAACTCATTACAACTTTTTAAAAAAATTGTGAATGTTTTATTTATTTATTAAATAATTTGGTTTTGGAAAAAATACATGATTTACTGTTAGATCTTAGAAGATATAGTTTAATACTAGTATTTTATTTTGGGAGATAAATAATATATCGACACAGTCTAGAGCAGCCAAAAATTCCACCTGCACCACATTTAATCTGGCACCTCTATATATTTTTTAAATATGAAAAATATCTGTTGTTAAAAAAAAAACGAACTAAATTTATGGTATTCTTATATGTAAGAAATTACTGGTAGTTCATTTAAAATTTCTGATAAGTTACGATTACAGTAATTTCAAAGTTACGATTACAGTAATTTCAAAAATTTTAAAATTATTGGTAAAATATTGAAAATTTCAAAATTTCAACTAAAATTTCTCGAAAATTGTAAAAATGTTAATAAAAACTTTTGAAAATTTCAAAGTTGCTGGTAAAATCTTCTAGAAAATTTAAAATTTCTAGTAAAATCTTGCGAAAATTTCAAAATTTATGATAAAATCTTTAGGAAACTTCAAAATTTTCGGAAAAAATATCACTTTTTTGAAGAATTTCCAATATGTGTTTGAAATTTTCGATATTACCTAAGAGATTTTAAAAAAATTAATGAAAACTTTGAACAAGGTTATTATGGTGTTTTCGTACATTTTAAAGGGTGCCATATACAACTCAAGAGGTGGTCGAGTTGATGACGAAAAGGCCAAGTATATCCAAGACGTACCAAAAGTTATCCAAGACGTACCAAAAATAACTTTCTTTTCCTCCATGGTCTGGGCATCTACCAATAGGCATGTGTGAATGAGTCGTTTCAAGCGCTTTCAGGAAGTTTCATCCCGAGGGGTAACACCCTTGAGGTAACCCAACTCCTTGATGAAGCCTATAAGCTTCTTTAGATACCACTTTTTTCGAGATAGATCATCCCTTTGTAAAGACATACAATCCATTCATTTGGAAGTCGTATAATCCATCCCTTTTGAAGAGGTACAATCCATTTCCAATCAGAAAATTACCCTCGTTCCAGTATTTGGGAAACAAGTCGTTGCAATCGAACTAAAATTTCATTCACTCTTGCGTTGTTGTACATAGACAAGGGCTTAAGGGGAAATTGTACTAAATCGACTGGAATAGCCATCACCCGACCACAGAGAAAGAGTCACAATTCGTCTGGATTACTACTTGTAGTGTACGGGAACCACCATATGAAGGAGTATAGGCGATCCATATCCAAAAGGCATCAAACGATCCTCCACATCACAAGCTTAGCAAATAACATGTTGTTATAACCACTCCACTATATAAATGAAACATGTAAAGAATTTTGGGACACAATTTTAAATTCAAATTTCATTTAGCCTCTTCACATACTGACTTAAGCGTTGGAGTGTTATTCTTGCATATCACCCTCTCACCGCGTCGAAAAATCAAATCCACCGTCGACCATCACCACCATTGATTCTCCTATCATTTATTTGCAACCGGATAAAAAGAGATTAAAAAAAGTCAAAAATTGTAAAGTGAAGCAACACATGCGTGTTATGTTGGACCAACTATTTATAGGATGCTGATTATGCACACCAATTCGTCATAGAGTCTATCGTCTTTAATCAAAAAAATCGAATCAAATTAATTTAATTTCCGTTAGTTTAAATTATTTTTTAAAAAATTATATTGATTTTATTTCAATTTGATTTGATTTAAATATTTGATTTGTTAAATTTTATATGATCCACTTACACGCTCATTAAAATCACTTTTACTTAATTAGAAACATGAAATCCAAAAGACATGATATTAATGAGTAATGATATTCATACACCAAAATCTTACACCAATACTTACATCAAATACTATTCATCGTATTTATACGGTGAATAATGTTCTTTAATAAAAATATATATTTATGAATAATAATGTATTATTATAATAAAAAAAATTTTAAAAAATTTTATATTTTTTTAATAGTAAAATAAAATTGGTTTATGAAATATAAAAAATTGATTAATGAAATGATAAAGTTGGTAAATAAATAACTACATATTAAAAATAATTTAGTAGCACTTATATCAGAGGTTGTTTTAGTGTTTCTATCAGAGGTTGCATTAACACGCTTCCTTCAGAAGTTGTTTTCACGTACTTGACCAGAAGTTCTATTCTTCATTAGAACTTCTAATACTTCATAATCTTCTGTAAGCCTTGTTGAACACATCTTTTATCAGGGGGGTTACATATGGTGCTTCTATCAGAATTTGTATTTCAATCTTCACTCATAAGTTTTCTTTACAGCGTACGTGTTCTAGAAGTTCTTCTTAAAATTTTTAAATTCATCTTCTGCTCAACATAGTATAATGTTCTATTTTAAGCGTTTGAGTCAGAACAATTTTTTATTAACCAACTTCATCATTTCATTACCCAATTTTTTATATTTCATTAATTAATTTTATTTTACTATTAAAAAATATAAATTTTTTATTAAAAAATATTATTATAATAATATATTATTGTTCATAAGTAAATTTTTTTATTAAAAAATACTATTCACCGTATAAATATAATAAATAATATTTGACGTAAGTATTGAGGTAAAATTTTAGTGTATGAACAATATTATTCTTTATTCATTTAATATATAAGATACTTACATCCACAAGTTCTTAATGGAACAAAGCATATACAATGACTCAACCACATCCACAAATTCTATTGAATCAATCACTTTCATCCAAGGACACACAAATTTGTCCACATTACAATCCATGTCATCAACACCAGATAAGCAAGAGGATAAGCCATACCCAATCTCCACCATTAGATGGATACTCTCCAAAATCCAACGGCCAAAATCCACCAACCAAATATTATCCATAATCATCATCTATTCATCTTCACCACCCACATCAAATACAACACTATCACTCACTCTTCTTCATTTCAAAAACTCACAACAACACCTCTCAATTTTCTATTCCCACCCCCCTTAAGCGCACATTAGCACAAACCAAATGGCAACCGCAACAGCCACCGCTGCCGCCACTTCATCCTTCATCGGAACTCGTCTCCGTGAAGTCCAATCCAATACCTTCCGAGTACAAGCCAAATTCGGCGGCTTCGGGTTCGGGAAGAAGAAAGCCGCACCGAAGAAACCGTCACGATCGGCTCCAACCACCGACCGTCCGTTATGGTTTCCCGGAGCAAAGTCGCCGGAGTATCTAGACGGAAGCTTGGTCGGCGATTACGGTTTCGATCCATTTGGTTTGGGGAAACCAGCCGAGTATTTGCAATTTGATCTCGACTCGCTTGATCAGAATCTGGCGAAGAATCTCGCCGGAGATGTGATCGGAACTAGGACGGAGTTTGATGATGTTAAGTCGACGCCGTTTCAGCCTTATACTGAAGTTTTTGGACTTCAGAGGTTTAGAGAATGTGAGCTGATTCATGGCAGATGGGCCATGCTTGCTACTCTTGGTGCTCTTACCGTTGAATGGCTTACCGGAGTTACCTGGCAAGACGCCGGAAAGGTTTGTTTGCTTCTGAAAATTCTGATCAATATTCGTTTAGTGTTTATCACTGCTAATTTTGATTAGTTATCATTTATTTTAGTGTGTATTACTGCTAATGTTGATTAGTTATCACTTATTTTTACTTTTTATCAATGCTATTGTTGGATGCATGCATGCATGCATGGCTGCGTTTAGATTTTATTGTTGAGTTCTTAGGTTTATTATTTAGAGAATTAAAAGTAGTGAACTTATAGTGTAAAATTGTTTTACAATGTCATTCAGGAATTCACCGATCAACCATGACGCACAACTAATTTAAAAATATTAAAATGACTTGACATAATACATGATAGTGATTGATTGACATCGTAAAAGTAGTGGCTTTGTTTACTAAAGTTAGATCTCAAACATTTTAAGAAAAAATTAAAGAAAACAACTAGAAAATTGTATAAATTTTTTTATATTTTTATGTGCACGTCTTTATTCAAATGTGTTCGTGTTTCGTAAACCCTAGTTTTTAAAGTTGGATTTCTACTGTTGAAAAATAAATCATGAAATGTTTGTTTATTTTTTCAGGTGGAGCTAGTGGAAGGATCAACATATCTTGGACAACCACTTCCATTCTCAATCACAACATTGATTTGGATAGAAGTTCTAGTTATTGGCTACATTGAATTCCAGAGGAACGCAGAGCTTGACTCCGAAAAGAGACTATACCCAGGCGGAAAATTCTTCGACCCACTCGGTTTAGCAGCTGACCCAGAGAAGAAAGCAACACTTCAATTGGCTGAAATCAAACATGCGCGTCTTGCAATGGTTGCTTTCCTTGGTTTTGCTGTTCAAGCTGCTGCTACTGGTAAAGGACCTCTTAACAATTGGGCTACACATTTGAGTGATCCTCTTCACACTACCATCATTGATACCTTTTCTTCCTCTTAGTTCTTGTAACTTATGTATTGCTCTCTATATGAATATATAAATGTCTTTTGGCATTGGTTGTAAACATGTGCTTAGTTTGATTAGTACTTGCTAAATTGTTAACTTGGATTGGAGCAGTTATGATTAAGCATGGTTTTTTCTGCTTGATGAGAAGAGTCTTATTACTCCTAAAATTCTAAATTGGTACTTCTCCCTCAAGTTTGGAGATATATGTTTAGCAATCTCAACTTTAAAATAAGAGTGTTGAAATGAATCAATTGAATTTTGTTTCTTAGATCTGCATGCAACAAGTGCAATGACCAAAAAAAAACGAAAACAAAATCTAGACATTTGACAACTTCCCCAAATGAGGTACTAAGTATGAAAAACATAGTCTTAGTCTAACGTATGATATGTAAAGTCTAATGGATTTTATTGTTTGAATGGGGAGATTTTGAACATCATGGTTTGTGGGTGGTACATGATGGGGATCCTTAGGGGGATCATGAAGGTCATTATGTTGAAGTGGATCAGGTGTGATGAGTATGTCAAGTAAAGGTTTGGCTATGAGTATCAAAATTGGTTTCGTTTGAGTTAGTCTTATTGTGTTTGAGGGGAAAAATATGTTTAAAAAATGTTACATCACTAAAGATGAGGTAAGAGTGATGAGTGATCTATGAGATTGTAAAGTTGATCTATGAGATTGTAAAGTTTGGGATGATGATAAAAAGTGAATTTCTTAATCTACTCTATATAGGTGGGGTGCACCCCGCGAAAATCCTAAAATACTGATTTCCAGTTAGCACCCCATTTTGTTCAAACCAGGCAAAATGTGGTGGCACCAAAAAATCAATAAAAAACAATATCGGAGATTAACTTTCGGTAGTGTACCGAAAGTATAACTCCGACTACAGAAGCGGAAACATTGAATTATAGGTCACCTAGATATTTTGTATGTTACCGAAAGTTTATTTTCGGTTTTGTCACGAATGTTGATTGCTATAAGCAGCAACCATGGCGATCACCACCATTCTTCACTTTCTCCTTCAACCCTCTCCATTGCCAATTCATTTTGCAATCAAAATCCATACTTTTTTGGTTCATCATATCAGAAAAAGCTCAACAAAGAAAAATATAAGATAAACATCATCCCTTTTATCTCTCATTCTCCGCATTAATCCTTAACTTGTTGCAGAAAATAAGGTTACATACAAACCGAAAGTTTATTTCCAGTTAGTAGTTGAACTTTACCGGAAGGTTACTTCCGGTTTTGTCTCTGTTTTGAAATTCTGCAGCAGTCTGCATTGTTTTGTCTTTGTTTTGTGTATTTATGAATTTTATTATGTTACATAGGTATGGTGCACCCTGTAACGCCCCAAATTTAATTAATTAGTTAATTGAATTATTAAAAGATTTAATTATTGGAATTAGATGAAGTTTGAGAATTAATCGGAGTAATTGGATTTATCGGCATTATTTAAGAGACATATTTGGATTATTAAGTTTAAGCCGGATCATTTGGTTGGTGTAATTGGAGGATTAATATTAAGAATAATAGTATTTATTTATTGGACTAGTTTATTTAAGTGAAATAATCAGTTTAGTCGGAGAATTATTATTATGAGTAGAAATTAATTAACTAGAATATTAGTGAGTTTTATTATAATGTGAGAAATAAAATGAGAAGTATTATTTAATTGGCCAATAAAATATATGATAGAAAAATAATTGAATTATTAAAGGAGTAGAATAATTAATTTAATTAATAATAGAGTGTGATATAAAGGAGTATATAAAGGAGTGGAAATAATAAATTAATTAAGTAATGTAGAGAGTTTTTCCGATTAATTTAGTAATTAAGTCAAATTGTCGGTAGAATCGTTAAATTAATAATCGGGTGAAAGTAGTTAGAATAAAAATAATATTAGAATTATTATATTATTAGGGATTAATGAATTAAATGTATTATATTAATTATAAGAGAGAATTGGTATTTTTGGAGAATATTATTTAATAAACCAAATTTATTAGGAGCTACTATATATTGAATTAACCTAGTGAAATAAGGAGAAAAATATTGCTTGCAAAACAAAAAGAAGACCTAGCCAAACCATAGTCGTAGCAAACAGAAGAGAGAAAGGAAGAGAAGTTGGAAACAAAGGTGCTAGGAGGGATCGTTGCCGTCCGAGAGTTCCGTTATTCCGATCGAATTTCCGAGTTCCCGTCAATCCACAGGTAAGGGGTGGGGTTCGAGTTTTATAATCGATTGTAGGATGGTTCGTATGTGGGGTTTAGGGCTACGTAATTACACTGCTAATTGTGTTTTCGGTGATGAATTTTATGTGTTGGAGTGAATTATATTATCTTGTGTTGAATTGTCTGATATTTGTGTTGTTGGCAATTTGTATTATGTTGTATTACCTCTATCGAACCGATACATGTGACTGAGAAGTAAGGTGAAATTTTGGCATGATGAAGGCTAAGGGAGGCGACCGTCCCTGCTGGTGCAAAGGAAGGGAGGCGACCGCCTCCAGTGGGAAAGAAGGTTGAGGCGACCGCCTCTGGGTAAGGGGGGTGGGCGTCTCACTTTGATGTATTGTGTGTCTGTTTCGTGGCTTGCTTGCTGACTTAGGATGGGAAAATAATATACTTAGTAGGATGAATTAATAATAACAGGAATGGAGATATTAGATCACAGGTAGCAGAATTTATTCTAGCATTAACGGGTAAATATACCAGGAGAAGAATATTAGCAGTGTCAAGTTGGATCAGACAGTGTAATTATAGTAATGAGTTAATCCATTTAATTACAGAAAAATACTAGTAGCGGCTGAATTAAATAGCAGAAATTATTTAGTTAATAACAGTGTTGTAGGGAAGTAAAAACGGAGTATAATTAGCAGTGTAGGAGTATAATTAGCAGTGTAGACTTATTGGTAAAGCGAGCTATAATAATGCAGAATTATTAATGAACTGTCAGAATTAACTAGTAGAATAATTAGAACTAATTACTGATGTTGCAGAAACTAAAATACGGTGCAGAAATAATACTGTCAGTTGAAATAAGCGGAGAAAATAGTTTATGGAATTGGACGAAACTTTACGGGATAGTTCGGGTATACGGGTAGTTAATTAAAATAGTGTCACTTTGTTGAATTTCGCATTAGTTGCTTGATTGTTGATACAGCCGGAACGTGTTGGTTATGTACGAATTGGATGATCTAATTATGTGCCAAAAGCTGAAGATAAAGTGGTTGAATAAATTTATCGTTGCTAATCGTTGTTGAAGTTGTTAATCGTTGTTGAAGTTGAAGTTGATTATGTTAATTATAAGTTGCATTGTTGTTGACGTTGTTAGAAGTTGTTGAAGTCGTTAATTGTTGTTGAAGTTTAATTTGATCGTGTTAATTATAAATTGTATTGTTGTTGATGTTGCTAATCGTTGTTGAAGTTGTTAATTGTTGTTGAAGTTGATTATGTTAACTATAAGTTGCATTGTTGTTGACGTTGTTAATAGTTGTTGAAGTCGAAGTTGATCGTGTTGATTAAGTTGATGCAGTTAATGCATGATTAAGTTGCTGTTGTTTTAAGTTGTTGATGTTGTGGTCGTTGTGTCATACATAGCATGTGCATTATTAAGTTGGCCTGGATTGGCACCACGTTGTAAGTTGAAGGCTTATGCCTTGTTGAATGCCTCGATAACCTGACATATTTTATGTTGGGAGTTTTGCTCCAAATGGATCCACATGCATCTGCATTTGTCGAGTCGCATCCGAGTCGCATTATTTAAGTTATTGTTGATTCTATGATGTTTGGTGGATATTATATGTTGTTGATTCTATGATGTTTGGTGGATATTATATGTTGTTGATTCTATGATGTTTGGTGGATATTATATGTTGTTGATTCTATGATGTTTGGTGGATATTATATGTTGTTGATTCTATGATGTTTGGTGGATATTATATGTTGTTGATTTGATGTTGGTTGGTAGATATTATATGTTATTGATTTAAGTAGTAATTAATGCATGTTTCTTTACCTAGCATATGAATTATCGTACTTTCGCTTATATTATTTGATATCTCACCCTTTCTATTTTGTTGGCCGTTACCTTTATACTGGTAACGTGCAGGTATTCAAGAATGGAAGAATTAGTTGTTGTTGGTTCAAGTCGGTGTCTTTGCTCTGATACGTAACACTCGGGGGGAAGTTTGGTCTATGTTGTTTATATTGTTGACTCTTGTTGTTATTAGTATAATTTGTTGAATCCTAAGTGATGTTGTGAAATAAAAAGTTGTTAAGTATGTTGAAAGTTGAATAACATGTTTCAAGTTGTTATTAGTATAATATATTCAGTTGTATAAGTATGAATTCATTAGTAATAAAAAGTATTTTGTTTGAAAGTTATTGCAAGTTGTTATGAGATTCTCCGAATTAAAAAGTGTTATGTATCTTATCTGTTTGTGTTGTTAATGTTGAAATGTGGCATCCCATGTTTTGTTGAAAATTTTAACTACTCTGATTTTCGATATATTTTCCGGGTAGAATTTGGGGTGTTACACACCCCGATAACATTCCTAAGCCCGATGACACCGAAGTTGTATCGTCGGTCGTTGTTCCGCCCCGCGTAATTAAGTCGGTTGATGTTCGTGAACATTTTGACAATGTTCAAGAATTTGATGTCCGAGACGATATGTTGCAGTGGATTCGTTTAGAGGCAACGAGGTTAGGATTTGGTATCGTAATAGCAAGGTCCGATTTGGGCACTGATAGAAGAAATTCCTTTGTTATTTTGACTTGCGAAAGGAGCGGAAAATATGTGGCTCACATTCAAAAATTGAAACGCGGGGAAACCGACACAAGAAAATGTGAGTGTCTGTTTCGATTACGTGGTTATCTCATGGCCAACAATAAGTGGAAGTTTAATGTGATTAGTGGAGAACACAATCATGATTTAACTCCAAAGTTGATCGGTCATCCAATAGAATGTCGGCTACTTCCGGATGAGAAAACTTGTGTTTCCGACATGACTCTGAATGTGGTACTTCCCAAAAACATTCTTGCAACATTGAAGCGCAAAAGACCAGTGAGCACCTCTAATATCAAACAAGTGTACAACAAGCGCTATAAAACAAAGTTGGTCATTCGGGAGGATCGAACCGAAATGCAACACCTTCTGAAAATTCTTGATGACAATAATTATGTTTGTAGGCACCGACGGGGTGATGATGGGAAAACTGTTAGAGATATTTACTGGAGTCATCCCGGCTCCGTTAAATTGTTCAACACGTTTCCTACCGTGCTCGTAATGGATTCAACATACAAAACCAACAAGTACAGGCTTCCGTTGTTGGAAATTGTTGGTGTTACATCGACCGAGAAGACGTACTCAGTTGGTTTTACATTTCTCGAATGCGAAAAAGAAGACAACTTTAAGTGGGCGTTAGAGGTGTGTCGGTCCATGTTGAAGGACCAAGAGGATATGCCAAAGGTAATTGTCACCGACTGTGATACGACTTTAATGAATGTCGTTGCAACCGTATTTCCTACTTCTTCTGCATTACTTTGTAGGTACCACATTACAAAAAATTTGAGAAGTCGGGTTAAACCTGCTGTGGGGTCGAAACAGATAGCGGGTGAAGATGGAAAGTTGGTAAAGTCCGGTGTTATTGTGGAAAAATTATGGCTGCATGAAATGCTATTGTTAATGCATCTACAAAAGAGATGTATAGTGATGTTGTTTTACAATTCAGAGTTGTTTGTGAGAAATATTCAAATCTGTTGAAATGTGTGGAGAGCACAATGCTTGATCAGGTTAAGGAGAAATTTGTTTGTGCATAGACTGATCAGGTTATGCACCTCGGACATACAACATCAAACCGAGTTGAATCTGTACATGCTTGTCTCAAGAATTGATTGGAAAATAGTAAGGGCGATTTGATTACTGGTTGGAAAGTTGTGAATCATATGATCATGAACTAGCATAATGAGATACAAACGACATTTAGTCGCTGTATCACGGTGTTGGAACACAGGTTCAAAGAGAATATGCTATATTCTCATTTGGTAGGTAAAATATCTCGGGAGGCGCTTAATTATATTTTCCATGAGGCCACAAGAGCTTCAACTGTGGGTGATGACGCCTCAAAGTGTGGGTGCACTATTGTGAAAACATATGGTCTTCCATGTGCTTGTGTGATATCCAAGAAGCTGAGTGGTAATGTCCCGATAGGTATGAACGAGGTCTCTAATCATTGGAAGAGACTTAGTTTTGAGGATGACGGAAAAATCAAAAGTGATAAATCAAATATCTCCATCCTTACCGAATGGGAAGCAAAACAAGCGAGATTTTTTAGAGCCGATGACGCCACGAAGCTCCAAATCAAATAAGAGTTGAGAAAAATTGCGTTCCCGGAGACCACGAATTTGAAACCACCCTCTCAACTGGTAAAAATAAAAGGTGCACCGAAAAGGTTGAAACCTAAATCGACCGACAATTCTACCACGAGAAATCCTTCGTATTATGAACATGTTGACAAGGTATTTCCCGACTCACCCACACCAAAATCTCATAAGTATGCTTCCAAAGTTGCTCGTATTAGCAAACCACCGCCTACACCGCCTCCATCAAAAATACCTTTCATCGATCACATGTGGGTTTTCTTGCACAAATACGTTGAAAGGATCGTGAATATGGTCAGTGACGGTAGTTGTGGCTTTTGAGCTGTATCTTGTTTGCTAAGCATCCGTGAATATTATTATAATACTGTGCGAGATACTCTGATCACAGAGTTGACGGAACACACAGAGTTGTACACACGTGTGTTCGGGAGTAAGGAAAAGGTTGAGGAAATACATCTTGCACAATTACCTGTTAAGGTTGGATGTGCACCGGAAGACAAATGGATGCGGTTCCCTGAAATGGGTCATCTCATAACAAGTGCGTATGAGAGGGTGTGTATTAATCTGACCCGATACGTTTTTTTGGAGACTTATTTTCCTCTGTGCACTTCTCCTACACCAAATCTCGTTGATCGTATCATTTATGTTGGATGGATTTCAAATCCACTGCATTTTGTTCAAGTCTACTTGAAACCGGGATGTCCGATACCACCGACATCACCAGAGTGGGCGCTTCATTTCACAGAAGCATCAGAGACATGGCCGAACATTTTTATAGAAAATATGCAAGAATACAACAAGTTGAGGGAAATAGATATAGAAATAAATAGGGAAAGTCGAAAGGGGGTGCCACCGGTGGATTTATCCGACGACACTTCTTTCGGCTCTTTCAAGTAGTATAGGTATCATTATAATGTTAACTTCATTTTGATAATGTATTATGATGTGGAAATATACTCATTTTTGTAATTTGACAATTTAGAAAAAAGTTGAATATATGAGATTTTCTGTTTGAGTAGTTGTTTCTGTTCTTTTCTGGTTTTTCAGTCTCAGGGCATTTACCGGAAGTTTACTTCCAGTTTTGGTCTTAAGTAGGAAACCGAAATTTAACTTCTGGTATTTTCACTGACACAAAGATAGGATTTCTATGGTCCATGTTTACATCCTTTTACTATAAAAACACCACCCCTCTTATATTTTGCCATACAACAACACAAAAAATCAGAAAATGGACATCAAATTGAACATCGAATAGGTTGCTAAAATTGTCCATTTTCCCGGCGACGAACTGTCTCACGAATTCAAGATCACGGTGTACACCCCAATTAAAAAGGTACAAGAAACTTTGCGGGAACTTGTTCCTTACGATGATGGTCGAAAGGTAGAGAAGATCGAGTATCACTTGTCATCAGTCGACAATGAAGGGAATCTGAAGTTCATGAACCGTGAACTGAAGAACGACGACGATTTACGGGTTATGTGGTCGACTTATCGAACTTTTCAGGAGAAAGTTCCACTCGACTAGATACGACTTTATCAAGAATCGTCGATGACATTATGAGGATGCTGCAAGGCCCACCAGGATATTGACTTGTAGTGTTCAATTTATGTTTAACTTTCGGTTTGTGTTTGCTAAGTTTATGTATCTCTTTGTTAGAAAATAAAATGAATTTTTTTGAATTTCTGTTATGAACAAAATCGAAAATATAGTTACGGTTAGATTCCAAAAGTTAAATTCTGGTTTGTGGCAAAATACATCAGATGACGGTGCGTCCCGAAAATATATTTCTAATTTTGAGGGACATTTTAAAAATTTCGCAGAGGTGGCTAAGAAGCGATAAGGTGGAATAAGAAATTCACTAAAAAACGCAAGATATGGTAGTAGGACTAAACTTATGTTTATGAATGGGAACATTAGCAACATGACACAAACATTCTAAGATTTTCATTTATACTCAGAAATTCTACCATATATTAACTTAGTAAGTGATAAGGATTGGAGTTACCTAGAATCTTTGATGTTGTCTTATTAATCAAATGAGTTGTAGTAACATTGCATCATCCCAAAATATGATAGAAAAGGCGACCTAAAACAAAAATAATAATTAATAGACACTTTATCACTCAAAAATATTATAGATAACACGACTTGAAAGATGATAGTCCCAGAAAGATTCATGATAACATGATAGTCCTAGAAAGATTCAAGATGTGGCAATGTTTTCTCTCAATGTTTTAATGTTCAGAGAGGCACCACTAACAGGAGTTAGTGTGTGAGATCACTTGGGTCGCTTTATAATAGCAGGTATACTTTGGAATTTTAGTACTCTTTAAGCTTTAGCCCTTAAAGTAGCAATTAGAGTGCTATAGTTCTTAATACACAAAACGTTATCTTCGAAAGCGACTCCTAACAAGTGGTTTAAGCTATCATGTCTGATTAAGGGTAACTCTGATTTAGTTTAGTTACTCTTTTCTTACAACAATTTTCTTACAACAATTATTTCATATTTATTCAAATTTTAAGGTTAAATTTATTAAGCACCAAATAAATTCAGTTATCTATTTGTTAGGGAAGACCATTAATTCTTAAACCAAACGTAATTTTTTTTATTTACTTTCTCGTTGTATTGAATTTCATTTAATTAATGATATGAATTAAGTTTTTTCCCATAAATAAAACTCCTTGTTTCTAAAAAAAAGGCTCAAACAGAAATTCGTTTGAATTGTTTAATCTTGGAGCCTTAGTAGACTTGCTAAACTGATTTGTGACATATGCAAAGAAATTATTTAACAATTCAAAATCATGATACATGTATTTCATCAAGTGTATCCATGTAAGTGAATCTAATGCACTTATCAATAGTGGTAAGAAAATATATTTTACTATCATATGTGGGTCCCCCGTGTCACAATACACTAGATAACAGGCTTCAGTAGCAAAATTATTTTGAGAATCAAATAGAAATCTTATAAATTTTGCCAAAGGATATCCTCCCTCTGTTTTCTATAAGTCGTTTTACTATTTTACAGTACCAATAAATCATTAGTGTTATTTCTCCTATTATATCATCAATTATTTATTATTATTATTTTTTCTTTTTTCAATGCATCTTTTCAATACCATTAATGAAGAGTTTTGTAAAAAATTTAGTAATTTCTCTTTTTCGTATAACAATAATTACATTCCTTTCTTAATATGAAAAGTCAAAAACTTATAAAAATACACATAGAGCATAGAACAATAATGAAAATAAAAACCACGACTAATGAAAAAAAAACGATGTTACTTATAGATTTAAAACATTATCAAATAAATGTCTTAGCTTAGAGTGCCACAAATTGGCATCAAAACATTGTTAATGAAACTATTAAATGACATGAGAGTAAACTTTATTGACATTACTCATGGGAGGACTGTTATTTAGACTAAAATGATAAATAAAGAGTTTTGTTAAGTCTGTTCAATTAGGAGTTATGCAGAACATCAGATCCTTGATCTCAGGTTCCAATCTACTATATCTCATTTGTTCATATGGGTTGTCATGTTAAGTCATCTAAGTTATGCTGAAATATAGTAGGTGTTGTTCGAACAAAGGGTTTTCAAGAAAGATAGTTTTGTGAAGAAGAAGAAGAGTAATGGAATTGAGAGAGAGAATGATTATCTAAAACTGTATGAAGATTATTGTATGATTGTTTACAAAGAAATGCTCTTTATATAGACACATTTCGCAGGCCCAAGAATGTAGACTAAGCTAAAGTCCAAAACATACAAAGGCCCAAAGAATTCGACACACTTCAACAGATAGCAGAGCAATTCGACATTCTGACTAATTCGACTAACACACAATAGTTAGTTCGACTAGCACACAAAGTCAGTTCGACTAGTACATATATTCGCTAATTCGACTGAACAAGAATTATACAAACTAACAAGTGTGACTTAAAACCGACAACATTCCACTTATTCAACGATAAATTATCGAAACTATAAGCATTAAACTATTGGACTAACAAAATGCAGGGGACAGTATAATTCATTTATTATCCAAGTTCCAATGTTAGCAATGGAGGTTTGATACGTTACAACTCCCATTGCCGTACGTTGTTTACTTCACAACAGTTCACAACTCCTCCTGTCATTTTAACACTCCAAAGCACTTTTGATAACTACGCAACTTTCCATACATAATCTGTGCAATTCAATATCACTATACAAAAGTGGCCAAAACTGAAAGAAGAGTACAATCCAAGTAACAAGACAGCATAATATACAACAACATTATTATCTTCAAAAAAAAAAAAAAAACACCTTGAGCTCTTAACCATCTTTCCCAGGCCAATAAAAATTTAGGCAAAAAGATAAGAACAATCACAGAACTCGTAATCATTTTCAACGAACAACTTCCTCCTAGTGGTTATGTAAAAGTTTACATCAAAGCAATCCAAATTTCGTTAGAAACTTCTTTACGGTTTCACGGCCCCACTCAACATCATTTCGCAAGGCATTATTACCATGAATTGGCTCCGTGTTCGACGTTTCTTCCACCATTGGTGCTAAACGAAACTGCTCCTCCTGGAAACTCAGCTCATCGTTGATTGTTGTATTTATCTCCTCTGCTGTGTCATAATCTGATTCTTCATCTTTACTCAACTGAATATTTACAAACGAAGAACATGAAAAAACAGCATTAAAAAGACATAACATTAACACTAACATCAACTATTTAACAGCTACATCATACACTAAAAAATGTACAAGTTTACACATTGCTTTAAATAGTTAACGATAATACAAAAACTATCTGGCCTAACTCTATCCTACAAAACTGGTGAAGCCGCGTTGTTTTATCATCAAAAGCTTATAACAGAAGATACTTGTAAGGTCAAGGATGAAGAGTTCTTGCATTATAAAATGGAAATAATTTGTATGGTATTGTCAGATTTGAACCTAATCTTAGTAATGCGACGGAATGCTTGTTAAGTAATTGAAACAGGCTGGTAAGGTTTAAAAAATAAGTCTGACTGAGATTTTAGCCGCAACATAGTTCAGCTATTTGTTTACTATAATTGTTGGAGAACTTGATTATAACGACAAAGATATGTTTAATCAATGATAAAAATCCAACTGGAAACACTTTTTCTCTTCATTTATTTGCCTTGGGATGCATTGGTTATATATGTAAGAAACAAGCAAATGATCTATGGCAAGAACAAAACTAACTTCATTGATGAAAAACATAGATGATGATACAAATGAAACACGACGCTTCGGATAACTATCTAATCAGTTATTCTCTAGGTTGATTGCAAACTCAAATGAGCTTTTAATGAAACGGAATCAAGAAAGTCAAAACAGAACAACATCGCACTCATCAAGCGGTTACCTCTGGTATAATCTGATCATGTGTTTCAAAAGTTTCAACTAAAGACTCTATCGCGATCTTCTCATCTTCAACAACTTCACCTTGATCAGCTTCTTTTTCAGTTGGTGGTATTAAGCCGGGTACAAGAACGGGTCCTCCTTCCAAATCAATTAAGCTTCCCTCCACAGTCGTCCCTTCTTGATTGTTTAGTCCTGCAGCATTTCCATTGTATCCGCTATAACGTATTTTATCATCCTTTTGAGAACCGTCTTCTGATTCTTCATTGTTCCGAATCACATTACTTTTATTCGTTACATGACTTGTACTTTCCATGAGTTCCTCCGAGGAACCAATATTTTCTGCAATAATAGCCATTGGCTTCTCAACTGATAAAGAAATACTATCACCGATGCTTTCTTGAATTACTTGTTCATCAATCCGTTTCTCCTCGCCGCGAATTTGCGTATCTTCAACACCAGATACATTGGATACAACGAATTCCGTTTTATCTCGTGAATCATCTAAAGTTTCCGTGGAAGTTGACAATTCTGATAGAACTTGAGATTCTTCATTTGGTCGAGAAAATCTATCTTCCTCTACTACTTTCTGAAGTTCTGCATTCTCCCAATCCTCACTAACAATTATTCTGTTCATAGTTTCCCATGTTTGAATAACCCGATCCGAACCCGGCTGCCAAATAATATCACCTTCTACTCCTTTTAGTATGAACTTGTATAGGATCGATTTTCCGGTCGGCATATCCAGCTCGAGAGTCCATATATGGCCATCAGACCATGTCATTAGCAATGCATCTATGGGATTCCATGAGCCAAGCTTAGGATCGTCTCCAACTATTAGAAACTGTTCCCCGAAGCCACAATCTTTTAGCAGCCGAAACTCAACACGTACAAACTTTGATTTATCTGCATTACACGCAAATTACGATTTTAGTTCTAAAGGAAAAGACATGCAGAAGAAAAAGAATAATAACGGATCTTTATAAGTTATAACTTACTTGTTTGTTCACTTTGTTGAACTTGAGGCTCAACAGTTTCCAACTCTACCTCCTGTAATATTTATGCAAAAGAAGACACTCTCATCAAATCAAATATACCAAAATATTCATCAATTCTTATAGTTCATTTAGTTAGACTCTGGTTGAATGAACAACTTAGTTAAGTGCTTATATCATAAAGTGTTTATGTATAATCTATTTTTATAAGTTGTTTCAATAAGTCTCACAATTGGTCTTTACAAGTGTTTACATCGGTAAATAATCTCAAATATTCAATCTAAATAGACAAACAGATAACCCTAAGCAAATAAGTATAACATTAACATGAAATTGGCAGCATCAATTTCAAGATCTATGCATACTCATAAAAAAGTAAGAATAGTTTAGAATCATAGAATGGAACCAAAAGCTACAAGTTAAAGCATTAAACCACTCAAAGTTTCAAGAAAAGGAAAAAAGATCCAAAAAGTTGAAACAAAACTATACCAAACAAACAAATAACTACATCAAGGCCAAAACAAACAAAGACCCATTATTCAAATGCAATCAAATAAGAAAAAAAGGCAAAAAAAAACCTGATTTTCTGATGGCACAGAATGAAGAGGGTAAAAGCCCTTGTTTTGAACAGCTTTCAAAACACAAAAAATGGACCTTTTTTGTTCATTTCTAGAGAGTAAAGTGAAGCAAGAAAAGGGTTTATCAGAAACATGAAAATCAATTCTAGGAGACAAAGATCCTAGCTTAAGGTTTATTGGCTTTGAACTGAAACTTGTGAAGGCTTTCATCACATGTAACTAAAATGGTGAAGTTTGATCCTGTAACAACACAGTGATGTCTGGTTTTTTTACTTCGGTTATCTTTTGTTGTTTTGTGTGTTTTTGTGTTGTCGAATCTATGTGATGCTGGTGGTTTCTGAATGGTTATGTGGGGTCGTTTTTATATTGGTGGAGCCTTTAAAATTCATGATAATATAATATAATATAATATAAATTTCTTCGAAACAATATGGTAGTTTATTGAAGAGTAATTCAATATTTAGAAGTTGTTAATCAGAAGTTGATGTTACAGTCTTCTCGAAGCGAGAATTTAGGTTAGGAAGTATATTTAACTTTTGGGTTTCTTTAGCATAGTTGTTAAGTTTAATTTTAAGGGTACTTTAGTATTTACTATTTATGTATCTTTTATCTTGGTCACTATGTTTACTCTATTAGGGCCTATGTGACAATTTTTCTCCTTGTATAAATAGACTAGTAGTAGATGTCATTTATAACAACAATCATTATTTCTTTCACTGTCTTAGTAGTCGTCATTCTCTTTTATTCTCTTATTATTCCAATCATCTTTGATTCTTGTGCACCAACAAATTGGTAAGAGCTCCGGTTAGTAACACAGGGAAACACGAGTGAACGTGAGTTTGTGTTGTGTGATTGATTTTATTTCTAGGTTCACGTTGAATCTTTGAACAAAATTGTAACATAATCACATTTTCTGATTTTGTGGGTTGGGAAACACTGTGGGTGAAGATCAGAGTGTACTGTACAAGATAGAAGATGAATAGAAACGAAAATATGAGTACCACACTTCCAGTTTTTGATGGCAGTGACTAGAACAAATGGATGATTCAAATGCACGTGTTATTTGGGGCTCAAGATGTTCTGGAGCTTGTTACTGATGGGTATATTCAGGTTGCAGAAGATGCAACAGAAGAAGAGAGAGAGGCGCAGAGAAGCAAGAAGAAGAAATATCAGAAGGCGTTGTTCTTCATCCATCAGTGTGTGGATGTGAACGTGTTTGAGAAGATTGCAGATTCTATGACGTCAAAGGAGGCATGTGACACACTGGTCCGATGTTACGGTGGTGACGCATCAGTGAAGAAGATAAAGCTTCAGTCCTTGAGAAAGCAATATGAGAATCTCAACATGAAGAACAATGAGAAGGTTTCAGAGTATATCTCTAGAGTGATTCTGATCACTAATGAGATGGAGGCTTGTGGAGAAATCCTTTATGAACAAGTAATCATAAAGAAGGTATTGAGGTTACTTACTCCTCAATTTGATTACATTATTATAGCAATTGAACATTCTAAAGATCTGGAAACCATGAGAATAGAAGAGTTGCAAAGTAGTCTAGAAACGCATGAGTTGCGTCTGACTGAAAGAACTTCTGAGAGGGAAGTTGAGCAGACTCTGAAAGCTTCTTTTGTCAAAAAGGACCAGAAGCATTCTTGGTCAGAGGCCAAGAATAGATGTGGTGATAGATTCCAAAAGTCAGAAACCTCAACTTCTGATGAGAAGAAACATCAAAAGGGAAAGGAGAAGAAGAAAGTTCAATGTTACTGTTGTAAGCAGTTTGGCCATTTTGCTAGAGATTGTTGATCAACAAACAAAGGAAGAAAATCAGAAGAAGCAAACATAGCCAGAGGAGATTTAGATTATGAACATGTGTTATTGATGGCTTCTGAGTCTGATGGAAGATGTTTGATAGATTGGTGGTATATGGACACTGGCTGTTCAAATCACTTGACTGAAAACAAACAATGGTTGACAAATTTTGACTCCAGAAGGAGGACAAAGATCATATGTGCTGATGATAAGTACCTTAATGCAGAAGGTATAGGAAATGTCAAAGTCAAGGTGAAAAATGGGAAGAATGTTTTGATCAAGGATGTTTCGTATGTTCATGGAATCAAAAGCAATCTGATGAGTGTGGGTCAGCTCATTGAGAAAGGTTTCTTAGTTGTTATGAAGAACAATCTCTTGAAGTTGTACGATTCCAATCAGAAGTTGATTATGCAATCTGAACAGGGAAGCAATAGAACATTCAAGGTGAATGTAGAAACAACTGAAACAGAGTGTCTTAGTGCAGAAGGCTCTGAAGGAGATAGTAAGCTGTGGCACAAGAAATTGGGGCATCTGAACTATAGAAGCTTAGGGCATCTAAGTTCTAAGAAGTTCGTACGTGGAATTTCGAAGATTGTGAAGCCTGAGAAGTCATGTGAGGTGTGCACGAAAGGCAAACAACCCAGATTGCCATTTGTATCAAAAGTATCCCCAAGAGCAAAACATGCTCTGGGAGTAGTATATTTTGATGTGTGTGGACCATTTCCATAACCTTCACTTAGAGGAAATAAGTATTTTGTGTCTTTTGTGGATGAGTTCACAAGAATGACGTGGGTAACACTCATCAAGTTTAAGAATGAGGTGTTTACAAAATTCCAAAAGTTCTAGGTGAAGGATGAGAATCAAAGTGGTCAGAAGTTAAAGATTCTCAGAACGGATGGTGGAGGTGAGTATAAATCTACAAAATTCCAGAAGTTCTGTAATGAGAATGGAATTGAGCATGAAGTTACTGCTCCTTATACTCCTCTGCACAATGGTCTTGCTGAACGAAGAAATCGTACTTTGCTTGATATGATGAGAAGTATGCTAAAAGAGAAGAAGCTTCCTCACAATATATGGGGAGAAGTTGTTGCTACTGCAACATATGTGCTCAATAGGTGTCCAACACATAAGCTAAAGGGAATTGTTCCTTTAGATAAGTGGAGTGGAGAAAAGCAAAGTGTTAGTCATCTGAAGGTTTTTGGTTATGTGTGTTACAAACACATTCCAGAAGCTAGAAGGAAAAGGCTGGATGATAGAAGCAAAGTGATGTTACTGGTGGGGTACCACAGTATAGGTGCATACAAACTTTATTGTCCATAAACTAACAAAGTTGAAGTCGGTAGAGGCGTTGTGAAAGAGTAAGAAGTTTGGGATTGGAGTAAGTCTCAACCAACCCGATGTAGAGATAACCGAGGCAGTCGAGAAGTTGAAAGTTATGAAGAAGAGTCGAGTCGGGAAGATGATTACGAAGACTACGAAGATGAAGATGATGAATCGATTCGATCCAGTTCGATGATGATCCGAATCTGGTGGTGATCATGCTTTTGGAAGGGAAAACTCTGAAGACGTAGGTTCTGGAGGACAAGCTTCTGGAGATGATCATGTTTTTGAAGGTGGAAATTCTAAAGCTAAGGTTTCTGGACAAGGTCCAGCAGTTAATGTTGTTCCAAGTTGTGAAGAAAATTCATAACAAGTTCAGAGGCCACAAAGAATTAGAATTATACCAAGAAGGTTTGCAGATTTTGACATGTTGCAAGACACCGAAGTTGACTCAGAGGAAAAAGTCATTCAGTGTGCCATGTTAGTAGATTATGAACCTTTGGGTATAAAAGAAGCACTCAAGAAGAAAGTCTGGATGAATGCCATGAAAAAAGAACTTGAGGCAATAGAAAGAAACAAAAATTAGGAGTTGACTAAGCTTCCAAAGAATAAGAAAGCCATCAGCGTCAGATGAGTTTGTAAGGTGAAGCTTAAGCCAGAAGGATCAGTTGGTAAGCAAAAAAGCAAGGCTAGTGGCCAGAGGTTTTCTTCAGAAACCTGAACTAGATTACTTTGAGGTATTTGCACCTGTAGCTAGACATGAAATAATCAGACCGTTGATTGCTTTAGCTGCAAATAGAAATTGGCCTCTGATGCATTTGGATGTGAAGTCAGCATTTCTAAACGGTCCATTACAAGAAGAGGTATATGTGTCAAAACCTCATGGCTTCGTGAAAAAGAATCGGGAAGGGATGGTGTACAAGTTACACAAAGCTCTGTATGGATTGAAGCAAGCACCCAGAGCTTGGAATCAGAAGATTGATTCATTTTTCAAGAAGCAAGGGTTTCAAAAGTGTGAGATAGAATATGGAGTTTATGTGCAGCATTCTGGAAGCAATATAATTCTGGCGTGTCTTTATGTTGATGACATATTACTTACAGGGAGCTTTCCAGAAGATATAATCAAGTTCAAGAAAGTGCTGATGAATGAATTTGAGATAACTGATCTGGGAAATATGGTATATTTTCTAGGGATGGAGATTTTGTACTCAAAGGAGGGTATCATTTTGCATCAGCTGAAGTATAAACTAGAACTTCTGAAGAAGTTTAAATTGGAGAATTGCAAGGTTGCTGTTATACCGTCAGAAACCAATCATAAATTGGATTATGATTCTGTTAGCTGAAGATTTTGATACCTATGATTCGAAGTAGAGCCATGGAGCTCGAAATGAGATGGTGATAAAGTGTTCGTGGAAGACACAATGAGGATTACACGTTTGGAATAAATGGTTTAGCTCTTCGAATGGACAGAACGGGATTTCGAATGAAAGAAATGATGACATGAGTAAAACAAGCTTCGATCTGGCAGTGAATTATATCTGAAGGAATGGGTTCGAAATCGAAGTGAGTGGTACATTTGAAATTCAAAATGCGAGCGGGATAATTGGGAGTTAGACGCTGGAAAGCAGTTCGAAGGCGTGGAAGTAAGAGAAGCATGGTGTTGCATGTTCTAAACGTGTCAAAATCTTATAAGTTAGACCGTTATGGTGAAATAGTATAAATAGAGTCTTAATGTTAGGATTTAGTGTCATATCTATTGTACTAAAATTGATTACATTCAAAATACCATATGGCTAGGGAAGCGAATGCACGAATGATGTACGTATGATTTGCACCAAAGCTTTATTATTCAGCAATGTATCTTTACATTTCCAGTTTAACTTTGCTTTTCATCAATGTCTTTTAATCTCTTTACATTTCAAAGTCATTTAACTTTCTCTGCATTTAAAATATCTTTTCGCCATTGTTGAAGTTCTTTACTTTTCCAAACTTTTACATTAAGAGTTGTTACTTTCCAGAAAATCTTTATACATTCGTTCGTTTCTTGTCTTTTACGTTTCAAGCGATTATTTTGAAAACCTTTACGCTTTAGCGCTTTATTTTAAACTTTCTTGCGTTTATACACTTTCTTGCATTTTACTTTATTGATGTTCTTACCTGTTCGAATTAGTCTTACTCTGTTTATTGGATCTTATCATTGAAATACTTGAAAAGCACAATCGAAACGCAATTAAACACAAATCAGACATTCTAAAGACAAGTTTCTAATATGATCAATTATCTTAAGTTCGCATAAAACGGCCAACACCCCCTAGGATCAATCTAGTCGATCCTGCGAGTTACCAGAGGGATTGAATAACATAACAGTCATCACGCTTATTCAATAGTTTGGAAGACTAGCGGTTGTTTCACCAGAAATCACTGTGAACAAAATGGCACGCCCAGTGGGACAAAGTTTGCCGTTGTAAGTTAAGAAAACTTATAATCACAATTAGAATACAAAATTTCTTGCTGAGTGAACAAAGTTCATTGGTATATGAACCTTAGGAGTGGTAGGATAACTAATAGTAACCGACCTTTACCCAGAAGAAATCGAAGAAATAGAATGTCTAATACAAACAATCAACAAGGGGAACAAAATTCCCCACATGGAACAGGCACTAATGCGTCTGTTTCGACGGGAACGTCCAGCGCGATCCCTTCGAATATGCAGTCAGGAGCATCTTCGACTAGTAATATAGCCACGAATGGAATAGGTGGCATGTCAACAAATAATTCAATTTTAGGCCATCGGGACGGTGGTTACCACAGGATCCGTCCCACCATTAGGGACACAAACTCATTTCGCTACCCCACTACAAACTAGACCACCTAGTTTCGAGGGTAACAGACCCAGAAACCCTTCTTATGGGATGCCAACATCTTTTATGGCAGGCTTGCAGACTTCAACGTCAAATGCATCGCCCCAATTGGGATCTGGATCTGAGGTTAATCAACTTCTCACGAATAACCAAGGGCTAGGGGGATATAATGCCTTACCCACCTTAACCACAGAAAACCAAATGGCTTTTAGGCAATTGATGGATGATAGTAACCACAACATGATAGGAGTTTTAGCACAAACGATGCAAGAAATCTTACCCAATAGTTCGAGAATCGTGACGAATAGAGAAAATGCAGATAATATGAGTCGAATAGCTGATTTCTTCGCTCCGCCAGAGAGACGTAGGCAAAACCAGACAATGGTTCGAGCGAACGTACCTATCGTGGAACAAGTCATTGATCACCCACCTTATAGGCCAATTAGAGAAGAGTTTAACCCAGGGGCAGAGTTACAAAGAGGAAATGCCCCAGTGATTCGAGAAGAACCACTCAGGAGGTTTGCAGAACCAGTAGAGAGAATCGAAAGGTATGATCCTCCACTGATTCGAGAGGAACCACAGAGAGAAGTTGTGGAACCTGGGGCAAGGCTCGAAAGGCAAGAAGCCCCAGCGTTTCGAGAGGAACAACCTAGAGGGGTGGTTATGATAGGTAGAAACCAAGATGCTGATGCAGTTGTCCATAGAATTCGAAATGACAATATCTTGGCAGAAAATAACTTAACCACCATGATAGAGAGGATAATGGCCCAAAACGGTATCAATACAGGGATTAGGAGGCCAAATTACGCTTCTCCCATAGCAGACTATGTAATGCATACTGATTTACCAAGGGGACATAAGATCCCTAAGTTTACCAAGTTCGCTGGAGATACTAATGAATCAACAGTCGAACACATAGCGAGGTATTTAACTGAGGCAGGAGACATAGCCAATAGTGAGAACCTTAGGATTAAATACTTCCCAAGTTCCCTCACAAAAAATGCCTTCACCTGGTTCACCACGTTGCCACCGAGATCCATAGATACCTGGGCCCTCTTAGAAAGATTGTTCCATGAACAATTCTATATGGGACAATCGAAGATAAGTCTGAAGGAACTAGCTAGTGTTAAGAGGAAGTTTACCGAGCCCATAGACGAATACTTGAATAGGTTCAGACTATTGAAATCCAAATGTTTCACAGTAGTCCCTGAACATGAATTAGTCAAAATGGCCGCTGGTGGTTTAGGCCAGGGCTTTCAAAAGTAATAAGAAAGAGAGGATATCCTATGTCGAGACCGAAGAGTTCGAGGATTCTCCCGACTTCGACCAGGTCGAAGTGGATCTGGCAGAATTAAAACAAGCCCCACCCTACTCTTGTAAACTTTTAGTTCCCACAAAAGGTAAAGAAATCATTGAAAACGAAAAAAGTGATAAATTCCTAAAGAAGGTATATACCTTCGATGTGACAAAATGTGATGAGATTTTTGATTTGCTTGTCAAAGATGGCCAACTAATTGTGCCATCAAATGTCAAAATACCTCCTTTAGATCAAAGAAAGAAAAGAGGATTACGTAAATATCACGACTTTTAGGCCACAAAACCTCACGGTATTTTCTTTTCGAGTTTGATTCGAATGCAATCAAAGAAGGCGACTAAAGTTTCGACAAACCCAAGATGAAGGTAGATGAAGATCCTCGGACGTGGCGGACACCAACTACTCCGAGCCTTCGGGCATGGGGAAATAAATATGGTGAAGCGACCAGGGGTCAAGACATTGGAAGGAGATAACGAGAATGAGAGTTGGGTCTGGTCAAGTCAATAATCAAGTCACTAACGATGTCCATCACGAGAGTTTCGATGAAACCAACGGTTGTTGCTTGAAGGACATCCGAGCTACTAAGGGCCGGGAGGGTCGAGAGCGAGTGGTACAAGCATGAAGGTCTGAGACGCCAATTAGAAAACATCCAAATTGCAGAGCAAACTTCCCTTGAGAAAGAGATTTGGGATACTCTGGGAGAGCCCAGTGGAAGATTTGACTATCTGGTAAAATATTCTGCGCCAGAGAGTTCAAAAATCCCAATCGAAACCATCAAACCATCAGGTTGGGGAGATGAGGATACAACAGGGGAAAAGATGAAAGACAACAATCCCAAGAAGGAAGTTTGGGACACTTTGGGAGAGCCTAGTGGCAAATTCGACTACTTGGTGAAATACTCTGCCCCGGAGAGTTCGAAAATACAAATCAAAGACATCGTACCATCAGGATGGGGAGATGACGAAGGAAAAGATGGAAAAATGGACGTAAACATGGTAGACATGGAGAAACCCTGTTCTGAGATGCAGGAGATGGAGAAATACCTCGAAAAGGAAAAATACAAGACAGAAGATGGATATGCTGCGAATATCACCCTAAAAGATTACCTCATGTTGTGCCATAAAGGAAACGCTGAGATGATGTTTTGTCCTAGATGCAGCATTATCTGCAATGAAAGGATTGCTGCAGAGTTCGAAAGGAGCCAAAGGGCTCGAACCGGCGTCAATTGGCGCCAAGACAATCAATTGTTTAGGTGTTATCCTCGAGCTGGGGAGAGTTTGCTGGAATTCTTAGTACGCTGCCATAAAGGGGCAACGAAGTGTTTGATTTGCCCAAGGTGTTCCGCAGCATATGACCAGAATATGGCAGAGGCATTCGAAACCATTCCTTTCGCGCCATGTTGGAATCACAAGGAGATGGGCTAGAAGAGTCAATACTTCAAAGAGAAACACAGTCAAAGCAAGCCTGATAGTCCATACCCCAAAGGCGCTCGAAGAACAACATTCAGAATTCCTGCTGAAGTGCCAACTGATAGATGGTTGCATGTCAAACCCAATAAGGGAAAAGACAATTGGAGAAATAATGAACGAAATACACGCCACGCCATGGTATACGAGAGCAGTTCAACAACAAAAGAAAAGAAGAGTTGAGGCGGAGAATTACAAAGGGAAGAATCCCATGTCAAGGTCCCAATGGCGAAGGCAACGTTAGGAAAGTGAAAGGGAGATCTTGGCCAAAGACACGCTTCGACCAAAGAATAGAGAAATGTCCAAGATTAGCAAACCAATGACAAGCAAGCAACCTCAAGACAAACCTCCGTTAAGGAGACTTTTTGCTGACACAAAAATAGATGAATCTAAAGATTACACTCCGGGCCCAGAGGAAGATGAGGACATGTTGACAGATAACTTTGAATCGGAAGGTGAGTCCTCACTCAAACTAAACCGCAATGTAGTGTCGTGCTCCTGCGAGTTCGGGCAAGAGCGAAGTCGAAGAACACGAAGAGGATGATAACATCGATACAATGAAACATAGGCGATCTGCTACTATGTCATGGATAATGGCGATCGAAGAAGCGAACGCTTTCTTTGAATATCGGAACCGCAATGAAGAACCATTTGAAGCCGTTGTTCATTCGACGAAGGTTAATACCAAGGTGTGAATAAGGTTCTAGTAGATGGAGGTGCAGCGGTGAATCTAATGCCTCAATTTATGCTAAAGAAGCTGGGGATACAAGAGAGCGAGGTCAAACCACATAATATGGTTTTGTCAAATTATGAAGGGAAAGTTAGACAGACATTGGGAGTGGTGCAGGTGGAGCTAACCATCGGTTCGAGTTGTAGGCCCACAATGTTCATGGTAATCGAAGCCAAGGCCAACTACAACCTGTTGCTTGGAAGAGAGTGGATTCATGGTGTAGGGGCAGTTCCTTCATCAATGCACCAAAGGCTAGTATTATGGAGAGAAGATGGAATAGTAGAAAACATCGAAGCGGATCAGAGCTATTTCATGACTACAGTCAACCTCGTCAACAAGAGAAACTATGACAAATATCTAGCACGAATAGCCCCTTGTGCTCCAAATGACGAAGTGAACGAAGTCAGAAATGCCCAATACTACATGACCCTTCGCCATGATGGCATGTATTAGGATAGGAAGATAATCAAAGGAGATGAGGGACTCAAGGTACCAAGACGCCAACAGTGGGAAGTCAACAACATTGCTCATGATTGAGTCCTCCTTCTTCGAAAGGATTTCGGCCTACATGGCCGAGAACAACTGGATAGCAGCTTCAGAAGCTGAAACAGATAGTATAGGTGAAGAAAATGAAATAAAAGGGTTTGGTTCGAAAGACTCACCCTGCGAAGAAAATGAAATAGAACAAAGGCTCGATGCTATATATGACACAGAACCTTTGGGCTTCGAGAGGGATCCCACAAACTTAAATGCCAAAATGATGGCACAAGATCAACTTGAAGAGGTAAACTTGGGGGATGACAGCAACAAAAGAATAACTTATATAAGTGCAAGACTCAGCCCAAGCCTCAAGAAAGAAGTGATCGAAGTCCTCAAGCAAAATAAAGATTGCTTCGCGTGGGATTATGACGAAATGCCTGGTTTGAAAAGAGAGTTGGTAGAGCACAGACTTCCAATTAAAGATGGCAAGAAGCCCATCAAGCAAACTCCTAGGAGGTTCGCATCAAAGATGCTCACGAAGATCAAAGTCAAGTCGAAAGGTTCTCACCGCAAATTCATCAGGACCACAAGGTATGTCGAATGGTTAGCTAATATAGTACTTGTTATTAAGAAAAATGGTTCCTTGAGAATATGCATAGATTTTAGAGATTTAAATACAGCAACCCCCAAAGACCAATACTCTATGCCTGTGGCAGAAATGTTAATAGACTCTGCTGCAGGATTCGAATACTTAAGCATGTTAGATGGATACTCTGGGTATAACCAGATTTTCATTGCTGAAGAGGACGTGGCTAAATGATAACGCGAAATCATATCGTTTATATTACATGAAATTTACCCGTTTTGCATTATTTTGACCCGATTAACTCCCGAATATTTCGAGATTGTCATTATTTTTTGCAGGTATTTACAACTTAGCTCAAAACAAGAGGAAACATCAAACAATGCAAGAAACCACCAAAAGAACAGAAGAAAAAGACAAATCTGTCAAAGAATACAAACTTTGTAGCTGTGACGGTCGTAACGCTCCTGCCACGACCGTAACACATTCTGAAGAGTGTTACGAACGTAACACATCCATGACGACCGTAACACGGAGCCAGACCAACCCCTCGTAACATCTCACCACCGTGTGCGTATCGGTTATTTCAAATTGCGAACGTGGCCCAAAGCACGATGAAGCAAATCAAGCTCCTTATTTCTCTCAACTTCTCCCACGCTCACATGTTCAAACCTAAACTACCCACACTCCTATATTCAAGGAGAAGTGGAAGGCAAGCTACGTGGATTTCAAAAAAAAGCCCATCGCCAAACTTCATACCTCTATAAATACCTCAACATTTCAGTGTTGGAGGTACAGAGCATTTTACGATTTTCTTGTGCGGAAGCTCTGCCGAATTCAAACCCAACATCAGTTCAGTTATTATTTCTTCGCATCTGTTTATTTCTATTCTTTCATTTTCATTGCCCAAATAATAATTTCCAATATTAGGAAATTATTATTATAGTTTAGGATTTATTATTCAAGCCTCAGAATTTTACATTTCAACCGGTACCAAGTCCAAGTTTCCGATTTGTGGAAGAAGGATTGAAGTATTGGATTGCTTTATTTCAGGTTTTTAATTTTGCAATTGTATTACAGTATTCTTTAATTAATTAATGCAAGTTTAAATTATTATTTATAATGCCCAATTTATATTTGTCTGCTATTATTTTCTGTACGCTCGTTTCAATTTCTATGGCTAGCTAAACCTTTAGTGTCGGTATGGGATAGTAAGAGACATTAGGCATCTGATCAACAACTTAGGCTAAAACCTTAATCAACTTAACTCTGGTTATAACTTTTTATGTTTAAAAATAAAACCTTCGTTACGAGAGTAAGAAGATAAATAGGTTAGATCGAAACCACGAAAGTGTGAGGTTTTTAACCGGATAGCTAAAGTTAGGCATTTGTTTTAAATACAGTGAAAGCGCTTTAAGCCAAATTAGAATTAATTAAGTTTCCAAAAAATACTTCTAAACACTTATAGGCTAGCGAAAGCAAGTATAGGGCTTTAGACGTATAATCCGAGGTAAGACCATGAAAGTGTGAATCAAGGGTTTTTAAACTGATTAATTCTACAGATAAACTAAGTTGACCATCCTTATATGCCTAGGTCCGATTAGATCCTTTAAGTCGACCCTATTACATACCGACCATTTCATTCCATAATTACCTTAAAAGCAATTAGTTTAATTTCCTTAACCTTCCTAAAACCAAACGTGACAATTTTCGCCTTAGCTAAACGAACATTACTTTCCAGCACTAGAGTGATTACAAAGTCCTTGTGGGATCGACAATCTTTTATTACTACCGCGATAGGCTGTGCGCTTGCAGTTAAGATTCCGTTAGACACATTAGGTTTATCGCACATCAAGTTTTTGGCGCCGTTGCCGGGGATTTTGATCTAGTCACTAGTGCACTCTTAAAGTAGCACTGTCTAGACTAAGGCAACTATTTATTTTCCCTTTTGTGTATGCCAAATACTCGCTCTCAAGGTGGTATTTTGCATATACCCATATACGATATCGAACGTTATCTCCGATTAAGAAGACGAATTCAAGAACATCGTGAACTCAACAATCTTCCTCTGCTCTTCCGGATCTCGACGAATTACGAAGAATGGGTGAACCACCTCCTCCTCCTCGTCCTCTTAAGGAATACGCAGTCCTTCTCAAGCGAGCCTCATACGATTGCAGCTCACGCTATTGCTCAAACGATTTCAGCTAAAACCTTCGCTTTCGCCGTTCGCAGAACCATTCTCTGGAGCTCTACGCGACCCTAATCTTCACTTATCCGTGTTTGTGCGACGCAGACACCGTGAAAGCAAATGGAGTAAACCCCGAGGCGATACGATTGCGCCTATTCCCTTTTTCTTTAAGAGACAGAGCTCGTGCTTGGCTTCAATCTCTTCCTGCCAACTCAATCACCACTTGGGCTGAGTTGAAGAAAGTTTTCTTAGCCGATATTTTCCTCCAAGCAAAGCGCTATGCTCGAGCTAACATCAATGGTTTTAAACAGAAAGACAATGAATCTTTATTCGAAGCATGGGAACGATACAAGGATATGCTAAGACTCTGCCCTCACCATGGTCTAGAAGAATGGTTAATTATTCATACATTCTATAACGGTCTCTTGTACAATACAAGATTAACTATTGACGCTTCTGGTGGCGCATCGATGGATAAACCATATCAAGCGAACCAACTTATTGAAAGTATGGCTCGAATCACTACCAATGGGGGCGAGAGAGCTAATGTAGAAATCTCGATTTAAAGGTATTAAAGTGAAGTGAACAGCTGGATCAAGTTAATGCTAAAGTGGAAGCTCTTACCCAAAATTAGAATCTTTCCAACACTCCCAGCTCAAGTGATCCAACTTGCGACTTATGTGGTATTCAATCACATCTTGCTCGAATGTCCCTTTGACCGGAGTACCACGAACAAGCTAACTACGTGCAGGAAATCCCTGATGAATATAACGAGTTGGAAGAACCACCCAAATTTCTCGTACAAAAGTAACAATGCGTTGTATGCTCTGGACAAGCTCTCGCTACACCACCGGTTATCAAAGCTATCCGAATCATCCTAATAACGGACCTAATACTTCCAACGTCCTAGGAAATCCAACCTTGAAATTATGATAGAACATTTCATTGCTTCTCAATCCCTGCACCAATAAGGATGTTTTAAATCAAAACTTACATACCAATGAGCAAATTAAGCAATTATCCGAAGAAGGTCGATGCTTTAGCTACTCACAACAAAATGCTTGAAACTCAGTTTCACGGTAGCTCAACAAAGGCACCCACTGCTGCTCTTGGAATATTTCGGTCAACCACAACCTAACCTAAAAGGACACGCACGCCGTGATATTAAGGTGGAAAAGAACTCGACGGACGGTTGATCCAAGACTAGAAAACCCAATATGTATCAAAAGCAAGACAAGCCAAGTGAAGGCGAGGCCGAAGAAAAAGAAAACGAAACCCAAGAGGCTATAGAAAAGAGAAACCTTATGTGCCTCCACCGCCTATAAACCACAAATTCCGTATCCTCAGAGATTAACCAATTCCAAATCGATGAGCCAATTTAAGAAATTCGTGGAACTTCTGAAACAACTAAATATCACCATACCATTCACAGAAGCCATTACTCAGATGCCATCGTATGCTAAATTTCTTAAGGAGATCTGTCTAACAAGAAAAGTTAGAAGATAGCGGGCATTACCACTCTGAATGTAGTGCTATCATTCGTAACAACATGCCTCCTAAGCTAAAAGATCCGGGTAGTTTCTCTATACCGTAACATTGGAAAATTAAGTCATAGACAAAGCTCTATGCGACTTAGGAGCAAGTATCGTTGTCATGCCCTTATCTATTTGCAAAAGTGGAAATGGGAGAGCTTACACCTACAAAATGTACTGCTCAATTAGTGACCGATCGCTTAAATACCTGAGGTATATTGGAAAATGTCCCGCTCGAATAGGTCAATTCTATATCCCGACCGATTTTATAATTATGGACATTAGAAATTGATTACTCCTATTATATTATGACCATTCCTAGCTACCGGAGCTATAATTGACGTAAAGAAGGCGATTAACATTTGAAGTCGCGAGAGGAAAAGTGGAATTCATCCTCACTCAATTTCTACAAGCACCGCCATGAGCGACACGTGTTATTTACTCGATATTATAGACGAATGCGTAAGAGAAATGGAAGGTGAACAAACCACGTATTCTGACATTCTGCAATAATGAAAATTGAAACCCCTCTGATATTCGAAGACGATAATTGGCGAGAACCATATAAAGATGACGATAAGCGAAAGTCTAGCACTTACACGGATCATATGCCATGTCCCAAGAAACCAAAACTAGAATTGAAAGTTTTACCTAAGAATCTACGATGCGAATTCCTTGATACTGAACAAACTCGGCCTGTTATAGTGAATTCCAGTTTAGGAAAGCCCGAAACTCAGAAACTTTTAGACGTTCTAAGGAAATACCCTACTGCGTTAGGTTACAACATATCGGACTTAAAAGGAATTTGTCCTTCCATTTGTATGCACCGTATTCTATTGGAAGAGGATTGCAAAACCTCTCGAGAACCTCAACGAAGAATCAATCCGATCCTCAGCACTGTAGTCAGAGATGAAATCAAAAAGCTAATGGAAGCTGGAATTATATACCCGATCTCCGACAGTAAATGGGTTAGCCTAGTGCATGTCGTACCTAAGAAAGGAGGTGTCACTGTCGTGAAAAACGCACAAGGCGAATCAATAACTCAAAGAGTAGTTAGTGGACACAGAGTGTGCATTGATTATAGAAAATTGAACAAAGCTACTCGGAAGGACCATTTTCCTTTACCCTTTATTGATCAAATGTTAGAACGATTAGCCAAACACTCCTATTTTTGTTATTTGGACGGTTATTCCGGATTTTTCCAAATTCCGATTCACCCTGATGATCAAGAGAAGACTACATTCACATGTCCTTATGGAACGTTCGCGTACAGACGAATGCCTTTTGGACTATGTAATGCTCCCGCAACCTTTCAACGATGTATGATGGCTATCTTTGCCGATTTCATTGACAACATCATGGAAGTGTTTATGGATGACTTCTCTGTGTGTGGACAAAGTTTTGAAGGATGTCTATCTAATTTAGAAAGTGTTCTGGAACGATGTGTGAAAGTGAACCTTGTGCTCAACTGGGAAAAATGCCACTTCATGGTCAGAGAAGGAATCGTACTTGGACATGTTATTTCTAATAAGGGAATTGAAGTTGACAAAGCTAAGATAGAAGTGATTAAAGAACTCCAACCACCCAAGACCGTTCGAGAGATACGAAGTTTTCTAGGACACGCCGGTTTTTACCGACGTTTTATTAAAGATTTCTCGAAAATTACCAAACCCCTTACCGGCCTATTAATGAAGGATGCTGAGTTCATATTCGATGACGATTGTCTCAAAGCTTTTGAAACCCTTAAAGCCGCCCTTATTTCTGCACCAATCATGCAACCGCCAGATTGGAGGTTACCTTTCGAAATTATGTGTGATGCGAGTGATTATGCTGTAGGCGCAGTTCTTGGACAAAGAAAGGATAAGAAACTTCACGCAATTTACTACGCCAGCAGAACGCTAGACTCAGCTCAGATAAACTACGCCACAACTGAAAAAGAACTCTTAGCCGTGGTCTTCGCGCTTGACAAATTTCGTTCTTACCTTGTGGGAGCAAAAATCATCATCTATACGGACCACGCTGCTATCCGATATTTACTTGCCAAGAAAGATGCAAAACCAAGACTCCTCCGATGGATTTTACTTTTACAAGAATTCGATTTGGAAATTAAAGACAAGAAAGGAACAGAAAACGTCGTAGCGGATCATTTATCCGCTTAGAAGGTGTAAAACCGAACAAGTGCCAATTAACGACGATTTTCCGTATGAGCATTTGATTGCGCATATGATAAGCGACCTAGCCCAATTGGATTTAAATAAACCAGAAGCTGAAGAAATCGTGGAAGTCATTGAAATGACCGCAGGATTACCATGGTATGCTGACATAGTTAACTATCTAGCTATGCCTTCCGACCTAACTTACCAAGAAAAGAAATTCTTCCATGATCTCAAGAGTTATTATTGGGACGAACCACTTTTGTTTAAGAGGACTGATGGAATTTTCCGGTGTATACCCGACGAAGAAATAGAAGACGTCATTTCCCAGTGTCATTCATCTCCTTATGGCGGACATGCTAGCACCTCTAAAACGTGTGCCAAAATTCTCCAATCCGGCTTTTTCTGGCCTAACCTATGGAAGGATGTCCACATCGCCGTTAAAAATTGTGATCGCTGCCAACGCACCGGTAATATCTCAAGACGCAATGAAATGCCTCAGAAAGGAATATTAGAAGTTGAAGTTTTTGATGTTTGGGGAATAGATTTCATGGGACCTTTCCCATCTTCTTTTGGAAACAAGTTTATACTCGTAGCTGTCGATTATGTTTCAAAATGGATCGAGGCAATAGCTTCTCCTACAAATGACACACGAGTGGTGATTAAGCTATTCAAGAATATAATTTTCCCGCGTTTTGGTGTCCCTCGACTTGTTATTAGTGACGGTGGATCTCATTTTATTTCAAGAATATTTGATAAATTACTATCCAAATATGGAGTAAAACACCGCGTAGCAACTCCTTATCATCCGCAAACTAGCGGACAAGTCGAAGTTTCGAATAGAGAGATTAAGCAGATATTAGAAAAAACTGTCGCTATATCTCGGAAAGATTGGTCATCCAAACTTAACGAAGCATTATGGGCTTATAGGACAGCCTACAAGACTCCTATCGGAACTACACCCTTCAAACTTGTTTACGGAAAATCATGTCATCTCCCGGTAGAATTAGAGCATAAAGCTTATTAGGCAATAAAAACACTCAATATTACTTACACTGCTGCTGGAGAGAAACGCCTCCTCGATTTACACGAGTTAGAAGAATTAAGACTAGACGCTTACGAAAATGCTAAAATATACAAAGAACGAACTAAAAATTGGCACGATAAGCGTTTATCTAGAAAAGAATTTAGTGTGGGAGATGTCGTCCTATTATTTAATTCTAGACTTAGACTTTTCCCTGGAAAACTTAAATCTAGATGGTCGGGTCCTTTCGAAATTACAACAGTATTCCCTAGCGGAGCGGTAGAAATTAAGGATAAAAATAGTGCCCCGTTTATTGTAAACGGGCAGCGGTTAAAACAATACAATCGCATAGATAATAGAGATTATACGAATAAGCTTAAACTCGCAGAATTACCACCTATTTCTCCCGACTAATCTTTCACTAGGCATTTCGTCAGGCTTATGACGTTAAACACAGCGCTTCATGGGAGGCAACCCATTTTATTTGTTTTTGATTGCTCTTTTGTTTGTTTACTCTGTTTTATTTCTTTTAGAATTTGCTACTTTTCATTTTTCAAACTTTTATAAAACTGCTGCTGATTTCAAAACATTTTAATTGCCACAGGATTTCTGAAAAGTCTTTTTCTCCTTCCTTTCTCCTCTACTTTGTTTTCCCCATTTTACCTTTTGCTATGGATCCTCCTCAGAATTTTATGGAAACCACTTTTAGAGGTAGAAACCAAAGAAGACGTTTTGAGGCCCTGTCTCAGCGAGACATCAGTTTAACCCTGTATCATGATGAACCCACTATGGATATTTTAGGCATTACTGACAGTGTTTACTACATGTTTAACCAATTAGGATGGGAAAGAGCACATCTTAAATCTAGGTTTATCACTTACCGAGAACTTACCCTTGAGTTCTTGAGTTCCTTAATTTACATCCCTGAACATGGTGTCGGAGCCAGAAAAGGAATCATTGCCTTCAGACTTTTTGGTATTGAGTTCAGCTATAACCATAGGGACTTAGCTGCTCTATTAGGATTCCCCAGTGGACCCTTAGCATTTACTACCCCTGAGGCTGATTTATTGGATTTTGAGCTGGACTATTTCTGGGGCACTTTAACCGGAAACTATCACCCTGACCCAGACAGCATGGATAACAATGAAATACATAACCCAGCCATCCGTTATTTTCATAGGATTCTTGCCCACACTTTGTTTGGAAAAGAGCAAAACCAAAATGCTGTATCCAAGGATGAACTATCTCTGCTTTATTGTTTAAACACAGGACGCCCTGTTAATGCTGTCCCACTCCTGATGAAGACCTTTACCCGCATTAGTGAGGACCCTAATGTTCCTGTCAGTGTGGGAGGATTGGTTACAATGATTGCAAATGCTCTTGGACTTCGTTACCAGCTTAATAAATGTGCACCATTTGGATCAATTAGGCCTATGAATATTGAATTCTGTTTCAACAACATGATAATAGGAAATTTAGGCCCTGCACCTTATGATTACCTGATAAGAAACGAAGTCATTACTCTTTTTACCCTTCCGAACCATGCCCGAGTAAGTGTCCATAACCGTGATAATTGGTTGTATGAATTAAATCCTCCTGAACAACCCGCAACACCAGAAACACCACAATCATATTTTGTTGCTGATAATTTCATGTCGGAAAACGAAACAGATCCTGAAACCCCTCCTGGTTACCATGACTTTACAAATATGGCTGAAGCACAAGTAGGCCCTGACATAAACCAAGGAGAAAACCCTACACATTTAAACACCATTCTGACCACTTTGGATGCTTATAAAACGGACATTGATGGAATAAAGAATGAATTGAAGACTATGCGCTTGGATCTTATTGGTTTGACTGACATCACAGTGGAGCAATTCTATAACATCACCCAAGCTTTAGAGATATTAAAGGAAAAAATTGGATGAAGCAGTTCTTAGTTTTAATCTTTTAGTTTTTTCAGTTTTTCAATTCTTAGTTTTTAGAATTTTCCTATTCCGTTTTGTTTCTAGGTAGTTTCAATTCTAGGTTAAATTACCGCATTTCAATTTACAAGTCAATTTACTTCATGTGAGAAAGAACAAGCTACTTAATTTAAAGTAATGCAATTGTTTTCAATTTTGAATCTTTAAATCATTATAATGCTTACAATGTTTTATGGTTTTCTGCTCTATTGCGATTTAATTATCCATATTGGAATATGTATGTTGAATGGATTAGTGTTATGTTTATGTTGGAATGCCTGAGATGTTCTGTTATATATTAAAATGTTGCTCTGTGCAAGTGTGTTCTGTTCTGTAAAAATTTACAGAATTTGTAGCTGCCACGATCGTCATCCACTCCCCACGACCGTAACACGCCCTTCAGCGCGTTACGCTCGTCAGCTAGGTGTTACGACCGTAACACGGGCTACATCAGTAACCCTGTTAGCAGAACGTTCCCTTTTCTTCTTCCTTCAACCTTTCTTCTTCTTCTTCCGTAACTTCCCAAACCATCCCACTCCCTCCATTAACCCACTCATTAACTCCATTAACCACCCACTAATACCCATCAATTTTCAAACTTCCCACCATCTCCTTTCACTATATATACATCCTCATTACCCGTATCATATCCTCACTCTCCTTTTTCACAAACAACACCCATTCTCACTCAATAACCCTTGCATGCAAATGGCAAACAATCCTCAACCCATTCCAGGCATTACCCTTCGTGATGGTGAGCAAGGTGAAACTCAACGCATCAAATTTTTGAAATTCCAACGTCGTGGTCTGCACCCCACTCGGTATGTTGATACTGACTGTTTGAGGGACCTTGGTTTGCTTGAAGGTGTTCAACACCTTCTTCAGAGTGTCAATCTGTGGAGCCTGTGCAGCCAGCCCCAACCCATTTACGAGACACTCACTCTCGAGTTCCTCAGTTCCTTCTGCTACATCACTCCACCTGGTTCCACTAACCAACTTTCTGGTGTCGCGAAGTTTCGCATATTTGGTACCGAATACGAGTTCTCTCAGAACGCGTTCGGACAATTGCTTGATTTCTGCACTGAGGAAGGTTCCCATCTTCGCGTACCAGACAACTTTGGAGAAGCATCTTTCGACCTTTGGCATCGTCTCACCAATAACCGAGCTCACTCCTACGATCATCTCAACGCCACCCAAATCCAGAACCCGAAGCCGCCGCGGTCGCCAGTAGTTTTTCTTTTTCTTTGTTGTTTCCTTTATCTTTTTGTTGTACTTTTAATTCAGCCTCGCCATTATATCATAACATTGAGACAATGTCTGATATAGTGTGGGAGGAGTACTGCATTCTTATTCCAGAACGAGTAATTTCATTTCCATTTTAGTATTATTTCGTTATTTCATTTTTCCCCGTTTTATTTAGCCATACCAAAAATTTTTCGTTTTATATTCGCACATTCGTTAGTTACCTACTTTAATTGAAATCTTAGTTAGAAGGCCGAGAGCGATCCAACGAGAACTATACGGTTATGACGCCTTTGACTCCCTACTTACGCGTATCGTCCTTATTTTCGTTATACCGATAACTTGAGTTTTAACTCTTAAATTAGCCCCTAGTAGTTTATACTAGCAGTCGGCACCAGTCTTAACACAAACCACGTGGGAAGCCGATGAACATAAGTGGATGATCTAAACAAATTGCTTTAAAAAGAATGTTACATGCTCTAAGAAAACAGCCAATGCACCAATTAAATTGGGCGATCCTCACCCGATCGTTTAATTCAACGGATGCGAAAGCTTTTACTAAGTAACAAGAGAAGCCATTGTTTTGGTGGTTTAGAAGCATCTGGTACTAAACTCGGTAGGGCAGACTACGGTTTGATCCCCCGCATCATGCAATTGGATATAAGAGGTTGCCACATAATCGTGCCAGAAACCATGTATTCTGATCAGAACCACTAACCGGCTATTCCACTACGTTTGTGTATAGATAATGGGCTTAATGTGATTGCGCGAGAACGAAACCGGGTGAACTAGGAACGATAAACTTTGAGTTGAAATTATAACGATGTCATTGGACGTTTCGTCTAAAACGGATAGTCATCGACCAGCCTGTTGCTTGTGTCATTAACGTATCGCTGTTGTTTCATTCGTTTTTCTTGGCCAAACTAACTTAGGATTTCTTAAAAATTATTCGAAAACAAAAGGTATACTAGTCATGTGCGTTTATAGAAACTTGCCCGATATTTCTAAAGTGATTATTTTGCTTGAGGACAAGCAAAGGTTTAAGTATGGGGGAATTTGATAACGCGAAATCATATCGTTTATATTACATGAAATTTACCCGTTTTGCATTATTTTGACCCGATTAACTCCCGAATATTTCGAGATTGTCATTATTTTTTGCAGGTATTTACAACTTAGCTCAAAACAAGAGGAAACATCAAACAATGCAAGAAACCACCAAAAGAACAGAAGAAAAAGACAAATCTGTCAAAGAATACAAACTTTGTAGCTGTGACGGTCGTAACGCTCCTGCCACGACCGTAACACATTCTGAAGAGTGTTACGAACGTAACACATCCATGACGACCGTAACACGGAGCCAGCACCAACCCTGCTCGTAACATCTCACCACGACCGTAATGCGCGTATCAGTTATTTCAAATTGCAGAACGTGGCCCAAAGCACGACAGAAGCAAATCCTGAAGCTCCTTATTTCTCTCCTGCAACTTCTCCCACGTTCACATGTTCAAACCTAAACTACCCACACTCCTATATTCAAGGAGAAGTGGAAGGCAAGCTACGTGGATTTCAAAAAAAAAGCCCAACTGCCAAACTTCATACCTCTATAAATACCTCAACATTTCAGTGTTGGAGGTACAGAGCATTTTACGATTTTCTTGTGCGGAAGCTCTGCCGAATTCAAACCCAACATCAGTTCAGTTATTATTTCTTCGCATCTGTTTATTTCTATTCTTTCATTTTCATTGCCCAAATAATAATTTCCAATATTAGGAAATTATTATTATAGTTTAGGATTTATTATTCAAGCCTCAGAATTTTACATTTCAACCGGTACCAAGTCCAAGTTTCCGATTTGTGGAAGAAGGATTGAAGTATTGGATTGCTTTATTTCAGGTTTTTAATTTTGCAATTGTATTACAGTATTCTTTAATTAATTAATGCAAGTTTAAATTATTATTTATAATGCCCAATTTATATTTGTCTGCTATTATTTTCTGTACGCTCGTTTCAATTTCTATGGCTAGCTAAACCTTTAGTGTCGGTATGGGATAGTAAGAGACATTAGGCATCTGATCAACAACTTAGGCTAAAACCTTAATCAACTTAACTCTGGTTATAACTTTTTATGTTTAAAAATAAAACCTTCGTTACGAGAGTAAGAAGATAAATAGGTTAGATCGAAACCACGAAAGTGTGAGGTTTTTAACCGGATAGCTAAAGTTAGGCATTTGTTTTAAATACAGTGAAAGCGCTTTAAGCCAAATTAGAATTAATTAAGTTTCCAAAAAATACTTCTAAACACTTATAGGCTAGCGAAAGCAAGTATAGGGCTTTAGACGTATAATCCGAGGTAAGACCATGAAAGTGTGAATCAAGGGTTTTTAAACTGATTAATTCTACAGATAAACTAAGTTGACCATCCTTATATGCCTAGGTCCGATTAGATCCTTTAAGTCGACCCTATTACATACCGACCATTTCATTCCATAATTACCTTAAAAGCAATTAGTTTAATTTCCTTAACCTTCCTAAAACCAAACGTGACAATTTTCGCCTTAGCTAAACGAACATTACTTTCCAGCACTAGAGTGATTACAAAGTCCTTGTGGGATCGACAATCTTTTATTACTACCGCGATAGGCTGTGCGCTTGCAGTTAAGATTCCGTTAGACACATTAGGTTTATCGCACATCACTAAAACAACATTTCGTTGCCCAGGAGCCTTAGGCACCTATGAGTGGGTAGTAATGTCTTTTGGTTTGAAAAACGCTGGAGCAACTTACCAACGAGCAATGGATTCCATTTTTCATGATTTTATTGAAACTTTTATGCAGGTGTACATTGATGATATAGTCATCAAATCTGTCTCTTCAGAAACCCATCTGCATCATTTGAGCCAATCATTCGAAAGAATGAGAAAACATGGCTTAAAAATGAATCCCCTTAAATGTGCATTTTTTGTGCAGGCAGGAGATTTCCTGGGCTTTGTGGTCCACAAAAAGGGAATCGAAATCAATCAAAATAAGACAAAAGCCATCATGGGAACCAAAGCACCCACATCAAAAAGGGAGTTGCAGTCTTTGCTGGGGAAGATTAATTTTCTTAGAGGGTTCATCTCGAATCTAAGTGGAAAAACTCAAGCATTCTCTCCCCTACTTCGCTTAAAGCAAGGACAAGCTTTTGTGTGGAATCAAGTACATCAGGAGGCCTTCGACGAAATTAAAAGATATCTTGCTCATCCTCCTATCTTGTCTCCACCGTCATGGGGAAAACCCATGAGACTGTACATTTCTGCTTCTGAATTTACTATAGGTAGCATGTTAGCACAAGAAGACAGCAATGGCATCGAAAGAGCCATATATTACTTAAGTAGGGTCCTCAATGATGCAGAAACTAGATATAGTAACATAGAAAAGTTATGCTTATGTTTATACTTCTCGTGTATGAAACTTAAATATTATATAAAGCCTGTTGACGTATATGTCTCATCTCATTTCGATGTTATCAAACACATGCTGTCGAAACCAATTATGCATAGCAGGGTTGGCAAATGGGCTTTAGCCTTAACAGAATATTCTTTAACCTTCATGCCTTTGAGAGCTGTGAAAGGCCAAGTAATTGCTGACTTCATTGTAGATCACTCACTAGTCGAAAAAACTATCATGGGTTATGTTGAGACACAACCTTGGAAACTATACTTCGATGGTTCGACTCACAAGGAGGGCAGTGGTGTTGGAGTTCTCATAATTTCTCCTGAAGGAATTCCAACAAAATTCAAGTATAAGTTGGATGGCCCCCGCTGCTCGAACAATGAAGCTGAATATGAAGCGCTTATTGTTGGACTTGAAGCTTTGTTGGAATTGGGGGCAACTAGAGTCGAAATTAGAGGTGACTCAGAGTTAGTAGTCAAGCAAATAACAAAGGAATATAAATGCATAAAGGAAAATCTGATAACATACTTTGTCATAGTTAACAGATTGTTGAAAAAATTCGAACACATGGATATCCAACATATACCAAGAATAGAAAACCAAGAAGCAAATGACCTAGCACAGCTGGCTTCAGGCTATAAGGTCTCCACAAAAAACCTTAAAGATTTGATCGAAGTAAGGGGTAGGGTCATGGCTACCAGACTAACACCATCAGACTTAGAAAATATCAAGTTAGGTTGTAGTGATAAAGATAAATTTGAGGTGTTAGCCATAGATACCTTATCAGATGCAGATTGGCGAAGTCCAATTATAAGTTATCTAAATGACCCAACTGTAAACGTAGACAGAAAAACAAAATATAGAGCACTATCATATGTCCTTATGGGAAATGAATTGTTCAAGAAAACCCAAGAGGGCGTATTACTCAAATGCCTAGGAGAAAGTGAGGCGTATCTAGCGTTATCAGAAGTTCACAACGGGGCATGTGGGGCACATCAAGCAGGCCATAAAATGAAGTGGTTGCTATTTCGATATGGTATGTACTGGCCTAGTATGCTCAAAGATTGCATAGACTTCGCTAAAGGATGTGAAGAATGTCAGAAACATGCAGGGATTCAACATGCTCCTGCAAGTGAGTTGCATTCGATCATCAAACCATGGCCCTTTAGAGGATGGGCGTTAGATTTAATAGGAGAAATCAATCCTGCTTCGTCTAAGGGTCAGAAATACATCTTGGTAGGAATAGATTATTTCACTAAATGGATCGAAGCGATTCCATTAGTAGTTGCAGATCAAGAGGCTATTATTGAATTCATACAGAAACAAATAATCTATAGATTCGGATTGCCAGAAAGCATAACTACAGACCAAGGATCTGTGTTTACTGGTAAGAGAATGCAAGAATTTGCTCAGGAAATGGGATTTAGACTATTGACATCAACGCCATATTATGCTCAAGCAAATGGTCAGGTCGAAGCAGCCAACAAAGTAATAATTAGTTTGATCAAAAAACATGTTGGTAAAAAGCCAAAGAACTGGCACAAAACTTTAGACCAAATATTGTGGGCCTGTAGAACATCTCCTAAAGAAGCTACCAATACCACACCTTTCCAATTAACATTTGGCCATGATGCAGTCTTTCCCGTAGAAATTCATCTACAGTCAGTTCGAATCCAAAGACAATACGAACTCCCCTCTTCATTATATTGGGAAATGATGATGAATGAGCTGGTCGAATTAGACGAAGTCAGATTACATGCATTGGAAATACTAATAAGGCAAAAGGAAAGAGTGGCCAGGGCATATAACAAAAGGGTGAAAGGTAAGACATTCAATGTTAATAACCTAGTATGGAAAGTCATATTGCCCATGGACAAAAAGAATAAAGCATTAGGTAAATGGTCACCCCATTGGGAAGGACCTTTTCGAATAGTAAAAACATTCTCGAACAATGCATATGAAATAGAAGGGCTGGCGGATGATAAACGAATCCTAAAGGTAAATGGGAAGTATTTGAAGAAATGTAAACCACACCTGCAGGAGATTCGAATACCAACAAAGTAGTCATAATATTATAATGGAATGCCAAGATGGTAATATAAATAGCCAAAATGGCGTTTTTCAAGCATTACAAACAGATAGTTAACCAGATATAAGAAAAATAATAGAGTGAAATTCAAAAGTGGGGATTATTCCTCAAACGATCGAAGATGTTCTTGTAGGACTCGAGCCTTTTGTGAGTAAAACGCTTCGCACCTTCAAGGATGGCAACTTCGTTTTTAAGTTGCTCAGCCGCTTCCGTCTCAGCAATACCCCTGTTGAGAAGCTCTTCGAATCGGCTACCAAAAGTGTTGGACTCATAGGCAGTCTGTTGCTGCTGGGCCTCTTTGATTTTATGCTGAAGCTCCTGGATCTGCTTTTCCCAGAGAAGGATAGATTGAGAACGAAGTTCATAATCAGCCTTAGCTTGCTTGATATGGTTGGCATGCTCTTCAGCCTCTTTTGAGAGCTTCGAAGCATGTTCATAAGCAACATCCATTGAAGCCCTTTTCTCTTGAACCTTGAGTGCAGCAGATTCATCCTGGAGAAGGCACCCAGTCACATTGTCCAACAAGGATTGAAGCTCGAAAAGAATAGTACTAACTTCCAGGGAGCATGTAGCGAGGTCAACTTGGTTCAGCAAACCCTTCATAATGAAACAAGCAGTACTATCTTGCTTAAGCACCTCGAACAAATTCACATCAAGGATTGTTTGCCTAATCCGACGAAGGATTACCACCCTATCATCACAAGATGCTACATTCGAAGTCGAATCAGCGCCAGCCTTAGAAAGAGGAGTATCTTTTTGGGCCAACTTAGCCTTCATATACCCAATAGGGTCATTTCTTTTCAGGTTGGCTAACTCCTCTTCAGCCGTTTGGGGCTGAGAAGACCCAGGAAGTTCCATGCGTAATGGAGTAACATCCATTTCGAAGTCCATTGGTTCATTGGTGCGAAGATCATCGTCGTCATTTTTGGCACCTTCATTGTCTTCTTCATCATCAGTCAAGTCCACCACTTCGATGTCATCATTCTGATCACCACCAGCTTCAGACCCTGTTCTTTCGCTCGAAGCCTCTTGAGCGTCTTCTTTTTCTTCATTCTCAGATCCTCCCTCACTAGAACCTTCGCTCTCTTGAGAGGCAGTAGTTTTTTCCTCTTCAGTCTGAGTTATTGGCTCACCCTCTTGAGGAACTTTTGAAGGGGATTCTGGATGAGGAACCTCTGCAGGCACCTCTGTAGCAATTTCAGGCATGGCTTCGTTAGTCTCCTTGAGAGGAGGCGAAGTACCTTGATCATCGGCTCGATCAGAAGCTCCAGTTGGGATAGCCATGTTAGAGGAACCTCTGTTCTGTACTGGATTATTTGAATCTCCATGGGGAGAAGAGTGGATCGGAGTAGCTACTGGTGGAGGTGGAGTCGAAGTAGTTGGGGTCGGAGCGGAAACATCCTGCGCATGTAAAGAAAAGTTAGGAACTTATAACTAAGGTACGAGTAATGATTCTAAACAAAATTCGAAGTAAAATCACCTGTGGATTATCAGTAGATATGTTACTGTCTATATGTTCCAACATTACGTTGGAGGTCGAAGGTGGAATTTTGGATTGGTGTGAGGGAGCTGCATCTCTAGAATCGAGTCCAGAGACGTTACTGTCCTTTGTTGCGTTTTTCTTTTGCTTCTTTTCAAAGCAGTTGGAGAGCTTTCCCCAGTTTTGAGAGTCCTCCCAATGGTGTTGGTTTTTCTCTTCTTTGGAGTAGTTGGTGGGAGTTGATTCGTCTGAAATGGTACGAAACAAAAGTAAGATGTCAATTTATACTAATCAAACCTAGGTCGAAATACCAGGATAAACTGTTTACCTTTGTAGTTGGAGCAGTTGTTGTAGTTGTTGTGATTGGAGCAGTTGTTTTCTGTGTTGTGGTGTGAACAGTTGTTGGAGTTGGTACATCAGTGTTTGTTGTTGTAGTGGCAGGAGTAATGTTTGGAGGCACTTCAGGCACGTTATCATTTGTTTCGTTGGTCTGATGAGAACTACTTCCTCCTTTGGTCTTCGATGCAACAGTTTTGATCCTGAGGGCTGGAAATCAAAGCAATTAAAATGAGAGGTTAAAACAAAGAAAGTAAAATATTTGGGATTTCCCAAACATTCGCACTGTGCCTCTTTCGAAAGAATCGATATGGCGAGAGGTCATAGCGAAGATGTCTTGGGAAATTATGAAGCCAACATCGAGCCCATGTCACAGTCTCAGATGGCTTTGGTTTCTTATGGGATTTATATTTGAGCATTTCGCTACAAATTAACCACCAAGGATATGGAGGAAACCAAGCGAGCCAATTCGAGGTAGGTAGTTTAGGAAATTTAGGTGGATGCATTCGGTGCCAACCTATACCTATCCTCGGTGACAAACTGAAGGAAGTTTGAACTTAGAAATTTTTCTTTAAATTTTTCCTTCAAGGTTTGAGTCGATAATGGTCGCAGCGTTGGATCATAAGTGGTTTCAAGTAAGTGAAAGCTTTAATCTCTGAGCGTGAGTCAACATACCTTTCTTTTTATGTACCTGCACATCGAACGCAGCAGTCAGTTTAGCTTGATAAAACTTTGTCCACCAATCTAAAAAACCCTTCGAAGAAAAGTGAGTAGGTTCGAAAGGAATTAAATCGAACTGGGCGAAATCTTGATACTGTTCTTGTTGAAGTTTGGTATCTCTGGCTTTAAAGGTTCGACCAGAAGTGATGGCGCTTTGGGACTGGAAAAGAGGTTCAGGTATTAATTGACACAAACCAAACTGTCTCGAAACGGAGTTAGGTTGGTAGGCAAACAAGAGGATCGATTTTTGGTCGGAGTAATCCTTGAAGAGATCCTTGGTAACAAAAGGCTCTCCAGATGTCCTGGATCTCTTTGCATTTAGCAGCCTCCGAAAGGGACATAGTGAACCAGGATGGTCCATGAGTCCTCGAAGCAAAAGGCGCCATAGTCTCTTCAAACTTATGCCGTTTAGAAAGAAGCATAATATACTGTGAGAATGAGACTTGGAAATCAGCCTTGTCATCACTCGGAGTCAGTTTTCTCAACCTTATGCCTTCAACGTTTTGATCAGTTATCTCTGGATCTTGCTCATTGATAGTGTCTGCAGTAGATAGCGAAGATTCGAACATGGCATTAAGCCATAATTGAAGTAACCAGAAGGGACCAGCCAGCAAGATATTTTTGGAGGTATGGGATTTTAAGCTCGAAACAGCTGACCTTAAGCTTTCGTAAAGGTCCACTAGAAGGAGTTCGCTTAAATTAATCCTCCTATTCTCATGCAAATCTCTTGCTAGAGGAATGAACCTACTGGCCACTTGAAGTGATCTGCTGCAGAAAACGTATCTTGATAGCCAGAGAGTAAGGAATGCAATATGCTCAATATCAGAGACACTATCACCTTCTGCATGGTAGTGACTGATAAACTTGGAGAAACTGGCTAGCTTAATATCGAAATCAATAATGCTGGAATGTTCCTCAGCGTCAGGAATATATGTCTCCCCTACTGGTGATAGTCCGGTAATGGCAGTGATGTCAAAAAGAGTGGGTGTAATCATTCCCCCAGGGAGGTGGAAGGTATTATAAGTGCTATCCCAGAAATACAAGGATGCAAATAGTAGAGGGTGACTATAAGTGAAGCCTGGTTTGGATAGTTTCAAAAGGTTATAGATACCTAGTTCTTCCCACTGTTGAGACTTTTTAACTTCTACTTTAGTAAACCAGTTCTGGTACGCTACATCAGCAGTAGGGCAGGATCGAAATGGCTTAAAGTTGTTTTTAACATAGTCCAAAACGAAAGGATCCTTTGGAGGAATCTCAGGAGTTTCTGTATCTTTTGAAACAAATGGTTCATTGACAGTGTCAGTCCCTAACCTAGGGGTTTCCATTTTATTCAGTAAGGGTTTGAAATCATAACATACAGGGAATATAGTTCGTACATCTTTAAGGATCTCAAAAACAGTGAGGGGGACCCATTAGGGCAAATCTTTTCCCAGAAACGTTGGTTGGGATTAATACCTGAGAGGAGTACAGGAGTTCTTGCTCTTTAGATATGCTTTGGGGGTATCAGTACGGATTGATTGTGGTGAATGCCAACCTTGCTTTCCAGAACTGCTCCGGTGTTCTTGTTCTTCTTTTTTGAAATCTTTTTCGCTTGGGATGTTGATGAAGACATTGTTGGAGTTTTTTGTTAAAAAGATTAGGGTTTTTTAACAGAAAGAGAGGAAAAAGATTCAGAGTGTAAAAAGTGAAAAGGACTGAGTTTGCTTGGTTTTATAGTGAAGAAGTTGAAGCACTCATCAACTAATGACAAGATACGTGGGAGACGTGGGTTGGATACTTGGTGAGGTGGCGTGGGACTAACATTAGTAATAAGCATGATTAAAGATAATCATTATCTTTAAAAGCGCACCATACCTTGTTTACTGTGTGAAAGTGGTTCGGAAACCCAAGAGCCGTCATGATTGACGTGATGGAAATGTTGTACAGTGTCATAATCACTCAAAATCACATCAAAATCTTGAGGATATATTTAAAATAAGTATTTCTCAGAAAGAGATTCGAAATACATGTTTTAAAGGGGCATTTTGTTAGCTGAAGATTTTGATACCTATGATTCGAAGTAGAGCCATGGAGCTCGAAATGAGATGGTGATAAAGTGTTCGTGGAAGACACAATGAGGATTACACGTTTGGAATAAATGGTTTAGCTCTTCGAATGGACAGAACGGGATTTCGAATGAAAGAAATGATGACATGAGTAAAACAAGCTTCGATCTGGCAGTGAATTATATCTGAAGGAATGGGTTCGAAATCGAAGTGAGTGGTACATTTGAAATTCAAAATGCGAGCGGGATAATTGGGAGTTAGAACGCGCGCTGGAAAACGGTTCGAAGACGTGGAAGTAAGAGAAACATGGTGTTCTGCATGTTCTAAACGTGTCAAAATCTTATAAGTTAGACCGTTATGGTCGAAATAGTATAAATAGGAGTCTTAATGTTAGGATTTCGTGTGTCATATCTATTGTACTAAAATTCAGTTACATTCAAAATACCACATGGCTAGGGAAACGAATGCACGAATGATGTACGTATGATTTGCACCAAAGCTTTATTATTCAGCAATGTATCTTTACATTTCCAGTTTAACTTTGCTTTTCATCAATGTCTTTTAATCTCTTTACATTTCAAAGTCATTTAACTTTCTCTGCATTTAAAATATCTTTTCGCCATTGTTGAAGTTCTTTACTTTTCCAAACTTTTACATTAAGAGTTGTTACTTTCCAGAAAATCTTTATACATTCGTTCGTTTCTTGTCTTTTACGTTTCAAGCAGTTATTTTGAAAACCTTTTACGCTTTAGCAGTTTATTTTAAACTTTCTTGCGTTTATACACTTTCTTGCATTTTACTTTATTGATGTTCTTACCTGTTCGAATTAGTCTTACTCTGTTTATTGGATCTTATCATTGAAATACTTGAAAAGCACAATCGAAACGCAATTAAACACAAATCAGACATTCTAAAGACAAGTTTCTAATATGATCAATTATCTTAAGTTCGCATAAAACGGCCAACACCCCCTAGGATCAATCTAGTCGATCCTGCGAGTTACCAGAGGGATTGAATAACATAACAGTCATCACGCTTATTCAATAGTTTGTAAGACTAGCGGTTGTTTCACCAGAAATCACTGTGAACAGACTCTAAGGCTGAAGATGTGGATGCTACGATCTTCAAATAGTTGGTTTGTTCTCTGATGTATTTGTGTAATACCATACATGATATTTCCTATGCAGTTGGATTGGTTAGCAGGTTCATGAGTAGACCTAAGTGGTCTCATTATCAAGCTGCTGTCAGAATTTTGAGGTATATTAAGGGAACTTTGAAGTTTGGAGTATTATTTCCTTCTGGAAGAAAGGCATAATCAAAGTTGATGAGTTACTCTGACTCTGATTGGTGTGGAGATAGAGTTGATAGAAGAAGTACTTCTGGATACTTATTCAAGTTTTTGGGAGGTCCCATTTCTTGGAGTTCCAAGAAGCAAGCTGTTGTTGCTCTATCAACGTGTGAAGCTGAGCATATTGCAGGCGTTGTAGCTGCATGTCAAGCTGTGTGGCTTCTAAACTTATTAGAAGATCTGAAGATTAAAGCAAATAAGCCTCTAAAGCTGATGATTGATAGCAAGTCTGCAATCAATCTTGCCAGAAATCCTGTGTTACACGAAAAAAGCAAGCATATTGAGACTAAGTATCATTTCTTGAGAAGGCAAGTCCAGAACGGAACACTAGAAGTTATGCGCTGTAGCACCCAGAAGCAGTTGGCAGATGTTCTGACGAAGGCAATCAAGACGAATCAATTTCTCCTCTTAAGAGATGAAATTGGTGTTGTTAGTTTTGTATAAAAATATGAATTAAGGGATGGTATTGAAGAGTAATTCAATATTCAGAAGTTGTTAATTAGAAGCTGATGTTCTGATGTTCTAATGTTCTGGTGTTGCTCAGAAGCAGTAGAACTTCTGAGGTTGCGTCCAGAAGTATACTTAACTTCTGGGTTTCTTTAGCATAGCTGTTAAATTTAGTTTTAAGGGTACTTTAGTATTTACTATTTATGTACCTTTTATCCTGGTCACTAAGTGTACTCTATTAGGGTCTATGTGATAATTTTCCCCCTTGTATAAATAGACTAGTAGTAAATGTCATTTATAACAACAATCATTATTTCTTTCACTTTTTTGATAGATTAGTAGTAGATGCCATTTTCTTTTATTCTCTCATTATTTCAATCAACTTTGATTTTTGTGCACCAACACAGTTATACAGAGATATTAGATATAAAGATACTAATATAAATTATAAATATGCAAACTTAAATTTATAAGATCTCAGTTGTTGATCCTTAAAAGATGAATTTCAGTCATTATATATATATATATATATATATATATATATATATATATATATATATATATATATATATATATATATATATATATATATATATATATATATATATATATATATATATATATATTGAATGAATAAGGTAAATGCATCTACAAGTATGTGTCTCTTGGCTACTAGGAAAACTCGTGTGTTTCAAGGATAAAAATACATTATGATACAAGATTTGAAGTACTCTTTAACTTTTTCTAAGAAACAGACATGATATTGGGAAACAACTATGCATTTGTCTTTATGGATAATGCGAATAATACAGACAGGGGGAGTTAAAAGCTAGTTCTTATTAGGAAAAGAAACCCAAGCTATTTAAATCAACTTGTACTTGTTTTGGTGAGATAGAATCAATTTGTATTATTAGTTTAAAATTTTAACATAAATGTTAATAAAACAAAAATATATTAAGTTGTTATAATAAAGTGTCATTGGACCTTTATAAATATTGTAGTACAAGTCCACTAATAAACTCGACCCGTTCACTTATGACCATGTAAAATACTGATAGAAAATTTAAATAAGGTTCGACTATATTAGACACACATTTAATACTAGGGGATCTTACCAGGTTTGGCTAAATCATCGGTGAAGAGTCACCCATCATGCTCTTTGGTGAAGCGAAATCCTTTGAGTCATGGTCGAGAATATAGCCTAAGGACTAGATCAGATGATCACTTTTGTACATTCAAAGTAATATGGAAAGGATATTGATAAATTCTAAAATGTATATTTTCATTGATTGATTGATTCACATTATCATTACAAATTAAAACTAACTTATATAGACTAGGAAGTTAGTTTGAGATTAGTTAACAAAATTTAAAGTAATTAAAAAAGTGTCATAACAAACAAACTACCTCGCTAAATAACAATAGTTAGTATAACTTGATATCTCTGCAAGCTGGAGGATGGTAAATGTTAATCATTCCAAGTTTGAGCACAAAATCATAGAATATCTCTAGATGAGCAGTTTTTGTAAAATCATCAACAATTTGGTTTTGAGAGGCTACCTACAACAATCACATTGGACTAATGAGCAGTTTTTTGTAAAATCATTAACAATTTGGTTTTGAGAGGCTACCTACAACAATCACACTGGACTAATGAGCAGTTTTTGTAAAATCATCAACAATTTGGTTTTGAGAGGCTACTTACAACAATCACACTGGACTAATGAGTAGTTTTTGTAAAATCATCAACAATTTGGTTTTGAGAGGCTACCTACAACAATCACACTGGATTAATGAGCAATTTTTGTAAAATCATCAACAATTTGGTTTTGAGAGGCTACCTACAACAATCACACCGGACTAATAAGCACTTTTTCACGAAAGAAATTAAAATCGATGTCAAGGTGCTTTGAGCGATCATGGAAAATAGGGTTTGCAACTATGAGTTGAGCGCTTTGGTTATCAAAATAAGAGTTGTCATTTTAGTTGGAGTTTTTAATAACTGTCGCCGAGATCTATTGCAGCTCATGAATGGCACAAACAAGCAATCGGTCTTCTAGCTGAAATTTGTAACAAGTCTCGAAGCACATTTTAAAATAACTAAACTTCTATTGTAATAAACTAAGTAACTCGCTAAATATCAATAGTTAATATAGTTTGATAATTCATTGACCTTGATGAAGAATTTGTGATTAACTTGTCCTTGTGTGAAACCATAAGAAAGCAATTTAAACCATTGTTGACTTGTTTTTTATTTTATTTTATAAGCTCTCAAACAAGCACCTCCCACCTGGTACCAGCCCTTTACCGAATATGCAACTATAATAAGTTTCTTTCACAGTATTTCTGATCACTCTCTTTTTTATATATCACAATGGCAATGTCATAGCCTATATTCTTTTGAATGTGGATGACATTATTCTTGTTGTAATATCTGACACTCTTCGAGAATCTATTATGACACAATTGCGTTCTGAATTCTCCATGAAGGGTTTGGGGCCTCTAAATTATTTTTTGGGTATTTCAATCACCCGACATCCCGAAGGCCTTTTTCTTTCTCAAAAGAAATATGCAAAAGAAATTATCGAACGAGATGGTATGTCCCCCTTCAAATTATCTGCCACACCAGTAGACACAAAGGTGTAACTCAGTGGTTCATCCGGTAACCCTTACCATGATCCAACCGAGTATCATAGCCTTGTCAGAACATTGCAAGACTTGACGTTCACTCGACCAGAAATCTCATATGTAGTTCAACAAGTGTGTTTATTTATGCATGATCCAAAAACTCAACACATGTCTGACTTGAAACGCATCATTTGATACCTTAATGGTACCATAGATTTCGGCCTCCATTTGTACCCTTCATCCGCCGACAAGCTTATTTCTTACACAAACGTAGTTTGGGCCGGTTGTCCATACGCAAGAAGATTTACCTCTAGATACTGTGTTTATCTCGGTGACAACTTGATCTCATGGTCAGAGAAAACAACAACATACCTTGTCTCGTTCAAGTGTCGAAGTTGAATACCAAGGAGTAGCTAATGTTGTGTCTGAATCATGTTGGTTACATAACTTACTATTGGAACTATGTTCTCCTGTCACAAAAGCTACTCTGGTATATTGTGACAACATTAGCGCGATTTATCTTTCCGACAATCTTGTTCAACATCAATGCACCAAACATATTGAAATGGATACACATTTCGTGCGTGATAAAGTTGCTTGCGATCAAGTACACATTCTTCACATTCCCTCACGTTTTCAGATTGCTGACATCTTCACAAAGGAGCTTCCGTTACAACTCTTTAATGATTTTCATGACAGTCTCTAGATTCGTTCACCTTCAGTTTCGACTATGGGGTGTATTAAATATGTAAATATAAAAAAATTATCATTAGTGTTGATTACAAATGATTAATAGAATCCTGACCACATATTTGTATTGTGTATATAAATGATTATATATAAATGACTATCAGATCAATGAAAAAGCATTATTTAAATTATCTCACACTAACACGTAACCAACTCGAAGAACCAACTTGTATCCATCACAAAAGAAGACTTACAAAAAAAATTCACTGAAAATAGACTCGATCCAAAATAGAACTCGAAGAAACAAAATCATTAATCCGAAATCAAAGACAAATCTTGTTCCAACTCTTTAATGTATATTAATGTAAAAAAAGAAAAATTTTTTTTACATATTAGATCAATTTCACAAAATAACAACTCTTTAAATTTTTCATGATTTAAGTATAACTTTTAAATTTATTCATATTAATCACAAACAATAGTACCAATTACATCCATAATATAATCAATATATCATATAAAAGAACCTTCTTCTTTCTTCTTATTTTTCATATATTTAATATGACTATTAGAAACATGCATGTCTTGTGATAACTAACATTAAATACGTTAGAAATAAAAATGCTTTTGATTTTTAACTCATATTACATTTTATATACTATGTATCTATTATCTATTTTTGAAAAGTTCTATTATTTTAAATAATCTTATATAATTTTCTAAAATTCAATTATCTTTTTTGTACTAATCTTAAATTTAATCAATAACCTCCTTTGAACTTAAATGATGAACATTATCAACATTAATAACTTTTTTTTCTCAAATATTATTTTTTTCCTCTAATTATATTTTCTTAAACAAAAATGGGTACTTTAATTATATTTTCACATAGAAGTTACCCCAAACGCCAAAAATTGGTATCGCTAATTATATTTCCACAATATCCCAAAGCCTATCATCTTAAGATATAAATATATCTGGGTAAAACAGCTCTGAAAAATTTAATTTAGTTATAAGCTTATGACAAAATTATTATAGACATTTATTTAACTGAACCGGTAAAAATGATGACCTCTTAGTTTTTTTTATGTGTTTAACCATTTACCTCGATAAAACTTCATTTTTGGATGACTTAATCTTTTTAGCTATTTAACTTATTTATTACTTTTATTTTATTCTCATATTATTTTTAGATTTTTTAAATTAATTTCGGTTAAATAAATTAATTATTTTTATGAATTTTTAATTTTAAATGTCTAACTTACACAATAATGTTGGAGATCTACCAAAAATCTTATTAACATTTTTATTTATTTTGAAAAGAAATTTAAAAAGAAAAAATTGAATCGATTATTGGATCTAATATGGGCCACTATAATCTAATTTTTGTGTTTATTATTATTTATCATGAATAATAAAAAGATAACCACCAACATTAACATATTTAGTTAAAAAAAGAAGAGATTAATGCGGATTTGGATTAATGTAGTTAAGAAAGAGATCAATGCTGCGCATTTGAATTATGTAGTTAAGGTAGAGATCAATGCTGCGGATTTGGATTGATGTAGTTAAAAAAGAGATCAATGTGTATTTTATATATAACTAAGATTTGAGGCACGTCCCTTTTGTAATAATACAATGTAAGTTAAACAAAATACCTCAATTGAATTCTATCAGATCTATATTAATGTTTAGCGTACACAACTTGTTGATTTCATTATTTATGAATTTGTTGATTTCATTATTTATGAATTTGTCAATTTTGTTCCCAATTTTAAATTACTTAATAAAACATTTAATCAAGAAATAAAAGCGTCAATTATAAAATATAACTATGAGTAAAATTACATCTTGCAAAAAGAAAAATACATGAAAACAAACATTTGAATTTTCATTAAAAAACACAACTTAAACATTACGCTATAAATATAAAGGGTCATGAGACTTTTTAAAAATAACCTTAAAATACTAAGGTAAGAGCAAAATACTAACTATATCCATTTAATAAGAATAAAATATTTCAGTAAAACTTATCTTGGACTTTCAAATTTTCTTCTTATCATATTGCTATTAACTTTCTCAAAGAAAAAGGTTATCTAGAGAAAAAAAAACTATATTCATACATGACTTTTTAGAGTATAAAGATGATTGATACACTGTCGGTGTAAAAATATTTTATACTGTCATCCAATAAAACATTACGTTTTGTCATATAATAATTTTTTTTTAAAATTACAGTATAACTTGACTTGATTCATGATCGTAATTAATTGACGGTAGTTTTTTACACTGCATCAATCATTTTGTAGACCTTTTATTTCTTGCAAATACACAGGAAACATTAAATTAAATGTGTATCACATAGAGAAGGGATGCATTCAAGTGTCACCATAAGAGTGACTCCAATCCCACACTTAAAATTCAAAAGCAAAAGTGTAAATTATAGTGATTAAAACTTACAAAGATAGCAAATGACACACTCAATTAAAGATACCAAACAAAATCTAAAAGTAAATCCCATATATCAAAAACTACAAATCATGAAAGACTGAAAAAGTTACAATGAAACGCAAGATTCAACAAGAAAAAGGAGGGTTTTATTCCTCGATGTCAATCTTAATCACTTCGTTATCTGGAAACTTATCTTTTCTGGTAGTATCCGGTGGAGCATAAATCCTAGGTGGTCCTCTACCCTTGTTCTTGTTCCTTGGCCTTGACTATAACATTTCAAAATAATATTAGAACTAGTAAAAACACAACACATAACAATTTCAGAACATATCCACATTTTGAAGTCTAATATTCATTTTTCAACAATCAATCTTACAAATTAAATTAATAGACACAATATTAACATAATAATTAAATTAATTAAATATAATCATACTCAAACAACATGTGTCACAAAAGATGACATGTGGATCGATGCAATAAAATGAAATAAAACGAGATGGAATGGTATAAACTTAAGTTCTATGATTTGGATTAATTAAAAAAAAATGAAATGAACCTGATGGAATGCATTCCATGATTTCTGTACCTTTAATTTAGGTGGAACGACAAAATTGAACTATTCCATTGTGAAATATCCAAACAACCGTCTTGAAAGGAGTGCAAAACAGGCTTCCGCGTAGGACACAAAAATTATCATAGTTAAACCGTGAATACACAGGGCCTCTTGAAAATAGGCAGTTTTAACGCACCCTTGCATCTTCTTAGAGACTATATGCAAAATATCTAAAATACCCATTGATTTCGAAAATATATATATCCGAAACTACCATTTTTCACAAATTTTGACACAATTCAGATATGCATCTCTGAAATTTCACACATTTCAGAAATGCATTTTAGAATTCACCACTAATAAGGATGCATTAAGAAACTGCATAAAAATATTGTCATTATAAAGCATGATTAAATAAAGTATCTAATTGTTTTTCCATGGTTAAACTATGACTAAGCTAACTAGGACCTCCAAAAACTCCAAAAACATGAGACGAAACCGTAGAATGACATCTTTATTTCATTGCGTTCCACTTTGTATTCCATACCGCTTAATTCCATTACATTCCCCTCCACTTCACTTAACTTTACATCATTCTATTTTGCTAGTTTAACATAATCCAAACATAGCCTAAATCTAATCTAGATTCTTTAAAACATGATGCATCCAATTATAGATATAAAAACATATATAAGCCTACTAATAATAATTTAAGAAAACCAAAAAAAATATAAAAACTAATAAATGAAACAGCTATAGAATTTGAAAAGGGGTAAAATGGGAAGATAAAACATTACATTTCCATAGGAATGCCTGAAGCGTTTTCCCTTTGCAGTTTTCTTATCGCCTCTGCCACAATACACTAAAAAAACAAAAAAAAAAACACAAAATTCAAAAATGGGTTATCAAAATTCACTCATAACAAAGCAAAATTACAACAAATTTTGAAAAATTTTCCGTAAAAATTACCATAAAGAGTGGTTAGTGAAAGAGATGAGATTGAAGAAGAAGCTGAGAGCGACGGGAATGAAGAAGCGATGAGCGGTGAGTGAAGAGTTTGGGAGCGGGAGAAGGAAAGGTGAGAGGAGGAGGATTGGAATTGGATGGAGAGTGGAGAAGGTGAGGCTAGAAGCAGTGATGATGATACGGTAGCCATGGCTGAGAAAGAGGATAGAAAAAAACAGTGCGATAAGGTTTGTTTGGTTTGAGGAATATATGTGCAATCGTGGAGCTTGTGATGAGATTATTTAGATCCAATGGTTAAGAATGCACATCCAATTCATTTTAATCTTTTTATTATTAGTGACTTTTAAAAAGAAAACTATTTATCTAAAACTTTTTTTTTAATAAAGAGATTTGTGTTAGACAAAAAAAGAAATTTGTGCATAGTCATCCTAGTTATGCATAGTCGTCTCATAGATAAAAAAAAAAGAGATTTGTGTTAGACAGACGAGAACTAAAGTAAAATTTGTAGAGTTTATGTGTTTGCAAGTACATTTATTTGTAGTTGATTTTTGTTGATTTTTATGTTGACAACACTTAATATCAAGAGACATTCAGAGAGGTCATTGAAGATCTTTGATAAAGAAACCACTAGTGATGATGTCTATCAAAGAAGTCATATAAAATATCATAAAATAGAAGAAGTCAAGTCCTACATAAAGTGTTAAATCAATGGTGAATTTAACAAAAGATTTTGAGGTTTTAAGGTTGTGAAAGAGAGCAAGTGTGAAACCTCGTTTGATCTTGTGTCTAAGTGTTCAATATATTGTAAAAGTATAAGGGTATCTCTTAAGATACTAAGACAATACTTACACACACTAAAATGTTTTTAAGCCTCTATGCTTTTGTAAAATCATCTAAAATTATTTTTGACCCCAATAATTAGTTAGATTTTAGCTTGAATAAATTGTTAAGAGTGTGCTTTACACTAGATAGTCGATTAACACATTATAGTTTGTCATTGATCTCTTTTGTAACACCTCTTAATCATTTAAGAGGATTTATAATCAATTAGTGATGACAAATTTGAAAATCTTTCATATTTAGCCTACATAATCGATTAGATCTAGCACCTCATCGATTATAAGCATTAATTAGCCCATATATTAATTTCTTTTATGAGAAATATTTTCTTCTAAAAATAGAGGGTTTCTCCTCATTTCAAATTGCACTAGAATTTAGATTTATACTATCAATTTCTTAATTTCCTCTCTTCCCTCCTTAATTTTTTTCACTTAAGTTGCTTTAGTTTCTTGTGAGTGAAAAATACTTGAGAGTTTTTCATTAATATGAGGATTCAATGGTTTAGAAGAAGGAGAGTTGAATATACCTCCTTCGAAAAATTGATTTACTTAAAAAAACATTTATTTAACCAAATCATATTTGAAAAATATTTGTGTGGTTATGACATAATATACATTGCACTTAATCAGAACATATAGACTGTATATAGAAGAATACACAAAACAATTAATATTTTGATTGAGTCACAATCAATTACACGAGTTGTGTAAAATAAATATTATCAATACAATAAAAAAATATTGTTAAAATTTTGGGTCACAAATGTAATATTTAAGATGTTAGTGCCATTATTTTAATTAGTCAAGACTTAAAGGGGTATAATCAATATTATTGAGTTTGTGACTAAAAGCATAAATGTCATGAAAGATCAAATTATTGTGTAGATACCATAAGTCAATATATAATTTGATGAGGAGACAAATTAAAATATTGAATACTAAGAAATAATTCTAAAGTTATTTATAGGGGTTATGGTCTCCATTTGTAGACAACGAGAAAATGACTTATTCGTAGTTCTCTCTTCATTCCCATTAGGAGAATCAAGGAGGAACAAGGAACTCTACTTTTGAAAGATCAAATACCCGCAAACCTTCGATGATTTTCAATGGCAAATTTAAGTATGTCTCCGCTTTCATTCTCATAATTGTATTTGGGTATGAGTTTAAAGATTTTATTTAGGGTTTTGTTTTTAATTTATATATTGATAGAAATTATAAAATTTATGAACAAATCGAACAATTAGTATCAGAGCTATCCATATCTGATTCAATTTGATTTTAAAGTTATTTAGGATTCTTTGATATTTTAATTGTATAAATTAATATTTTTCATGTTATTGATTACATATTTAATTTTGGGAACTTTTTATATATTAGGGTTCCAAAATTGAGATCTCTTTTGATCTTCTAATTTAGGTACGACGGATTGATCTTTTTATTCTTTAAATAATTATATTTTTTTGGTACTGCTAACCGAAGTTTTTTTTTATAGGAGCAATTTTTTTTTCTTCTGGAAATCTCTCTTTGTCAATTAGTTTGTAATGTTACGAAGGTGCTGTATAGTGCGTAAAGTATGTTCCCTATTAGTAAAGTGCGTAATTTTTATTTTTTTGTAAGTTATGTAATGCTTTTGCATGTGCTATATATGATTTTGCGTATTAATTATTATACATTGCCTAAAGTATTTTATATTATACTGGCAAACAACTTTTGCTTTAACCCTTGTCTCGTTCGATAGTACATTGGCTTTCCGGATGTAATTTTTCTTAAGATTCATTTGCTTTGATTCTATTAAGACTTGTTTGGTCTGGATAAGTAATATATACTAGTTATAGTAATAGACTTATTTGCTTTTATTACTTTTATTACTTTTAGTCGTCTAAAAGTAATATATGAAGTGGTATTGATGTTGCAATGGTTATGTCAGTGACGAGATCTTATAAAATATTGAATTGATTTAAAAGTGGCTATTGCATGTGTATAGATAATATTTGTGTAGTGCATAGGTGTATAGTATATATTAGAATTACAATAATTAGATTATTGGACCTTTTCTTTATCATTAGCCTATTTTTGCTCTTGGGTTTTAGTATATATATATATATATATATATATATATATATATATATATATATATATATATATATATATATATATATATATATATATATATATATATATATATATATATATATATATATATATACCTTGTATCATTGTATTCTCAATATACAATAATAATACTATTTTCATTTCATTCTCCTTGCTTTCAATTTGAATTCTCTTTCCCGCGCAAGCACCTTCTTCTTCCTTCTTACCACAAACTGCAACTGCAATAAGGTATCAAGAGACTAAAACCCTAACTCCCAAAACTTCTTTCCGCTATCGCTACCTATGCATTCTTTCAACCCTCTCATGGCTTCTGAAGATGAAACTGAAACACCCAAAGATTCACCCAAAACTTCCCCCAAAATTCAAGATCCTGCCCTAAATCCTAGAAATGCCTACTACCTCAATCCTAGTGAAAATCCTGGAGCCACCATTGTTGCACCTTCACTCGACGATAATAATTACAACAGCTGGAGCGAATCAATGAAGCGCGCCCTAACGTCCAAGAACAAGATTTCCTTCATCAACGGTACTCTCCCAAAACCCTCTCCCTCTGATCCTGACTATGAACTCTGGGATCGCGCCAACAACATGGTGGTCTCATGGATCAATCGCATACTATCCCCTCACATAGCACAAAGCACCATCTGTTTCGATTCAACATATGAATTATGGGAAGATCTTCGTGAAAGATTCACAAAGGGCAACCACTTTCGATTCTCAGATCTCCTTCGCGAACTACATTCGATACAAAAAGGTGAACGTTCCTTATCCACCTATTTCACTGATTTGAAGATTACCTGGGACGAAGTTGAAGATTTGTGTCTCACCCCTGCTTGTTCTTGCACCATCCCATGTTCTTGTGATCTACCCAAGGCTGTTCGTAGCTACAAACAAATGGAATACATTACATGCTTCTTGAAAGGATTAAACGACACCTATCACAACATTTGCACTCAAATACTATTTCTTGAACCTCTAACTCCCATCAGCAAAGTCTACTCTCTCATTGCACAACAACAAGTCACTTCAAGCACTCCCACCGCTCTCTACGCTAACAACAACACAAACAAGGGCAAAACTTGTTCAGCAGGTAAAAATTCCATGGTTTGCACGAATTGCAGCAAAACCAATCACACAGTGGAAACATGCTACTTCAAACATGGATTTCCACCAGGATATTGCAGCAAGAATACCAAAACTACTTCTGATTCGAAAAAAGCCACACAAAATGACAACAATACTCAACTTTCGAAGGAAGATTATCAACAACTGATGTTGCTCCTACAAAAGTCAAAACAACAATAATCCTCCAAAGATGACAAAGTTGTTATTTCAGGTATGGCAAATACATGTAGTATACTCCACACACCTTCCATTTGGATTATGGACTCTGGTGCTTCCCATCATGTCTTTTCTTATATATCATGCTTTTATGATCTTATTCATATTCACCCTATTTCTATATACTTATCAAATGACACATGTTTAACTGCAAAATTTTCTGGATCTGTCATCATCAATGAACATCTTCAATTAACACATGTCTTTTATATCCCAGAATTTAAGTTTAGTCTCATTTCAATCTCCAAATTTTGCCAAAACACAAACTATAGCATTACTTTCTTACACAATTCTTGTTATCTCCAGGATGTGCCTACCAAGCAGAAGATTGGACTTGTAACACATCATAACAATCTCTACATTCTGCATAGAACCACTCATACCAACATTGAAATAACATGTAATAATATTAGCTCTAAGGATTTTGTTCACGAGAATGTATCTCTATGGCACCATCGTTTGGGCCACCCATCTAATGAAGTGTTACAACAAATGTCCAAAACTTTTTCTATTATCAAATTCAATAAAACTTCTACTTGCCATACATGTCATTTAGCTAAGCAATGCAAACTTTCTTTTCCCATGAGTAACTCTGCATCTCTTAACTGTTTTGATTTAGTTCACATGGATATTTGGGGGCCTCTTGCCATTCCCTCTCCAGATGGATTCAAATACTTTTTAACTGTTGTAGATGATTTTTCAAGATACACATGGATATTCTTAATGCATAATAAATCTGAAACAAGAACACACATTCAAAATTTCATTAGTTATTGCAAAACTCAATTTTCATGTACTATCAAAATTCTTAGAAGTGACAATGGCCCTGAATTCCTTATGAATTCCTATTACCACTCTCTAGGTATCCTACATCAGAGAAGTTGTGTTGAGACACCTCAACAAAACTCTCTTGTTCAGAGAAAACACATGCACCTGCTTCAAGTAACCAGATCCTTACTTTTCCATGCCACTTTACCCAAACACTTCTGGTCGTTTGCCCTATGCCATGCCACATACCTTATCAATCGTATCTGCAGTCCTGTCATAAAAAACAAAACACCTTGTGATCTTCTTTTCAAAATACCACCTATATACACTAACCTTAAAACATTTGGTTGTTTAGCTTATGCTTCCACACTTACTAGAAATAGAGACAAACTGGACACTAGGGCTGCCAAATGCATCTTCTTAGGATACACTTTAGGCATTAAAGGTTTCTTACTCTTTAACTTAGAAACTAGAAACTTAGTTACATCAAGAAACACAATTTTTCATGAAAACATATATCCCTACACACCTTATCCACTACAAAATACCACAATAGATCATACCACATCTATAGAAACCTCCACAATCCCCTTTCTCTTTGATCTACACAATCCCCATGATATAGATCTACAACAATCTAATCATGATAATAACACTACTCCTCATCAGCATATAAACATTCCTGAAACTAATAGTGTTATCTCTAATCCTGATACTGCTAAGTCTACTCATCATAATGATACTGTTGTACAAGAAAACACCCTTAACAATAATACTAATACCCGCCCTCAATCTGAAGACAATAACAGTCTTCATTCTAAATATAACACCAGTAATCATTCTCATTCTAATACTGATGATGATATACCTCATACAAGACAATCTACCAGAATCAAATCCGCCCTGTTTATTTGCAAGATTTTGTTTGTAATTCTCTGCATACATATGATATTTCTAAATACATTTCATACACAAATCTGTCACCTGTATATCATGCATATATTTCTGCTGTTGACACTACTCCTGAACCTAAGTCATACAAAGAAGCCATCACTCAACCTCATTGGATACGAGCAATGAATGCTGAACTCAAAGCTCTTAATGACAACAACACTTGGATCATCACCAATCTTTCCCCAGGTAAGAAAACCATCGAATGTAAATGGGTATTCAAAACAAAATTCAAATACGATGGCACAATAGAGATACACAAGGCAAGGCTAGTATCACAAGGCTTTAAGCAAATTGAAGGTATTGACTTCTTTCACACTTTCTCTCCAGTTGCAAAATTAACCACTGTAAGAATTCTCCTTGCTCTTGCTTCTTCCTTAAACCTTTTTCTTCATCAATTGGATGTTCACAATACTTTTTTACATGGTGAATTGGATGAAGAAGTCTACATGACCTTACCTAAAGGCATTAAAACTTCCTCTCCAAATCAAGTTTGTAAACTCCTCAAATCTATTTATGGATTAAAGCAATCTAGTAGACAATGGTTTGATAAATTATCTACTGTATTACTCAACAATAATTCCAAACAATGTGCCTTTGATCACTCTTTATTTATACACAAATCCACATAATATTTTACATTCATTCTGATTTACGTTGATGATATCTTAATTACTGGAAACAATATGAATCTTATCAACAACACCAAACAACTATTACAGGACCACTTCCATATTAAAGACCTTGGTATCCTCAAATTCTTCTTGGGCCTGGAAATAGCTCGCACAACTTCAGGCATTCACACCAACCAACGCAAGTAGACTCTCGATCTCCTTGCATCCACATGCTTACTCAATTGCAAACCAGCAACCACCCCCATGACTCAAGATACAAGACTATCATCAACAGATGGCACACCTCTCCCAAAACCTACCATATACAGAAGATTAATAGGACAACTTATCTATCTCCTTAATACCCGTCCTGACATTTCCTATGTCGTTTAACAACTAAGCCAACACATGAGCTCCCCCACCAACATTCACTACAATGCTGCCATTCGAGTTCTCCGCCATCTCAAAAATTCTCCTGGCCAATGACTCCTCTTCCCTAGAACTTCTCCTCTCCATCTCAACGCATTTTCAGACTCTGACTAGGCAACCTGTCCAGACACACGCAAATCCATAACAGGCTTCTGCATATTTCTTGGCACTGCTATTGTTTCTTGGAAATCCAAAAAGCAACCAACAGTCTCACGAAGCTCCACCGAAGCTGAATACAGGTCAATGACATCTACTGTTTGTGAAGTGGTAAACAAACCTTCTCCACGACCTCAACATCCCTTTCAAGACACCAGCCAATCTATACTGCGATAACGCTTCCGCATGTCACATAGCAACCAACTCCTCCTTCCATGAAAGAAAAAAACATATCGATTTGGATTGTCACCTTGTTCATGAAAAACTACAACAAAAACTATTCCATCTCCTTCCTGTCACCTCATCTCAAAAACTCGCAGATGTATTCATAAAACTGTTGGATGGTACTCCCTTCAGGTCAAATTTGGCTAAGCTTGGATTGCACATAATTTACCCCCAAGCTTATGGGGGGGTATTAGAATTACAATAATTAGACTATTGTGCCTTTTCTTTATCATGGGCCTATTTTTGCTCTTGGACATTAGTTATGTATATACCTTGTATCATTGTATTCTCAATATACAATAATAATAATATTTTCATTTCATTCTCCTTGCTTTCAATTTGAATTCTCTTTCCCGCGCAAGCACCTTCTTCTTCCTTCTTACCATAAACTGCAACTGCAATAGTATACATTGAGTTTTCAGCATATATAAATTTGATACATGTCATAGAAAATATGGTCATGAAATAATTATTGTTTGGTCTACATTATTTCCTATTTGCAATGAGTAAAGTACTAATATGATATATAGTTACAGTAAGTTTTGGGATCATTGTTGGATGACATATTTTAATTTATTGTTGATGTTGGTCTTTTGTGATATTTAAAAATATATATATTATTTTGTTGTGCTTCTTATAAAGGAACACAAACAGGTTGTGCTGATTTGCATGGTCGTATCACTTAGTTGCTCGATATAGTAATTTTGGTTTTTTTTTATATAATTATTATTAATATATTATTAATATATTATTAATATATGATATATTATTCGTTTTTTGTTGTAATTCGCATAACAAAACATATAAAGTAAATTTCGGTATAGTTTTTGTTCAAGTATTGACTACGAATTATATTTTATACAATAATTTAACTTTTTAAATGAGTAGTTGAAATGAAAAAAGTCGCCGAAATGACGTCTTTTATGGAAATTACTTATGAAAAATGTTAAATAATTTCCTGGTTGTGTGTATGTTTGTCCATGCGAGTATCAATTGACCCAAAGGATAATTGCTAGTTGGTTGGTTTTCATACGCACCTATGATGGTGAACATGTGATATTTATAAGGCCTTACACATGAATAATAAATCAATGCAAAGAGGGATTTATATTCGACATGTTTTTTATTATCAATATTTGATCGTTACGACAAGAGTACGACTAGAAATTAATATTAGTGTCCAAAGACTCAATATTGATGGTGCACTAGGTATCTTTAGATGAGTTATGTGAACAAATTAATAATTAAGTTTTTTTGTTAGTATATTTAAGATATTTAATTTTGTTCTTGTTTTTCAGTTACAACTACTTTAATATCTGCAAATAAGGGTAAGATTCAGGTTCTTAATGGGACAAATTTTAAGGAATGGAATGAGAACATGAAAATTGTTCTTGGTTGCGTGAATTTTGAACTTGTATTAAGGATGAAGTAAAGCAACTCGATTTTCAAAAATCCTTTCATTCTCGAAAACTAGTGAAATCGCCACCTAATTTTATTTGTTCCAAAAAGAACGGGAAAATATAGATAAAACCCCAAACAAGCGGATAAGGCGGTCTACGACCAAAAATTGGAATCGGGAGTCGGTTATGTAAGGGGAAGGTATTAGCACCCCTTACATCCATCGTACTCGATGGGACCCGTTTAGTTCTACGCGTGTGTGTATTCGCTAATCTTTAGGTTATAAAGAAATGAGATTTGATTATTATTATTTTGAGTTTGGCACGGTTTCAGAACCGTGTGCCTACATATTCCCTCGTGCAATGGGAAAGTTAAAACTCTGTAGTTCCTCTTAAAAAGGTTTTAATTGTTTGTATTGATTTTATAAGAAAAATCGTGCGTTTTAGACATTTCAAATACTTTGAACTAGGACCTGTTTTGTTTGTTTGAAAAGCTTAAGTCCTCGTTTGTATCTGAAACGACTATTGCACGCTCTTTATTCGAAAAGAGTTTTAATGATCGCATATGAGCGATAAAAGAGTTTGAATGAGTTATTTTATTTTTATGTGGGAGACAAGTATCGGACCATAAGCGTTCGACGGCTAACGCCCCAATTACTAGGATGAGTGGACAGAAACATCCGAATCATCTTTTTCTACCCAAAAGTTTTATTAAGAAAAGTGAGGTGAAACATGGTTCACGTTAATTAGATTCAATTAAAGACACCAAGCATACGGTCGAGGGTCGATACTGGACTGACTACCATATGCCTGGGAGAAGGGAGAGATAGAAATTTATTTTAAAAAATTATTTGGAAAGAAACCCGACGTTGGATCGGAATTTAGAACTTTAATTGCAAAAGTATTCTGACACACGTGCTGAGATGGAATGGAAGCGGGTTATGATTAATTGAGCACATCCTAAGGTGTGATAATGGAAAGAGAACAGACGATTGTATACAAGCGTTATAGAAAGCGAGTAAATAAATTAAAAGCCCATGCAAGGTGGCTTGCGCAAATAAATGATTTACATTGTGTAGGTGCATGCGCGAAATAAATTTAATCGACTAATTAAACGAAACTTAGCCAAGCAATTAGTTTAATAAAATTAATTAGGTAAACTAATTAATTTTAAATAACCTAATTAGATGATTAAATAATGTTTAACTAATTAAGCAAAGTTTCATTGTAAGCCCAAGAGTAAGCGTGGTGTGTGCGTAAATGTGTGGCCGTCGTGACGCTTCAAAGCTTTGTCAACTCAGGGTTAAAAAATGGCTCGCACGAGTATTAGTTTGAAAATGTTTTTTGGTTTGTGCTTTGTGAATAATAAATAAATAATAAAGCAATACAAATATTTACTAGCTATTACAACCGGTGGGGAGTGGGGGTACAAATTTACAAATGGGGGATAAATAGAAAAGAAAATGCTGAAAATTTCCTAATAATAAAAAAAGAAAATCTAACTACACTATTATTATTTTTTGTAATTTGGAGTATATATAAATATTTTACTTAGTTAAAAAAAACTATAATAATATTTGTCATTTATAATAATAGTAAATAATAATAGTTGTTGATGGTTAAAAATAAGTCATAATACTAAATTGGTAATAATAATAAATTAGTAATAATAAGAAAATAGCAATAATATAAATGGTTAGTATTAATGTGAATAATAATATGATAATAATTAATAATAATAGTGAATAGTAGTACTAGTAATAAATTATTAATTAAGAAAATAATAATTAGTAATAATAATATTTAGTAAAGAAAATAATGGTAGTAATAATAATGGTATCAGATAAAACAAACTAAAATTAATTAAATTATGGCTAATCCTAATTAAAAACAAAATGGGAAGAAAAACGACCTAATCGTATTTCGATCTCTCTGTTCTCTCTTCCTCAACCCGATGCATGCGTTCCAAAAGAAAACCATCTCATCTTCTTCTCTCGCGATATCCGCTAACTCTCACCGATCTCTCTCATGGCCTCTCCGCCGCTCACTCGCTCTCAGTCTCTCAACGATTCCGGTCGGAACCCTCATCCTCACCCTCTCTTCTCACCGCTGTCTGAGGCAACCTGAGGAAACCCTAACCCAATCTCCCTTGAACTGGTTCTGTTTAGTTGCTCCGTGTTTATCTAATGTTTTCTAATGATGATGATACCGATTTTTTTTGCAGATATGACAAAATCTGGGCCGAAAATCAAAGGGTTTCATGAAACCCCAACTTCCGACACGATTCCGGCGACGGTAACCGTACCTGAGTCCTTGGAGACGCGTCTGGAACGGATTCTGAGCTTCGGGTGAGATCGTTCTTGACCTTGTGCTTTTCTCTCTTCTTCTTTCTCTGTCAGAATGAAATTTCTGAAAGAACCACTCTGAAGGACTAGTGTTCTGGAAAATGATGAGTAATTAGGGTCTGGGTTTTGTATCGATGCTTGTTTTGCTTTGCTGGTTTTGTCGATTGCATAAGAACAGATACTACTATATTTTTTCTGGTTTTTTGGAACTGGTCTTTGAAAGATGTTTTTGGTTTTTTTTTTCTGGTTATCTCTTAGTACAGATGCTGCTCTCTTCTTTTTTACTATCTCTTGAGTTGGTTGTATATAGAACAGATACTATCTCTTGGCCTCTGAGTCTTCTCTTTTCTGCTGCTATCTTGTCATCATACTTTGCCTCTCTCTCATGATGTAATCCTTATAGCTTATCTTCTGGTTTACCTTCTGAACCTCTGAACAGATTTATTCTTGTTTCATTACACTTTTCTTTGCTGGCTTTAAAAGAACAGATACTGCATTGCTCTTTAGATATCATTTAATTAGTACAGATGCCTTGGTCTTTCTTGGAATGGAATTACTTTCTGCTGCCTGATGTTGCTTGTTATTGAACTCCAATTCCTTCTTTCAGCATAAGTCCTGCTCTGTTGTTTAAAATTTGAATTTTGGCATCTTGTTTTCTCTGTGTATGCTGCCTGCTGTTGTTACTTGGGTAAAACAATTTACCTGATGTTAAACCATGGGTAAAAGGAATTCTTGTTTTGCTTGTTGGAAACATAATTCAAAAACATCCTTTTTGGCTGAAATCTGGAAAATTTAAGTGGGTGTTAATCTCATCTTGTTAGGTGATTCATTGCTTGATCCTTAAAAAAATGATGCTGTCTGATTTTCTTCCTCGCATCTCCTTTTGTGAACCAAACACAGTTTGTGATTTGCAAAAGGAGATTATGGCCGATGAAAGAATTTTCAAATTCTGAGGCTTGATCGATTGAACGCTGTTAAATCCTTTTTACCTGATTCCTGACACTAATCCTAATGATGAGTTACAACATAAATGCTTGCGTTAACTTTTTTCGATTAAATTGCTGCTAACCAATTTCCTCTTTTGTGTTTCATGTATTATGGCGAATTGGATGACGGCAATGGTAATGAAGAAAGTAGAGCAACATAACGGAAAAGATTGAAGATATGAAGACTCGAACATTTTTTTTTGTAGCAAAATCGTAGGATTCGTAGGACTTGTAGAATTTGTAGGATTTATCATTGTAATTTACAAATTCCTTCTTTTTTGTAACAAGTTTGTACTTTCCATGAGCAAGCTTTAAAATGCTTTGTAATTCGTAATTCAAACTTGATCAGATTAATAACACAAACTCATTTCTTCACATTTCGAGCTTAATTCTCAAATTCCTCGCAAAATGCAACGTGACTTTGTAGAAACTCAAGACCAATAGGTACAACCTTGAATAAAACTCGTAGCGTCTTACTGTGCCCATAAAGGTGAATCAACCGACACCTATCTAATGAACTTGCATTGTTCCTTCCAGCGAACTTAAATTTCAAGGACAAACAAATCCTTTAACGTTTAAACTCCGAAAAAAAAAGAACAAACACTTATCTGAATGCCAATTCCGAAAGCAGATAAATTCCTTTTCGAAATCCGAATTGTATCGAATTAATGACAAAAATAAAGTTATTTCTGAAATCCAGTGTAAACTTTTTTTCATGAAAACTTCGCCCGTAGAATTTTGAAACCAACATGATAGAACATCTATGATAAAAACCAATCACCAAAGTGAAACAAAGGAGAAAATTTTTGGGGTGCGACAATTCGACATGTTTTTTATTATCAATATTTGATCGTTACGACAAGAGTACGACTAGAAATTAATATTAGTGTCCAAAGACTCAATATTGATGGTGCACTAGGTATCTTTAGATGAGTTATGTGAACAAATTAATAATTAAGTTTTTTTGTTAGTATATTTAAGATATTTAATTTTGTTCTTGTTTTTCAGTTACAACTACTTTAATATCTGCAAATAAGGGTAAGATTCAGGTTCTTAATGGGACAAATTTTAAGGAATGGAATGAGAACATGGAAATTGTTCTTGGTTGCGTGAATTTTGAACTTGTATTAAGGATGAAGTAACCACATTCTCCTTTAGAATTTGGTTCCTTTGAACAGAGGGAATATTATGGGAAGTTGGATCGCTCCAATCGTATGACTCATGTTTTGGTTTGTTCTAAGGTAAATGTAGAACCAATACCTAGAAATACTTGGTGGTTTGACTGTGGTGAACTACTAACATCGGTGTTTCGATGAAGGGTTGCCTAAACTACTGAAAGCCAAATGATGTTGAAAGATACATCTATGTGGGAGATGTCAAGTCGGTGGAGGTGGAAGTTATATGGCATTTTAGATTATTATTGTGTACCATATTTATTTGGGTTTGAAAGACACTTATGTGGTTTCGTCATTTATATGGAATTTAACTTCAGCTTCTTATTTAGACAAATCATGTTATTCTTGTTCATTTGGAAACAATATGTTCAAGTCGTCTTTTAATTTAGATATTGTTGGAATTGGTTCATTTATGGGTCATGATAATCTATATTTTCTTGACACAATAGCTTTCGTTGAAAGTTGAGGCAATGCCTTATAAGCCAATAAAAATAAATTAGAGTCTCAAACAGTGAGCATCTAATTTATTGGTTATTCTTAAATATCTTGGGGCTACAAATATTATGATCCCAAATTACATTCAATTTTTGATACGGAAACAACCATATTTATGAGGATATTGAGTTTGGGGGAAGAATAAGGTTAAAGACTTTGTTTTAGAGGAAGAATCAGTAATAATTCTAGAACCGATTCATACAGTTGCTTTTGATTAAGAAAGTATAGAACCTCCACATGACATTGTTGATTTTCCTCCTACTCAAGATAATTTGATAATTCATGAAGAACAAACTCAAAATCCTCAAGAACAAGTGTTACAAGAACCAATATCTTTGCAGAGATCCATTAGAGAAAGGATAAATGTTATTCTAGATGATTACATAGTATTTCTTCATGAACATGAGAAAAATAATGGTAAGAGGATTGAAGCAATAAAGAAGATTATAAGTCCATGCAAGACAATAAAGTTTGGGAACTTGTCCTATTACTAGAAGGTGTGAAACCCATTGGTTTCAAATGAAATTTTAAGACCAAACGAGATTCTAACGAGGTATAAAGCTCGTCTTATGGTTAAGGGTTATACTCAAAAGGAATGGACTGGATTTAAAGAGATTTTCTCATTGGTTTTATTGAAAGACTCTTTTAGGACCATCATGGTCTTGTTGCGAATTATGGTATGGAAATTTATCGAACGGATGTCAAGACGAGATTTCTCAATGGATGTTAGGAAGATATGTGAGCAATCTAGGAATGGATCATTGAAAAGCATCCAAAAGGTTATAAGGTATTTAAAGAGAACAAAATACTATATGCTCGCATATAGAAAGTGTTACCCTGAAATTTCTTAAGGTATTCCAAGGTGCATATTTAAATGCAGATGTTCTTGTGAGCTAAGGGCCGATCCTTAAAGATAAGGGTTCTTAAGAAGATTGAAATTTATGACCAAGAAAAATGCTAAGACAAGGATGTCAAAAAGAGGTACGTCGACTAGAGGGATAAAACATAGAAATTGGTCAGTTCGACCAAATGTTAAACATCGAAGGAGTAGTCGAAGCTGAGCCCAGTCGATTATGGAGGATTTTGGACTTAGATAAATTTCATTATTTTTCTCTCGATGAAGGAAAGAGTCGAAGTTGGGAGCAGTTTATTCTTAGAAGCCAGAAGCGGGAAAGATTCAAAGTTTAAGATCGTGGGCAGTTATCAAAAGCTTCGTGTTGTTTAAGTGCCAAACAGGTGGCAAAATCCTATGAAGCAGTTTCTTCAAGTTTTCAATATCATCCGTAGATTGTTTTTAGGCAGTTACTTTGTAAACATTACAAATAAGTCATCTCAATGTAAAATTAGTGTGTTCATTTGTATACTCAAAATACTTGCCAAAACTCTGCCCAATTCCGAGCGTCAGAAGGAAAGAGTTGCGAAAGTGTTTGATGTCCGTGAATCACCACCTTTATTTCAATGCGAAACCTTTACATTTCAGTTGTTTTATTTAAAACATTTACTTGCATTCTATTTACTTCTCAGCAATCAGTTTGTGTTTTCGTGTATGTTGATGCTCTCTTTGTTACAAGTTTCGAGTTAACAAAAGAGTCGTTCGACCCTTATTTCGTTTAGAACAAACCTGAATTCACATCCTTCTGTCGATAAACGAGTCACCATAGTAGGTCAAAATATAGTGAGCACACAAATTTTTCAAGTTATTTAGGTTTTGTCTCCATTGGTTACGAGTTACCTATCGGTCGAACCTGAACTATTGTGTGGAAAGTCGTTGTACTTATTCCCTTAGTCTTAGGAAACTGTTTCTCAGGCAAGGATTTCGACAGAGTCAGTACAATTTCACAAATCTTAGCACATGTATTAAGATCAATTGGTCGATCTTACGAGTAACCCTTAATTTTAGGACTTTGGGAGGACCAGCGGTTGTTTACCAAATTCCACAGTAAACAAATTGGCACACCTGGTGGGACCAGTGTTAGGTTTTTATTGTTATATGTCATAAGTGTATGAGACTTAGATGTGGAAGCCTAATTATAGAGTATAATAGACCACCCACTATGCGACATACACCTAGGATGTCAAACACTACTTCAAACATGAACGAAATTCCATCACGAACTCTGGGTACATCTGACCCAGTAATTACTCAAGTTGCGTCATTTCCCCCACTAAACAACACAACTGTATCGGGGTCAACTACTTCAGTATCAATACCTATTCCCCAGACCACACCGGTGAGTCTAAGGCCTGTGGTGGCTACGAATGCCATTCCAAACACAGCGATACCTCGATTTGGTACTACTAACCCCCTTATGGAATGTCGCATTCCTTAATGTCGTGATATCAGTCGACTTCAAGTGCAGCTGTGGTGTTAGATAACGTGCAAAATATGAATTCTCCTTTACAAGGATCTACAACAGAGGGAAATAGAGGAATGCATGTGCAACAACTAGTGTCACCTCTAACTAATACGTCGGTGGTAGTGTTGAGGCAACAAATGGATGAAAGAAATCATGAGTTAGTTAATATGTTGACTAACCAAATGGGTAATGTATTTAACCCTATAGTGCAAGAGTCGGCTGAGACTAATAGAAAGTTTGCTGAAACAAATTGACAGGTGATTGCCCAATTAACACGTCTGTGTAATTTTTTGGGTGCTCCCCCAGCGCCTGTTCGACAGGCGCCACCTGTTCGATTAAATCCCCATGGTAAAGTAGACATGGAGGAAATAGAAGATGAAACTGTCCATCAAGGACAGGTTGTAGGGCCTCATAAAAATGTTGTTGTCGAACCCCCTAGGGTATTAGTTAATCGATAATAAGAGGCTGATCAAATTCTTGATCAAATTCGACAAGAAGATTTAGCTGTCGAAAATAATATAAATACCATTGTCGAGAGAATAAGAGGCCCATTTCATACCCTTTGTCTGAGTATATTTTACAGACTAAAAACCCTAGAGGATTGAAAATTCCTAAATATACTAAGTTCGGGGGCGAGTCTGGTGAATCGATAGTCGAACATATTGCTAGGTATTTAATAGAATATGGTGATATGGTGAATAATGAAATTTTAAGGGTAAAGCATTTTCCTTTGTCTCTTACTAAGGCAGCTTTTATGTGGTTTACCATATTACCTCCTAATTTAATTGATTCATGGACTAAGTTGGAAAAACTTTTTCATGAACAATTTTATGAAGGACATTCAAAAATTAGTTTGGTCGAGTTATCAAACATCAAGAGGAGATTTGCTGAGACCATATATGATTATCTGAATCGATTTAGGTCATTAAAGGCGAGATGTTTTACCCAAGTGCTAGAACATGAACTTGTTCAAATGGCTGCTGGAGGATTAGATTATTTTTCGATATTTTTCAGACTCTCCTCCAAAGCTTTCCCCATCATCAGATTCGATCCTGCAACCTGAGTCTGATCTTCCGATTTCCCTTTGAAAATGTATACTAATTTATGCTATCATCGTCTTTCCTCTTTGTATTATAGTTGTTTGTCTTCTTTGTCTTCTTTTTTTATTCCTAACACTCTAAGTGAAGCATTATCTCACCTTGAGTGGAGGCAAGCAATAATTGATGAAATGTGTGCTCTTCAAAACAGTGGTACATGGGAACTGATTTCTTTACCTGCTGGGAAATATTTAGTAGGTTTCGTTGGTTTTACACAGTGAAAATAGGTCCAAATGGTAAGATTGATAGATTTAAAGCTCTCTTGGTATCCAAAAGATACACTCGTATTGTTGGGTTGGATTATAGTGATACCTTTTTTCCTGTAGCTAAGATGGCACCTGTTAGACTTCTTCTAGCCATTGCAGCCATTCAACATTGGCCTCTTCATAAGCTTGACATCAAAAATGCATTTTTACATGGTGATCTTGAAGAGGAAGTATATATGGAGCAACCACATGGGTTTGTTTCTCAAGGGGAGTCATAAAATATGGTTTGTAGGCTATGCATGTATCTTTATGGTCGTAAGCAATATCCAAGAGCCTGGTTTGGAAAATTTAGCATTGTTGTACTACAATTGGGTATCGTCTGTAGTGAAGCTGACCATTCTATCTTTTATCGTCACTTAGCCCAAAGGGTGTATTTATCTTACTATGTATGTAGATGATATTGTCATAACTGGTAGTGATTAGCAGGGAATATTCCAGTTGAAACAACATCTCTTGAATCAATTTCATACAAAAGATCTTGATAAACTATGGTATTTCTTGGGTATTGAGGTACCCAATCTAAAGATGGTTTGGTGATTTTACAATCTAACTCTGGTACATGTTTGTTGTATGCTAAACCAGCTGATAATCCTATGGATCCAAGTGTACTACTACCCAATCAGTGCGAGCCTCTATAAGATTCGGGAAGGTATAGGAGATTGGTTAGAAAGTTGAATTATCTCACAGTCACTCGTCCAAATATTTCTTTTGCAGTCAGTGTGGTAAGCCAGTTCTTAAATTCCCAATTGTCAGGAACACATGGATGCTGTTATCCAGATTTTAAGATTCATCAGATGTGCTCCAGGAAAAGGTTTAATGTATGAAGATAAAGGATATACTTAGATAGTTGGATACTCCGATGTTGGTTGAGCCGGATCACCAATTGATACTCAGAAACCTTATATCCTGGAAAAGAAAGAAACAAAATATGGTTGCAAGATCAAGTGCTGAGGTAGAGTATATGGCCATGGTAATGGAAACATGTGAACTGATTTGGCTAAAACAATTGCTCAAAGAACTTCAAATTGAAGAAGCAAGACCAATGACACTTGTATGATAATCAAGATGCATTTCACATTGCTTCAAATCTAGTCTTCCATGAGAGAACCAACCATATTGAGATAGACTATCACTTTGTCAGAGAGAAGATTGAATCTAGAGATATCGTCACAAGCTTTGTCAACTCTAATGATCAATTGACAGATGTGTTTACAAAATCTCTACGAAATCCAAGAACTAATTATATATATGGCAAGATTGGTGCATTTGACTTAGTAACAATGCAGGATCTTTTGCTTCTATAGTTTTTTCTATTTTGCAGGCGTTAAAACATGACCACCAGGCACTTTTCTTAGTTATTGTTTGGAGCATTTGGAAAGGGAAAAATATTTATATATGGAATTCTATGGAAGATTCTTCAGTTTTAATCTGTCAGTGAGCAACTGTTTTTATAGCTGGTTGGAAAGATGCTCAACACCACCATCCCATCACAACTTTTATTAATCTTCCAACAAATATTTCTAAGTGGTGTAAACTACCAATGGGTCGCCTCAAGTGTAACATCGATGCTTCTTTTTCTATTAATAAAGGCATTGGTGCTTGCATCAAAGATGATGCAGGTCGTTTTATTGTAGCCCAAACTGAATGATTTTCACCTTTCGTTGATGTTGCTACAGGAGAAGCTTTAGGTCTTCTGACAGCTTTGAATTCATAATATGGGGTACGATAATATGGATTTTGAGCTTCATGCGAAGCGAGTTGTGGATAGTGTGAATTCCATGAAGTTAAATGACTCAGATTTCAGAGCTATCATCGGTGATTGCAATAGGCTGATGACTATTTTCTTTAGGAACTCTAATGTTAAGTTCATTAGAACACAAGCCAATAAAGTTAGTCATGCTTTGGCACAGGTGGCTCCATATTTCATGATTTTTTTAATATTCCAACATGTATTCAGAATATTATTTATAATAAAATGGATTAATCTTTTCGTGTCATATATATATATATATATATATATATATATATATATATATATTAATTTTGAATAATAAGATAACTTATTTTCAAAACAAATATATTTGTCCAAATAAATTTAGTGATTTATTATATCGATCATATTTTTTTAATATTAATAAATTCAATAATTAAATTGATTGAATTTTTTTAAATACATAAAAATATTTCAGAACTTAGGAATTACAATAATGTTAATTATTGTATTTAATTTAAGATGTAATTTTATTATTTTAATATTAATTTACTAATAATTATTCTAATACACATTATAATTTATGTACTTAATTTTAAAATATATTTTATTATTTTAATTTAATTTGAATTATTTATCGAACTTTATAAAAATGAAATGTCGTTTTTTTTAAAAGTTGTTAATTTATAAACATCAACAACCTGTCTATATTTTGAAAGAAACTACAGAGAGATATTGCTGTAGATTCGAACTCTGGATCAATGAGTGGTGGAGCCAGATAAATTTTTTTGGGATGGCCGCTAACGTAAAATAAAGATTATAAATAAAATATAAATAGAATCTTAAATAAAATATTTAAGTTAAAATATATTTAAAGTTATTTATCAAAAAATAAATAAATTACATGACTTAAAAATACCTTAAATTAATGCTTTACGCGTTCCGAGTGACTTGAAATCTTCCATAATAGACTCAGAACTAATGTTGGCACTAATCTCCCTTTCAATATATACTGTCATGCTATCTCCTAGAAACCCATCACCCATCTTGTTTCTCAACTTAGTCTTGATAATTTTCATTGCTGAAAAAGACCTCTCAGTTGTGGCCGTAGAAACGGGAAGAGTCATGATAAGATGAAGTAGTCTATCAATCAAGAAGTAAGTTTCAGTCTGTCCAGATGCAACCAAACTTGAACATAGTTCTTGAATAGTTGATAAACTATTCAAGTTTGATGCTTGACGAGCAACAAAAAGAAAATGTCAGAGTTGAAATTGCAAATTATTCTTCTCTTGATCACTAAAATCCATAGAATAATATTTTTTAACTAAAGAACAATAGTATCAATGTTAAAAACTCTATATCCATCCTTAGGTGACAAAGCACAAGAAAGGGTTAACAAATCCATTGCTTTCTCACTAAATCTGCTATTCAACTCTTGTAACTGTTTATCAATGGTAGTGAAAAAGATTTCAACTTTAAAGTAATGTTGAATTGTGACTTGATTCTCTTCAAGACGGGAACGTTCAAATCTTGTTATTGAATGAACATCATTAAGAGCAGGAATCTCAATACCATGTTTTTCACAAAAAGATATCACTTTAGTAAACAATATATCCCAACCATTTTCTCTAAAGTCTTGAATAAAACTCTTTGTTTAACGAACCAAGTGCATAACATTAACTACATCTTGATTTTGTTTATGTAATGCTTGACAAAGCATATCTGTTATCCCCATAATTTCTTTCATCAAGTGCAAAATAAATATAAAATCGAATGCCTTCAAGTAATTATAACAACTATCAGCATCCCCATGTGCAACATAACATCCTCTTACATTTGCGTTTTTTTTAAAAACTGAACAAGTTGCTGCATACATGTTTATCAAGCTACAAATAGAATTGTAATGTGATCCCCAACGAGTATCTCCCGCTTGTTTCAAAGTACCAACTTGATTTGCACCTTTACCACTTAAAATCTCATCAATCTCTAACAAATATGAAATTTATTCTAATTGGGCATCTTGTAACTCATCATGACGCTTTTTAGAGGAACAAACAACATTAACAACAAAAATCAACTTATGAAAGAATTTATGAATTGGAGTTACCTCTCTTGATGATGTAACCAATGCAAGTTGCAATCGATGAGCAAAACAATGAACATAGTATGCATAAGGACAATCATTCATAAAGAGTGCTTGTAAACCATTCCATTCTCCTCTCATGTTGCTAGAACCATCACACCCTTTGGCCGCGGATGTTAGAAACATCAAGATTATGTCGAGAAAGTATATGACATATTGCTTCCTTAAGAGTTAAAGATGTGGTGTCTTTAACATGCACTACATCAAAAAATCTCTCTTGTATTAAACATCCTTTATCAACAAATATTAATACAAGAGAAATTTGTTCCTTTTTTGACTCATCACGAGCTTAATCGACAACAATACAAAATTTGGAATCACCAATTTCCTCACGAATATGTTTTTTTACCCTACTAGCAAGAATTTGCAAGAGCTCTTTTTGAATTTGATGTGAAGTATACTTGCAAATTTGTGGAGCATTTTCCAACACAACTTTTGCAATTTCATCATTGTAAGATGCTAAAAGTTTTAACAACTTAAGAAAGTTTCCTTGATTTTTTGAATTGTTAGTTTCATCGTGACCCCTAAAAGCACAAGCTTGAAGCGTTAACCAACGAACAATGTCAATTGAAGTCTTGAGACGTAGCCGATTATTCATTCTTTAACTCAAACTTTGCACTTGAATAACATTTCAAATATGACCATCTTGATTCAATAAGTCTTGACAAGCTTGCATTGCATTGTTATGTGGTGAGCAAAGATCATTTCCTATGTATTTAAGAAAGGAACAATGTTTTCCATTCCTAACTTTCTTCCAATTTCTAAAACCAGTAGAGATGAAGACATGAGATCTGGGACGTCCACTTGGTTTTTTTTTTGCTAAATAGGTAACATGGTAAGCAATATGCGGCATCTTCGGATGGTGAATATTCTAACCAAGAGGGAAATATGCTAAACCAAACGTGTTTAAGTCTTCTTGGATGATCCTCATTACCAGATAAAGGATAGTTTTCTAAATGAATTTGATATGGACCCCATTTTAGATAAGTTCTTTGTATTGCATCCACTTGATTTGGTGGATATTGGCAAATCGGAGGACACTTTCCAGGATCGCGTTCCAAAGAATTTTCAAAACCATGATGCTCTTAAATTGTTGGATTCTCAAAACTATGACGCTATTCAATTGTTGGGATTATAACTTCTTCCTCTTTTTCTTCTCTTTCAATTTCACATGCTTTTCTCTTGAAAAAAGAATCAATTTTCCTATTATTCATCTTTAGTTTTCCTATAATAGTACCATCATAAATACAAGCTTATAGCATAAAAGGAAAATATATCTAAACTCTTAAAAGTCACACATCATTAAAAGGGAATAATTTTTTACCGAGCTATTATTTAGAGATTTGTAAACAAAATCATTTTTTTTTACAATTTGTTGTACCTTCACCACTAATTAAAGATTTGTAAACAAAATCATTTTTTTATAATTTGTTGTACCTTCACCACTAATTAAAAGGGGATCAATTAAATCTAAATATGTGTAGAAGACACTGGAACAAACTTGAAACACTCCAAATATGTCAGAAACACAAATCTAAGAATTGAATAAAACAAAAACAAACAAACAATATAATACACCATGGAAGAAGAACTCCAACAATCCCAAAATCACAAATCAAGCAAGTAATCACTTTAAGAAGACAAAAAAACAACACCATGAATGAAGTTTTTTACCTATTAGATGAACACTGTATCACAAATCAAGCAAGCAAATCACTTTAATTTGTTATGGTTCCGAGTTTCAACAATGGCACAAGCAGATTACGAAGAGAAGATGAAAACTTTTTTACTTTCTCTATTTTCTAACCTAAATGTGTCGTAAATGAGATAGGAAAAAAAGCTGAAAAATAAATTTGGTTTTTTAATGATGGTATTTTGGTACTTTCCATAATATAATTTTTTTTTAAAAATAAATAAAGGGTGGCCGTGGCCTTCCCATGTCCCCAGTTCCGCCACTGGGATCAATAGCCCATTAACCCAGTTAGCTAGTGTCAACTGAGATTAAATTGTAAATTTTATTAAATCATGTGTCGTTAATAGTAGGTGTTCCTGGTTGGTTATTTTTAATAACCAAACCAGAACTATTTTCAAACCATTTATGAAAAATAAGTTAAGAATTTTTTTTTTTTAATTTTCAAAATTAAAAAATTTGGATTTTAGATAATAACCGGATTATAACTGAATAAAAAAAAAATTAACCAGTTAATGACCATTTAATTATATCCGGATTATATGAATGAATATCCAAAACCATTAAACACTAAACCCGTTAATAATCATTCAATTATATGCGGATATTCAAATAAATTTAAATTTAGTTATTGATTTGGTCATTACAACCGGATATTTTGCTCACCACTAGTTAATAGGAAAGAGAAATCATTACATTCTCGTATAACTTATTCACCCAAATCCGAAGCAAAAAAACACAAAAAATTACAATAGCAACATTGAAATTTGAAACACAAGATGAGTCGTGGATTACTAGAGGCATCCTGAGAATTCGCAATGACATCAGCTCAGTGCCTCAATGGGACCGTATGAAGAATGCTGAGAAATTTCACAGTAAGAAATTGTACTTGAGCCAGATTCAGCATGTGCCCAAGGTAGCTTGGAGAAACCTAATCTGTCAGAGTAAGGCCAGGCCTAGAGCTGTCTTCTTGCTCTGGCTTGCTTGCCACAAAAGGCTGGCAACTAAGGACCGACTAATAAAGTTTGGAGTGGTTACAGATCTAAATTGCCTTTTCTGTGATAAGAGTGAGACTATAAACCACCTTCTCTTTGAGTGTAACTACACTAGAAAAATCTGAAGTGCTATTCTTTCTTGGCTGAATATTCGGCACTGCCCTTTAGAGTGGAACAACGAAATGGACTGGTTGATGAGGATTTGTAATAGTAAAAAGTGGCGTGATAAAGTGGTTAGAATGACAATTGCGGTAACAATTTATGAAGTGTGGCGGGATGGAAATGATAGAGTCAATTTATGAAGTGTGGCGGGATGGAAATGATAGAGTTTATAAGGATGTTCATACAGATAGTAATACAGAAAAGAGGATTATAGATACTATTGTCAATAGGTTGTGGGGTTTCCCCAAGTATAGAGAGGTTATAGCAAAGCTGTTGTTGCCCTAGGTGTGTATAGTTTTGGTGGGCCTTGGTTGTTTCTCGCGCTGGACCCTTCTCGCGCTGGACCTTTTGGGTCGTGTTTTTGTACCTATCTGCTTATTGGTTTTAATATAATCATTATTTTCAAAAATAAAATAAAATTGAAACACAAGAATTCCATTAAGGTCTCTCAAAAAAATTACAATTAAAATTAAGTTCTTTAACATTGTCACCAAAGAAATTCAATCGCAAGCATCTTAACATAGTCTTCAACATCTTTACATACTAAGTTTGTAAAGATATAAGTAATTGAATTTACAGAAGCATAACAGAAGTGAATTTCCAAAAGTGTAAGTAAATTGAATTTGCGGACAGTTAAAGTGAACTGAATTTAGTCCATCTCTATGTAAGATTCTAGTAGAAAATAATTTTGATTTAAGAATATTTTAGCCATTTCGAGAAGTAACCAAATTTTTAGAAGTGTAACCAGGAAAAATAACTGAGATGCTACATGCATTACAAACATCAATACAATTGTCTAGTAAGTTACAGAAGAATGTAGGAAGCTGCAAATTTAAAGTACAAGAGCGATATTACACTTATATAGGCTATAAATGTTGTTTAAAGAGCTAAGCATTATTATCTGCAGCCAAATGTTAATGATCTCAAACAATAAAAAAAAAAAGACCAACAGGTTGCAGTGCAACAAGAACTTTCACAAGCTCCATCTTTTTGCTTGAAAGAGCAATGGGTTGATTCAGGATCAATAGGAGGAAAGAATTTTAAAAACTTTCCAACTTAATATGTCGTAAACAGCGATCACTACAGATTTTATGTCACGGTTGACAAAAACATCCATTCTTTCGCATAAAAATAAGTTAATAGTTTCTTCTAAAATATATAGTTTCTTCTCTTTTCACATGTTAACCTTATAGCAAGCAGCAAACACAAGTTTACCTCTGGAAAGTGATTGGCATTGAAAGTTACTGCTGCTCATATTGCTCAAGCAACTTCCTGACTCTCAAACACAGATGTTACAAGGGTAGACTGAACTGAACCCTTTTTAGTGCACATATCAAGTTGACATGAGAGAAACCATTGCATCCGCAGCTTATGGTCCATCATTGTTCAAACTTGGTATAATATTATTGGGAGATACAAAATTTACAAACTCTTCAGTTCTATAAAGCTGGAGTGCTCACTGTAAGGAACTTCGTACCTAAAAAAGGAAAACTTTGGTTGGGATTTGGAGAGAGTTCTCCAGGGAGGGCCGTGGCTGTTCGAGAATTTCATGGTGGTGATTTGAAAGTTGCAAATTGGTGAGGATCCTATGTCAGTTCCTCTGAATGAAGCTGAAATTTGGGTCCAAATCCTTCAACTCCCTTTTGGATTTATGAGTGAGAAAGTTGGAGTTCTCATTGGTAATCATATCGGAAGCTTCGTTCGTTACGACGAACAAAACAACATTGCCGCCTGGAGGAAATACATGAGAATAAGGGTGACTATCAACTTGCAAACACCTCTAGAAAAGAACTGGTCGTTTGAGCGGGTGACAGGAGACAAAATCGATGTTGTTTTTAAGTTCGGAAAACTTGGAACTTTCTGTTTCTTGAGCGGGCTGATTGATCACGCGGAGAATTTACCTCAAAAGAAATTCGGTTCTAATGCAGCTATTGAAACAAAGGGATGGGGGAACTTCCTGCAAGCGGAATCAAACATGTTTGGTGGCAATGGAGGAACAAATAGGTGGCTTCGTAACGGTCATAACAACGGCAAGGATGGACATGGGAAAGTTATCATTGACAGAGACCAAATTTCAAAAAAATTGGTTTTCCTCAAACTTGCAGATAGGAATGCTGGAAATTCAAAAAGCTGGATTGTGTTCTATCCGACTGTTAGAAGAAAAGATATGACAAAGGAGACTACTGTGGGAGAAATCCCTACTGCTGTCACAGAGTTATCGACCTCTTTGCCCGACAGAATGATCGTCTAATAAGACTACGGTATTAAAAAAATTATAGAATTCTTTTTTCTAGTTTGAATTCTAGTGTACCGTTTTAAATAAAAATATGAATGCAAGTATAATATAAAATATCAAAAAAGAAGATATTTTTTAATCCCTATATAATAGTTTTAACTTTAAAGAGTAGAAGTAGTATTTCAAAAAGTACTTGTACATTGAAATATAGGAAATTATTTAGACATGTAGACTTTAAAAGAACACTCATAATATACAAGACAAAGACAAAACACAAAGACAAAATCATAATCTACTATTAGATATTGATAAGTTTGTCAATTGGCCACCACGAAATGCTTCTCTACTGCAGTATCTTGTTGAATGTATCCCATTACATTACATGATAAAAATAACTATTAGAGATTGATGAGTTTGTCAATTTACCATTGAAAAACTTCCGGCGGATACATATCATAGAACACACAAAGAGCCACCTGACCTATAGTTCTACAAACTCTATAATTTGAACCAATTCTTGACGACACCATAGCATAGTTTTTGGAAATAAAAGCTTTATCTATCTTTGTTCCATGTTTATATATTTAGAACACCCAAACTGCATGTGCTTATTGAAATTTTAGATACAGGAAGGAATTTGTCTTTCTTTACATAAATTTACAGTTGAAAGGATAAAATACGAGAAAGAAAATTAAAATAGAAGAGATATGGAGAGAGTGCTGCAGGAAGCTTGAGGAAAAAAACAAAAAATGAATAATGATGCAAGAATTCAAGAACGGCAAGCTACATGTATAAATGATAACTGTATTTTATAGTTATGCTATACGTTCTTCTATTCCTTCCAAACATTGCAGTGGTGAAATTTAAATTGAAAATTAAACGGGTTGTTGGTTTCTTATAAAGAGTACCCTAACAATAGAATAGGAATAAATATACTTCATAAAAAAACCATCAAAAGTAAATAGTACTAACTAGGAGAACAAAGTTGAGAATGGAAATAAATATACTTCATAATAATTCTTTTACATGAAAAAGAAAGAAAAAACCATCAAAAGTAAATAGTACTAACTAGGAGAACAAAGTTTAGATAGAACAGTCTACTTCATATTTTAGATGTCTAAAACACCAATCAATAAAGGTATTATTTGGAGGCCCAATGTATTTCTTGGATTTTATATCCCCCCAATTATAAACACTACAATTGTGGATTTTGGTAACAGTCCGATCAGGAGTTTTGTAACTGCCATGACAACAAACATCATAGACAGAGTTGCTCTCATACCCCCATCTATTCGGGTTGCTCAATGCCCTACAGCTGTTAAGGCAGACGTAAAATAATGCAATGTCCCCCAAGGTTTCGAGTTCAACATAAGTCATGGTTGAGAAGTCTATCTTGTAAACTTTTCTATCTACCGGAGCTTCATCAGGATATAATCGAACTAGTAAAAGTTGCTCATCACATTTTACCAAGTCAAGGGGTGCTATGTGTTCTTGTAATTGTAATTCTAATGCTACTGTGGGATAATTCACCATTTTTAGAAATTCAATCTTTGCAGAATTCAAACTAAGTACCCCTATCCTGGCCTCGTCAGTAACAACATATATTATATTGTTGAAAGCCACAAAGTCAACAACAGTGTTGTCATAAACAGTGCCTTCATCATCATGGTCATAGTCAGTGGAATGAGTAACCCAAGCATTATTTCGAGATTGATAGACATGCAGACTGTTGGACTCTACAAATAAAAATACCAAAACAAATTCCTCGGAGCATTTGTCAAAAGCAAGCAAGGCATGGTAATAACGTTGAGACTTGTATTTAAATTTAAAGGTGGATGGGCAGATTACCTTCTTCTTTATTCGTGTAAATGGATTGATGAGCAGAAATGAAGAATTATCCGCTATAATAACGAAATATCCACTAGAGCAGGTAACATAGATAGGGAAGAAGGAGCCATTGGAGTAACTCAACATGTTCATCATCATATTTTTCAAGGGATAAACTTTTTGATTGGGTAGGCTAGTAAAGGAACCTGGTACCTTATAAGAACAATTCAAAACCTCAAGAAGTAATGGTTCTTGGGATGTCAAGAGCTTTGATTTATCTATTGATTTATGAAAAACTCTCCAATCCCTGCAGACACGAGAAAATTGAAAGAGGTCGTCAAAATCTAGTTTCCGGGAAATAACATCAAGCACATCCCAAGGAAGTTGATCCCAACTCGGAAGTGTGACATGAAACCGAGTTGGAACTAAGGTGTTCATCTGGCTGATTAAATAGGCATTCCTTCTGAGCAGCACCTTCACTCTTGCCAAAAGACACCTTTCATCAATGTTTCTTTTGCAGTAATCTTCCATAACTTGAATAAAATCACCATAATCATCTTTTAAAGCAACTTTTACTGCTTCAAAAAACTCTGATGCATCTTTAGACAGAAGTTTGTTGAATTCCAAGAGTAAATATTTATGCCCTTCAAACAAGCTCTCCAATTTCGCTTTGAAAACACTAAAATGAATTTCTCTAAATATAATATCTACCCAGAGTTTGCAAAATTGATCATACTTTTCGCTGTCATCTTGAAAGGCGACTTCTATTTCCCTTTAAAAAATTTCCAAATGCCTGAATAACGATTCAATTCAGTTTAATTCATTCCAAATCAAAACAAAAAGTAAAAATAAAAATAAATTATTGGGCACATACCATCTGATTTTGATTTGCACACTTGAATTGCTGTAGCACTGGTAAAACCTATCTGGTTTGGAGGGCAGGGGGTAAAAATCGCTTGTCGAAACTGTTAGTAGACGTTGTTCGGAGACAGAGAGATTAATCTGATAAAACTTATTTATATCTAGGGTTAGGGCTAAAGCTATGGTTAGTACAAGTCTCTCACGTATTTATATCACGTACTCTTTTAGTTCAAATAGATTGTAAGTCATTCAACACACATACTATGTTGCATACCAACACACATACTATGTTACATTCCTTTTAAAGAAAATTCTTAGGTAGACACAGACTATAAAAAATAATTTTATATATAATTACTCACAAAATTTTAGTAAAAGAATAAATATAATATTATCTATCTCCTTAGTAATCATAATCTTTCCAGAAATTAAATTAAAAAAATTAAAATATAAATATATTTTTTATTCTTATTGATTGTTTCTAAGAAAGTTGTTTCCATCTAAGAATTCATTTTTTTTCAATATTGCATTCCGTCTCGTTTTGTGTGTACCAACGTTTCATTTGTACGGTACAATTAAAGCAGCCATCAATTTATTGTAGTCTATTTAGAAAACAAATCCACTTACTATAATTCCAAAAAAATCATGATGACAACATTAATCACATGTCATCTTATAACAATCCTATCAATACAAATCTTAATTATACAAATTTTATGTTAAAATAAATAATAATAATAATAATAATAATAATAATAATAATAATAATAATAATAATAATAATAATAATAATAATAATAATAATAATAATAATAATAATAATATTAATAATATTAATAATATCAATAATATCAATAATATTAAATCACAACATTTAATTATAATAATATAATATCAAACTAATAATAATAACAAAATAATAATAATAATAATATAATCAACTACTACAAATATAAATAATAATAACAATATATTTAATTAATATTATTATATCTTATTATTTTAATTCTTGAATTCTTCCAATTGAATAAATCCCTGAAATAGATAATCAATATTAAAATATCTCTCTTAATATAAATTTAAGGTTGTCATGGTTACCATCCTATACAAAATCCTAGTCAAAAGTGTAATGCTCAGAAAATTCATTCAATTAAAATAAAATCTTGAAATCTTCCAATTGAAAAAGTCATTGTTGTCTTAATAATTATTATTGAATAAATCTCATAAATATAAGGCTGTTATGTCGCAAACCTTAGACAAAACCCTAGTCATATGGTGATGTGTCATGCTCACAAAATTCACTCAATTAAAAAAAATCTTGAAATCTTCCAATTGAAAAAATCATTATTATCTTAATAATTATTATTGAATAAATTTCCAAATTAATAATCAATATTAAAAATATATCTCTTAATATAAAAATAAAATTGTCACTGTGGCAACTCTAGACAAAACCCTAGCCTAATGGTGACGTGTCATACTCACAAAATTCACTCAATTAAAAAAATCTTGAAATCTTCCCATTGAAAAAATCATTATTATCTTAATAATTATTATTGAATAAATCCTCCAATTGATAATCAATATTAAAAATATATCTCTTCATATAAATTTAAGATTGTCAAGGAGAAAACCCTAGATAAAAACCTAGCCTAACGATGATGTGTCATGTGTGACACCCCAAATAATTCGATAATTAAATAATTATGATTTTTTAATTATTAATTTAATTAAGAATATAATTTATTAATATATTAGATTTATTGGGATTAATTATGGAATAAAGGAATGGAATTATTAGAAGTGTGTTGGGTAAAGTGAGGGTGTGAGGAGTAAAAGACTCTACTCACATTATTTAATTCATTTTATTTATGTTAAAGGAATAAAAGGAATAAAATAAGGAAAAGAGGAAAAAGGAGTTATTTTGGAGAAAACACAGATACGTGAAGTTGAGAAGAGGAAAAGGAAGGAAGAAAACCTAAAGTGTCAGAATTCGAAGAACTCACAAGGTAAGGGGTGATTTTGATTAGTTAATTCATATTATCGGTTTAGATATTCAATGGTATGGATCATAGTGTGTTAGAAATCCCGGTTTAGAATGTTAGGGTTCCGTAGAATTGTCCCTATTGTGTCGGATTATAGGTTGAAAATAATTAGGGTGTCAGATATCAAATAGAAATGATGGAAATATGTTGTTTGATGTGATAATGATGCAAATTGGATGTGTTTTAGTGTTTCCCATGTTGGAATTCGTATGGGCAAGTTTGGGTTTGATTGAGAATGAATGAATGCTGTCAAAAGTGCAGGAAATGGCTCTGCAACACTTGGGAACCGGTTCGATGGGGAGGAAGGTTCCACTTTGAAAAATTTGTAAAACTTGAAAATTGCACTCAGAACCGGTTCTGTATGGGTAGGAACCGGTTCCCATACAATTTTCGAGGCGAGTTTTGAAACTTTCAGAACCGGTTCTGTATGTAGGAACCGGTTACGCTTTATTTTTGAAAAATGTCAAACTTTGAAAATTCATAACTTTCAAACCGTAAGTCCGTTTTGACCGCCGTTTTGGACGTTATTTCTTAAATTTAACGCTCTATTTTATAAAATGAAAAGAATTTCCAAAACTTGAAATTATTTTGAAAATGAGTCGAGTTCCGAAATAAGTGATTATTGACTGACGCATATTGATGTATATGTAGCAGGGAACCTGAGGTGATGAATGTATTGGTATTGTGTGGATGTAAAGCATGTTATGCAGCTGTTAATTGTATGCATGATGGTTGAAATATCATGTTGTTGATTTGATTCAGTTATGATAAGTTGATATATTTCATAGACTGATTTGATGTTGCATGCTAATGATGTGCGTGCATATGCATTGTTTGGTGAAGTTAATTCCCATTGTGTGGAATTTGACTTGGATTGCTGATAATCGATACCCGAGTGAGGATGGGTGGTTAGCTGGATTCGTGTCCGGTGTTTATGGACGAATCGATGGTTCCGATCCGGTTGATGATGGATCGGTGTTGGGTGACTTGGTCACGTGTTGGTACCACATGCATTGTGTCTGCATTTGTGTTTGCATGGGATTGTAACATGTTAGGATGTCTTCCAGTGTTGCAATTCTTTTGTTGTCTATTGATTATGCATAATGACTTGTATGATTGTGATTGTGTGTTGAATTTGAATTTATGCTAAGTGGGTGAAATAATATGCTTGTAATATATTATTGATTGAAAAGCTTATAATGTGTTTTAATTATGAGAAGTCTCACCCTTACTTTAACAATTTCAGATTAAAGTTAGCAGCTGAGGAGTTGGTGAGGATGACTCTAGAGCTTGTCTTTTAAGTCCGTGTGTCAGTGTCATGCTCTGATTAGGTTGTAACACTGGGGAACATTTAGTTGAGGATTTAGTTTTATTCAATTGTTTCTTTGGATCTCCTTGAGAATAATTATGGTTTAATCAATTTTGTTTTTGGTATTTTCCGCTGTGTAAGACATGATCTTAAACTGATTGAATTAGTTGGAATAATGATCCTCAGTGTAGCATGACTACTGTTTATTTGGAGGTTTTATTTTATTAATTAATTGTGGCATCCCTGTTCCGTGTTAACTCTGATGAATTATGACTTTAATCGTCGATATAATTAATAATATTTGGGGTATTTTAGAAGGGGTGTTACAATAGTGGTATCAGAGCATAGTCGGTCTTGTCTTGTGTCGTTATCCCTTTTAGTATGCGACTAGTGTAAGATGACACTGTCGATACTTGTGTGCTGATGAGGTTGTTTTGTAATGTTACAGAACAATGGCGGGAAGAGGTAACAGAAGGAATGATGATGCTATTGTTGAGGCTTTGGGAATGTTGGCTGGAGTGCTCGGAGGGAACCAGCAGGGAGCTGTGATTGGTGCTGACAGACAATTGGAGAATTTTCAGAGGAATAATCCTCCATTGTTCAAGGGTGCACATGATCCCGAAGGTGCTCAGAAGTGGTTGAAGGAGATCGAGAGGATCTTCAGAGTGATTGACTGTGCTGAAGGGCTGAAGGTGAGGTACGGGACTCACATGTTAGCAGAGGAAGATGATGACTGGTGGGTTGCTACCGAACGAACGAAGAAGATGGTATTGCATTGACTGGCTGTGTTCGGAGAGCTTTTCCGAGGAGGTACTTTCCGAGGACATCGAGGCAAGAAGGAGATTGAGTTTCGAACTCGCGTGGTAACAAGACTGTCGGTGAGTATGCTTCAAGTTTCCGAGTTGGCGTATTATGCTCATTATACTAACGATGCGAGATGGAGAATTTTCCAAATGTATCAAGTTTGAGAATGGTCTTCGTGATGAGATTAAGCGGTATTCGGTATCGGTATCCAAGATTTTCCGATCCGTTGACTGCAGTAGGATTCTAGAGGAGGATCTTGCTAACACTAAGTCGAATGCTCGAGGGTATGTTGATAGGAAAGGTAAGCAACAGATGGATCATGGTAAGCCTTATGATAGGAGTAATCAGAGATCTGGTGGTTGGAAGAAATCTGGTGGAGAAGATTCTGGTTCTTCCATTAAGTGCTACAAGTGTGGCGAGACAGGGCATCATATGGTGGACTGTAAGAGTAATGATAAGAAGTGTTTCAAGTGTGGAAAACTCGGCCATGTGGCCAATGATTACAGAGTGAGAGTGGTGACTTGTTACAACTGTGGTGAAGAAGGTCATACTCGTCCTCAGTGAACAAAACCCAAGAAAGAGCAAGTTGGTGGTAAAGTGTTTGCATTGTCTGGATCAGAGACTAAGCCAGATGATCGGCTGTGTTAGTGTTTTAAGTTGGCATCAATTTTGGTAAAACTAGGCTTTAGAAATGTCTTGATAGATGTCATGACATTCAGAGATTGAAGATAAATCCTACTGGACAAGAATGGTAAAAGTACAGCTTAGAACTGGGAAGCTAAAGTCTTGAAATTTTGCAGAATACGATGTCATAATGATGTTATGACATTCGGTGACATTTTGTTCTCGTAATCGCTTTTTCCGATATTTTTCGGAAGTTTGTTGAGCATTTTATTTATGTTTTTCGTTATTAGAAAGCATGCTCACGTGGCTGCTAGGTTAATCTTAATTAAACCTAAATTGGTTGTTGAACAAACCATGTTTTAGGAGAAAATTAAGTGAACCCTAGCTATCTTTATGGAAGCCCAAACCAAGATTCGGGATCGCCTATATAAAGAATTCAACCCTTACTCTCACCACGCCTCTGGATTTCATTGAAGACATTGAAGGCTTGTGTTTGTGTACTGTTAAGGTTAGTAACAGTTGGTATTGTGTAATTCTAGTTTCTCTTGTGAGCCAAGCAACTATCAATTGATAAGTGCATTGGACTAGGATTTGTTGTAAGGGTAGTTTATCACTCAAAGCTTTAAAGCACGAGTGTTTGTCTCTTGATTAAAGCTTTGAAGCAAGATCAAGATATTTTATTGAAGTGTGTCTTCACAACTCAATTAAACAATAGGTTGATATCACTGCGGTGATTGAGGGGGAGTGAGTAGGAACTCAGATCTAAGTAGGACTTAGGTTGAAGTGTCATTGGGTAGGGATTAAGTGAGGAGTTGTAAACGGGTGAGTTTAACTATGAATTGATACTACTAATAGTGAATTTCCTCCCTGGCTTGGTAGCCCGCACGTAGGTTTGTTAGAACCGAACGGGTGAACAACTTATTGTGTTATTTATCGCTTATATTTTGTGTGAATTGTCAAAGTGTCGACATCGTGTCATAACATTCTCTCAGGACATTAAGTATCCGCTGCCGTGAATTTCAATTGGCATCGAGTGCACCCCTTGTTATTTCCGGGTGAGATCTAGGATAATAGTTTCGGCATAATGGATAAAGAAGGTGATTTGGAGGTAGACCACCATTCGGATGGGTCCATTATGAGTACCGAAGCCTCGTATGGTTGCCTTCCTAAGATCGTGGATATCAAGGCTTGGAGAGCTGCGATAAAGGATGGAAACATCCAACCAAGGTTGAGAAAGATGGGTCTACTGTCTTGAAACCTGAGGAGGAATGGAGCAAAGAGGAAGAGGAGCTGGCTCTGGGAAACTCTAAAGCATTGAATGCTCTATTTAATGGTATTGTCAGAAATATCTTCAGATTGGTTCATCAATGTGAACTGGCCAAGGATGTTTGGGACACCCTCAAAACTACTCATGAGGGAACATCTAAGGTGAAGATGTCAAGACTTCAGATGCTCACTACCAAATTTGAGAATTTGAAGATGAAAGAAGATGAGACTATTCATGAGTTTCACATGAATATGTTGGAGATTGCCAATGCCTCAGGAGCACTTGGTGAAAAGATGTCAGAGGAAAAGCTGGTGAGAAAGATTCTCAGGTCCTTGCCCAAAAGGTTTGCAATGAAAGTTACCGCAATTGAAGAGGCTCGTGACATCAAGATCCCGAAAGTTGAAGAACTTATTGGATCCCTTATGACCTTTAAGATGGGAATCGGTGAACTGGTGACAAAAAGAACAAGAGCATAGCACTTGTATCCAACTCTGAAGAAGGATGCAGGGTGGAAGATGAGGAGAAGATATCTGAAGCTATAGCTATGCTTGGAAGACAGTTCAACAAGCTCATCAAGAGGATTGATCCAAAGTCCGTGGTAAATGTCATGGACATCGAATCGACATCAATGATCTTATGACTCCAAGAAGATCCAAGTCGAAGAAAAGGAAGTCAAATCGAGGAGTCCAATGTCATGAATGTGAAGGATATGGACATATTAGAGTGAATGTCCCACCTTTCTTAAGAAACAAAAGAAAGGAATGGTCACACTTGGTCCGATTCGAAGTGAATCGAGGAAGAAGGTGCAAACTTGTCACCGCTCTCACCGAGTGTACAATTCGACATGGACTCTAGTGATGAGGAAGTGACATTTGAAGAGCTTTGAGACCTACAGAAGCGTGTGTGAAAAGTGGTGAAGTGTGTCGCAGAATGAGGAATGAAAAGTCGATTGAGAAGTGGAAGTCGAGAATGTGAAGCTAGAGGAAAAGGAAACCACTATAAAACTCCTCAACAGGATATTGTCATGTTGAACTCAAAACTTGATCGATGTCTAAATCATCAAAATGATGACATCCGCATCGATAAGTTGGAGGAAATTCTTCAGCTTGGACAAAATGCAGGGAATAAGCATGGTCTAGGATATGTGGCTGAAAAGAAACTTGTTGGTGACATTAAGAAGCAGAGACATGGGAGAACAATGTCAAAACAGTTGTCACAGCACAAACTAGGAAATATGTCTGGGACAGGATATGTGGCTGCAAAGAGATTTGCCAATAACCAGGAGAGGAACAAGTCTGGGAAGTCAAAGGCAAAGAAGATGTCATACCACAAAATAGGAAATAGGTCTGGCTCAGGACATGTGGAGACTAAGAAATTTGTTGATCACAAAAGGAAAAATAGACCTAATGAACCAATGTCAAAGCAGATGTCACAACATTGGATTCAACATCAAAATCATAGAAACCTGAACCAAAAGTTTCACAGATGGAGATGTTATTATTGTGGAAGGTTTGGTCACATAAAGTCCACCTTCTATAGGCTACATGGGTATCCTAATCAAGTTCCTTATGGGAAACCTAAGTCCAACAAGGCATCACACACTCACCAGTGGAAGAAGAAGAAGACTACACCGATAGTACGCCTCTTAGAGTACCTTCCAAGGAATATTGGTATTTTGACAAGGTGTTCCAAGCATATGATGGAGACGTAAATCTTCTCAATGATGTTAAGCCTCATTCTACCAGCCTTGTTACCTTTGGAGATGGAGCTAAAGGAGAAATCAAAGGTGTTGAAACTCAAACCGGTCCGAGTTCCAAACCGAATGGAGTATCGGTAAAAGGTTTGATCGCAAATCTCATTAGCATAAGTCACTATGTGATATAGGATTCATAGCCAACTTCACTAAGACCGAATGTCTTGTGATTAATGATGAACAAGCAAAGGATTATGAGAGGAGTCGATCAAAGGACAACGCTACTTGTGGGAATCGAGAACCCCACTGCCATCTATGTGCTCTCTGATAAAGATGAAGAGAAAGTGAAGTTGGGGCAAAAGAAACGATCACCACACTCGGAGGAATGAAAAGGATCGTTCCATAGAGGGAGTTAGAAGATTACCAAGAATCCACATGGGAAAAGAGAAAACTGTGGTAATAGTAAGGTGGACAGAAATCGAATGTCTCACTCAATGTCCGACATTTGATCACCCTGAAATCAAGCAAAGTACTAGGTTCTGGAATGAGAGGTTGACCAAGTGTCTTACTGTCAAATATTACAGGAGAAAAGTCTTGGATGATATCCTCATTGGCAGAGGAGAAAATATCATGGTGACTTCCATCTATGGTAATAACTTAGTATCTGAAGGAATCTCAGACACATTGATGGATGACTCAACACGTCTTTCACAGAGCAAGTATGCAAGGAGGATTGTCAAGAGGATTGGGATGAAGAATGTCAGCCATAAAAGAACTCTTGCTCCTACACACTTGAAGATGTCCAAGAAAATAAATGGGGAAAGTGTAGATAAATGCTTGTGTGAAAAATATGTTGAAGGATGGTTCATATGGAGAAGCAATCTTATTTCTTGGATCAGCAAGAAACAAAACTGTGTGTTCCTATACAATGTTGGAGCTGAACACATAGCAGCTGATAGCAATTGCTATAAGATGATCTGGATGAAGCAGACACTGATTGAGTACAATGTCATACAGGATGTCATGACTTTGTACTGTGACATTGTTACAAAAGTTCTTGAGGTTAGTCAGCTTAAGACTTTAAGGGACAAATTGGGTTTTTGTCAATATGAGGAGTTGTAGCAATTAACTGTGCCTACAACAAGGGATAAAATGGACTTGTTTTTTCAATTACTCATAAGTGGGTTATTTAAGTATTTTCATCCTCATTTTAAAAAGTCCAAGAATAGGAAGAGACACCCACATATAAAAGTTTCTCCTTCTGAAAGTAGTATCACTCTTTCTTCATCTAAAAGAAACTCTGAAATCCCTTGCCATTTTCACTCTCATTCTCTCAAAAACCATCAGCGAAAAATGTCTTCATCTTCCTCATCATCCCAACAATCAGGATCTTCATCTCCTTCAATGGCTGCTGAAGTTAGGTCAAAAACTGAAAACATGCAAGCTGAAGCATTGACAGTTACTCCACTGCGTACCATGGCAACTGACCCAGAAAGAGTCAAGAAGCTACGCACAAGAAATGCATGAAGGGCACAGGCATCTCCTTCTGGTAAGACTTCTATCCCATCATCCTCCTCTCCTGGGACTAGGTCAGTACATGTGGCCATAGCTAGGATAGTGTCTGATATCCTAAATGGGAATAAAACTGTACCTGGGATCTCAGTTCCCTTGAATCATAAGTCAGCTAGCCCCAGCTTGGCAGATGATCCAGATGTCAATGAGAATGTCAAGACATCTGGTGATAATGTTGACTCCCCTGTCAAGGTTGATCAAAACCCTTCTGCTTCAGTTCCTGCAAGGTATCAAGATGATAATGTAGTGGAATCTCCTGCTGATAATGTGAATGAGATCCCTGATGAAACTCTTGAGAAATCTCCAGATCATTGTACCCCTGATAACTCTCCTGCGGTCTCTGTTGATAACATATCTGACAGTATTCTTGAAGATACTCCTGAGAAGAACACCGATCAGAATATGGTTTCTCATATCATCAACCTAGATGAGGAGTTTTCTGATAATGACCTCATAGCCAAGGTGAATCCCAGCATTGCCAGAAGGGTTATGAATAGGAAAGGGAAGAAAAATGCTGTTCTTGAGAAGAAAGCTGAAGTTGGATGCAAGACTCCTAGGGCTGAGAAGAAGGCTGTAGGAATATCCGGTAAGGGCAACAAGCTTGGAACTTCCAAAGGGAAGGACAAAGTCAAGAATGTTAGTGATACCCCTAAAGCAAAGAGCACTTCAATAGTAAGGAAAAGGAAAGCACCTGAGCCCTCAGATCAGGATGATTCTGACTTTGATGTTACAGAGAATGTCTCTGACATTCATTCAAGAAAAAGGTTGTCTCTTGGGAAAATGCCCATTGTCCCTGAAGTGCCAATTGACAACATCTTCTTTCACCACCCTGAAAATGCTAATAGGTGGAAGTATGTGAGTTTGAAGAGAATTTCCCTGGAGAGGGAACTGAATAAAGATGCCCTTGAATGCAAGGAAGTGGTTGATCTGATCAAAGAAGCTGGGTTGATGAGAACTGTTGTGAAGTTCTCAAATTGTTATGAAGGCTTGGTGAAGGAGTTTGTTGTAAACCTATCCAGTGGATGTGCTGATGGAAGTTCAGCAGACTTTCAAACTGTGTTTGTTAGGGGAAGAAAAGTGAAGTTTTCCCCAAGAGTAATCAACAAGTATTTTGGGAGATCAGAGGAAGCTCAACCTGAGCTTGAAGAAACTGATAATCAAGTGTGTCAAACAATTACTGCCAAACAAGTAAAACATTGGCCACTGAAGGGAAAACTTACTGCTAGCAAGTTAAGTGTCAAATTTGCTATTCTACACAAGATAGGTGCAGCCAACTGGGTTCCCACAAACCACAAGTCAACCAGCTCCATTGGTCTGGGGAGGTTCATCTTTGCTGTTGGAACAAAAGCAAAGTTTGACTATGGAAGCTACATTTTTGATCAGATCCTAAGACATGCTGACAGCTATGCTATAAAAGGACCTATAGCATTTCCCTCCCTCCTGTGTGGAATCATAATTGATCAGTATCCTGACATTCTTGGTGATAGAGACTCAATATGCAAAAGAGCTACTACCCTTGGACTCCATTACAAGCTCTTTCAAGGCAAGCATGTCCCAGATATTATCATGACATCTGCTGAGACATCAAATGTCAAGACAACTTCCCAGAAGGCAAAGGTCATTGCAGTGCTAAAAGAAACATGCAGGGAACTTGAAGCAAGAAAACAGACCATAGAAGAATTGATCTCTGCACTTGAGAAAGAGGAAGACACAGAGGTTGAGGAAGAAAGGCTTGCTGGTGATGCTCCTGGTGAAGATATGGATGCTGATGATGATGCTGATGCTGATGATGATCAAACACCTGATGCTAAAGAAGGATCTGAAGAAGCTTCCTTCCACAGTGCTTCTTCTGGAAAAGAAAGCACTTGAGCAGTGCCATATTGCTCCTGTTTGTTTTGCTCTGTCAACTATCTTTTGTTCTTGTTCTGATTGTTTCCATTTGTACTTTTTTTTTTGGATGACTGTAATTGTGTTGACAGAGTTGTAACATTTAAATGCTGGTACTTAATTATATTCTGCATAATTGGGTACTTGTATGGTTTCCTTTGGCCCTTTGTGGCTAAAAAGGGGGAGAAGAAATATTGTGGGAAGTATTAATGTTTGGGAACTGATGGGGAATTGTATGACCTTAACAATTTTGTGGGCAATTGTATGTGGGAAGTTTGGGACTTGTGTATGGGTAGAATTTATCTTCTCTTAGTTCTAGTTACTTGAAGCTTAGGAAAGTTTAGGAAAACTCGTAACTAGGTTGTTAGTCTTCTCACATTTGTACTGATAGGTCAAGTAGTTTTAGCCAAAAATGTGCCAAAGGGGAGTTTGTTAGTGTTTAAGTTGGCATCAATTTTGGTAAAACTAGGCTTTAGAAATGTCTTGATAGATGTCATGACATTCGAGATTGAAGATAAATCCCATCGGACAAGAATGGTAAAAGTACTCGAATCGAAGCTAAAGTCGTGCTTGAAATTTCGCAAATATGCGATGTCATAATGATGTTATGACATTCGTGACATTCTCGCTCGTAATCGCTTTTCCGAGATTTTTCGAAGTTTGTTGAGCATTTTATTTATGTTTTTCTGTTATTAGAAAGCATGCTCACGTGGCTGCTAGGTTAATCTTAATTAAACCTAAATTGGTTGTTGAACAAACCATGTTTTTAGGAGAAAATTAAGTGAACCCTAGCTATCTTTATGGAAGCCCAAACTCAAGATTCGGATCGCTTCTATATAAAGAATTCAACCCTTACTCTTACACGCCTGGATTTCATTGAAGACATTGAAGGCTTGTGTTTGTGTCGTTAAGGTTAGTAACAGTTGGTATTGTGTAATTCTAGTTTTCTTGTGAGCCAAGCAACTATCAATTGATAAGTGCATTGGACTAGGATTTGTTGTAAGGGTAGTTTATCACTCAAAGCTTTAAAGCACGAGTGTTTGTCTCTTGATTAAAGCTTTGAAGCAAGATCAAGATATTTTATTGAAGTGTGTCTTCACAACTCAATTAAACAATAGGTTGATATCACTGCGGTGATTGAGGGGAGTGAGTAGGAACTCGATCTAAGTAGGACTTAGGTTGAAGTGTCATTGGGTAGGGATTAAGTGAGGAGTTGTAAACGGTGAGTTTAACTCGAATTGATACTACTAATAGTGAATTTCCTCCCGGCTTGGTAGCCTCCGCACGTAGGTTTGTTAGAACCGAACGGGTGAACAACTTATTGTGTTATTTACTACTTTCTATATTTATGTGTGAATTGTCAAAGCGTGTCGACATCGTGTCATAACATTCTCTCGTGACATTAAGTATCTGCCCGTGAATTACATGTTTTATTAATGACATACTTTGATTGCGATTATTGATACCGAGCTACGCATTCTTTTATTGCTTTGGATTGTGCTAAAAGATTGAATTTGGAAATTTCTAATATGGATGGAAGTATGGTTATTAACACCCTGCCGGGTTTACTTATATGTTTGTAGGAATTGTCCTATTGTGATTTTTGGTAGGGGTTTCGGTATGGATTTAGTGTCCGCCGCTAGAACAACTTGATATCCTTGGAATGAACTGGTTGAATTCAACCAGTTCATATCAACTGCTTTATGAAAAGCTTATTTTTCCCTGAAGAGGTTAGTGTCGAAGATGCGACTATGTCGGTTAAACAGATGAACCTATGAAAGATGGTGCGGTGGTGTTTATGTTGTATTCTACGATAGAAGCGGAGGAAAAGTAAAGGGTGATGGATTTGGTAAATGAATTCCCGAGGTGTTTCCAAATACGTGAATTGCCACCGAGAGAGGTAGAATTTACTATAGATTTGATTCTCGGAACTAGTCGGTGTCGATGGCGCCTTATCGCATGTCGGCATCTCAATTAATGAACTAAAGAAGGCTAGAGGAATTGCTTGAGAAGAAGTTTATTCGTCAAGTGTTTCACCGGGTGCTCCGTGTTATTGGTTAAGAAGAAGGAAGGTTCAATGAGATTATGTGTTGACTACCGACAGTTGAATAAAGTTACAATCAAGAATCGGTATCCTTTGCCGAGGATTGATGATTTGATGGATCAACTCGTTGGAGCTTGTGTATTTAGTAAGATTGATCTGAGATCTGGATATCATCAGATTCGTGTGAAGTCGGAGGATATCAAAACCATTTAGAACGAGGTATGGGCATTATGAATATTCATTATGCCGCTTTGGAGTTACTAATGCACCTGGTGTTTTCATGGAATATATGAACAGGATATTTCATCTGTATCTTGACAAGTTCGTAGTAGTGTTCATTGATGATATTCTAATTTATTCGAAGAGCGATGAAGAGCATGCAGAACATCTCAGAGTTGTATTGGAATTGTTGAAAGAGAAGAAGCTTTATGCGAAGTTGTCCAAGTGTGAATTCTGGTTAGATGAAGTGAGTTTTCTTGGCCATGTAATTTCCAAGAATGGAATTGCTGTGGATCCTACGAAGGTAGAAGCAGATCTCGGGAAGCCAAGAATGCTTCGAGATCCGTAGTTTTTCAGTTATACTGGAGTTTATTGAAGGATTTTCCAAACTAGCGTTTCCATTGACTAAGTTGACCAGGAAGGGTCAGATATTTGTTTGGGATGTTGAATGTGAGAAAGGATTCCAAGAGCTGAAGAGGAGGTTGACAAGTGCTCCGATCTTGATTTTGCCAAATCCGACTAAGTCTTTTGTTGTGTATTGTGATGCATCACTGATGGGATTGGGTGGTGTGTTGTTGCAAGATAAGCAGGTTGTGGCTTATGCTTCACGACAATTGAAAGTACATGAAAGGAATTATCCGACTCTTGATTTGGAGTTGGCGGCTGTTGTGTTTGTATTGAAGTTGTGGAGGCATTATCTGTATGGTTCTCGGTTTGAGGTGTTCAGTGATCATAAGAGCCTGAAGTATCTCTTTGATCAGAAAAAGTTGAACATGAGGCAGAGAAGATGGTTAGAATTCCTAAAAGATTATGATTTCGTTTTGAATTACCATCCTGGTAAGGCAAACGTTATTGCGGATGCTTTGAGTAGGAAGTCCTTGCATATGTCGATGTTAATGGTCCGTGAGTTAGATTTGGTTGAGCAGTTCAGAGATTTAAGTTTGGTTTGTGAAACTACTCAGAATAGTGTGTAATTGGGTATGTTGAAACTAACTAGTGGTATTCTGGAAGAGATTAGAAATGGACAAAAATCTGATGTTGGTTTAGTTGATAAATTGACATTAATCAACCAAGGTCAAGGAGGTGAGTTCAGAATTGATGAGAATGGAGTTATGAGATTTGGTGATCGGGTGTGTGTTCCGGATGTTGCCGAGATTAGGAAGAGTATTTTGGAAGAAGGACATCGTAGCGGGTTGAGTATTCATCCCGGTGCTACTAAAATGTACCATGATTTGAAAAAGTTGTTTTGGTGGCCGGGGATGAAAAAGGAAATTGCTGAGTTTGTGTATGCTTGTTTGGTTTGTCAGAAGTCGAAAATCGAGCATCAGAAACCGTCAGGATTGATGGAGCCGTTGTTTGTTCCAAAATGGAAGTGGGATGGAATCTCTATGGATTTTGTGTCTGGTTTGCCAAGGACAGCGAGGAATTGTGATTCTATCTGGGTTATTGTGGATCGGTTGACGAAATATGCTCACTTTATCCCGATAAGAATGGATTATCCGATGGAGAGGTTAGCAGAATTGTACGTTGAAAAGATTGTGAGTCTACATGGTATTCCTTCTAGCATTGTGTCGGATCGAGATCCGAGGTTTACATCTAAGTTCTGGACGGGATTGCAAGAAGCTTTGGGTACCAAGTTGCGTTTAAGTTCCTCTTATCATCCGCAGACAGATGGTCAGACGGAAAGAACGATTCAGTCGTTGGAAGATTTGCTGAGAGCCTGTGTGTTAGAGAAGGGTGGAGCTTGGGATAGTTATCTACCATTGATTGAGTTTACCTACAACAATAACTTTCAATCGAGCATTGGTATGGCTCCGTTTGAAGCATTGTATGGTAGAAGGTGTCGGACACCGTTGTGTTGGTATGAATCTGGAGAAAGTGCGGTGATTGGACCAGAGATTGTTCAACAAACTTCGGAAAAGATTAAGATGATTCAGGAGAAGATGAGGACTTTTCAGAGTTGTCAGAAAAGTTATCACGATAAGAGGAGGAAAGATCTTGAGTTTAGTGAAGGAGAACATGTTTTTATGCGAGTTACTCCGATGGATGGTATTGGTCGAGCTTTGAAGTCAAAGAAGTTGACTCCACGTTTTATTGGTCCGTTTCAGATTACCAAGAGAATTGGGAAGGTTGCATATCAGATTGCGTTACCGCCGTCACTTGCAAATTTGCACGATGTTTTCCATGTATCTCAGCTACGGAAGTACATTGCTGATCCGTCTCATGAGATTCGGTAGATGATATCTGGTACGAGAGAATTTGAGTGGAAGCGGTACTGTGAGAATAGAGGATCGAAGTTGAAACAGGCAAAGAGATCGCATTGGTAAGAGTGGCTGGGGAGGACCAAAGATATGGAAATGTCACTTGAAGTCGGAGAGTAAGATGAAGGACTCGTATCCCGAACTATTCGTTCGAGGTATGTTTTCGGGACGAAAACTTTTAGTTGGGAGAGTTGTGACACCCCAAATAATTCGATAATTAAATAATTATGATTTTTTAATTATTAATTTAATTTAGAATATAATTTATTAATATATTGGATTTATTGAGATTAATTATGGAATAAAGGAATGGAATTATTAGAAGTGTGTTGGGTAAAGTGAGGGTGTGAGGAGTAAAATACTCTACTCACATTATTTAATTCATTTTATTTATATTAAAGGAATAAAAGGAATAAAATAAGGAAAAGAGGAAAAAGGAGTTATTTTGGAGAAAAGACAGATACGTGAAGTTGAGAAGAGGAAAAGGAACGAAGAAAACCTAAAGTGTCAGAATTCAAAGAACTCACAAGGTAAGGGGTGATTTTGATTAGTTAATTCATATTATCGGTTTGGATATTCAATGGTATGGATCATAGTGTGTTAGGAACCCCAGTTTAGAATGTTAGGGTTCCGTAGAATTGTCCCTATTGTGTCGGATTATAGGTTGAAAATAATTAGGGTGTCAGATATCAAATAGAAATGATGGAAATATGTTGTTTGATGTGATAATGATGCAAATTGGATGTGTTTTAGTGTTTCCCATGTTGGAATTCGTATGGGCAAGTTTGGGTTTGATTGAGAATGAATGAATGCTGTCAAAAGTGCAGGAAATGGCTCTGCAACACTTGGGAACCGGTTCCCAGTGGGGAGGAACCAGGTTCCACTTTGAAAAATTTGTAAAAACTTGAAAATTGCACTCAGGAACCGGTTCCTGTATGGGTAGGAACCGGGTTCCCATACAATTTTCCAGAGGCGAATTTTTGAAACTTTTCAGGAACCGGTTCCTGTATGTGTAGGAACCGGGTTCTGCTTTATTTTTTTAAAAAATGTCAAACTTTGAAAATTCATAACTTTCAAACCGTAAGTCCGTTTTGAGCGCCGTTTTGGACGTTATTTCTTAAATTTAACGCTCTATATTATAAAATGAAAAGGATTTCCAAAACTTGAAATTATTTTGAAAATGAGCCGAGTTCCGAAATAGGTGATTATTGACTGACGCATATTGATGTATATGTAGCAGGGAACCTGAGGTGATGAATGTATTGGTATTGTGTGGATGTAAAGCATGTTATGCTGCTGTTAATTGTATGCATAATGGTTGAAATATCATGTTGTTGGTTTGATTCAGTTATGATAAGTTGATATATTTCATAGACTGATTTGATGTTGCATGCTAATGATGTGCGTGCATATGCATTGTTTGGTGAAGTTAATTCCCATTGTGTGGAATTTGACTTGGATTGCCGATAACCGATACCCGAGTTAGGATGGGTGGTTAGGCTGGATTTGTGACACCCCAAAATAATTCGGTAATTAAATAATTATGATTTTTAATTATTAAATTAATTGAGAACATAATTTATTAATATATTGAATTATTAAGATTAAATGATGGAATTAATTGTTGAATGAGAAATAATATTTATTTTATTTATGACTAAAAGGAATAAAAAGGAATAAAATAAGGAAAGAAGGAAAATAGAATCATTTTTGGAGAAAACAAGAATACGTGAAGTGAGAAGAGGAGAAAGAAGGAGGAAGACCTAGAAGTGTCAGAATTCGAAGAACCCACAAGGTAAGGGGTGATTTCGATTGATTATTGTTTATTATAGGTTTTGATTTTAATATTATTGATCATAGCATGTTAGGAAATCTATGTTTAGGGATTTTTAGGTTTCCATGGATGTATACCTAATTGTGTCAGATGGTGTCAGATTGTGTCAGATAATGTCAGATAATGGATTGAAATCAATTAGGGTGTCAGTAGATGAAAAGAAATGAAGAGAATATGTTGTTTGATGTGATAATGATGCAAATTGGATGTGTTTTAGTATTTCCCATGTTAGAATTCGTATGGGTAAGTTGAGGTTGATTGGAAATGGAAGAATGCTGTCAAAAATGCGTAAAATAACTTTTTACGCTTTGAACCGGTTCCCTGGGAGGAACCGGTTCCACTTTGAAAACTTTGAAAACGAAAATTTACCGTGAACCGGTTCTCGCATGGAGGAACCGGTTCCACGTTGTTTTTCCGAAAATATAGAATTTTACTTGGGAACCGGTTCCTACCGGAGGAACCGGGTTCCCATACATTTTTCCGGGCAGATTTTTGAATTAGGGAACCGGTTACTCCCAGGGAGGAACCGGGTTCCACTGAAACATTTTGAAAAATTTTAAAACTTCAACAATTCATAACTTTCAAACCGTAAGCCCGTTTTGAGCGCCGTTTTGGACGTTATTTTCTAAATTTAATGCTCTACCTTATGAAATGAAAATATTTTAGAAATCTTGAAATTATTTTGGAAAGGGGTCGAATTTCGAAATAAATGATTATTACTGACACATAATGATGTATGTGTATTAGAGGACCTTTGGTGATGGGGTTACTGATAATGTGTAGATGTAATAGCATGTTTATGCTGATATTATATGTAGGCATGATTGGTTGATATATCATGTTGATTGGTTTGCATGTTTATGCTGATGTTAGATGTATGCATGATTTGTTGATATATCATGTTGATTGTTGTGATTCAGTTATGTTAAATGAATGTATACATAGACTGATTGATGTTGCATGCTAGTGATGTGCGTGCATTTGCATTGTTTGGTGAAGTTAATTCCCATTGTGCGGAATTTGACTTGGATTGCCGATAACCGATACCCGAGTGAGGATGGGTGGTTAGGCTGGATTCGTGTCCGGGTGGTTATGGACGAATCGATGGAACTATATCCGGTTGATGATGGATCAGTGTTGGGTGACTTGGTCACGTGTCGGTACCGCATGCATTTGAGTCTGCATTGTGTTTGTATGAAGTGGTAACATGTTAGGATGTCTTCCAATGTTACTCTTCTTTGATTGTTATGATTATGCATGATGAATGTGGTTGTGTGTGTGAATCTGAATTTATGTTAAGTGGGTGGAATAATATGCTTGTGATATATTATTGATTGAAAGACTTATAATATGATTTAATTATGAGAAGTCTCACCCTTACTTTACCATTTCAGATTAAGGTTAGCAGCTGAAGAGTCGGTGAGGATGGCTCTAGAGCTTATCGTTTAGTCCGCGTGTTAGTGTCATGCTCTGATTAGATTGTAACACTGGGGAAACGTTAGATGAGGAATTAGACATTGGTTTATTGTTTAATTAAAATTTTGTTGGGAATACAATGATTGAATTATTCCGTTTTGGTGATGATATTTTCCGCTGTGTAAGACATGGTCTTAATTTGACTGAATTATTCAAAATGTTGATCCTCAGTGTAGCATGGCTACTGTTTGAATGAAGTTTTATTTTATCTATTAATTGTGACATCCCGCATTTGCCGTGTTAACTCTGATTAAAGATGATTTAGATATTATTTTAATTAATATATTCGGGGTATTTAGATGGGGTGTTACAATAGTGGTATCAGAGCATAGTCGGTCTTGTCCTGTGTCGTTATCCCTTTAGTATGCGACTAGGGTGAAGTGACACTGTCGATACTTGTGTGCTGATGTAGATTGTTTTGTTATGTTACAGAACAATGGCTGGAAGAGGTAACGGAAGGAATGATGATGCTATTGCTGAGGCTTTGGGAATGTTGGCTGGAGTGCTCGGAGGGAACCAGTAGGGAGCTTCGATTGGTGCTGACCGACAATTGGGGAATTTTCAGAGGAATAATCCTCCATTGTTCAAGGGCACGCATGATCCCAAAGGTGCTCAGAAGTGGTTGAAGGAGATCGAGAGGATCTTCAGAGTGATTGACTATGCAGAGGGGCTGAAGGTGAGATATGGAACTCACATGTTAGCTGAGGAAGCTGATGACTGGTGGGTTGCTACCAGAACTGAACTGGAAGAAGATGGAGTTGCATTGATTTGGGCTGTGTTCAGGAGAGCTTTTCTGAGAAGGTATTTTCCTGAGGACATCAGAGGTAAGAAGGAGATTGATTTTCTGGAACTCAAGCAGGGTAACAAGACTGTCAGTGAGTATGCTTCGAAGTTTGCTGAGTTAGCGAAGTATTATGCTCATTACCCCAACGATGCAGATGGAGAATTTTCCAAATGTATCAAGTTTGAAAATGGTCTTCGTGATGAGATTAAGCAGGGCAGGGTATTCGGTATCAGCGTATTCGAAGATTTTCTGATTTGGTTGACTGCAGTAGAATTCTAGAGGAGGATCTTGCTAACACTAAGTCGAATGCTCGAGGGTATGTTGACAGGAAAGGTAAGCAACAGATGGATCGTGGTAAGCCTTATGATAGGAGTAATCAGAGATCCGGAGGTTGGAAGATATCTGGTGGAGGAGATTCGAGTTCTTCCGCTAGGTGCTATAAGTATGGTGAGACAGGACATCGTATGGTGGACTGCAAAAGTGCTGATAAGAAATGTCTCAAGTGTAGGAAACTTGGTCATGTGGCCAATGACTGTAGAGCAAGAGTAGTAACTTGTTACAATTATGGTGAAGAGGGTCATACTCGTCCTCAGTGCACAAAACCCAAGAAAGAACAGGCTGGTGGTAAAGTGTTTGCATTGTCTGGATCAGAAACTAAACCAGATGATCGGCTGATTAAAGGTACATGTTTTATTAATGGCATACCTTTGATTGCGATTATTGATACTGGAGCTACGCATTCTTTTATTGCGTTAGATTGTGCTAAGAGATTGAATTTGGAAATTTCTAATATGGATGGAAGTATGGTTATTGATACTCGCCGGGTTCTGACTACTTCATATGTTTGTAGAAATTGTCCTGTTGTGATTTTGGTAGGGTTTCGGTATGGATTTAGTGTGCCTACCGCTAGAACAACTTGATATCATCTTGAATGAACTGTTGGAATTCAACCAGTTCATATCAACTGCTTTGAGAAGACGGTCATTTTCCTCAAGAGGTTAAGGTCGAAAGTGAGGTTATGTCGGCTAAGTCGATGAACTTAGTTGTGAAAGATGGTGCGGTGTTTATGTTGTATTCCGCGATAGAAGCGAAGGGAAAGGCAAAGAGTGATGGATTGCTGGTGAATGAATTTCCGAGGTGTTTCCTAAGACGCCGTGAATTGCCACCGAGAGAGGTAGAATTTACTATAAATTTGATTCCCGAACTAGTCCGTGTCGATGGCGCCTTATCGCATGTCGGCATCGAATTAATCGAATTGAAGAAGCGCTAGAGGAATTGCTTGAGAAGAAGTTTATTCGCCGAGTGTTTCGCCGGGTGCTCCGGTGTTATTGGTTAAGAATAAGGAAGGTTCAATGAGGTTATGTGTTGACTAATGGCAGTTGAACAAAGTTACAATCAAGAATCGGTATCCTTTGTCGAGGATTGATGATTTGATGGATCAACTCGTTGGAGCTTGTGTATTTAGTAAGATTGATCCGAGATCTGGATATCATCAAATTCGTGTGAAGTCGGAGGATATTCAGAAAACTGCATTTAGAACGAGGTATGGGCATTATGAATATTCTGCTATGCCGTTTGGAGTTACTAATGCACCGGTGTTTTCATGGAGTATATGAACAGATATTTCATCCAGATCTTGACAAGTTCGTAGTAGTGTTTATTGATGATATTCGATTTATTCAAAAGCGATGAGCATGCAGAACATCTCAGAGTTGTGCTAGAATTGCTGAAGGAAAAGAAGCTTTATGCGAAGTTGTCCAAGTGTGAATTCGTTAGAGGAGGTGAGTTTTCTTGGTCATGTAAATTCCAAGAATGGAATTGTTGTGGATCCTACGGTAGAAGCGGTATCTCGGAAGCGCCAAGAATGCTTCGAGATCCGTAGTTTTCTGGTCTTGCAGTTATTACCGAAGTATATTGAAGGATTTTCCAAATGGCGCTGCCATTGACTAAGTTGACCGTAGGGTCGTGTTTGTTTGGGACGTTGAATGTGAGAAAGGATTTCAAGAGTCAAGAGGAGGTTGACAAGTGTTCGATCTTGATTTTTCCGCATCCGACTAAGTCTTTTGTTGTGTATTGTGACGCATCATTAATGGGATTAGGTGGTGTGTTGATGCAAGATAAGCAGGTTGTGGCTTATGCTTTACGACAATTGAAAGTGCATGAAAGGAATTATCCAACTCATGATTTGGAGTTGGCAGCTGTTGTATTTGTTTTGAAGTTGTGGAGACATTATTTATATGGTTCTCGGTTTGAGGTATTCAGTGATCATAAGAGTCTGAAGTATCTCTTTGATCAGAAAGAGCTGAACATGAGGCAGAGAAGATGGTTAGAATTCCTAAAGGATTACGATTTCGGTTTGAACTACCATCCTGGTAAAGCAAACGTCGTTGCAGATGCTTTGAGTAGGAAATCCTTGCATATGTCGATGTTGATGGTCCGTGAGTTAGATTTGGTTGAGCAGTTTAGAGACCTAAGATTGGTTTGTGAAACTACTCAGAATAGTGTGAAATTGGGCATGTTGAAACTAACTAGTGGTATTCTGGAAGAGATTAGAAATGGACAGAAATCTGATGTTGGTTAAGTTGACAAGTTGACATTGATCAACCAAGGTCAAGGAGGAGAGTTCCGAATTGACGAGAATGGTGTTATGAGATTTGGTGACCGGGTGTGTGTCCCAGATGTTGCTTAGATCAGGAAGAGCATTTTAGAGGAAGGGCATCGTAGCGGGTTGAGTATTCATCCCGGTGCTACTAAAATGTACCATGATTTGAAAAAGTTGTTTTGGTGGCCGGGGATGAAAAAGGAAATTGCTGAGTTTGTGTATGCTTGTTTGGTTTGTCAGAAGTCGAAAATCGAGCATCAGAAACCGTCAGGATTGATGGAGCCGTTGTTTGTTCCAAAATGGAAGTGGGATGGAATCTCTATGGATTTTGTGTCTGGTTTGCCAAGGACAGCGAGGAATTGTGATTCTATCTGGGTTATTGTGGATCGGTTGACGAAATATGCTCACTTTATCCCGATAAGAATGGATTATCCGATGGAGAGGTTAGCAGAATTGTACGTTGAAAAGATTGTGAGTCTACATGGTATTCCTTCTAGCATTGTGTCGGATCGAGATCCGAGGTTTACATCTAAGTTCTGGACGGGATTGCAAGAAGCTTTGGGTACCAAGTTGCGTTTAAGTTCCTCTTATCATCCGCAGACAGATGGTCAGACGGAAAGAACGATTCAGTCGTTGGAAGATTTGCTGAGAGCCTGTGTGTTAGAGAAGGGTGGAGCTTGGGATAGTTATCTACCATTGATTGAGTTTACCTACAACAATAACTTTCAATCGAGCATTGGTATGGCTCCGTTTGAAGCATTGTATGGTAGAAGGTGTCGGACACCGTTGTGTTGGTATGAATCTGGAGAAAGTGCGGTGATTGGACCAGAGATTGTTCAACAAACTTCGGAAAAGATTAAGATGATTCAGGAGAAGATGAGGACTTTTCAGAGTTGTCAGAAAAGTTATCACGATAAGAGGAGGAAAGATCTTGAGTTTAGTGAAGGAGAACATGTTTTTATGCGAGTTACTCCGATGGATGGTATTGGTCGAGCTTTGAAGTCAAAGAAGTTGACTCCACGTTTTATTGGTCCGTTTCAGATTACCAAGAGAATTGGGAAGGTTGCATATCAGATTGCGTTACCGCCGTCACTTGCAAATTTGCACGATGTTTTCCATGTATCTCAGCTACGGAAGTACATTGCTGATCCGTCTCATGAGATTCGGGTAGATGATATACAGGTACGAGAGAATTTGACTGTGGAAGAAGTACCTGCGAGAATTGAGGATCGGAAGTTGAAACAGTTGCGAGGCAAAGAGATTGCATTGGTAAGAGTGGCTTGGGGAGGACCAGCTGATGGAAATGTCACTTGGGAGCTGGAGAGTCAGATGAAGGACTCGTATCCCGAACTATTCGTCTGAGGACAAAAACTCTTTTAAGTTGGGGGGAGTTGTGACACCCCAAAATAATTCGGTAATTAAATAATTATGATTTTTAATTATTAAATTAATTGAGAACATAATTTATTAATATATTGAATTATTAAGATTAAATGATGGAATTAATTGTTGAATGAGAAATAATATTTATTTTATTTATGACTAAAAGGAATAAAAAGGAATAAAATAAGGAAAGAAGGAAAATAGAATCATTTTTGGAGAAAACAAGAATACGTGAAGTGAGAGCAAACTAACCCTACCGACAAAAGGGCCTCCTTCGATCTGGCCGATCCCAACAATTTTTCCACTACCGCACTCGCCACCGTGCAACTTTTCTAAATCCAATACTCATGGCTACTCCTCAGAACTTTACACCAAACTATGATGATTTCCTCAAGTGGTATCAGAATTATCAGAACTCAGATTCTAATGCTTCCGTTGCACACACTGGTAATTCATGTGTTTGCTTCTCTTAATCATACTCTCTTGGACCTTGGCTCCTTGATTTTGGTGCGTCTGATCATGTTATTGGTGTTGCACCCCAAAATTCGCCCTCTTCATTTTTTTAAATAAATAATTGGCCTACACTTAATCAATAGGTGCATTGCATACATATCATTCATGCTTTAACCATGGGTTTGAGATTTTCTAAATCGTATGAACATGTACAATTCTGAAGAAGAGGTTTGGTTCTAGAAGCTAAATATCCGAGGTTCTTTTGTTTAAGCGTCTTTTCAATATATAAGATATGTGCATCCAGAAGCTTCTAGATATATCTCGAGAATTGAGATTTTGGTGTTCTGATTGCCTATCTTATAGATATTGATTAAAGGTCTCGAGCTACAGTGTGTTGTGGTCGAATATTTGAGCCCAAATTTTCTATATGGTCTTCTGTGAGTGGTGAAGTATCTGTGTACGGCTTATCGATCCACGTGATTCATCAGAAAATCAAGAACGGTCGGATAAAATGATATTCGAGTGCGTGTATTAAAAAGTCAACAAAAGTCAAAGTTTGGCCGAGTGGAATTTCTGGTCAAAATTATTGTCAAAAGTCGACATTTGAGAAAATGTGATCATTTGCTGAGAAAAGTCGGAAGAATCAGGTGAAAATGAGGTTTCTTGCATTTTAAGTAATCTTAGACTTAGAAAATTTTCCTAAGTTTTAAGCACTTTGTGTTCACGGAGCCATGTTGCCGCATCCGTATCTTGCCCGTCTGTGGTCGGAAGCTTGTGAAATGAGTAACCGTTGGAAAGAGCGTATTTTGTACTCCGAATTTTTCCTTGTGAAGAGTTTTCCAAAACTGCCCGAATTTCGAGTTATAAAGCTCTGAAGTTCGAAGTTCACAACTTTGGAAGTTTTACACTTAGTGAAAATTTTGAGTGTTTTTAACACGTTCGAATACTTGACTTCGGAGACATTTTATACATGTTTCGAGGCGTCGATTCGAGTTGAGTTCAAAATCAAGGTTGCTCATTTAGCGGAGATCTACAACTTTGCTGAAGAAATCGAATCCATTCGGGAATCGGATAAAAAATTACGGAGCTCGGAAGTTACGGGTTATCATTTCTCAAAAATTCAACACTTAGAAATATTTTGAAGTGTTTGTTTCTATGCTCAAGCTGACAGCTTCGGGTTCAATTTTATCATAGTTATTGGCTCTGAAATAAAAAATGTTCAACTGCAAAGTTGTTCATCTCGCGGCAATCTATAACTTTGCTGAAGAAATTGAATTCATTCGGGACTCGGATCGAAAGTTACAAAGCCGGGAAAATAAGAATTCATCATGTTTGCAATATTCGAATGGTTGTTGTACGCATGTTCGGGGCTATTTTTGTCATCGATTCGATCACCGCACGGAAAAACTCAAAACATGAAAGTTGGAGTTTGTCATGTCTTCTACAAGTTCTGTTTAGAAACTTTTTCGTTTCGGACGTCGGAGCGGAAGATACGGAGCGCCGTAGTTTGCAGTTTGAAGTTGCCAAAACGTAAGACAGCATATGCATTTTTGCCATGGCTACGAGAACTTTTTATCAAACTGTTGGTGTGCGTATGTTTGGGGCTGTTTTTATCATTGATTTGGTCGCCGCACGGAGAAACTCCGAACATGAAAGTTGGAGTTTGCCATGCCCTCTACAAGTTCCGTTTAGAAACTTTTTCATTTCGGACGTCGGTGCGGAAAATATGAAGCGCTGTAATTGACAGTTTGAAGTTGGAAAATTGCTGCAAGTCATGCTTGGAGTTTGCCCAGCCCAGCCAGGACTTTCATTGAACAGTCATGTGACAAATTTCAAACACTTTTTTTCTCCGTGATTTAGGCTCCGTTTGAATTTGCAACGAACTACAAAGTCGTTCTATCACAAGTGCTCTTTCCGATGGTGCCGAGTTTGCGTTGTTTGGTCGAGTATCGAAGAAGTTATAGATCCTTAAAGGGGGGGGGGGTATGTGGATTGATGTATTGGACACGACACTTTGAGAAATTCTCAAGTGTTCAAACCAGCTTGCGATGTCATGACTTCGAGGCTAAATTCGGCGAGCTTGCGATTGATTTTTGATCGGGCGCTCAACATCAGTATTATTCTATCAAGTGTGCTCTTCGAGTCGACGCTCTCGTTGTATCGATTGAACTATTACACACTGAGATAGAAGCATCAAAAGTAGAGGACACGATTTATTTTCTTCTGCATTCGGCTATAGATGCAACGTGTATGCGGGTGTGATGCAAGATATATGTCAAAGAAAATTCTGCCTGCTGGGAGGGACAAAAAGAAACTGCATTACCTCATTCTTTCTTCACTCCATAAGGACTCTCAACAGAAAAAAAATCTCTTCAATAACCTCATTCTGATTCGTCCATAACGACGACAAAAATAAAAACGGTTAGGCATAACAAACTTTTTTGGCTCAATTCATTCTTCTTCTCGGGAGCTGATTCTGCCCTCTCTTCGATCACACTCTCTTCATTCTCTTTTCTCCACCACCTTCCACAACCATAACAAAATAGAAAAAGAACTCTGACTTTCTTTCACACAACTTCATTACCCCCGACTCTCTTCCTCTCCCTCACTGAAATTCCTGGCAGCAGATACGTGATGTCACAGAGAATGTTATGACACAGTATCTGACACTCTGTTAACAATTTACACAGTTAATTTAAAGAGCAGTAAAGAACACAATCAATTGTTTACCCAGTTCAGTGTGTAACTACACCTACATCTGGGGGCTACCAAGTCAGGGAGGAAATTCACTATTAGTAGTATTAATTCAGGAATAAATCAACCAGTTTATCTCCTTCACTTAAGACCTACCCAATGCAACTTCAATCTAAGTCCTACTTAGACCTAAGTTCCTACTCACTCCCCCTCAATCACAACAGTGATATCAACCTATTGATTAATTGAATTGTGAAGACACTCTTCAATAAACATACTTGATTTTGCTTCAAAGCTTTAATCAAGAGACACAACACTCGTGCTTCAAAGCTTTGAGTGATAAACAACCCTTACAACCAAATCCTAGTCCAAGGCACTTATCAAATGATAATAGCTTGGCTCACAAGAGTAACTAGAATACACAAATTAACAGTCTGCTAAATCTTCAATACAGTCCAAAAAGCACACAGCAGAATAAGAGTTCTTTTCCTTTTATAGAAGTAGTAACAAGACTTCAGTTTTTGGGCTTCCATAATAATAGCTAGGGTTAACTTAAATTAACCTAAAGACTTGGTCTTTTTAACAAACCAATCAAGGGTTAAACAAGGTTAACCATCAATCCACGTGAGCATGTGGTCCATCATAATAATCCATAATAAAATAGCTCAACAGAAATCCTGAAAAGTCTCAGGAAAAGTAAATCTGCGGAATAACAAATGTCACACAGAATGTCACAACATTGGTCATGACATCAGTCATTCTTCTTGCAGATTTCCAATTAACTCCCACCGAGCTGCACCAGATTAATCTTCTTCTCGAATTTATCTTCTCAATGTCATGACATCAGTCAAGACATTGAAAAAAACTAGTTTTACCAAACATTAAAGCCAACATAAAAACACTTACAAACTCCTGTTAAGGACCAAAATGTGGATATTTTGTAGATGATTTTGTGGTCCTTAACAATGTCTTTTAATTAATTAGTAGTATTTAGTATAGTATTTTGGTTTAATTATGTTTTTATTTAGTTTTTGTTTATAATATATTATTTAACTTAGTTTGCATTTGAATTGTAGGTTTTTAATATTGATTCCCTCAAGCTTGGATTCAAGGAGACTTGAAGAGCTCTTGGGATGATTCTTTTTGAAGGAATTTTTGGAAGAAGAAGCATGCTTCAGGTCGCGCTTAGCGCGGTTGCAGCATGAGTGCGCTTAGCGCTGGTTAGCGCGGTCAAAAATCGAAAAAGGATGATCCATGCTTTCACCTTTTAGTCACCAACTGCTTCCATGGCTTTGCTGTAAAAGGGATATCACTTCTTCATCATTAATCATCATTTTTGTAATTTTTAGGGCATAGAAAATATAAAACAAAAACATTGTTCTTGTTGATTCTCCTTCTATATACATCTTCTCCAACAACCTTGTAAGCAAAGCAACCATGAAAATGAGTAGCTAAGCTCTTTTTGTGTCAAGATTAGAGGTAGTTGATCTAACTAGTATGTATTTCTTTTAATCTCCTTGTGTATGAACATGGTTGATGATTTATATATGTTGAATATCTTTGTTCTTCTATCTTTTTATGCTTTGAATCATGATTGAAAAAAGATGCTTCAAAGTTAACCTAGGATATTCATCCACTAATGAACAAATGCTATGAATAGATTTGTGAGTTAGTGTTTAAAAGTATTGAATTTCATACTTATCATGTCAATAGTTATGGTGAGAAATCATTCAAAGATTAACATGATAACACTCACAATCTTGGTGAGAAATCAACAAGATTGAGAGGATACGTATTTATAGCAATCATCAACTAGTTCATCACTTGGTTAGTAGAATATATATGAAATTAGATTAATGAAACTAATCTTGACATGCTTCCATAATTTAAAAACAAACCCTACTTCTCTTGAATCCTGTTGTACCCCAAAATTTACCCTCTTCATTTTTTAAATAAATAATTGGCTAACACTTAATTAATAGGTGCATCGCATACATATCATTCATGCATTGATCATGGGTTCGAGGTTTTCCAATTGTATGAATCTGTACAATTCTGAAGAAGAGGTTTGTTTCTCAACAGTTGAATATTTGAGGTTCTGTCAATTCGGGCGTCATTTCAGCACATAAGCGTGTCCAGAAGCTTCTGATTATTATCTCGCAAGTTTTGGAGTTCTGATCGTCTATTAGGCGGATGTTGATTACAATTTCAAGCTACAGTGTGTTGTGGTCGGATATTTGAACCCGAACTGATTACATGGCCTTCTGTGAGTTGTGAAGCATTGGTATTTGGCTTATCGATCTACACGATTCGTCAGAAAATCAAGAACAAACAGATAAAATGATATTTGAGCGCGTGTATCAGAAAGTCAACAAAAAGTCAAAGTTTGACCGGGCGGAATTTTTGGTCAAAATTGCGTTCAAGAGTCGACATTCGAGAAAATGAGATTATTTGCGGAGAAAAATCGGAAGAATCGGGTGAAAATGAAGTTTCTTACATTTTAAGTAATTTTAAACTTAGAAAAATTTTCTAAGTTTAAGATACTTTGTGTTCACGGAGCAATGTTGTCGCATCTGTATTTTGCTCGTTTGTGGTCAGAAGTTTGTGAATTGATAGTCGTTGGAAAGAGCGTATTTCGTACTTCGACTTTGTCACTGTGAAGATTTTTCCAGAAATGCCCGGATTTCGAGTTATACAGCACCGAAATTTGAAAGTCATAACTTTTGAAATTTTATACTTAGTAAAATTTTAAATGTTTTTAATGTGTTCAAGTGCTCGACTTCGGAGGAAATTTACACGTGTTTCGAGGCGTCGATTCGAATTATGTTCAACATCGAAGTTGTTCATTTAACGACAATCTACAACTTTGCAGAAGAAATCGAATCCGTTCGGGAAACGGATAAAAAGTTACGGAGCTCGGAAGTTACGATTCATCATTCTTCAATTTTCGACACTTAGAAAAAATTTGAAGTGCTTATTTCTATGCTTTTGCTGACAGCTTCAGGGTCGATTTTATCGTAGTTCGTGGCTCCGAATCGGAAAATGCTCAACTGGAAAATTGTTCATTTTACGGCAATTTGAAACTTTGCTGAAGAAGTCGAATTCATTTGGGACTCGAATCGGAAGTTATAAAGCTCGGAAAATAAGAACTCATTATGTTTGTAAGATTTGAGTGATTTTGTGCACATGTTCAGGGCTGTTTTCGTCAATGATTCGGTCGCCGCACGAAGAAATTCCGAACACGAAAGTTTGAGTTCGTAATTCCGTCTACAAGTTCCGTTTAGAAACTTTTTCGTTTCGGACGTCGGAGCTAGGAGATACGGGACGCCGTAAGTGTCAGCATGAAGTTGTTAAAATGCAAGACAGCATGCACATTTTTGCCAAGCTCCGGACGCATTTCATCGAACAGTTTATGTGCGCATGTTCGGGACTGTTTTCTCGTCGACCCGATCGCCGCACGAAAAAATTCCGAACACGGAAGATGAAGTTCGCCGTGTCCTCTACAAGTTCCGTTTAGAAACTTTCTCGTTTCGGACGTCGGAGCTGGGAGATACGGAACGCCGTAAGTGGTGACTTGAAGTTGGTAAATTGCCGCAAGACATGCACCAAACTTGCCCAGCAAGGCATTTCGTCGAACACTCGCGTAGCAATTTTCAAACACTTTTTTCTCCGTGAATTAGGCTTCGCTCGAATTTTCGTCGAACTACAAAGTTGTTATATTACACGTACTCTTTCCAACGGTACCGGATTTTTATCGTTTGATCGAGTATCGAGAGAATTACGGATCTTTAAAGTGGTGTACATGGGTTAATTTAAAACTTGACACTTAGAGAAATTTTTCAAACATGCAGTCAGGTTGTGTCGGCATGACTTCGAAGTTAATTACGGCGAGCTTGTGATCATTTTTTCGTCGGGCACTCAACATCAAAGTTACTCTGCTACATGCCTTCTTTCCAACGACACCGAGTTTGCGCCATTTGGCCGAGTATTGAAGGAGTTATAAGATCTCAAAGTCATGGAGAAAACACTCGGTAAACTTTTGCCGTTATCGCCGTTAGTCAGTTATGATTTCTCATCTTCGGGACCAATTTTAAGCATGCTACAAGCTTCGAATCGAAAAGTTTTGAACACGAAAATTGTTCACGGAATTTTGTTCTTCAACTTTGATCTTCGGACCTTTTCCAGAAGAGCTCGATTTTTCGATTATCCGAGTGCTAAAGGGATGTATGTGAGGAAAGCATTTTTCTTTGCAATTTTTTTCGGCGAAGTGATGTTATGGAACGCTCTGTCAAAAACTTCACGGCCTCTTAACAGAATTAGAAAAAATGACCATAACAACTTGGCATTGGCTGAAAGTTCTTCATTTTTTTTTATGATCCACACACTACCATTTTTTTTTTCCATTCATTACAACACCATATTCCATTTTCTTTTTTTTTCTCTGTCACAGAAACACTACTACCATACTCCTCCTTATACAACACACCTTCATTTTCTCGCGAGAGGCTTTTTTTTTCCTCTTCACTGCCATCACCTTCTTTTTTTCTAACAACAAAAATGGAAGCCAAGAAACTGTAACAAATTTCTTTTACCAATCTTTCTTCTTCTCCAACAACAGAACCAAAAAAAACTCTCAATCCAAAAAACCACTTTTTTTAATCTTCTCCAATGGCTCTCTCTTATCAAACACACGGTAACAATAATAACAATCTTCATCCGGAAATCTCTAACAACATATAACGGTTTCTCCATTCTTTCATCTTAACCAAATAATCACTATAATTTTCCTCCAATCTTTCTCTCCTTTTGTAACAGAATGATTTTCAACACCTCCCTCTAATCATCTCCTCAGCCTAGCCTCATGATGCTCTCTCGGAATTTTCTCATGATGCCTTCACAATCACGCTCATCTCCTTCATCTTCACACAGCCACTTCTAACAACCATTCTCGAATTCCTCTCACGCTTCAGTCACTGTAACAAGCTTCACATACCATCATTCACCAAGAACCGAGATCGCAGGATGAAGTGAAGATTTCAAAAGGAAGCTAGTTATTATCAAGGCGTTCGTTGAAGGTCTCTGGAATTCTAAGCTTTTCTTCATCGTCCAAGACGCGTCGGACGGTCTCCGATAGGTAAACTTCGGAATTTCCATTAATCTTCTTTGCATCTTCGTTGTGTTTTTCGGTTATTCTTTGTACCGGAACAGGAATAACGGAATTGACGGAGATAATATTAATGTCTCGAACTTCAACACCTCATTATCACCATAAATTCCGTTCAGAAAATGACATGGATAGTAAATGATATTTTCTCAGATCTGAAATGTGTGGCTGATCTTCGTAGTAATCCCGTTCGAATAAGTGAATTTCAAGGTTATATTCATGATCCTTGATTCAATGTGATTCGTTGGGTGTCAAATTCGTGAATTTCCGTTAAGTTTTAGGAGTTTTTTCGGCGGAAGGGACTGCCGGAGAAGACGGAGGAGACACTGTTGATTCATTTTTCCGATCGGACGTGGCCGGTGAGCCCTGTGTGTCACAATTCCTTTGGCTCATGAATTTTTCATATCCACCGCCCAGATCATGACACGTGGCATGCTATTTTATTTAATAAAAATTGAATCAGAATAATAACTTAAGTTATTATGTAGTCCAATTGATATACATGTTGTACCACATAAATCAAAACGTGACAGCATTATTATTATAAAATTCTGAAAAGAAAATGCTTTGTTGGGACAAAAATGGACTTAGTACAAAATATAAATCATATTGGGTTTAAACAAAAAAACGAAAACAGGCTTAGGCAATTTCGGACTGGGCCTAGCAAAGTGCTGATACACCCCCTGGATTTAAGCCCAGCAGCAACAATAACTAGATTTAGTTTAATCTGAAAATCTGGTTTACACCCCCCTGTTTCATGCGCTATAATTTTGACATTTAGTTCAATTTAGCTCCCGATTCCGATTATTTCGACACATAAAAAATACGTAGAAAATATATTCTGACATTTTAGGATATTAGAAATATTATTGACATTTTTTTAATATTTTTTATTAATATCTTTTATTAATTCTAATTCATTTCTAAATTTCCACATGTATTTGAATATTAGAATTATCGATCCGATTTGCATTCTTCACATGTTCATGCATTTTCACATGTATTTGAATATTAGAATTATCGATCCGATTTGCATTCTTCACATGTTCATGCATTTTCACATGTATTTGAATATTAGAATTATCGATCCGATTTGCATTCTTCACATGTTCATGCATTTTTACATTTTTACATGAATATTGGTTTTATCGATTCCGATTCGCATTCCTCACATGTTCATGCATTTTTACATTTTTACATGAATATTGGTTTTATCGATTCCGATTCGCATTCCTCACATGTTCATGCATTTTTACATTTTACATGAATATTGGTTTTATCGATTCCGATTCGCATTCCTCACATGTTCATGCATTTTTACATTTTACATGAATATTGGTTTTATCGATTTCGATTCGCATTCCTCACATGTTCATGCATTTTCACATGTTACATGAACATTGGTTTTATCGATTTCGATTCGCATTCCTCACATGTTCATGCATTTTCACATGTTACATGAACATTGGTTTTATCGATTTCGATTTGCGTTCCTCGCATGTTCATGCATCACTCTGATATGAGTATTGGTTTTATCGATTCGATTTGCATTCCTCGCATGTTCATGCATCACTTTGATATGAGCATTGGTTTTATCGATTTCGATTTGCATTCCTCGCATGTTCATGCATCACTCTGATATGAGCGTTGGTTTTATCGATTCGATTTGCATTCCTCGCATGTTCATGCATCACTCAGATATGGATACTGGTTTTATCGATTCGATTTGCATTCCATGCACATCCATCTGATCTCTCTTGCAGGTTCTGGTTGAGTTTGTACACCCACGTGTGTACCATTCCTATCTTGTTCTGCTTGTATTATCTCGTTCTTGCAGGCATTGTCGCTTCGGATACGTATTGACACGTATTCCGCTTGTATTGATGCTTTGAGCAATTCTCACTGATTTACTTTTGTTACATGGCTGCAGTACTTGAAGTATTCCGGATTATTTTGCTAGCTTGCGTGCTTCGGATTCTATATCCGTTTGGTACTTGCTACACTATTTATTGCATTCTTCGCCTTTCCTAGATATCATGAGAAGTAGGGCTTTATGCCTTTCTTTGCCATGAGAAGTAGGAATAGAGATGCATGAAGGGCTTCCGTAGTTGGAGCATGTTCAGGAACCCCTCTGGTTTATTTAAAGACCCGTTTAGGGCAATTCTGTGTGCTAATTGTGTTTGGTTTGTTTAAAATCCTCCATCTGCATAGGGAGGTGAATTCTCAGTAAGTGTTTACATTTTGTGCTTGCATAGGTCAGAGTGGTTAGGACGCCCGACGTGGTACCACTAAGCAAAGACCCGCTTTTATATTTCATGTCATCGAGTCATTGATATATGGGCAAGCGGAAGGTGGTCAAGAACGAACCCCGCACAGCTTCTAGTCTCGGTCACCGCACACGCGAATCGTGTTGCTTTCTATCGAGTCAATAAAAGTGGCAAGAGTTCCCTATTCGACTCTCCACGCTTCCCGGGTTCGCATTTACGCTGAACTCGCATCATTTGCTCTTCAAACAGGAATTGATGTGTCGGCTCGGTTGACTCACGGTATGCTCATGCCGAGGCTATGGGACTTCCTCCTTTTCTCGCCAGGTGCCATTTGTTTTCGCATTGCATTGTTTGTGTGCTCCTGCCAAAGCACTTGCTTGCTTCATCCCTTTGCATCCCTTGGTTTCACAACCAAGACGGATATAGGATAGCTTTCCCGTAGGGCTGCTCGGTTAGGATAGATTCTCGAGCCTAGACATTAGGATTTACATCATTTGCATGTTAACATAGGTAGAGATTCCCTTACATCCTCAACCATAAGTCCAATCTTTGCATGACAACATTAGGGCTAGTACTAGTTAGTTTCCTTTTGTTTTGCTAGTTTCTTTTTGCATCTTTGCATGTAATTAAAAACTAAAACTTGCTTTTCTTTTCTTTTCAAAAACAAAACACTTAATAATGGTTTGAACTCCTTTCTCAAGGTAAAAACAACCAACCAACACCAACTCTTTTTCGCCTTTGCGCGCTTTCTTTCTTTTTGTGTTTAAAACCTTTTTACAAGTAAAAAATACAAAACACATCAAAACTTGTGAGCCGAACTACGGCGCTCTGACTTTCCCATTGCACGCGGGAATACGTAGGCATCTTGTCACGGGGCTCGACCGAGCGAACTTTGTAAATACTTCCTTCTTTTCCCCGTGTTTTCTTTATTTTATTTTCTTTCACATGCATACTATTTGAGCATACAGATATAGCAGTAAATAGATATAACACACCCTTTTAGACAGAAAGTAGAAGTGGATACCGTAGAGTACTACGGGCGTGTGGGGTGCTAATACCTTCCCTTCGCGTAATAGATTCCCTTACCCTATCTCTCGGTCGCAAGACCGTGCCTTATCCCTTTTAGGTTTTCGCGATGCGTTTACCTTTCTCCTTTTGTGAGATAAAAAAACGTTCGATGGCGACTTCATTGATACAGTTATCGGATGATGTTCAGCCGGTTGTTTCAAATCCAAACATAATTCTCTTTGAAAAGGATTTTTAAAGTTGTTTACTTGAAACTCATGATACTAGTAGTGTAGAAAACAAACCCTTGTGTTACTAAAATATTAAAGTACGCTTTACTATTGAAAGACTATGATACAACACCAATCCTTGTGGATACGATAATTAAAAATACTTTTTCGTGGATTATCACTACAACAAAATGGCACCATTGCTGGGGATTGGCATTTGATATTGCAAGTATCGCAATTGTTGTGTGTTTTAAGATATTTTTCTACTAATCTCTCTTTGTTTATTTTGTGTGGCTAGAATTTTTCAAGTTATAGTTTATGCGAGGAAGTGTTCCGGTCGATCAACTCCTATTCGATCAAAAAATTGAAAGGACGGCAAGAAGACTTAATAGCAGTGCTAAACGGAGGAAAAGACTAGCTAGGTAAAGACAAGAAAGAGGAGAATCATCTACTTCTTCTACACCTCTCGTGATAGGAGAAGTCATTATGGAGGATCAACCACCACCACCACCACCACCACCAAGGGGGCCTTGTGTAAATAGCCCTCGTCACAACGCTCAATTTGCTCGTCAAGCCAATGCGAGGTTCACGGAGATGAAGACGGGCTTGCTCCAACTTCTTTATGCAAGTCCTTTTCATGGTCATGACTGTCATACCCCAAAATTTTCCCTCTTACTTCTCAAAACATTTCATACATCCATACTCAAGGATTCCTCAAGGGTTGATCAGACAAACCCTCTCCTAAACAATCAACCCAAACTAGGGTTTGGTGATTCTCAGATAAAGATGGATTTCCAACATCTCCAATGGTCATCATGCCTCCTCATATGCTTCAAAGATTCTCCATGTCAAGTTTCAAGCCTCACAAGTCAAGTTTCCTTAGACAATTGCTCAGATGGTTGAAAATCAGTTGTATTGGAAAAAAGTCAACTATGGTCAACATACAGTCAAACTTCCTGATTTTTGGTCAACATCCCCATTTTGAAGTCACATTCATCATTTGATCAAGGGTTGATCATGATTCATCAAGAAAACTCAGGATTTGCCCAAAAGTCAAACTTTCCAAATTAGGGTTTTTCAATGAAAAGTCAACTGAACTTTGACTGAGCATAACTTCTTCATACTTTCTCATAAATTTTTCCACCACCTCTCATTTTGAAGAGAATTCAATTCTCTACAACTTCATGTCTCACAAGAATGTTCAAAAAATGCTTCATTTTGAAGATATGGATCAAAACATTACAGGTCCTTTTCAAAGTCAACAAAAAGTCAACTTTTTGTATTGAAGATTTATTGAGCATGGACACTCCAATTGAGATGAAACCAAAGAGGTTGTTTAGAGGACACCTAAAGCTTTTTAAAAAGTCCAAAAACACTCAAATATGTGGAAAATTGACCAAAATACACCTTGCACAAGTTGGGCATTTTTGAAGAGGTGCACAAAACGAAATACTTGTCAAAATCCAAAATTTTGCAAATGGGCCTAGTTTTTCTTGGTTTAAACTTGTTCCTTATCTTATTTGGAACCTTCAAGCCCAATGCCACGAATTTTGTCTTTATTTTTCTATTTAATTTGGATTTTATTCATTTAAAAACAAATTAAATTAAAAAATAAGGTATAAAATCAAAATTAAATGCAAAGGTGATTTTTCCCTCATTCTTGAGATCCAAAGAACTCATACAAGCTGGAAAATTTCGAAATTTGCATTGATTTGGCAAGAAATTGATTGAAATTGGATCAAAAAAGGAAGATTTGATTTTGCACAAAATCAAATAATTTTTGCATTGATTGATCAATATCTGTTCTTCAATTCAGCCCAAAATCCATCCATTATAAATATACAATGCATACAACATGAACAAGAACAGAAAAATTGCTCAAAAGAACCCTAACCTAAAGCCAAAAATCCGTGCCTTTCAAGGAACATGCAGCCTTGGTTTTAGATCATTTCAGTTGATTCCAAGCACTCCATTGCATTCCTTGAAGCCTCTTGAGTCGATCCAAAACTCTCAAAACCATCAAGAAACACGAAATTCAGAATTCGGTTTGTTAACTTTTTTTTCAAAATCGATTTTTGATTATCATGCATTTTTAAAATGTTTTGATGTTTGCTTTGTGTTTAGAACAAAGTTTGCAAGCTTTCTGGATAGGTCAATTGCATTTTCGTGGCCTGAAACGTGATTCACCATAGTTAGGGTTTTCTGAACCGATTTAGGGTTTCTCTAAATACAAAAAAATTGGACGAAACCGATACCACCATCGTGCTCAGAACGATGTTTCCAATCGAACCATGGCTTTAAATTTGATTTATATTGCTTGTACTGGATTTTTGATGTTTGCAGGGGCCTGTTTACGGTGATTTCTCGTAAACAACCGCTAGTCTTCCAATTTTTATTAATCACTATTGGTTACTTGCAGGATCGACTAGATTGATCCTAGGACACATGTGTCATAAAAGACTCTTATGTTCAAACTCATGATCTTAATTGATTCTTAAGGAACCTTTCTAGAATTGACTATGTAAATATACTGACTGTTTATATAAAGACTTCGAATTTAAACTTGACTGTTGATAATTAAATGTAAGGATAAAGACTCTTTAAAAAGAATAATAGTTTCTGAGGAATAAAGTGAAAGTTTAAAGGTAAATGAGTTTCTGGTGAAATAAGTGTTTAGAACCAAATAAAATAAAGACAATGAAAGGGAATCGAAAGGCTTTAAAAGTAAAAGTGTAATAAACTGGAAATAAATGTAAACGAACTTGTATTGAAATTATAAAAGACCATGATGTTCATAACGTACATGATATCTCCTTGACTCGTTTTCCTTCAGTTATGGTAGTTTGAGTGTTTGAGAATTTTAAGTACATAAAACGAACACACCAAAAATCTAATAAAAAACACCTATTTATAGTGCTCTGACCCTAACGGTCCCATTTTAATATTGCGCCACGCTTGACACATGCAAACCCCTTCGCATCGCTTCCACGCGTCCTTAAAAATGGCGCTCTTATTCAAAATTCGAATCTTCGGTTCTCATTTGAAATTCGAATTCTCAAATCACTTGAATTTCGAATTAATCCTTTATTTGGACCATTCCAATCAGTGTTTTAAAAACCGGACCGGAGATCAAACCGGTGAAGGTACTGGGTCACTGGTTTATTGGTTGAACCACTGGGTCACTGGTCGAACCGCATGACAAAACTGGATTAAACCGGATTAAACCGGATAACTCAGTTGATTAAACCGGCCTTTATAACAAAACGATATAGGTATAAAGCTTGTCGAACCAGATGACTCAATCTCTACAAAATATAATTACAACTAATTTTTTTTTTAAATATCATTTCATAAATAAATTCACAATTTGATAATTTAAATTTAAATTTTAAATATTTTAAATATTTTAAATATTTTAAAAATATCATATCATAAATAAATTTACAATTTGATAATTTAAATTTAAATTTTAAATATAAGTATCATATATAATAAAATAGTACAAAATTACAAAGTATAATTGCAACATAGTATAATTGAATAATTTATAACAAAATAATTTTATTATCTACTATTTAGTTTCAAGGAGTAAAGATTATTTTAATATTAAGATATCCTTCTTCAATATCAAAATTATCTACAAAATCAACCGCATCAATAACATTTTCTTTGTCAATAATATAATTAATTAATTTTATTTTTTATTTAATATAATATTTTAATAAAATAATCCAAATAAATAAAAAATTTAAATTGCATATTTTTTAAAAAATTTAAAAATTTTGAATAAAAAAATTAAAAAATACAGTTGAACCACCGGTTTTAGAAAATCGCCGGTTTTTCCGGGTTTTCCGCCACCGTTCGCGGCCTACCGGTTCAACGACATTCCCGATCCAACTATTGAACCAGGCCGGTTACCTGGCCGGTTCGACCGGTCCGACCGGCTGGTCCGGTCCGATTTTTAAAACACTGGTTCCAATGCTAACGCACTTACCAAAGGAATTTCTTAAACACTAAGGATTTCTACTCGAAATGTCATCTATCATTGGCAATCGAAGAATCCCTTTTCTATGGAATAAAAAGTTCTTATATTTACCCACCAATAATTAATATTAACTTCTTTTCCAAGTGGATGTGAAATATTTTATTCACTTCTGCCAATTTCCCCTTTTCGAAATTGCCAGCTAACAAATTGCCCCTCAAGAACATTTATTTCGATGGGTATAAAGAAATATTTGTTCTTGAATATCCCATGCAATTTCGATATAGTAATGATAATTATACTGCATATGACGTCAGAGTAGGTATATAAGTTTCTGCACATGTCCAATCAGCACACCTAAACGTGCCATCATAGCAGTTTAATGATAATAATTAGTGACAACACATCATTTCCTAAGTAACAACACGTCACTTTCTAGGAAGTTGAAAAATTTCACCTTTTCTCCTTTTCAATAAAATAATTACACGTGTCCCATTACTTCCCAAAGGTCAAAACTTTCCTAACAGTTGGAAAAGCTATAAAAACACTTCATCTGCTTCATTCTGAACTTTTCCAAATCTCTCTCAGTTTTCAAACAACCCAGATTTTATACTCTCAGTTCTTTAGACAAACCAGATTCTCACTATCAGAAAAACCTTTCATCTTTCACCATGTCTTCTTCAACAATGCCAGCATCCACTTCCAAGAAATCTGGGAAGTCCAAACAAATTGCTGATTCCCCCAAAAAACCGGCGAGCAAGATCATTAATCTGGGCAACCAAGAGTTTATCTCCACTCCCAAACTGACTCCGGAGCAAAAAGCTATTTATGCTTCTCAAGTAATAATTCCTACCACTGTCTCTGATAAAACCCTAGGAGTTATGGGACCTCTGATATCTACAGAGCGTTTAGAGAAAACAAAGGGATTCTTTCCCGCCTATTTTCAAACCAAATCCATTATTAACAAGTCTATACCATCAAAACCTAAAGATAATGAGTCTGCTGCCAAGTTACCCAAAACCCTAGAAGAAACTAGTGAGGGTATAACAACCACACTGAAAAGAGACCCCTTTAATATGGACTATGTCACTGTGAACTTCAAACCCTTCCGTTCTTGCCCTACATCTGACCAATCGTATCAAACTTGGCTTACCAAGGTTGAGAATAAGAAATCTCAGGAATGAGAAAACTTAGGTATCCTCAACCTGATTCGAATGTCAAAATTAGGTTTTAGCTACAGCCATCCTTTCCTATTAGCCTCTCTATACTTCTGGGATAGTACCTACAATACTTTCCATCTACCTTGTGGGATGGTGACACCCACTTTCTTTGATATAGCGGCCATTACTGGGCTCTCTCCTATTGGAGAAACTTTTGATCCTAATGAGGACCCGGAGAACCTCATTGATTTCGAGCTTAAGCATGCTAGCTTCTCCAAATATATTGCCTTTTACCATTTAGCCGAAGAGGAAGTTTCAGTGGTTGAGCATATAGCACTCCTGGCGCTGTGGCTATCGAAATACGTTTTTTGCAGCAAGTCACTACAAGTGGCAAGTAGATTCATTACCTTGGCCAATCAACTGCATCATGGTCGAAGAGTCGATCGAATCACGTTGTCCATTGTATGAAAGCATTTGTGCTGCTGTGTTGAAACTGAAAACCTACAAAGCTGGCACAAATCTTCTTCTGGCTGGCCCTTTTTGGTTACTGCAACTCTGGCTGACCGCTACTTTCGAACAGTCTGTGTCAACTTCTGGGCTACTTAATGAAGAGCACCCTGATGTTGCGAATCGTAGCATTGAGGGAACCAGATTGCTGAAACTCACCCCAATGACGAAAAGGAGAATTTCAAAACAAGCTTTGTTCAGTACATGATGATTTTTTCGAAGAGACATGACTTCGATTCTTCGATGGCTCCATTTGTCACTCGAAATTGTGGACCATCTTGGTTCACCATGCCTTTGGAACAGGCTATTTTGGAAAAAACAATAAGAGACATCTGGAGTGCTTTTCTAACCCCCAGATTAATTGCTTCAAGGATTACTCCTGTCAAAAGTCAAGCACACATCCTTGCTTATCAGCCCAATTTCGTGGCTCGACAATTTGGTTTGTGTCAAATCCTACCTGAACCTCTCTTCGAAAAGAAAAGAGAAATATACCTGGCAGAGGTGCCCTATCCTTTTAAGGAAATTAAAATCAGACAAAAACAACATGAAGATTTTGCTGAGTTTACATTAGTTTATTTTACCCCTTCCTTCTACAAGACAAAAGATTTTTACACTTGGTGGACAAACTATTATTCGAATAATATGTGTGGTACCATCGAAATCCAACAACAACTGACAACAGCTTTTTCCTTTGTGCAGGAAAACGTCAAAAAAGGTAGACTCACTCATGTCAAAGAAATTCGAGCTTTCCAAAAATACTTTGAAATTGTGTATAATCCAATGGACATACATCGAACTGTTTGTGACGCAGCAAAAACTTTGAAAGAAAAATTTGAAAAACAACTTTCAAAGGTTCGATGTCCTCCTTATGTAAAACCTGAAGATAGGTATGGGTGGGCTTTCAAACATAAACCACCCAAATTTCCAAATTTACCTTCTTCAGAGCTGGCTTTGGCCTTTTTTCCCCCATACCCTGGGTGGTTATATTTTAGGGATCTTTTTCGTAGCTGCGAAAATGATGCCAAAAAACCTGCCCAAAGGGTGACCTGGGCAAAACATGATTTATACAATTTCAAAGAGCACCTTCGCTACGACTTGTCAGCCATGTCTGTTAAATCTCGAGAAGGCGAAGGTGCGAGACTGAAAACAAATCGAAGTTCCCTTATGAATTTTACTCTCTTTTATCTTAACCTCGATCTCAATATTTTTAGCTGTTGACTTGAAATCTTTGAAGAAGGAAAAGGTTGTGCCCAAAATAGACTCAACTTCGATTTCGAAAGCAACAACTACTACTATTGAGAATCCTCCTGCTGAAGTAGATAATACTTTGAAAAAGAAGAAGAAAAGCTATTTTCATACTTACCTCTTTATTGTTTTCGAAACTCTTTTTAAATTGATCAATCATCTTTGTCATATTTTTAGGCAAGTGGCTTGCCCCCAAAATCTCCCAAAAAACGAAAGCATGAAGACACTCAACCAGAAGATGAACCAGAGGAGAACGAAGACGTTTCACCTCTTAAGAGACAGAAGAAGAAGAAGACCTCACAATCTGGTGAAGCTTCTCAAGTCATCAAGCCCACTAGCAGTGAAGTCCCTGCAACTGCTCCTCAAACCAAATCCAAAGTCTCTTCGAAACCTCCATCTTCGAAGAATATTATTTCAGAACAAATTGGCAGTAATGCCACTTCTGATGGACAGAAGGTAAATATTACTTCGATGCTTTTCCTTGATCAGTTATATAACTTTCTTGCATACTGATTCCTAATCTCTTTTTTTTAATTCTGTTTTATTTATGCAGAGTATTCCTTCTGCTCCTTTTAATCTTCCTGATATCCAAAATCTATATCCCATGACTTCTCCTCAGCCCGAAGGCTCCAATGAGGATGTTTTGAACAAAGGCTCATCCACTGTGGCTACCCTAATGGGGACTGTCGAAGCCTTAGATCAACAAGCAACTTCGCCTCCCTTGGCTGAAGTCTTAGATCACCAGGCCACTTCTCCTTCGTTGGCAAAGAATCTTGAGGCTGATGAGCCAAACATCTGGGTCGAAGCTCCTGTCATCAATATTCCCAGTGACTCTTCTCCGAAGAAGGCACATTCTGCTAATCCATCTGAAGAAGAGAGCGATATGAACACTGTGAGCCACTACTTTGCAGATGATAATGAAGACGAGGGAATGGAAGTAGCAGGTGATGATGAAGGGATGCCAGTCGAAGGTGCTGATGAAGAAATAGAAGTAGAAGTAGAGGTTCCTGTTCCTGTTGGAACTGTTTTTGTCAAACAAACTCCTTCAACCTTATCTGAAGAACAAAAGGAAGAGATGAATAAGAGTAATCCCTTGAAGTACCTCAAACTGATGCTAGCTCAACAGGGTCCCTCTTCGAGCAAGACTCCATCTGATGATTCGAACCAATCGAAAAAGGATGTGCCTCTTACTTCTCTTGACCAACTTCTTCAGGAAGTTAATAAGACTATCTTTCAGGCCGATTTCTTCACCATCTTACGAGATAACCTTGGGACCTACTTTTCAATGAAGGATTTATTGTCGCGAATAGACCTCAGTGTCTGTCCGTCTGATGTGGCTGAGATTATTTATGATATGCAACTCTTGCTTGATGAAGTCAACACTGCATATATCAGGCTACATGGTATCGAAGCTAAAACTCGAATCAAGCAAGAAGCTTTAGTCAAAGCATATGATCAGACTTCAAAACTTACTGAAAAAGTAGAAGCCTTAGAATTTGAAAAAAATGAAGCCAATGATAGACATGACATTCTAAATCGATCTATCTTATTTTGGGAATCTCAGATTGAGGAACTCAAACAGAAAATTGAGGCTGCAAAAAATGAGCAAACAACTTTGCAAGCAACTATGAAGTCTGCTGATGATCAAGGGCTTGCAGATCTGGTCTCACAAAGTCTTAAGCAAATGGAGGTGGCTGAAGGGATAGACCAAGAGATTAAGGAGCTCGAAGGCATCAGAAACATGAATCAATGTAGAATCAACTTATGTAAAGGCAAATTTGCTAAGTTGAAGCGAGATGCCCCTTTTACTTCTTGGAAGTGTTAAAGAGTTTTCTTATGTATTCCTGTACTTCGAACATAACTGATTTTTGATATTTATATAGTATTCTCTTGGCTCTATTTATCCTAGTATCTATTTACTCTAAAGTAATTCGAATCTCCTGCAGGTATGGTTTATACTTCTTTAAGTATTTCCCATTTACTCTTAAGATTCTCCTATCTTCTGCTAGTTCCTCTATTTCATAAGCATTATTCGAAAATGTTTTCAAATATGAAAAGGTCCTCCCAATGGGCGACCATTTACCTAATAACTGCTCTTTTTATCCATAGGTAAAATAACTTTCCATACCAGATCATTAGTTGAGAATACCTTGTTTTTAACTCTTTTATTATATGCTCTAGCTACTCTTTCTTTCTGTCTCCTCATAACTTCCAAAGCATGTAGTCTATCTTCACCTACATCTACCAACTCATTCATCATCATTTCCCAATACTGGTCAACTGGTATTTCATTTTGTCTTTGGATTCTGACTGATTGTAGATGTATTTCAACTGGTAATACCGCGTCATGCCCAAATATTAGTCGAAACGGAGTAGTATTCGTTGCCTCTTTAGGGGATGTTCGACATGCCCATAGAGCTTGGTCTAGGGTTTTATGCTAATTTTTTGGTTTTCGACCTACATGCTTCTTTATCAAACCTATTATGACTTTATTGGCTGCTTCTACTTGACCATTTGCTTGGGCATAATAAGGTGTTAACGTAAACAATTTGAATCCCATTTCTTGTGCGAACTCTTGCATTTTTCGTCCTGTGAAAACTGAACCTTGATCTGTTGTGATACTTTCTGGTATCCCAAATCTGTAAATAATTTGCTTCTGAATAAACTCTATAATAGCTTCTTGGTCCACATTCACTAAAGGAATTGCTTCGACCCATTTTGTGAAATAGTCTATTTCCACAAGAATATATTTCTGTCCTTTAGATGATGTTGGTCGAATTTCACCAATTAAATCTAATGCCCATCCTCTAAAAGGCCAAGGCTTAACAATCGAGTGTAATTCGCTTGCTGGAGCATGTTGAATACCAGCATGGATTTGACATTCCTCACATCCTTTGGCAAATTCTATGCAGTCTTTGAGCATAGTGGGCCAATACATTCCATATCTGAACAAAAGCCATTTCATTTTGTGACCTGCTTGATGTGCCCCACATGCTCCACTGTGCACACTGGACAAGGCTAAATATGCTTCGTTTTCCCCTAAACATTTGAGTAATAATCCTTCTGGGGTTTTCTTAAACAACTCATTTCCTATCATCACATAAGATAATGCTCTATATTTGACTTTTCTCTCTGTATTCACTGAAGGATTTCTCAAATAATTTACTATGGGAGTCCGCCAATCCGTATCTGCTAAGGCATCTATATTTAAAACTTCGAATTCTTCCTGGCCTGCATAACCCAATTTCGAATTTTCTAAGTCTAAAGGTGATAACTTTGTAGCAATTATTCTACCCCTAGTTTCTATGAGGTATTGGAGTTTTTCTTTTGATATCCTATATCCTGAGGCTATTTGAGCCAAGTCATTTGCTTCCTGATTATCACTTCTAGGAATGTGTTTTAAATCCACATATTCAAATTTCTTGATTAATCTATTAGCAATAACAAAATACATGATCAAATTTTCTTTGATACACTTGTATTCTTTAGTTATTTGTTTAATGACTAACTCTGAGTCTCCTCTGATTTCGACTCTGGTTGCCCCCAATTCTAACAAAGCTTCAAGTCCAGCAATCAATGCTTCATATTCAGCTTCATTGTTCGAACATAGAGGGCCTTCCAACTTGTACTTGAACTTTGTTGGAATTCCTTCAGGCGAAATAATACATACTCCAACACCACTTCCATTTTTGTGTGTTGATCCATCGAAATATAATTTCCATGGTTGGGTTTCGGCACAGCCTAATGCGAAATCCTCATTCACGGAGTGATCAACAATGAAACCTGAAACAACCTGTCCTTTCGTAGCCTGCAAAGGCTTGAAGGCCAAATTATATTCAGTGAGCGCTAAGGCCCATTTACCAATCCTGCTGTGCATGATTGGTTTTGACAACATATGTTTAATGACATCAAAGTGAGTCGAAACATAAACATCAACGGGTTTAATATAATACTTGAGTTTTGTACAAGAAAAGTAAAGGCAAAGACATAGTTTTTCTATACTATTATACCTAGTCTCTGCTGTATTTAAGACCCTACTAATATAATAGATGGCTCTTTCGACGCCATCTTCGTTTTCCTGGGCCAACATGTCATACCCCAATTTTTGACCTAATATACCACCTCACATTTGCATCATTGCATCACTAACAGTTCAGAACAGGATTAATCGGGTGTGGCTTTCACAGGTTAAAATTAGGGTTCCATCAAATTTTCATCTGATTCAAGAGGCAAGCAATTAGGGTTTGAGTTTTACTCACCTCATTTGATCTATCTTGATCAAATCATCAACCTCTGAGCTTTAGATATCAAAATTTTCCTCATGATCTATCAAGGATCGACCTATTAGGGTTTTGATCGAGGATGTGCAATCTCTGATTTTCTGATCAATGAATAACTTTTTTTGATTGGAGATTGATCTTCATATCTTAGATAAAACATGTTGACCTAATTTCTGGATTCAAAACATCACAGAAGTTCACAGACTTCATCAGTCAATTTCTGAAACATCTGATGAAATTTCATCTGCATAGAAAAGTCAAACTTTGACTTTTGGTCAACTTTTTCAAAACAAAACTTTTTCAATCATCAAAATACTTCAAATGATCCATCATGATCATAAAAAATCAAAGAATTTGGAAAAGTCAACAAAAAATCAAAATTTCCAACACTTAGAAAAATTTTCAAGTGTTAAAATTTTGTACTTTTTCCAAACTTCATGGCATTTTTTCACATACTTCCACTTTGAATTGGAAAACACTCAAAACATGAAAGTTGTAGCCCTTGAAACAAGCTTTCCAAAATTTCCAAGAACTCTCAAATCCATGGAGTCTAGCTATACTTTTGAATTTGAAACATAAGGCTCCATAACCATTGATTTCAAGTTCAAAACTTCAAAATTATAGGTCATTTTTGGATTTCCTCTTTCTAGAAGCTTTCCACCTTGCCAATTGAAGATTAGAGCTGATAAATATCAGAGGAAATTAATTGCAAAGAGATAAGATCAAATTGGAAAAATTAACCATGGTTAAAGGAAGTTTCCTTTTGCATTTAATGCAAAAATGACTTCCTTGCCCTCTAAGGCAAGTCAAATTTACCAATGGCCAAACTTTCTCAATTATTTTCAGAACTCATGGCCTATAAATAGAGGTCTTGCTTGCCATTCAAACGACACCAAAGTAATGCCAAGACATGCTTTCTCTCTTCTTACATGAAATTCAAGAAACATAGTGAAAATTGAGAATTCTTGCAATTTTGAAAATTTGTGCAAACCATGAAGAATTTTGGTGTCTAACATATCTTATAATCAATATATAACATGTTTGAAACATAAGTTCAACACAAGGAAAGCTAAAAAACAGATTTCACTTTTCATGTTTCCAAAACTTGCAAAACTGCCTTAACTATCGAATTGGATGTTTGGCTCAAACAAGTTGTGATATTTTCACTCAAACATCATCCACATACATCATAGACATGATGCAGATCATAAACAACAAACTGTAACACCTCTAACCCAGAATTCAAAGTTCAACTTTGAGCTTATGCAGGTCGACTTGGGTAGAGAGTTTCAGATCATTCCAGAGCAAGCAGGGTGATCATACACCTTCCATAGAGGCCGTTGGTGCTCAAGCAATCCTCAAACAACAATTGGAAACACTCCAATCCAGTTTTCGATTCCAGCTTCAACAGGTAAGAACTTCGAACTCGAACTCCATGATTTCTTGATTCAATTGAAAAAAACTCTTGGCCATTTGTTTTCTGCACCATCCACGACCATTAACCCTCAATCAATTGAATAAATCATTAACCATACACGATTTCAATTAGATTTTTCAATTTTAGGGTTCTTCGTGTTCATCAGAAATTCAGTTATGTTAGGCTTAAAATAAATGAAATTAAAGAGTGCCATCATGTTCCTGGGCTTGAAACGAGCAAGTTTGATCTTTACATCGTTTGATTTCATCAAGAAACACGAAATCCATGGCTGATTGAAGGATTGGAGAAGAAGAACAAAGCTGCGCGCGTTTTTTGAATTCAAATATCCAGCTTAAAATATAATTTCATAGTTTAAACACAATACACGGATGTATTGCCGCCCCAGCGGTTGCCAGCTCACCCTTAAGTCTCTCTTGCCTTGCCTAATGGTCCTGGGTTCAAGCCTCCTTGGGACCATTTTTTTTCAAACTTTTGTATTTTTTACAACTTTGACATTTTTTAAAAACCAATCAAAACTCCTCATTTTGAGGTGATTTTTTGTACACTTGTCAATTAATGTATCTATTTTAGGATAGTGCAAAAACTTTCAAAAAAAACTTTCATCCGATTATATTTTGATCGAGCCGAAAACGGTACTTTGAGCACTTTTCAAAATACCTTTAAAGGTGATTTTTTTGCAAACTTTCGAATCCCGATTCTTTTCAAAACTTCTTATAAGTAAACTTCACATATTAAAAACACTTTCAAAACCATTTATTTAAAATTTTTTCATCAAACTTGCATCTTTTTCCATGATCGATCCGATTGAACGATAAAACCGAATTCGTTTTCTCTCATTTTTCTTAACCGATCATGGGCCTCCCTTACGGTGTAAGTCCCAACATTCTTTATGTACATACATATTTTCTTTGTACATATCAAATTCTTTTCATACAAATTTTTACCTGTACATAATAGATATCAAATACTCAAACACGATAAACTTCGATCGCTTGTTTTCCGCTTGCTGTATACATCAATACCATTGGTATTGAAAGGAGCATTATTCCTGGTGAAACTGCTTTTAAACCAATGGGCTACCATCATGGTGTAAGTCCCAACCCTCTTATGTACATCCACATCCTCCTGTACATAAATACTCGTTCGTGTACATATTTATTTCCTTGTACACAATTCAAACTTGTAAATAATCAAGTTACGCTGCTTTTAAACGCTCGTTTACGTATACTTGTTTATATTTCCTTCATAAACTCTTGTAAATAAACATCATGCATTGTTTATATTTCTTCATAAACTCCTGTGAATACATATCACACACACACACACACACTTGTTTATACAACTGTCTAGTTATAACATAACAACTAGTCTAACCAATAGGTTCCCCACAGTTTAGCCTCCGCTTAGGCTTCATATAAGATAACTCTCCCCACAGAGTTAGCCTCTTCTTGGGATTTGTACAAGGTAACTCATTTCATTTGAGTTCAGCCTCCTCTTAGGCTTCATATAAGAAAACTCATTCATCTGAGTGTAGCCTCCGCTTAGGCTTCATATAAGGCAACACTCCCCTGTTGAGTCAGCCTCCTCTTGGGCTTCGTTCAAAAGAACTCCTCATTGAGTTTAGCCTTATCTTGGGCATCATACAATGAAAGAGACCATAAAATCTCTTAACAACCTCCTATTGGGCTTACAATACAAAGAATCACCCGCGTTAGGATAAAACCCAGAGAGTATAATTTCCCGGTGAAATTGCTCTTAAATCCAAAAGGATGGTTTCCCGGTGAAATCCCTTTTAAAGCCAAAGCCAGCCATACCTTATAGCTTCCTCTTGAGCTTCATACAAGGACCCTCGATGACCCTCGGAATGCCTCCTCTTGGGCTAACAATACAAGGACCCATGAGCTTCTTAAAAGCATCCCTAAATCCAATCAATTTCTCCTCGAGATTTAGACATCTATCATCTCTATGGAAGAAGTATCTCATCTATTACATCACATACAATCAAAAACTTTTCAAAACTCTTTTCAAACAAAAACATCTCTTAATCGTAAGTGGTAACGCATGTACACTCAAGCAAAACACCCAATGCTTATAGTTAAAAGATCCAATCATTTTTCAAACATCTTTCTTAAACATGTAAGTGGTAATGCTTGTACACTCAAGCAAAAACACCTATAACTTACGATGAAAGATTCTCAGTCATTCAAACCTTTTCAAAATGTATGTGATGAAATAGATTAGATACATTTTTCATTAAGATGACATTTGTCTGTCTCTTACTAACATCCCGTTGCTTCCACTAGCATAAGTGGGAACTACGATTGCTCTAACTTTCTCAACATCCCTTTGAGAATACGTAGGCACAAGGTCTCATCCTTGCCGAGCAAATTTTTTCCCTCAAACCAAACAAACCATAGATCCTCAGATCCGAGCTACAAATGCTCTGATTCCCACTAGGGGATATGTATGCAAAAGATCCAAAGATCTTTGCGAGAACAATAATAACAAACACTAGGATCCCACATAATCTATCCTTCTTAAAATCCCAAAGGAGAAACTTTCCCAATCATAGAAATAGCAATTAAAACACACAAACGTATCAAACATATTCATATATAAAGCTATATATAACTATATATATTTAGGGTGCTCCATCTATTCCCTTTATATAACAAATCCCCTTACTCAGAATCTCCCCAATGCGTTGCGTCGAGTTTGCGCTAGTCGTTACGCATATCAAAATCAATTGAGGGTATTAACAGCTTTCCCCTTTTTCATAATCATTAAATCATCTTTTCTTGTGTTGAAAATAATAAAGCTTGATGCTCGCGGCATCTTTATAAACAAATCAAAAGAGTAAATCGTTTCGATCCAGAGGATTCAAATTCAGATTCGATTCCCTAGCGCGTCACTTTTTAACGCGAACAGGAAAAATGGCGACTCTGCTGGGGAAAAAGAAACTTTGATTTTCAAAAAATGTGACTATGCTCAAGAGCACCAAGTTTTTTTATTTTCAAAAAGAAAAAAAGGGGTTAAGCTTTCATATGTGCATATGTTTGTTTTCCTTTATTGTGTGTTTTCGTGATTTCATCTGATGGAAAGAAATCCTAGCCCGGATTTAAGAAACATTTTAAGATCTAGGTGGGGGTATAGTCCTATTAACTTGTGAGAAGTCTCAGTACTTACGGAGTTAATTTGAGATCCCTCTCTCAGTGGAGGTTGTCTTGGGGGTGTCATACCCCAAATTTTGACCTAATATACCACCTTACATTTGCATCGTTGCACAACTAACAGTTCAAACAACATTAATCGGGTATAGCACTCACAGGTCAAAATTAGGGTTTCATCAGATTTTCATCTGATTTAAGAGCTAACCAATTAGGGTTTGAGATTTTCTCATCTTATTTGATCTATCTTGATCAAATCATCAACCTCTGATCATCAGATATCAAATTTTCTCACAGATCAATCAAGGATCGACCAATTAGGGTTTTGATCGGGCATGAGTATTCTCTAATTTTATAAGCAGTGAATGACTTTTTTGGATAGAGATTGGTCATCATATCTTAGATACAACATCTTGACCTAATTTCTGGATTCAAAACATCACAAAGGTTCACAGAATTCATCAGTCGTTTTTAGAAACATCTGATGAAATTTTCATCTGCACAGAAAAGTCAAACTTTGACTTTTGGTCAAATTTTTCAAAACAAAACTTTTTCAATCATCAAAATACTTCAAATGATCCATCATGATCATAAAAAATCAAAGAATTTGAAAAAGTCAACAAAAAGTCAAAAGTTTTCATACTTAGAGATTTTTCTAAGTGTTGAAATTTCTTACTTTTTTTCAAACTTCATGCCATTTTTTCACCTAGTTCCAATTTGAATTGGAAAAAACTCAAAACATGAAAGTTGTAGCTTGTGGAAAAACATTTCCAAAATGTCCAAGAACTCTCAAATCCATGGAGTCTAGATACACTTTTGAATTTGAAATTTAGAGTTCCAAAATCCATAATTTTCAAGTACAAACTTGTAAAATTATAGGTCATTTTGCATTTTCCTCTTCTAGAACCTTTGCCACCTTGCCAAGAGAGGATGGAACTGATAAATATCAGTGAGGGATGATTGAGATAAGATAAGATCAAATTGATATTTCACACATGGTAAAAAGGAAGTTTCCTTTTACCTTTAAAGCCAAAAGACTTCCTTGCCCTCTAAGGCAAGTTTGAATTACCAATGCCCAATTGCTTGCCTAACATTTCAGATACAATGGCCTATAAATAGAGGTACCAATTCAAGCTCAATACACACCAAAGCAAATGCAAAATCATGCTTTCATTTTACTTTCTTGAAAATCAAGCAATATAGTGCAAAAGTGAGAAACTTGCATTTTTGAAATATAGTTAAAACCAGGATGATCTTTGGTGTCAAACATGTTTCATGATCATTATTAAACTTGTTCCAAACTTAATTCAACATGAACAAGGCTGGAAATCAGAAATTGCATCTCATGAACATAAACCTTCAAAACTACCATGGAATTCGAATTTGGAACTAGGCTTGATCAAACTATGTTCTAACCATTCAAACATCATCACTATACATCATAGGGATGACTCAAAACATAAACAATAATCTGTAAATCCATTAACCTCGATTTCGAGTTTTATTTTGAACTGACTGTAGGTTGACTTGGTTGGGAAGATTGGAGCAAGTTCAAAGCAAGCATACCATCCACATAGCTTCCATACATGCCGATGATGGTGTAGCAATCCTCAAACAAGTTCTGGAAACGCGTTTTGAGCTTCTTCGATTCTCACTTTTCCAGGTATGCATATGAACTGTGATATCCATATTCCTTGCATCAATTGAAAAAAACTCACGGCCATTCTCTTTCTGCACCCCTAACGATCATAAACCCTCAAAAAAAATCCAAGAATCATCAACCACACGTCATTTAATTTGAATTCTTAGATTCTAGGGTTCTTCGTGTTCCCAGAAATCCAAACGTGTTAGGCTAAATATAAATGAAATTAACAACTACCTTCGTGTTCGTGATGAAAAACCGAGCAACTTTGATGTTTACTTCATTAATTTTCATTGAGAAACAAAGATTTGAGCTTGAATCATAATTTCTGGAAATCAAACACGAAGAACATGCTTCGTGCGTGTTCTTGATTTTTTTCAAATTCAAAATAATCCAACACCATATCAACACGTGTTATGAGTCCACTAACACCCCAGCGCGTTTGGTCTAGTGGTTGCTTGCTTGGTCTTAAGTCTCTTTGCCACGCGTCCCACCTCATGGTCATGGGTTCAACACCCATCAAGACCATTCTTTTTTATAACTTTTTCATATTTTTCATGTTTTTCATCAAACTTTCACAATTTTTTTGACCAATCAAAACTCCTTATTTTAAGGTGATTTTTTGGAAACTTGTCAATAAATACATCTATTTTATGATAGTGCAAAAATTTTCAGAAAAAACTTTCATCTGATTAAATTTTAATCGAGCCGAAAACGACGTTCTGAACACTTTTTCAAACCTTCTTTTAAGGTGAATTTTTCAAGTTTTCGACTTCCGATTTTTTTCAAAACTTCTCATAAATGAACTTAACATTTCAAAAACATTTTCAAATCATTTTTCAAAACATTTCATCAAACTTGCATCTTTTACCATGATCGATCCGATTTAAAACGATAAAACTGATTTCGTCTTCTCTCGAATTTCTCGATCGATCATGGGCCTCCATCACGGTGTAAGTCCCATCAAAAAATTCTTTTTATGTACATATATTTTCTTTTCCTTGTACATAAACAAAAAAACAAAACATTCTTTTATGTACATATCTTTTTATCTGTACATAATACGGACAAACTTCTTCGGTTTGTTTGCATTTTACACTGAATGCCATTGATATTGAAAGGATCATTATTCTCTGTGAAATTGCTTTCAAATCAATGGGCCTCCCTTACGGTGTAAGTCCCATAACATTCTTTTATGTACATAATATTTCTTTGTACATACAACTTTCATCTGTACATAACACAGATACTTCTTTATCAAACTTTTATCTGTACATAACACAGATACTTCTTTTTCAAATACTTTTTATCTGTACATAAGACATACAGATACCTTTTACTGATAAACTTCAATCAATCATTTCCGTTTCATCTGTACATTTTACACTGAATACCATTGATATTGAAAGGAGCATTATTCCCTGTGAAACTGCTTTCAAATCAATGGGCCTCCATTATGGTGTAAGTCCCAACCCTCCTATGTACATCCATCTTTCTCTCGTACATAAATACTGCTCGGTACATATTTATTTTTGTACATACTCAAACTTGTAAATAACCAAGCGCTTGTTTCAAACATTTGTTTCATGTACACTTGTTTATATTTCATAAATCTGTAAATAAACATCATGCATGGTTTATATTTCCTTCATAAACTCCTGTGAATACATATCACACACACACACACACCTGTTTATACAAACTGTCTAATAATAACATAACAATTAGACTAATCAATAGGTTCCCAGAATTTAGCCTCTGCTTGGGCTTCATACAAGACAATTCATCACCAGCATGAATTTAGCCTCCGCTTGGGCTTTGTCATACCCCAAAATTTGCCCTCATATTTCTCAAGACATTCCCTACATCCATGCTCAAGGATTCCTCAAGAGTTGATCAGATGAACACTCTCCTATACAATCAACCCAAACTAGGGTTTGGCATTCCTCAGATCCAGATGGACTTCTAACACCTCCAATGGTTTTCATGCTTCCTCATATGCTTCAAAGATTCTCCAGGTCAAGTTTCAAGCTTCACAAGTCCAATTTCCTCGCATAATTGCTCGATGATCGAAAATCGTTGTATTGGTCAAAGAGTCAATCGTGGTCAACATACACCAAAACTTCGATTTTTGGTCAACATCTTCATTTTGAAGTTACATTCATCATTTGATCAAGGGTTGATCATGATTCATCAAGAAAACTCAAGATTTGCTCAAAAGTCAAACTTTCTAAATTTGGGTTTCTAGGTGAAAAGTCAATCAACTTTGACCGATCATAACTTTCTCATACTTTCTCGAAATTTTTCCACCACCTCTTGTTTTGAAGGAAATTCAATTCTCTACAACTTCATGTCTCACAAGAATGTCCAAAAAATGCTTCATTTGAGAGGTATAGCTCAAAACATTACAGGTCCTTTTCAAAGTCAACAAAAAGTCAACTTTTTGTTTTGAACATATATTGAGCATGGTAACTCCAATTGAAGTGAAACCAAAGACATTGTTTAGAGGACTCTTAGAGCTTTCCAAAAAGTCCAAGAACTCTCAAAAATGTGGAAAATTGAGCAAATTACACCATTCACAAGTTGGGCAATTTGGAAGAATGCAAAGAGAGATACTTCAAAAATCAAATCTTTTGCAAATGGGCCTATTTTTTCTTCATCCTAACTTGTTCCTCATGCAATTAGGAATATCCAAGCCCAATGCCACGAATTTTTGATTTATTTTTCTATTTAATTTGGAATTTATTCATTTAAATGCAAATTAAATCTTAAAATAAATTATAAAATCAAAATTAATTGAAAGATTGATTTTTATTTGTTCCTTGATGTCCAATTAACTCACAATTGCTAGCCAAATCAGAATTGAAGCAAAAAAGGCAAGATTGGATTGAAATTGATCAAATTTGAAAATTTGATTTTCATGAAAAAATCAAATTTGATTATCATTGAATATTGATCAAATCTTTCCAAATTCAATCTCAAATCCTTCCAGTATATATATACAATGCATATCAATCAAGAAAGAACAGAAGAATTGGCTCAGAACCCTAGTTTCAAACTCAAGAATTTCGTGCACTTGAAGCAACTGGTAATCCTAGTTTTGCTCTGATTCAGCCAATTCCAAGCATTCCATCTTGTTCCTTGACATCTCCAGAATCGATCCAGACCCTTACATCATTCAAAACCATCCAGAATCAAGGAATCACGAATCGGTTTGTTCACACTTTTTTTCAAAATCGTGTTTCATTATTCATGCATTATTAACAAGTTTTGATGTTTGTTTCATGCTTAGAACCAAGTTTGCAAGCGATCTGGGCAGGTTAATTGCATTTCCATGGCCTGGAACTCGATATACCATGATTAGGGTTCTTGACCACGATTTAGGGTTTTCCTTAAACGGAAAAATTGGACCATGAGACTTATACCATCGTGTTCGGAATGCTTCAAGGAATCGAACCATGGTTTCAAAATTAATTTATATTACCTGTATGTAATTTTGTGATTTTGCCAGGGACGTAGCGTCGAACCATGGCCGACGCTGAATATTCAAAAATTTGAAAGGTTGAAGATGAAGTCTGGCGCGAGCGGGAGTAGATCAGAAGGCGACGCGTGTATATGCCACTTACTCCGTTTCCAAACAGTAGAACACACATGGCGTAGTGGTCAGCGCATTGGATCTCAAGGTTTGAAGCCAGTGTCATGAGTTCGAATCCGTCCAGGGTCCAGGGCCAGTTTTGCTTTCTTTCTTTTTCACAAACTCATATATTTTCAATATTTTCATGTTTTTTTTAATATTTGCATTATATTTTAATTGTTTTCATTATTTTTATTCTGCATTAAAAAATAACCAAAAAATATTTTTCTTTTTACAGTAGTTTTATAAAATCTTTATTTAATTTATAAAATTAAAAAATACTATTTTGCATGCATATTTATTTTTATTTTGATTTTAGCATTTAAATCATTATAAATTGCATTTTAATTATCAAACCTTTTCCAAAAATTCCAGAAAAATTATTTTAACTTATTTATCTTATTTCCAGCATGTATAAATTTTTTCATATTAAAATTTGCATTTTTACTAACATTTTCCTATTATTCGATTTCATCATATTTTCCGATTTTCTCCATCTTTTCACAGGTTGATCCGATACAGACGTTTATTCCGTTTTTCTTTTATTTTCCAATAATGTAACTGCTTATGGGATGTAATAGTTTAATCTAGGACTTTTACTTTTCCGCATTTTCTAATTATGTATCTGCCCCAAAGCCATGTAATAGCGTAGGTTTACATTTCCGCACTTTACATTCCGCATTTTACTTTCCGCACTCTTATCAATTGCTAGTAAATAGGCGTGTATGGCAAGATAATAATCAATATAGCCCACTAATCTTCAAGATAATATATTCTGAATTCAACACACTCTTTCACACATGCACCCTTTAGGGTAATTCTCTCTCGTTGCCTTTCGATTTCAAACGGTCATGTCCCTCGAACGTAGAGGTATTCTAGCACCGTTGCCTTCAAAACAAATCATCATAGTCCCTTCGATACAAAGATCATAAGACCCACGATGTCGCCCGAATACATGATCTTGACCTCGATTGTCGCCTACGAAAATGATGATAGTCCTTCAATGTGCTAGGATACTTCCTACAAGTTGCCTTCTATGACCATCCGATGTCCTTCGATTGTCCGCTCACATCCAACGAATGGAGCTACCTACTAACTAATGGTATGGCTAGCGCTATTCTAAAGGAATGTAGAAGTACAAAAACGATTACATTCTGAGTAGGTAATAAGTCTCCTAGTTGCTTGCTCAAATCAAATAAACTTTTCACACCTCACACTTTCAAAATCACTTTGTATACATTCCAGCGTGAATCATTGCAAAGTTCCTTTTCAAAAAAACGAAACATTTCCGAACACTTTGTATACATTCCTACATGAATCATTACAAAGTCAAAGCGAAATGCCTTTTCAAAACATCTTTCAAACACACAGAAAGCACAAGTTTTTCAAAAGTGATCTATGAAGAACTAAGAGCCGTGAGATAACTACGGATGGAAAGGGTGCTAATACCTTCCTTTTCATAACCATTCTCCGCACTCGTAATCTAACGAAGGTCTTTTTCTCGTACTTTTACCTTCCCTTAATTGGATAAAATAAAAGTCGGTGGCGACTCTTGCTATCCGCACATTTGGATACAAAAATCCTAAAAAGTCAGTTCACCAGACATGTAATGGCGATCATGGGATATACCCTTAAAGAGAGAATGCCTTAAGGATTTCTAGATAACTTTATTGCTTCTGCTTGACTTGCTTGCTTTACTTTTTAAGGGTTGCTTGGGTATTATATTGTTGGGGATCCTACACCGGATCCGGGCCCTTTTAGGTAAGTGGCATTAGATCATTGCGACCGCTAGACGATAACTTAAACGGTCAACATGATGGCTACGTTAGCGTGACACTTTGTTGTCCCGATGCTCCTCATTCCCAAGTTGAGGATAGCATTTGGCTTCGCGTGGTGTCATCAAGCGCTAACTAACTTTTAGAACCTTAATTGACCCATCTTGGCCATTAGAAGGTAGTGAGATGGCCGGCTTTGTGTAGACCGAGGTTGGTTGATACCGATGCTACGCCATTGAGATCGACTTTTGGGACATTTTCGATCGACCACTTGGTAGTCGCATTGAAATAAGCGCCTACGAGAAAGATCAATGATGTGAGATTCCTAGAACCCGTTACATTATTATAGGATGATGAACCAACTCAAACTTTTGGTGGGTAATCTAGACCTCATGCAAGCCTTAAACCATAGGCTCATTGGTGATTTGTTTGTGTGTGCTATACATGACATCATGACATCATCCGATTGCATATCATTTCTAACCATTTCAAGGACCTAGGATTTATCTTTGCTCGCTTTTGTAGGTATTATGGCTTCTAGAAAGACTATCCGAATCAACTTCATGGGTATACCTTCTCACTCAAAGAATTGGTTTCGTAAATTCCCACCATACTCGCCATCAAAAGACATGGTTATCTACTTGACTTGGTTATCTCCGTTTTGAAGAAGATATGATGCATGTCCTATTCCAGCTTCTTTGATCCAAGCACCATTGCTTTACATGCCTGATTATCGCTAGTTCCTACCTTGGAAGAGTTCTCTAAGCTACTTGGTATACCTATTCTTGACCAAATGCCATTCACCGGTTTGGAAAAGGTTCCTAAGTACGAAGACATTGCATCCGCCTTACATCTTAAGCGCTCAGACATTGAAGCCAATTGGGAAACTAGAAGCGGAGTTAAGGGTTTACTTTCTAAGTTCCTAATTAAGAAAGCTCGAGAATTCCTCAAAGTGATGAGTTTCCATGCATTTGAAAACATTGTGGCCTTGCTAATTTATGGTTTGGTTCTATTCCCTAACTCGGATCAATTCATAGATGTCAATGCCACCAAGTTATTCCTCACCCGTAATCCAGTGCCTACTTTGCTTGGAGACATCCTACATTCTCTCCATACTCGTACTACTAAGAGACAAGGCACTCTCATGTGTTGTATACCGTTACTTCTAGGTGGTTTATTTCGCACCTTCCTCCACGCTTTTGAAGAACGAACAAAGGATGAAATGGTCTCAAAGATTAATGTCACTCTCTCATTCGGATATCCGTTGGAGTCTTTCTCTCAAAAGGACTTTATCTTCATTGAGTTGTGGAGAGTTCCCTAATGTCACTTGGTATAAGGGAGGTATTACTTACAACCCTTCTCTAGCTCTACGCCGCTTTGGTTTTGCTCAAGAGATGGTCCACATGATATGCTTCTCCAAGATGTTGTGTTCGACTACAACCACGATCTCCGCATTACCGATTTAAGGTTCATACACGCTTGGGGCATGGTAAAGAAGATTGATACCAAAACTTTGGGACACCAAATCCCACCCTTGGGAGCCTTACTCAAATGGGTGCGAGCTCGAGCTCAAACCTCATGATGCCATTCACTGCTGTACCCGTAATTATGGAACTCTGCTATAGGTGACGACCTATACTATTCTCCATCCTGACATGCCTACCGATTTCGAAGACTTGAAGAGATCCTGGATTCAGCTTAAAGAAGAGAGGGATACTTTTGAAGCTCAGTGTTATGCAAGTGAGAAGAAAGTACTAGAGTTGACCAAGCTACTTCACGAGGAGCGCAACATCAACGCCTACCTCGGCACCAAGAGGAAGCGCCCATGGGAGACCTAGAAGATTTATATTATGTTTTTCTTTTATTGTTTTGAACTATCTTTTGTACTTAAAAAGAAAAAGAATAAAAAGAGAACTAATACTTGTTTGTTCATTGCTTGTTTAACAAATTTAAATCCTAGAGGTCCTTGAAAACATTGCATAGCATTCGCATAAAACATTGCATAGCATAACATTGCATTACAGGTACATTGGAGATTGGTTTTCTTATCCTCTTGCTATTTATTTTAGCAGCAATGGCTCTCGAACAGATCACAAAGATCTCCTGTGTCGTAATGCTCGCCAGCAGATGTTCACTAGCTTGGTCCAAGGCCAAGAAGATCTGAAGAAGCTCATCAACAAGAAGAAGAAAGTTGTGGGTCTACTCAACATGGGCAGACGCTACAAAGGTGGTCCTAGAGTGGTCAGTCGAATTGAGTACTCTGACAACAGTGTTAAGAACGAAGGGAGTAACAAGGGTGATGGCGAAGGCAACCAGCGTGAGCCTGAGAAAGACAGAGAAGATCACTATGATGATGACCAGTACTCTGATGGAGATGACAAGTATAAGCAACTCGAAGACCGTCTGAATGCTGTGGAAAATCTGAAAATGTCCGGGCTGAATTTTGATGATCTGAGTCTTGTTCCTGGTGTTGTGATTCCTCCTAAGTTCAAAGTTCCTACTTTCGCCAAGTATGATGGCATTTCTTGTCCGAAGCTGCATTTGAAGTCCTATGTTCAAGATCACCCTCACACCGATGATGAAAGTGTGGATGCACTATTTTCAAGAGAGTTTGTCCGAACTCGCTTGGAGTGGTATTATCGCCTAGAGAATGACCGTATCCGTACTTGGAGTGACTTGGCCGATGCTTTCTACAAACAGTATGAGTACAATGCTGAATTGACACCCACTCGCATGCAACTGCAAAACATGTCTATGGGTCGTGATGAGAAGTTCAAAGAGTATGCTCGTAAGGAGAGATCTAGCAGTGAGTTCAACCACCCTTGTCCAAAAGGGAGTTGGTTGATATGTTTATGGGGACATTGTCGTCCATTCTTCAATCATCCGATTGAAACTCTTCACCGGTTCACCGAGTGATACTTAAAGTGCGTTGAAGCCGGTATCAAGAGTGGAAAGATTCGTAGAGTCATCATCAAATGTCGCAAGAAATCTTTTGGTGGTAAGAAAGAAACTAATGTCGGTATGGTCGAAAAGCCGAGCCAAGACCGACCGTGCTCAATCTGGGGGCCAGGATCTCCAATCCTACATCAAGCAACCTCAACGAGACAACACGTAGCCGTAACGCGCCACGAAGACAGTTTACGAAGATCAACATGCCTTTGTCGCAAGCCTTGCAATACATGTTGAAAGCAGAGTTGATTACCTTGAGGGATCCTCCTCAGAATGTCAACACTTCCTCTCCGAAATACAATCCTAATGCTAAGTGTGCTTACCACTCCAATAGCCTGTGGCACGATAATCGACAATTGTTGGGCTCAAGAACAAGATTCAAGATATGATCAGCTAAGCATTGAATTTGATCCTCCTGAGACCGAATGTGATCAACGCCCTATGCCTAACCATGACAAGAGTTCCAATGTTGTTGGTGATGATACTTATGTTTTCAACATAGATGACTTCACCATTCCTCTGATGACTGTTAAGAAGAACTTGCTGCAAGCGGCATCAATCCAGATGCCCGAGAATTGTCGGTGCCCGTCCGCACCGATGGTTGTGCTTGGTTGAGAAGACGTTCAAGGCATGATGGACAACCGTGAGATACTATTTTGAAACCACCGTGCGTAAGTGTGAAGGCATGGCTAAGTTGAAGATCAAAGATGCGAATGAACCCGAACCATCTGTGGGATACCTTGGGCAGCCAAGTGGAAAGTATGATTACATGGTGAAGTATTCCGCCCCGAAAGTTACAAGATCCTATTGAAGACATTAAAGCGACCGGATGGGTGACGATTTTAAGACTATGCCGATGTTAACACCATAAGGATTTCCTCTCACGATCCCGTGCCTAGAGTGGCGCCTCATCATTACCTCTCCGAGACCGTTCCATATTCCTCCGACAAGGCTATCCCTTGGAATTATGGATCCGATGTTTACTATCATGGCGTCAAGCAAGACTCCGATCGTTGAAGATCTTTTTTCCCGACATTGACAACATCACCGATAGTAAGGTGACCGAACCTAAGGGTGTTCTCTCCAGATATCTCTCCAAAAGACACCGCGACTCAGCGCGCATTCCAAACTCAACCAATTTCCCCAGCCAATGGGAAAGAACCAAGGACTCATCCTCGCCAACCGTACCAAAGGAAGTTGTCAAGACACCAAACAAGAAATGGAGGAAATTCAAGATTATCAAGAAAAGTGACTACAATGTTGTGGAATACAGATCCGTCCAAGATCTCCATGCTTGCTCGCTTGTGCTCCGAGGCTCATGCTAATGCCTTGGTGAAGTTTCAAGAATGCTCATGTGCCGCAAGACACTACCACCGATCAATTTGAAGTATTTAGGGCGCCAACAACGGCCTAGGCTTCTCGATGTCGATTTGACGAAAGAAACATAACAAAGCCTTGCACATCTCGTGGAATGCAAGGGTACTACATTATCCCATGTGTTGGTGGATACCGGCTCGAACATCCTACCAAGATCGCTTTTGATTGCTTGATCGTCGAAGGGTTGGTTCGAGATCCGACATCATTGTGCGAGCTTTTGATGGTTCTAAGGTTTGGAGAGCTTTACTTATCAAAGTCGTTTTCTTGACTTTACTTTTTTTGTGATGGACATCCGCTTACTTGCCTTGGCGGACTTGGATACATGGGGCAAAGGTGCTACCGCATCGTGGTTGAAGTACCAAGGGAAAGTTGTTACAGATGTGGTGAAGAAGTAGTGGTCATCATCTACATTCATTCGATACCTCGAGGTAGGTGAATTCTTTGAGACTTTTTGAAACAATTTTAGTCATGCCTGCTGACTCTCGCTACTCCGAAGTTACACAAGCTCCTCCTAGGATGGCCTCACGAAAGATGCTCAAGTCAGCTAAAGAAGGTGGTAGTGCTATTGGGGTCACTCCTCGATCTTCCTTTCAAGTTTGACAAGACGGTTTAGGTTTCACTATCAAGGGTCAAGATGATACGCGAGCGTGCCAACTCCTTTCCGTGACACCAGTGGAATCCATGCTATAGAAGACGACAACGACTTCGACATCGCAATTGGATCTTTCCAACCCGCATCGTGGCTCAAGAATTGGAAGATCAAGACGCTATACCAATCTCCTTTAGTCGAGTAATTATTCTTGTTTTGTTTGCTTTTCGTATTTGCTATGTTTTGAACAATAAACTCTAAAGCCTAGTGCCTTGCCCGGCATCATGGCTCGCTTGGGGTTTTATTTGTTGTTTGCGTATTTTCATTCAATAAATTCGTTGGACTTTTGCATACAATTGTTTTTTTTTTTTACTTTATCACCCTTCAAAAGGCTATGTTTCTTACACACACCCACGTGGTACATCGCAGAATCACTCCGAATCTAATTGGCATATAGTGCTAAATATGACTCGATAATCCGATCTACCAAGCCGAAGATGAAAGTGAGGAAGATTGTGAAGTGCCAGGAGAACTTGTCAGATTGCTACAGCAAGAAGATCGAGTTATACAGCCACACGAAGAGCAAGTTGAAGTTGTGAATTTGGGTACTGACGAAGACAGAAAAGAGATCAAGATAGGAGCGGGTCTTGAGAATAGTGTTAAAGAAAGGTTGATTCAGATGCTACGAGACTACATTGAGGTTTTTGCTTGGTCATACGAAGACATGCCTGGTTTAGACATTGATATTGTGGTTCATCGATTGCCAACTAAAGAAGGTTTTCTCCCAGTTAAACAGAAGGTCCGTCGGATGCGTCCAGAGATGTCAGAGAAAATCAAAGCCGAAGTTATGAAGCAGTTCAACGCCGGTTTTCTAGCTGTCACCTCTTATCCCTCAAAGGTTGCTAACGTAACCCGTACCTAAGAAGGATGGCAAAGTACGAATGTGTGTGGATTACGTAGATCCGAACAAAGCAAGTCCGAAAGATGATTTTCCTCTTCCTCATATTGATGTTCGTTGACAACACCGCCAAAGATAAGGTTTTCCTTCATGGATGGTTTCTCCTGGTATAATCGATCAAAATGGCTCCTCAAGACATGGAGAAGACTACTTTTGTTACACAGGGGCACTTCTCGCTACAAGGTTATGCTGTCGGATCAAGAACGCAGCGCCACTTTTATCGTGCATGGTGGCACTATTTCATGACATGATCCATCACGAGATAGAGGTTTACGCCGATTTACATGATAGCTCGATCACGCATGCAGGAAGAACACCTTGATCATTTGTAAACTGTTTGATGATTGAAGAAGTGGATCGAGACTTAATCCTAACAAGTGCTCTTTTGGAGTCGAGTCCCAGAAACTCCTAGGGTTTGTTGTCGTGGTAAAGGTATTGAAGTTGATCCGCCAAAGTTAAAGCTATACAAGAGATGCCCGCCTCCCGACCGAAAAGGAAGTCGAGGTTTTCGCTTTGAACTACATTGCGATTCATTACACACCTAATCGCTATTGTGAGCCAATCTTCAAGTTACTAAAGAAAGATCAAGTGGTAGAATGGAACGACGATTGCCGATCGCTTTTGACAAAATCAAGGAGTACCTACAGTAATCCCTCCTATTCTCGATGTCATCAAGGAAGACCTCTTATCATGTACTTGACAAGATTAGAGAACTCAATGGTGTGTGTTGGGGCAACATGACGAGTCTGGTCGAAAAGAGCATGCAATATACTACCTTAGCAAAAGTTTACCGATCGTGAAACAAGATACTCACAAATCGAGAAAACTTGCAACGCTTTTGGTTATATATGACCCAACTATTGATTTTAAGATGGATCCGATAAAATACATCTTTGAGATTAGAATAGCAAGATGGCAAATGATCTTGACCGAATATGATATCCAAGACACTTCGAAAGCAATCAAAGGAAGTGTAGTAGCCGATCATTTGGCTCATCAAGCCGTAGATGACTACCACTATGCAATTAATTTCCAGATGAAGATGTTTTACTAGTTGCAGATTATGGAAGAACTGTGCCCTTTAAGGACTCGAACAAGGATCCCGATGGACCATGGTCTTTGATGGAGCCTCAAACGCACTTGGCAATGGCATTGGCGCCATCATTACATCCCCTGCAGGCGGACATACGCCTTTCACCGCCAGATTATGTTTCAGTTGTACCAACAATATGGCTGAGTACGAAGCGTGCATCATGGGTATTAAAGCTGCTATTGACTTAAGAATCAAGTTCTTGCAAGTGTATGGAGACTCAGCTTTAGTAATCACAGATTAAGGCTAGTGGGATACTAAGCATCCGAATCTCATTCCAGACGAGCATGTTTTGAGTTTGATCCCCTATTTCGAAGAGATTACTTTTGATCATATTCCACGAGAAGAGAATCAGTTGGCAGACGCACTAGCTACTATGTCATCTATGTTCAAAGTTAGATGGGACAACGAGGCTCCCCTGATCATCATTGAGAAGTTTGACTAACCAAAGATATTGTTATGAGCTTGACGTAAGAGAAACCTTGGTACTACGATGTGAAAAGGTATCTTGAGACTCGTGAATATCCGCAGGGCATCTATCAATGATAAAATTTGAGAAGGTTTGCATCCAAATTCTTCCTCAAAGAACGCATCTTATACAAGCGCAATCACGATTTGTGCTTATCTACTGTAGACCAGAGAACAGAACACGATCATGGAAGAATTACACAAGGCGCATTTGGTACTCACTCAGTGGGCATACGATGGTTAAGAAGATTCTAAAAGTTACTATTGGTCCACCATGGAAGCCGATTGTCACCGCTTACCGATCTTGTCACAAGTGTCGATTTACGCAGAAAGTACATGTACTCAAACCTCGAATGTTTTAACTTCTCCTTGGCCTTTGCAATGTGGGCATTGACATGATTGGAGAAATCAAGCTTCAGCCCAACCGGACATCGCTTCATCCTTGTGGCAATCGACTATTTCACCAAGTGGGTAGAGGCACCTCGTCAGATCTGTTACCAAGAATGTTGTGGCTCGATTCATCAAACATAATCTTATCTCGGTATGGCACTCCCGAAAGGATTATCACGATAACGGCTCTAACCTCAACAACAAGATGATCATCGAACTGCACGCAGCTCAAGATCAAACATCACAACTCTTCTCCTTATCGGCCTAAGATGAATGGCGCAGGAAGCCGCCAATAAGAACATTAAGAAGATACATGTAAGATGACAAGTGACATACAAAGATTGGCATGAGATGTTACCATTTGCTCTTCATGGTTATCGACCACAAGACGAACATCAACAGGGCAACCCTTCTCTCGTGGTGGTATGGAAGCGCCCTACCCATCGAGGTTCGGAGATATTCTCAACCGTAGTCCTCCAGACGCAGAGTTGTTTAAGATGATTGGTCCGACGCGCTTTGACCGATTAATTTGATTGATGAGAAACGACTGCGTCCATCCGCCATGGATGATTTATCGGAAATGATCGTGAGCATTCAACAAGAAAATCAAGCACCGAGTTTACCAAGTCGGTGACCTAGTGGTCAAGCGCATCATTCTTCCACAAGGTGATCCGGGCAAATGGACTCCCACCTATGAGGGACCGCTTGTAGTCAAATGAGTTTTCAAAGCGGAGCTATGATACTTAGCACCATGGACGAAGACTTTCCACACCCCGTGAACGCAGACATAGTCAAAAATACTACGATAAAGAGACCCGCTAGGTCGACGAACCTAGGCAAAAATAAGGGTATCCCGCGAACCAAAAGGGTTCGGCAAAAGTTAAGGATATATAAAACATGTACACCAAGTCGAAAACCCGAAAAGGCGGCTTGGGCAAAAGGGTATCCTGCAGATGAAACCCGAAGGGCGGTCTAGGCAAAATTAGGGATTTAAGCGCATTTACTATGTCTCGCTCCGTGATCACCTACTTTTACTCACGACTATCGGCATTCAAGGTTCAAATGGCGAAGATCAATTCAATCACTTTCTACTGACAGCAAGGAGATGAGATAGTTGAAATATATGAGTACTAGCATAGTTGGAACTTAACGAGATTGTTTCCGCATAGCCTTTTCCCTTTCTCTTGTATAAACTACTTGGCCATACGCCACCTTTCAAATAAATGCAAATTTCTTTCTGCCATTTCTGTTTGTTGTTGTTTGCATAAAGTCCAAACGACCGCTTTGAATGATTATACGCATCCGACAATAAAAAATCCGCAAACGTACGAAAAATGAGTGAACAGGGATAATTACTACAGGCTCCAGGAATTGAGATGACAACGAAAGTCACCGATGCATTCCCCTACAGAGTACAATCCCCACAGAAATGTCACTCGCTACAGATCTCCATCAGGATACAGATTCCTTCTCCGAAACCTCATCTTCAGCACCTTTATCTCCAGCAGAGACATCCATCCCCAACAGGATGCCTTCCAACAAATCCTTCCCTCTAGCAAGCAGTGTTCAGACTCGAGACTTGGTCAGATAGTGCACCGGAGGAAACCTACACCCCTTATTCCCCAGCCCGCGATTTCGACGTGCTCCAGATCTTTCCAACCAGGCCTCCAGGCAGTTCATCAACTACTCTTCGACCAGATCTATACACAAGACTCCCCAGTAGGGTGCCTCATAACCTCCCCTTAAGGCGCCCCGAATCTTCCTCGCAGGTTCATGAACAAGATTTTGGCGGCACGGCCCTCGCCTTCCCATCCGCAATGGTATCAGGCTCAAGACTTGGTCGATAATGCACGGAGAATTCAAAGCTACGTCCTTCTCAAGGTTTCCGATCCGTCATCCCCAAGCGTAAGTCGAAATTTTTGCCGGATATTCACATCTTCCTCAAGATGGATATGTTTTGAAATATCACAAGAACCATCATTCATACATTATTCATGAATATCATAATTTGTGCATATATCATTCATACGCATTGTCATGCATCATACTGCATAAGACTAACAATATTCTATCAAAAATTCTCTTGTTTTGCCAAACAGTAAAAGTCATTTCGACGCAAGCGTGTCCAAGATTAATACCCAAACCGACGGAAAACTATCTCGAACGACCAACCTCGTTGTTCTCCAACAACGGATCCGTGGATTAATACCCAAACCGACGGAAAACTATCTCGAACGATCACAAGTTATCCTCCCGATAACGGGAAAGGGATCAACCCGATGCAATGTGAAATATCCACATTTCGCCGATCGCTATCCCTCGTAGTAGTCGCACACAAGAACTATTCTCGATTTCTCCTATTATCAACAAAGAATTCACAGAGTCCCATGACGACTCAGCTTGCCTTGATGGCATCTAAGCCCATCTCCGACTACTTGTCAACATTTCTCACTTCCGAACGTCTGATATTTGGTTAAAAATCACTGCACCAATAACTTCATTCAAAAGCAAGCACGAGGTCTAGCGCACGACTTCCTGATGGCATCCTAAGCCCATCTCCTTCCGTGGCATCTACGAGCCCAGCGTACGGCTCACTCCCCAAAGATCAATCCCTCCGTATGGCATCCTAAGCCCATCTCCTATACAACAGCCTCTCGAGTCTAGCATACGACTTGCTCCCCATCAAGTTCCAACCTTTCCAAATGGCATCCGAAGCCCATTCCGCATCCTCATCAACCGCGAGTAAATTTTCGTGTACTCGAGTGTTCAATCATCTTCACCTCCGTCACGAAGGCAAAGCATGTCAATCTGTCCCTTCCAGACAAGAAGATTGAACAGGCAGCCACATACCCCAAAATTTGCCCTCATATTTCTCAAGACATTCCCTACATCCATGCTCAAGGATTCCTCAAGAGTCGATCAGATGAACACTCTCCTATACAATCAACCCAAACTAGGGTTTGGCATTCCTCAGATCCAGATGGACTTCTAACACCTCCAATGGTTTTCATGCTTCCTCATATGCTTCAAAGATTCTCCATGTCAAGTTTCAAGCTTCACAAGTCCAATTTCCTCAGACAATTGCTCGATGATCAAAATCGCTGTATTGGTCAAAAAGTCAACTGTGGTCAACATACAGTCAAAACTTCTGATTTTTGGTCAACATCCTCATTTTGAAGTTACATTCATCATTTGATCAAGGGTTGATCATGATTCATCAAGAAAACTCAAGATTTGCTCAAAAGTCAAACTTTCTAAATTAGGGTTTCTAGGTGAAAAGTCAATCAACTTTGACCGATCATAACTTTCTCATACTTTCTCGAAATTTTTCCACCACCTCTTGTTTTGAAGGAAATTCAATTTCTACAACTTCATGTCTCACAAGAATGTCCAAAAATGCTTCATTTGAGAGGTATAGCTCAAAACATTACAGTGTCCTTTTTCAAAGTCAACAAAAGTCAACTTTTGTTTTGAAATATATTGAGCATGGTAACTCCAATTGAAGTGAAACTAAAGACATTGTTTAGAGGACTCTTAGAGCTTTCCAAAAGTCCAAGAACTCTAAAATGTGGAAAATTGAGCAAATTACACCATTCACAAGTTGGGCAATTTTGGAAGAATGCACAAAGAGAGATACTAAAAAATCAAATTTTGCAAATGGGCCTATTTTTTCTTCATCCTAACTTGTTCCTCATGCAATTAGGAATATCAAGCCCAATGCCACGAATTTTGATTTATTTTTCTATTTAATTTGGAATTTATTCATTTAAATGCAAATTAAATCTTAAATAAATTATAAAATCAAAATTAATTGAAAGATTGATTTTATTTGTTCCTTGATGTCCAATTAACTCACAATTGCTAGCCAAATCAAATTGAAGCAAAAAGGCAAGATTGGATTGAAATTGATTAATTTGAAAATTTGATTTTCATGAAAAATCAAATTTGATTATCATTGAATATTGATCAAATCTTTCCAAATTCAATCTCAAATCCTTCCAATATATATACAATGCATATCAATCAAGAAAGAATGTAAGAATTGCTGTAACCCTAGTTTCAAATCAAGAATTTCACTTGAAGCAACGGTAATCCTAGTTTTGTTCGATTCAATGCAATTCCAAGCATTCCATCTTGTTCTCGACATCTCCGTAATCCATCCACCTTTACATCATTCAAAACCATCCAGAATCAAGGAATCACGGTTAATTGTTTTTTCAAAATCGTGTTTCATTATTCATGCATTATTAACAAGTTTTTGATGTTTATTAGAACCAAGTTTGCAAGCGATTCGCGGTGTTAATTGCATTTCCATGGCTCGAACTCGAATATACCATGATATTAGGTTTCACCATTATTAGGTTTTCTTAAACGGAAAATTGGACCATGAGACTTATACCATCGTGTTCGGAATGCTTCAAGGAATCGAACCATGGTTTCAAAATTAATTTATATTACCTCGATGTATTTTGTGATTTTGTTAGACGAAGGCCGAACCATGGCCGATTAATATTCAAAATTTGAAAGGTTGAAGATGAAGTCTGGCGCGAGCGGGAGTAGATCAGAAGGCGACGCGTGTATATGCTACTTACCTGCTTCCAAATGTAGAGAACACACATGGCGTAGTGGTCGTATTGATCTCAAGGTTTAATGTTGTCATGAGTTCGAATCGTCTAGTATTTGCTTTTTTCACAAACTCATATATTTTCAATATTTTCATGTTTTTTTTAATATTTGCATTATATTTTAATTGTTTTCATTATTTTTATTCTGCATTAAAAAATCAAAAATATTTTCTTTTACATTAGTTTTATAAAATCTTTATTTAATTTATAAAATTAAAAATACTATTTTGCATGCATATTTATTTTTATTTTGATTTTAGCATTTAAATCATTATAAATTGCATTTTAATTATCAAACCTTTCCAAAAATTCCCAAAAATTATTTTAACTTATTTATCTTATTTCAGATGTATAAATTTTTCATATTAAAATTTGCATTTTACTAACATTTTCCTATTATTCGATTTCATCATATTCCGATTTTCCCATCTTTTCACAAAGTTGATCCGATATGCACGCTTATTCCGTTTTTCATTTTCCAATAATGTAATTGCTATGGGATGTAATAGTTTAATCTAGGACTTTTACCTTCCGCATTTTCTAATTATGTATCTCGCCCCAAAGCCATGTAATAGCGTAGGTTTACATTTCCGACTTTACATTCCGATTTTACTTTCCGCACTTATCAATTAGTAAATAGGCGTATGGCAAGATAATAATCAATATAGCTCCACTAATCTTCAAGATAATATATTCTGAATTCAACACACCTTTTCACACATGCACCCTTTAGGGTACTCTCTCGCTGCCTTCGATTTCAAATGGTCATGTCCTCGAACGTAGAGGTATTCTAGCACCGCTGTTCTTCAAACAAATCATCATAGTCCCTTCGATACAAAGATCATAAGACCCACGATGTCCCTCCGAATACATGATCTTGACCTCGATTGTCGCCATACGAAAATGATGATAGTCCTTCGAATGTGCGGATACTTCCTACAAGTTGCCTTCTATGACCATCCGATGTCCCTTCGATTGTCCTGCTTACATCCAACGAATGGAGCTACCTACTAACTAATGGTATGGCTAGCGCTATTCTAAAGGAATGTAGAAGTACAAAACGATTACATTCCGAGTAGGTAATAAGTTCCTAGTTGCTTGCTCAAATCAAATAAACTTTTCACACCTCACACTTTCAAAATCACTTTGTATACATTCCAAATTGAATCATTGCAAAGTTCTTTTCAAAAAACGAACATTTTAACACTTTGTATACATTCCTACATGAATCATTACAAAGTCGCGAAATGCCTTTTCAAAACATCTTTCAAACACACGTAAAGCACAAGTTTTCAAAAGTGATCTATGAAGCAACTAAGAGCCCGTAGATAACTACGGATGGAAAGGGTGCATACCTTCCTTTTCATAACCATTCTCCTGCATTTTAATCTAACGAAGGTCTTTTTCTGTACTTTTACCTTCCTTAATTGGATAAAATAAAAGTTTATGGCGACTTTGCTATCCGCATATTTGGATACAAAAATCCTAAAAGTCATTTCACCAGACATGTGCTTCATACAAGACACTTACTCCAGTTGAGTTTAGCCTCCGCTTGGGTTTATACAAGATATTTATCTCCAACAAAGTTTAGCCTTTCTGGCTTTGTACAAAGAAACTCTCTCAGAGTTAGCCTCCGCTAGGCTTCATATAAGACAACATCTCTGCTGAGTCACCTCCTCTGGCTTGCTCAAAAGAACTCCTCATTGAGTTTAGCCTTCTGGGCATCATACAATGAAAGAGACAGGAAATCTCTTAACAGCCTTATTGGGCTTCCAATACAAAGAATCACCCGCTAGGATAGAACCTCTAAAGGATGGTTTCCTTGAAATCACTTTCAAATCCCTGAGAGTAAAATTTCCTGAAATTGTTTTAATTCCAAAGGATGGTTTCGATGAAACTTTTAACACAAAGCCAGCATACCCTATCGCTTCTCTTGAGCTTCATACAAGGACCTCGATGACCTCGGAATGCCTCTTGGCTTACAATAAGGACCCACGGCTTTAAAAGCATCCCTTTAATCCAATCAATTTCTCCTCAGATTTAGACATTTATCATCTCTATGGAAGAAGTATCTCATCTATCACATCACATACACAAAAATTTCAAAACTTTTCAAAAATTTTCAAATTATTTCAAACAAAACATCTCTTAATTGTAAGTGGTAACGCTTGTACACTCAAGCAAAACACCTAATACTTACAGCTAAAGATTCAATCATCTTTTTCAAACATCTTTCTTAAACATGTAAGTGGTAACGCTTGTACACTCAAGCAAAACACCTAATACTTACGACTGAAAGATTTTAATCATTCAAACTTTTCAAAATGTATGTGATGGAATAGATTAGATACATTTTCATTAAGATGACATTTGTCTGTCTCTTACTAACATCCTGCTTTCCACTAGCATAAGTGGGAACTACGATTGCTCCTCACTTTCTCAACATCCTTTGAGAATACGTAGGCACAAGGTCTCATCTCTTGCGAGCAAATTTCTTTTCTCTCTCGCACTAAAAACAAACCATAGAACCCTGTATCCGAGCTACAAATGCTCGATTCTACTAGATATGTATGCGTAAGATCCATGATCTTTAAGTAGCACAATAATAAACACTAGAATCCCACATAATCTATCGCTTCTAAAATCCAAAGGAGAAACTTTCCAATCATAGAAATAGTAATTAAAACACACAAACATATCAAATATATTCATATAAAGTATAGATAACTATATATTTAGGGTGCTCCATCTATTCCTTTATATAACAATCCCCTTACTGAATCTTCCTAATGCGTTATGCCTAGTTTGCGCTAGTCGTTACGCATACCAATATCAATTGAGGGTATTTCACTTTCCCTTTTCATAATCATTAAATCATCTTTCTTGTGTTGAAAATAATAAAGCTTGATGCTCGTATCTTTATAAACAAATCAAGATTTAAATCATTACGAGCCGTAAGATCCGAATTACGCTCGATCCTCTAGCGCCACCTTTAACGCGAATCAGAAAATGGCGATCACTGGGATTACGCTGAAACTTTGATTTTCAAAAAGAAAATATATTTCACCCCGAGAGCACCAAGTTTTTGTTTTCAAAAGAAAAGAAAGGGATAAGCTTTTCATATTTTTATATATCTCTGCTTTTTCTTTTTATTGTGTGTTTCGATTTCACTTGATGGAAAGAAATCCTAACCCGATTTAAGAAACATTTTAAGATCTAGGTGGAGATTATACGTGAGTTCAATGCTCAAGTTAATATTTCGTCAGTGGAGGTTGTCTTGAGTATTGTTTAGCAAGTAATTGCGAAGACGCACTTTCTTTGGGAACTTAAGAAGTCGAGGGTAGAACACATAAACCATCCTCGCCATTAGGATGTAGTGTAGATTATTCGGTGTAAGCCTAGAGTAATTGTCATGCGAGACTACGATCAAAGTAGTTTTCTTGAAAATATTATTGACCATCGAGTATTCAACAAATCCAATAATGTTTTTGAGGAGTGTTGAGCTCAGACATCGAGAACCCATTCACGTATGAATAAGCCTCAGAACTTAACCACGCTGATTCTTATCGCTGGCTTCATGCTCGTGATTTCAACGCTTGACCGCAAACATGTTTGCCGCATTCATGCATTCATTCATTCATTCAAAACAAAAAAAAACTTCATTTTCTTCCCATTTCCAAAGAATTTAGAGATTTTTTTTTGTAAAATATTTTAGGTTAGAGTGATGGACGCCGAGGAAGATTCACCAAAAGATATAGTTTAGAATTTCGATGTAGGAAAGTTAAAAGAGTTAGCATCCTTGGTAGAAGATCCTCGATTTTAAAACGCTATGGAACTCTTTTTAACTTTTGAACGCTAACGTTGATGAAGGACTTCTCAAAACTTTCATTCGGCTTCTACGATCCATTTATCGTTTACACTTTCCCGATTATCGCTGATGCCTACTTTGAAAGAGTATGCATATCCTAGGTATCTCAGATTGACAAAGTGCCTTTCAATGGTTTGAAGCTTCCTAAGTCACCAATATTGCAACGATGACTCACATTAAGAAATCTGAGATAGACAAAACCTAACTACCGAGGAAAACTCTTAGGACTCCTTCAAAGTTCCTAATGGAGAAGGCTCTCAAATTCTCTCAGTCGGTAGTATGGTAGCCTTTGAAGCTATTTTAGCTTTACCTCTATGGATTGGTGTTGTTTCAACGTCCCAAATTTCGCTGATATTAACGCCATAAGGATCTTTCTCGATTGGAAATCCTGCTCCCACTCTCGCAGTGATACATACTCTATTCATCATAGGAATCGCCATGAGACGGAACAATATCGTGGTGTCAGGTACTGCTTTTCAAATGGATTACCTCACATTTGCCTAAATCTCCTATCTTCCGTGAAAACAAAGACGAGTGGCATTGGTCAAGAAGATGTCTCTCACAAACGATTTATATCCATTGGTATACCTTAGCGCATAAATGAGATGGAAATCATTGAGAGTGTGGAGAATTTGCCAACGCATCTCTCATTGGTACGAAAGGAGGAATCAACTACAATCCATTTCTAGCAAAACGCCACTGGATACGTAAATTCGTAAACCTCCTGGTTTTACAAGAGAAAGCTACTTACTCATGAAGGAGAGGATTCCTGTGGGAAAGTTAGGATGATCAAAGCTTGGCACCACATCCGGAAGGAAAAAAGGGAAGCAAAGAATTGTAGCCATGGAAACCTACACTTCTTTGGTAAAGAAAGAGCTAAGGAATTTAATGCCTTACGCTTATGAGGATCCTGTTGTTCAATCGCTTCCAAATCAACAAATTTTCCCGCAAGTCGTGGAGAATACCAAGAAGCCTTGACCAAGATAAGGTTTGAGAAGGAAGCTTGGAAAGCAAATTTTAAGACTAACCTTGAGAATGAAAACTCAAGAAGCAAGTCAAAGATCATGAAAAGACGCTTACTTCCGTGATGAATGGCTCATGGAGAAAGATGAGAAGATTCAAGTATGATAACGCAATCCGTAGATACGCAAGGAAAGGAAAAGAAAGCTTGAGGAAATGACAACCAATGATCCCCTCCCAACGAGTGGAAGAGAGTCATTAGAAGCTAAAAGCCGAGAAAGTCGAACTAAAAGCTCGCTATGGAAGGAAACTCGTCAAGTTGCATCAAGTTTTGATCGCATCCGATGAAGATGTTTAATTAGTTCAATTTAGTTTGTAATTTTATCATTTATTTTATTTTATCATTTGTGTAATGTCTCAAAAAAACAATTGTTGTAATCTTCCTTCATTAATCAATAAAATTGTGATTTTCCATCCAAATATTTGCTAAATATCTCTTTTAGCTAAATTTTGGAAATCCTTCTTTACAATCATAATCATGCATCATACTTTGCATTTAAGTCTATTGTCTAGGTCCGATATTTCACTTCTTTCATACTTTTTCACCTTGAACAAGCTTGCATGTACTTGAAAAACTTGAAGCAGTTTAAAAGATCGCAAGCTATTGGTTTAGAGTTTCTCGACCGTCCACGTACCGACTCGAACATACGATACTAGATCAAAAAGAAGAAAAGTAATGGAGAATTTGAACAAGAGAATATTGAACTGAGTACAAGAATTACACTACAAGAAGAAGTGGAGAGACTCACATCTTTGGTCAACTCATCACAACGCAGGTCAACAAGCAAGATCGAGTACCAAATCCAAGAACTTCAGAGGACACTACTACCTGGGCTTAACTTCCGCAATTTAGTAGCTCACTTCTTCAAGATGCTGGCTATCCATGGGCATGCTTTCAACTTTGGATCGGAATTCGCCAACCGACTTCTCAAACAACCTCGCTGACATACCTACTTTGCAAAGAAAACTCGCTCCGCAACATGGATTAACTTTTCCACAAGTAACAATGCCGGTTTCTCAACCGATCATGAGAATTCAAATCAGAGGCACGCTACTGGACGAAGAAGTTCACCATACTCCTAGCAAAAACACAAATTCGTGGTTCAATGGAGAATCTCCAGAACAACCTCAAAATGCAGCTTGAGATAAAAACGATTCAAGGGAAAGAATTGTTTGGGAAACGCCAGATCTTTGCTTAGTTCCTCAAGAAAAATACTCAGAAATTCAAAGTCCCCGACTTTGAAAAGTACAAAGGAACTCTTGTCCCGAGTCATCTCACAATGTATGCTAGGAAAATGTCTACGCACAACGAGGATCATCACCGCTAATTCATTACTTCCTGTGATAGCCTCACCGTGCCGCATCAAGTGGTATATGGGTTTAGACAAGACGAATATCCAAACATTCAACGACTTAGGTAAAGCCTTCGTACAACAATATAAGTTCAACTTGGATATGGCTCCTGATAGGGATCAACTTCGCTCCATGTCTCAAAAGAAAGAGACATTTAAGGAATATGCGCAACGATGGAGGGAAATTGCTGCCCAAATTAACCCACCATTGGAAGAAAAGGAGATGACTAAGGTATTCTTGAATACTCTAAACTCATTCTACTATGAGCGAATGATCGCTAGTGCTCCCGGAGATTTCAACGAAATGGTAAGCATGGGAATGCGATTAAGAGGGTGTTCGAACCTGACGCTTAACCAAGGAAGGTGATTTTCTAGTGGAACTAGGAAGGTTGGAACTAGCTTTCCAAGGAAAAAAGAGCATGACGTAGGAATGGTATCCCGAGGGAAACCATGTAAGAATGTCATCCAACAACGATGTAGTGCTTATAGCCACCGCCAACACGACTAACACAAGAATTGCTCCGCAATTTCAACAAAATCAACAAACTCAATAATTTCACAAGAGCTCGCAGCTTAATAACCAAACAGACGCCTCGGTCACGTTCGATCCGATCCCAATGACGACGTAGAATTACCCATTTAATAGAAAGAAACTGACACAAACAAGGTCGCCACCGGCTCGAAATCATTGGTGGTACAAAACCGACGATCTTGCCCTTTCCACCAAGGGCACCAGCCATGACCTCGAACATTGTATAGCATTAAAGGCGTAAGTGGTTAGTAAGGTCTAATCTTCTTTCCTTCAAGAATACGAGCCCAAACGTAAGCCAATCCGCTTCCAGTCACAGAGGACATTCTAAATCGATACTAAGAAATACCGATGGTATCTTGTCACCGACGTGAATTTAATCAGAGGAAACGTGGTGCATCTTCACGAAGCATACGGTGCAATGAGTTGCTTAAACACATTATTCAGCTTGCAACATTATCTCCAAGGATATTCAAGGATGTTCCACCATAAGAGCAGTATATCAGCATTTGTTGATAATCGGTGATTTACAAATTTACGTAAACCAAGATGACCATGACGTAAATACCATAGGGCATTTTCCGCATGAGCTTTTAGTCTCGTGATATCAACTCGAAAACTCAAGTAAACGCTAGATCCCTTGTTTCAACATACCCGAGCATGTGGAGATCGCGATGCTGGTTCCCAGATTCCAACATCTCCTTTGGTAATTCGCATACCGGTCCTGCTCCATAAGGCCTACCAAAGCAATTCCTTACCACAATGCAACCCTCGATAGAGGATGGAAAGGAGAAACCCATGCCTATACTTCCAGCTAATGTCAATATAACAGAAATCGGACGAGTAACGCGAAGTGGACGAGTTCACGCTCCACTAGCACCAAGATCGCTCGCACCTCGTTGTTAAACGTAACCCGCTTACATATCTCACGAGAATCTCGAATGATTCCCATTGCTAACCTAAGCAAAAATATTGGTTCTACTGATGGAACCAACATCAACTCAGACTTTGAAGAAATACTAAAACTGATCAAGAAAAGCGAGTATCGAGTCGTAGATCAACTGATACAGACTCCTTCTAAGATTTCAATACTGTCTTTACTCCTTAACTCAAGCTCACCAAGAAGCTTTGATGAGAGTATTAGACCAGGCTTATGTGGATCACGATGTGACTACGCACAATTTGAGGATCGCTCCAACATAACAAATTGCAACCGAGTTTTAGTGACGAAGAACTTCCCAAGAAGGAAAGATCACAACTGGCCTTGCACATCTCAATGATTTGCCAATCGATTCCCCGTCCAATGTATTGTGGATACGGGTCGCCTTTAAATGTAATGCCAAAATGACGCCGCTGCTTAGCTTACAAAGGAACGCCAATGAAGTTCAACGATAGTAGTAAGAGCTCGATGGATCGAGAAAGTCGCTTATCGGGAAGTTGATCTCCGATGACAATTGGCCCTCACACTTTCAAAATTACTTTCCAAGTCATGGACGCATCACTGCATACAGCTGTTTGCTAGGAAGACCTTTGATCCACGATGTGAGCAGAATTCTACTTCCATCAAAATTAAAATTCACAACAACGGAAAGTTGGTGACTATCACGGTGAACAAGCTTTGCTTGTAAGCCATCTATCCAGCTTCTTCATCACCGCTAATGACATTGAAGGGGAACATCTCCGAACATCCATTAGAAGATGAATCTACTAAAACAGATCATCTATCTCTTCATAGAGAAGCGCACAAATGGTGAAAGACGGCAATGCCCAAGGATGGGGACAAGTAATTAAACCCAACAACGGAACAAAAGCCGGACTCGGTTCACACCGTATTCTCTCGTAATAAACTAAAAGATGAAACACTTCCGATCAAGGAAGTATTTCACAGTGGAGGTTTTAAACTCGCTCCACAAGAAGTCAATGTTGTAACCATAAGAGGAGGAAGACAATCTATCCAATCAAGAGTGGAGCACTTACTTGAATAACCCGAATATGTGTCTCAGAGGAATCATATGCACCGACCGATCGATCAAAGACATGTCCTTGCAGCAGATGAAAATCCACCAGTCCTCTCGAATTTGGGATACCTTGGGAGAACCAAGTGGCAAACACGATACATGGTGAAATACATCGCACTGTAAAGCTCGAAATCCTGATCAAGATATCCAAATTTACGGATGGGGTGATGACTTTGAATACCCTAGTCAACCGAGGAGGAATACTCGTCTTCTCAAACTAATCCGATCGAGATCCCAAATGAAGATCTCTACTTCAACACGTGGAATTCACCAAACCGCATCCCGGTTATCACTATGTCAACATGATCATCAAGATCAAGAGTACGACTCAGATACGATCTAGAAAGTGTCGCCGACAATGAGTCTCTTCACCGTAAGACTGGAAGGAACATCCCCAGATTCCACACAACGATCAACAGAAGTAAACCATATATCCTATACTTCCCGATCCGTTAATCAAGAAGATCGCTTAGCAAAGACAAAGGCAAGGGCCATCGCCCGTAGTCCTCAAAGCTCAGCCAAAGAATCAAAGTTTACTCGAGGGTTAAACCAAGCGAAAATTACCCGAGTACCGACTTCCAAGGAGTTCGCACATCGAAACCTTGCTAGTTAGGACTAATGTTCATAGCTCTAAGTAGTTTATTTTTGCTTTTGTTTTGAACTCTCGCCGCCCAAAGCTAAGAGATGTTTTATAGGGCTTAGCTTTAAATAATTTCTCTTTGTCTTGCCCAAGACGAATGAGTTTGTATTTTAGGGCCCTGTTCATATTGTGAATCATAAATAAAACGCGTTGTTTTGTTTCCACACTTTGTGTTTATTTTCATTTTTACCCTTTTCTGGAAATGATAATCCTAAAAAACACAGTAAGAAAAAATCTTCAAAAAAAAAATCATAATTAATCTGCACACATTAACTTTAAAAAAAAAAAAAAATTTTTTTAATCAAACGTAAATAAAAAATGCAGATTAAACAAATGGACAAATCCATTGAAAGCAATAACTCTATGCTCTTTCTCAACTCTGAAATCCCCTGTGAATTCGCCGAAGAAGAAGTTGAAGAAGAGATCCCGGATGAAATTTCTAGACTGCTAAAGCACGAGGAAAGGATCATTCAGCCTCATAAAGAACCTCTAGAAGCAATCAACTTGGGTTCTGAGGAAGATAGGAAAGAAGTAAATATCGGAGTTTCACTCAACAGTAGTGTCAAAAGCAAACTGATAAGTCTTCTCAAAGAATACGTTGATGTGTTTGCTTGGTCCTACCAGGATATGCCGGGTTTGGATACCAGCATTGTGGAGCATCACTTGCCGTTAAAACCAGAATGTCCACCAGTTAAGTAGAAACTGAGGAGAGTTCATCCTGAAATGGCTGAGAAAATCAAAAAGGAAGTTCAAAAGCAGCTCGACGCTAGTTTCCTTGTCACTTCTGAGTATCCTCAATGGCTAGCCAACATAGTACCTGTATCTAAGAAAGATGGAAAGGTCAGAATGTGTGTTGACTACCGGGATCTGAACAAAGTTAGTCCAAAAGACAATTTCCCACTACCGCATATCGACATGCTAAGGATAGCACCGCAAAATCAATGTCTTTTCCTTCATGGATGGTTTCTCCGTTATAATCGATCGTAATGGCTCCGAAGACATGGAGAAGACATCTTCATCACGCCATGGGCACGTTGCTACAATGTAATGCCTTTGATTAAAGAATGCAGCAACTTACCGTAGGGCAATGGCTACTCTCTTCATGATATGATGCACAAAGAGATCGAGGTCTACGTGACTACATGATAGCAAAGTCCGATAATCAAGAAGAACATATAGACTATCTCTTAAAGTTGTTTCAACGACTAAGGAAGTTTCACCGAATCCTAACAAATGCACCTTGGGGTAAGGTCGAAAACTCCTAGGTTTCATCATCACCAAAGAGGAATTGAGGTCACCCGCCAAAGTCAAGGCTATTCAGAAATGCCTTCGCCACGATGGAAAAGCAAGTAAGAGGATTTCTCGGACGATTAAACTACATCTCCAGATTCATCTCTCGATGACCGCCACACAAGGCCGATATTCAAACTTCTACAAAGATCGTGTTGTGTGGACAAATTGACACAAAAGCATTGACAAGATCAAGGAATACCGTCAACCACCAATACCGATCCTCCAAAGGAAGGAAGACCATTGATCATATACCTACCGCACTAGAAGAGTCTATGGCGTGGTACTTGGACAACAAGATGACACCCGGTAAGAAGGAGCATGCCATTTACTACTTGAGTAAAAGTTCACAGATCGTGAAACTCGTTAGTCCATGCTCGAGAAAACATGTTGGCTTTGGTATGGGCTTCAAAACGCCTTCGCCAATACATGATCAATCACACGACGGTTAATCTCCAAATGGATCCGATCAAGTACGATTTGAGAAGCCCGCTTTAACTCGAGAATCGCTTCGATGGCAAATGTTATTATCTCAATATGACATCCAAGACTCGCCCAAAAAGCAAGTTAAAGGAAGCATTCTCACGATCACTTCTTATCAGTCCAACAAATACCAATCTCTCATGTTTGATTTCAGACGAGGATGTTATGTACTTGAAGATGAAAGATTGTGACGAACCACTACTCCGAGAAGGACCCGATCCGTAATCCGATGGGGTTTAGTCTTCGATGGAGCCAGAATGTTTTTGGCAATGGAATCGGCGCTATCATCACTCCCGAGGGTTCTCATATCCTGCTTTCTCGCAGATTGCTATTTGATTGCACCAACAACATAGTAATACGCATCATGGGTATCAAGAAGCATCGACTCGAGGATCAAGATCCTTACATATATGGAGATTCAGCCTTGTGATCAATCAAATCAAAGACAAGTATGAAACTCATCATCTTGGTCTAATTTCAGAGATTATGCGAGACTTGTTGACCTTCTTCAACACAAGATACCGCATCATATCCTCGAGATCAAACCTACAGACGCATTTGCTACTCTATCTTCCATGTCCAAAGTCAACGATTGGAATGATATGTGACCGTGATTAGACCTTGAAAGACCCGCATATGTGTTTACAATGTATAGCTTCCTTCACGATAAACCGTGGTTTCACGACATCAAACGCTTCCTTCAAACGCGAGATACTCACTGGTGCCTCAGATAAAGATAAGAAAACTTTGAGGAGGCTTTCTAGGAATTTCTTCTTGAACAAAGGTGTGTTATACAAAAGGAACTTCGACATGGTTCGCTTCAGATGCGACAGACAAGAAGGTATACATGATCATCCATGAAGTGCATGAAGGATCCTTTTGAACCCATTTCAATGGGCATGCAATGTCTAGAAAATCTTGAGAGCAGGATACTATTGATAACGATGGAATCTAATTGTCAGAACACGCTAAAAGATGTCACAAGTGCGACCACGCAGATAAGATCCATGTGCCACCAACTCTACTCAACATTCTCTCTCCCGTGGCCTTCTCCATGTGGGGCATCGATATGATTGGGATGATTGAATCAAAAGCGCCCAACGACATCGCTCATTTTAGTAGCCATAGACTATTTCACCAAATAGGTCAAGCGGCATCCCACGCCAACGCTACAAGACAAGTGGTTGTGAGGTTCATCAAGAACAACCTCATTTGTCGATATGGAGTTCCAAGCAAGATCATTAAGGTATAATGGATCTAACTCGAAAAACAAATGATGAAGGAACCGCAGTGAGGAATTCAAGATCGAAAGCATCACAACTCGCCTCTTACCGCCAAAGATGAACGGGCATGAAGCACCCAACGAGAACATCAAAAAGATCGCCCGTAAGATGGTAATCACTACAAAGACTCGGCACTAAATGTCGCCATTTGCTCTGCATGGATATCGACTTCAAGACGCACTTCAACAGGGCAACCTTTTCTAGTATACGGCATGGAAGCAAAGGTTCTGTAGAAGTTGAGATCCCGCCAATGAGAGTTCTCATGGAAACCAAGTTATCCGAGGTGAATGGTGTCGAAGGTATATGACCAACCAACTTAATTGAAGAAAAGCACCGACCGCCTATGTCACGACAATCAGATTAAAGAAGAATGAAGAAAGCCATTTAAAAGGTCCGACTCGTGAATTCCGAGAAGGCGACTGTGCTTAAAAAGATTCTGCTTTTTCAACCAGATTCTAGGGCAAATGGACTCCTAAATACGAAGGCCCATACATCATCAAAAGAAGATTTTTTCATGGTGCTATGACTCTCACAACCATGGATCGTGATGAACTCCCGCGATCTCGTGAATGCCGATGCAACCAAGAAATACTTTGTTAAAAAAAAACAAAAGAACAGCTCGTAAGTCGAAAACCCTGGCTTAGGCAAAAAAGAGTTTCTTGGTGGACTGAAACCTAAAAAGGCGGTCTGTGCAAAAATTAGAGACAACAAGTAATTATCCCGATAGATTGAAAACCCGAAAAGGAAATCTAGGCAAAATAAGGATACAAAAAAATGAATGAAAAGTAATCGTAATCAGTCCTACTTCACAACGGATCTTTGATCAAATCTTCCAAGCAACAAGGCTTGAATTTGAAACATAAGGCTCCATAACCATGGATTTCAAGTTCAAAACATCAAAATTATAGGTCATTTTTGATTTCTTTCTAGAAGCTTTGCCTTGCCAATTGAAGATTAGAGCGATAAATATTAGAGGAAATTAATTGCAAAGAGATAAGATCAAATTGGAAAAATTAACCATGGTTAAAGGAAGTTTTCTTTTGCATTTAATGATGACTTCTTTGCCCTCTAAGGCAAGTCAATTTACCAATGGCCAAACTTTTCAATTATTTTCGTAACTCATGGCCTATAATAGAGGTCTTGCTTGCTATTCAAACGATAACCAAAGTAATGCCAAGACATGCTTTCTCTTCTTACTTGAAATTCAAGAAAAATAGTGAAAATTGAGAATTTTGCATTTTGAAAATTTGTGAAAACCATGAAGAATTTTGTGTCTAATATATCTTATAATCAATATATAATATGTTTGAAACATAAGATCAACACAAGGAAAGCTAAAAGATTTCACTTTTCATGTTTCCAAAACTTGCAAATCGCTTTAACTATCGAATCGATGTTCGCTCAAACAAGTTGTGATCTTTTCACTCAAACATCATCCACATACATCATAGACATGATGCATCATAAACAACAACCAGAACACTTTCTAACCTGTAATTCAAAGTTCAACTTTGAGCTTATGCGTGTCGACTTGGTAGAGAGTTTTATCATTCCAGAGTGGTGGTGATCATACACCTTCCATAGAGGCCGCTGTGCTCAAGCAATCCTCAAACAACAATTGGAAACACTCCAATCCAATTTTCGATTCCAAATTCACAGTAAGAAATTGAACTCGAACTCCATGATTTCTTGATTCAATTGAAAAACTTGGCCATTTGTTTTCCGTGACTATCCACTACTATTAACCTCAATCAATTGAATAAATCATCAACCATACACGATTTCAATTAGATTTTTCAATTTTAGGGTTCTTCGTTCATCGTAAATTCGCTTATGTTAGGCTTAAAATAAATGAAATTAAAGAGTGCCATCATGTTCCCCGGCTTGAAACGAGCAAGTTTAATCTTTACATCGCTTGATTTCATCAAGAAACACGAATCCATGGTCGATGAAGGATTCGAGAAGAAGAACAAAGGCATGCTTTTTGAATTCAAATATCCATTTAAAATATAATTTCATAGTTTAAACACAATACACGGATGTATTTACCAAATGTCAGCGATCACTCTTAAGTCTCTCTTGCCTAATGGTCCCGGGTTCGCCTCCTGGGACCATTTTTTTCAAACTTTTGTATTTTTACAACTTTGACATTTTTTAAAACCAATCAAAACTCTCTATTTTGAGGTGATTTTTGTACACTTGTCAATTAATGTATCTATTTTAGATAGTAAAAATTTTCAAAAAACTTTCATCCGATTATATTTTGATCGAGTTTAAACTGCATTTTGAGCACTTTTCAAAACACCTTTAAAGGTGATTTTTTGCAAACTTTCGAACTCGATTCTTTTCAAAACTTCTTATAAGTAAACTTCACATTTTAAAAAACACTTTCAAACCATTTCTTCAAAACTTTTCATCAAACTTTATCTTTTTCCATGATCGATTCGATTAAACGATAAACCAATTCGCTTTTCTCGCTTTTCTTAACCGATCATGGGTCTCCTTACTATGTAAGTCCCAACATTCTTTATGTACATACATATTTTCTTTGTACATATCAAATTCTTTTCATACAAATTTTTACTCGTATATAATACGATATTTCAGAATACTCAAACACAAATAAACTTCGATCGCTTGTTTTCCGCTTGTCTAGATATAATCAATACCATTGGTATTGAAAGGAGCATTATTCCTGTGAAACCGCTTTTAAACCAATGGGCTACCATCATGGTGTAAGTCCCAACCCTCTTATGTGCATCCACATCCTCCTGTATATAAATACTGCTCGTACATATTTATTTCTTGTACACAATTCAAACTTGTAAATAATCAAGTTACGCTGCTTTTAAACGTTTGCTTCACGTATAACTTGTTTATATTTCAAATCATAAACTTTTGTAAATAAACATCATGCATTGTTTATATTTCCTTCATAAACTCCTTCGTGAATACATATCTCACACACACACACTGTTTATACAACTGCCTAATTATAACATAACAATTAGTCTAACCAATAGGTTCCCTACGCTTGTAGCCTCATGGGCTTTATACAAGATAAGTCTCCCCACAGTAGTTAGCCTCCTCTGGCTTCATACAAGGTAACTCATTCATCCGAGTTTAGCCTGCTTAGGATTTATATAAGACAACACTCTCGCTGAGTCACCTCCTCGGGCTTCTGCTCAAAAGAACTCCCTCATTGAGTTTAGCCTTCTTGGCATCATACAATGAAAGAGACTAAAATCTCAATGCCTCCTATTGGGATTACAATACAAAGAATCACCCTGCTAGGATAAAACCTGTAGAGTATAATTTCCATGAAATTGTTTCTACATCCAAAAGGATGGTTTCCTGAAATCCCTTTTAAAGCCAAAGCCGCCCATACCTTATAACTTCCTCGAGCTTCATACTAGGACCCTCGATGACCTCGATGACCCCTAATGCCTCCTCTTGGGCTAACAATACAAGGACCCATGGGCTTCTTAAAGCATCCCTAATCCAATCAATTTCTCCTCGAGATTTAGACATCTATCATCTCTATGGAAGAAGTATCTCTCGCCTATTACATCACATACACAATAAAAACTTTTCAAAACTTTTTCAAACAAAACATTCTTAATCGTAAGTGGTAACACTTGTATACTCAAGCAAAACACCCAATGCTTACGCTAAAAGATCCAATCATTTTCAAAACATGTAAGTGGTAATGCTTGTACACTCAAGCAAAACCACCTATAATCTCATTATGAAAGATTCTCACCATTCAAACCTTTTCAAAATGTATGTGATTAAATAGATTAGATACATTTTCTTA